>JAJTUV010001178.1:0-738242 GCA_021653895.1 Mastomys natalensis | reverse complement strand
TTTTTTTTTTTTTTTTTTTTTTTTTTTTTTTTTAGGTGAGTAGAGTTTTACCTTAGTCTTATTAACAACGTGAGTCATTAGAATATTTTCTTAAGTGAAAGTAGAACTGTAGACTTAGGCTAATGTGGATTGGCATGTCAGGAAATTCTCAAATATTGGGTCTTAAGAAACAGACAGAAAGAAACATGGATTCTGACAATATCATGCAGTAAATGGCTTATGGAGAGAGGGGGGGAAGGAAAGGAGAAGGAAAAGGGAGAAGGAGGAGAGGGGGAAAAGGGAGGAGGAGAGGAGAAGGGAGGAGAGAAGAGAAGGAGAAGAAGAAGAAGAAGAAGAAGAAGAAGAAGAAGAAGAAGAAGAAGAAGAGAAGAAGAAAGAAGAAAGAGAGAAAGATATATATGGATTGAGATTAAAGGGACCCCTGTACTTCTGGTAGGAATACAAGTTCGTGGAGCCATTATGAAGAACAGCATGAAAGTTCCTTTAGAAAAGCTAAAAGTAGACCTATGTATGATCTAACAAGCCCACTCCAGGTATTATCAAAAGAACATGAAATTAGTACAGTAAAAGCTGGAATTCCTAACCTTATTGCAGCACTACCAACAACAGCCAGGGCATGAAATAAATTACTTGTCTACCAATAGAAAAATGATAAAGAAAAATGTGGCCTATTGATACAGCAGAGCATTGTTTAGCTAGTAATGACCAAGGAGACCTTTTTAGATAGGACTGGAATATATTAATGTTAAATGAAATAAGCCAGACACAAAAAGATGAGTACTGCACACTGTGTCTCATAGTGAACACCAAAATACAGTGGGGTAGAAATAACTTGTACATTCTACAACACAGTGGGGTGACAGTACTTCACCATAGCCTGTCACATACTCCTTGAGGAAGCAGAAGATAGACACCCAAAGCATCCAACATAAAGAAAGAATGGGGGATGGAAATGCAAATTGCACAAATTTGATTACTACACAGTACAAAATGTTGAAATATTACTTGACAAACCATAAAATATACAATTTTATGTGTTAACGTAAAAACACCTACGAAAGGATGGAGAGGTAAGCAGCTAGGATCATGAGGGATTGGTGCTTTGGGAGCAGAAAACTCACTGCTAGAGAAAATGAATGACTTAGAAGAAGAAAGGCGTGAGGATGAAGCCACAAAGTGAAGAAAAGTTCTACTTGTCACAAAGACAGAGTTATAATAAATTATATATATATATATATAAATATTTAGTTCTGAATAAACCCTCATAGTCTAATACATTTTATAACATATTTACATATACATTATGGCTTCATTATGACACATATATAGGATGTATTTTGATCATACCTATGCCTCTATTTCTTGCCCTGTCCCCCTTCCCATCCCCATTGATCCTCTCTCTCTTCCTAACTAGTCTCCCTTCTCATTTTAAACTCAGTGAGTTTAATTGGGTTACTACAAAACACGGGTGAGAAGTCATTTACAAGGGTGTATACAACTTACTAGAATGTCTCTCTCTCCTCAGCAATTATTAACTACCTGTAGATCTTTAAGAACAGGTAGGGCCTCATAGCCCTTCCTCCAGTCCATGGTGAATACTGACAGTTAAGTCTTGTATAAGTCGTTCAGCAACAGAGTGCTGAGAGTTCAGCAGCCAGTGCCGTGTCAATCACAGGGCAGTATCCCAGCACCCTTTCATCTCTCCCCTAACTCCTCCTTCCATGCCCTCTTCCACCCTGTTCTCTGAAGAAGATGATAGTTCCTCTTGAAGGGGGTGATAGTCCAAAACTTGATTGCTTTCATCTGAATTTTCTCCATGATTTCTTTCTTATCTAAGGGGCTAAGGATTTTAGTAGAAATATTAGAAACTAGCCATAACTGAGAGAAAAAAAATAAAAAAAAAAAAAAAAAAAAAAAAAACAGGAATTCGGAGTTTAACTTGATTTTATAAACAAGTTGATTTCTAAGATATACAAACTATCTATTGGTCTTAACCTGGTGTTGACAGTCTTCAAATGCAGTATTGTGGTTACTTACGACATAGGATGAGCTATATATAATGGACTGATGCCTTTACCCATGGATCAGATGGGGAAAGTTGAAGCAACTAACTAGATGCAAAAAAGAAGAAAAAAAGAAAAGAACAAGGACGGAAGGGAGGAAGGAAAGAAGGAAATTCAGTCGAACAAAATGGCTCAGTGAATAAAGGTTCTTGCTGCCCAAACTTAGGGAATGCAACTTGATACCTGGAGACCATGTAAAAGGAGAAGGAGAAGGAGAGAAAGTTGTCCTCTGACCTTTACATGTGTACTGTGGCACACATGTAACAACAATAATAATACATATTTTTAAAAGAGATATGATAATCCTATGGACCTGGTCCTTCTCAACGTCTGAATTCAATTTCCTACTATCTTTCAAAGTAGCAGAGGCAATGCCTACAGTACAATGCACCAGGACAAATTTTCAGAGTCCAGAACTCATTACGGCTCTCTGTCCGTTACTCTGTTAGCACACATTGCTTTCCCTTTCCCACCTTCTGCAGACATCAGCATGCACACAGGCATCAGAAAGGAAATGGAGGTGGGTGACTCAGAAATCAACTCACACTAAGACATATATGAGACCAAAGTCATCAAACAGACAAGGTATTAATCCACAATGAGACATATAACACCCTGCAACAAGAAATATCCACATCAGTCTGATCAAAACATATCCTTTGCGTGTGTCCAACCACATGGAAATCAAAAAGCTGGACTTATGAGCACAGGCTCAAAACAACAGGAAAGATAAATCAAAATGCTAATGCACTGTTTTCCAAAACATGTGTTTGTTCTTACAAACACATGGGATATTTTAACATAGCTTTCAACAACAGCAAAAGGTTTGGTAATTAACTAAATTTGAGAAATGCTGGATTAACCCAAGTTAAAAAAAAAAAAAAAAAACTTCCCTGACTGCACACTGCCTGTGGCCTGCAGAAGCTCACTTTAAGATAGGCAGCTTTTGCTTCTGGTCTGAGCTCGAGCACTGAGCAGATTGTGTGTGTGGGGGGCGGGGGGGGGAGGGCAGTTCTGACACCCAATCTCACAAAGCCCAGAGGAAGCTGGCCTCCCAGGAGCTCTAACCCAGGCAGTATCTCAGGTAAAGAGACAGCAACACCCACCCCAAACAAGGAGTAACTGGGACCCAGGAATTCACTCCTGGCCCAGAGCACTGGTTCCTTCCTGTCTGCTCCCGAGCACTGAGCATATCTTGGGCCACAGCTCTAACCCCAATAGTAACACCCACCACACACAGTTCTGACACAACCAAGATAATAGAAAAGACAGGCTCTAGTCAGAGATGGCACAGGTAGCACTAAGGAGATCCAGATGGTGAAAGGCAAGCACAAGAACATAAGTATCAGCAACCCAAGGTACTTGGCATCATTAGAACCTAGTTCTCCCACACTAGAAAGTCCTGAATTCTCCATATCACCAGGAAAGCAAGATTCAGATTTAAAATCACTTCTAATGATGATGATAGAGGACTTTAAGAAGGACATAAATAACATTCTCAAAGAATTTGAGGAGAACACAGGTAAACAGGTAGAAGCCCTTAAAGAGGAAACACAAAATCCCTTAAAGAATCACAAGAGAACACAACCAAATAGGTGAAGAAATTGAACAAAACCATCCAGGACATAAAAATGAAAGTAGAAACAATAAAGAAATCACAAAGGGAGACTACCCTGGAGATAGAAAACCTAAGAAAGAAATCAAGAGTCATAGATGCAAGCATCACCTACAGAATACAAGAGATGGAAAAGAGAATCTCAGGTGCAGAAGATATCATAGAAAATATTGACACAACTGTCAAAGAAAACACAAAATGCAAAAAAGTTCTTAACACAAAATATCCAGGAAATCCAGGACACAATGAAAAGACCAAACCTAAGGATAATAGGTATAGATGAGAGTGAAGATTCCCAACTTAAAGGGCCAATAAATATCCTCAACAAAATTATAGAAGAAAACTTCCCTAACTAAAGAATGAAATGCCCATAAACATACAAGAAGCCTACAGAACACCAAATAGACTAGACCAGAAAAGAAATACCTCCCGTCACATAATAATCAAAACACCAAATGCACAAAACAAAGAATATTAAATGCAGTAAGGGGAAAAGGCCAAGTAACATATAAAGGCAGATCTGTAAGAATTACACCAGACTTCTCACCAGAGACTATAAAAGCGAGAAGATCCTGGACAGATGTCATGCAGACCCTAAGAGAACACAAATGCCAGCCCAGGCTACTATACCCAGCAAAACTCTCAATTACCATAGATGGAGAAACCAAGATATTCCATGACAAAACCAAATTTACACAATATCTTTCCACAAACCCAGTATTACAAGGGTATTAGCAGGAAAGTTCCAATACAAGGAGGGAAATTATACCCTAGAAAGAGCAAGAAAGTAATCCTCTTCCAACAAATCCAAAAGAAGATAGCCATACAAAGATAATTCCACCTCTAATAACAAAAATAACAGGAAGCAACAATCACTGTTCCTTAATATCTCTTAACATCAATGGACTCAATTCCCCAATAAAAAGACATAGGCTAACGGACTGGATACATAAACAGGACCCAGAATTTTGCTGCATACAGGAAACCCACCTCAGTGACAAAGACAGACACTACCTTAGAGTAAAAGGCTGAAAACAATTTTTCAAGCAAATGGTCCTAAGAAACAAGCTGGAGTAGCCATTCTAAAACCTCCAGCCCGAGAACACAGAGGGAGGGACTCATGGCTCCACCTGTATAGGTAGGTGAGGGTGGCCTTGTCAGGCATCAGTGGAGGTGGAGGTGCCTGAAAGTTTGGATTCCCTAGTGTTGGAAAATATGAGAGCAGGGAGGTGGGAATGGGAGGATGGTGGGAGCACACCCTCATAGAAACTCCCAGAATTATATTGATTAGACATGACAGAGGCAAGCCACCAGAAGACTAGATTCCAGAATTCAAACAAAAAATTATCTTGATACTAAAATTTGTTTTGAGAATTGTGTATTGCATAATACACAGCCTTGGTGTATCTACTCCTCAAGCAAGCTAAGCAGACCTGCTCAAACCTCTGATGTCCTGGAATTTCAGCTGGATACAGTGAAGACACAGACGTCAGAGGCTTATTAATTTACTCTTCCCCCCTGCCCTTCTTCTAATATCTCAATGCCCATAATCAGCTTGAAGAAGTTAATGAAGAGTTGGGCCTCTATTCCCTGGGCTTGGGGACTGAGGTGGTTAATATTGGGCTGTCTTTCTAGGGAAAAGTAGTGGTTTTGTTAGAACAGGGAAAAATATCTAGAATTTATTGCATAGCCATAACCTATTGGTAGAAATCTGTACAATTGTTATTAAGCTGAAGTTATAATTTCTTAAATGGTACAAAATTTACTTCAATTTCACATTTAAGGCTTTCATTGGTATGAGTTTCTTATTGATATAAAAGTGAGATTAATATTGCTATTCTCATAGGCATTGTGCCTATATAACACATTTAGGAATACAAGGCTTAGACCCAGTCCTTCTTTAACTTTTTTAACTGATTTGAGATGGTTAGCCTGTGAGTTAAGGGCCTATAGCAAATTCATGGCTCTGAGTTTATTGTTAGGGTGTTTTCCATATTTTATTTAGAAATAGCTGAGAAGAGTTAACAGACAGCAGTCCAGATTGCCTTACATGGATAGTTGGTTTTCAAAATGTCAGGAGTCCACAGAATTGACGTTACAAATATTTCTGTATTAATGTTCATTTTGATTAGAGACCTGTCTGCTCCTGACAGCTTCCCTGTCTTGGATTCTAAGAAAAAATTGAGCATCTTTGGAGTTACTCCAGTTGTGGTAAGACAGCCACTAGGCAAGAATTGCCCCTTTTCATCTACAGACAAATTACTGTCCAGAAAAGAAGACACTTGCGGAATAGTCGACTGATTATATCTGCCAAGACAGAGTAATCAACCCTTAATAATTCTGCATTACTAGGTCTGTCAGATGATCCTGGATCAGAAGGCTGAAGATCGGATGCTCCAACATTTTGTAGTATAGGGACTGTCCAGGTGTTCAGCGGTCTCTATAAACTGGCTAAGTTTTAGAAGCTATACTTTGTGCTTTCCATAATTTCAGTTAATTCAGTCATCCTGGATTTCTGACGGGGTTGAAGACTTATAATCTCATAGCCAATTCTGGCTATTTATTTTGAGAGAAAAGATTTGAGAGGATGGTTTTCAGCTGACATTCATTCTAAAGCCAAGAAAAAAGCCAGGTTCAGAACTAAGTCTTTTAGTTAGGAGAGATGACAGAGGTTCTGTTTAGACAATAAAATGATGGACTGAGTATTAGGTCTATCTTGTACCTTGCTGATACAAATTGGTATAGTTATGCTCTAATTGTATTTTGAGAGAAAAGTTTTGTTTTTTTTTTTTTTAAACAAGAAGGGTAAATATGTAGGAGGAGCTAAGGTGGGAGGAATAAGGAGAGGAAGAGGAGGAGTAAGGAGAGGAGAGGAGGAGCTAAGAGATGAGAGAGACAGAGAGAAAGAGAAAGAGACAGAGAGAGAGAGAGAGAAGAGAGAGAGAGAGAGTAGAGAGAGAGAGAAACATAAAGTCGAATGTTCACATGTCTCTGCCAGTCAAATGTAGTTGGTATATCTTGGTTGGGTATTGGGTTACACTTCTAATTGTATGAGCATCTTGTTATTGAGCATTACCAAACTTATAAAGCCTTTGATTAACATTTTTTTAAAAAAGTTACTAATAAAAGAAAAAGATAGGCAACTTTTCTTAATTGAGTGATTCCCACCTTTTCAATAGAGTATTTACCAGTCTTATGAAGCAAAGTCATTCTACATATTCAGTCCCAGGGTCAATAAAAGTCTTTAGCCCAGTGTATTATTCTTACCTGACAGATAGACTTTCCAATCGACTTCATGAACTTGTCATGTAAGCACAGCAATGTATCACTCCCTGTGGGAGCATGCTGTATGAGTCTTTCTGCAGTCACTGTGGAGATATACCTGACACAAACAACATAGGAAAGGAGTTAGTTTCAGAAGTGTTCATCTATCTTGGTGGGGGAGGACATGGCAGGATAAGGCAGCTCATATGATGTCAGACAGGAAGCAGGGAAACCAGAGAACTCTGGTGCTCCCTAGTTTTTATCTAGTCTCCATTCATTTCATCTAGACACCAGCTCATGGCATGGAGCCTTCTGCATCCAAGGTGGGCATTTTTCTCTCAGTTGACAATTTATGCAAATACTGACACTGACACACCCATAGGTGCATCTCACCAATCCCCTAGTGAGTCCAAATCAGTAAGACTTGACAATCAATAGTAACCACCACATGTGCATACTGACCATGACAACAGAATGCTCAAGGTCTAGCATTTGAGTTGCCTGTCACTCTTGAGTGTTTGTGTGCTATCAATATGGATCTTATCTTCTCTTTTTTCTTTCATTTGACTTGATTTCATCAGTAATGAAGACATTAAACAGGTTATGGTATAGGTCTGCCTTCCTACAACCAATCTCATCTTTTTTTATTGGATATTTTATTTATTTACATTTCAAATGTCATCCCTTTTCCCCATTTCCCCTCCCTAGAAACCCCTATCCCATCCCCCCTCCTCCTTTTTGCTTTTATACCATTTTAATTACATGCATGTATTATAGTCAATTCTAGGTTGAGGGTCTAGCAATACAATAGATGCAAATAGTCAAGGAACAAGCAAGACAATAAACACAAACAGTCAAAAAGCAAGCAAGGCAATAAACAAAGTTCATGACCACTCAGTGATCACTGTTTTTAAGGACTTATCAGGATGACCAAAATATCTGAGCCTACTTCCCTGTCCTAGCCCAAAGTCATTTTCATGACTGAAGCCTACTTCCTTGTTCTAGCCTAATATTTAAATTCCTGCCTGAAATTACTTCTTTGTAAATCTTATCTTTTAAAAAACAATTTTAAATATTGTTTATTTAAATAAAAGTGTAAATATCTTTATTTTATCATGGGTTGATTTTTAAAAGGTGACTCTAGATGGTGGTAGCACACAGTTGTAATCTTATCACTTGAAAGGTAGAGGCAGGAGAGTCATGAGTTCAAGGCCATCTTTATCTATGTAATGCATTTGAGGCCACCTTTGGTCATATGAGATCTTGTCTCCAAGACAAGTAATAGCAAAATGGGATTCTCCATGGTGCTACTCTCTCTACTTAAAATTTTTGAAGGCCTACTACAGTAATGTGCCCCTCAATCTAGAAAAAATGTCTATTAATATTCATTCCCCAAGTGTGCTGGACAGTTTTGTGTCAACGTGACACAAGCTAAAGTCCTCTGAGAGGAAGGAACCTCAATTAAGAAAGAGCCTCCTTAAGATCAGGTTGCAGGCAAGCCTTTAGGGCATCTTCTTAGTTAATGGTTTTTCTGAGGGATTCCAGGGCATTGTGGACAGTGTTATCCTTGGGCAGGTGGTCCTGGGTTCTACGTTGGTCTCACAAAGCCACGGAGGGTAAGCCAGTAAGCAGCACTCTTCCAGGACCTCTGCACCAGCCCCTGCCTTCAGGTTCCTGCCCGGTTTGAGTTCCTGTCATGACTTTCTTTCATGATCAATAATGATATGGATGGGTACGTGATATAAACCTATTCCTCCCCAACTTGTTTTTTGGTTATGGTGGTTTTAGTTGCAGCAAAAGAAACCCTAAGACATCAAGGATGTGTGAGTTGATGTCACAAAAGGAAATTTGCAGAGATAATTAAGGATGTGAAGATGCTGTATTGCCTCAGATGGGCTGGGTGGGCTCAGTGTGATCCCGGAGGGCAAGTGGTCAGAAGTAAAAGGTGAGAGACTTAGAGTCACTTGAGACCAGAGGGTGAAATCAGGGGCCAGAGCATTGTGATTGGCAAGTGGGAGGTGCCATGAGCCAAGGAATGTGGGTTGCCTCTACTAGCTAGAAAAAAAAACAAGGAAAAGTCTTCTTCCTTGAATCTTCCAGAAGGAAGGCAGCCTATTAACATCCTGATTTAACTCCCAAGAAGCCTACAGCAGAGTTCTGACCTTCCAAACTACAGAACAGTACATTTGTGTTGCTTTAGACCATTATCTCTGCGCTGACTTGTTTATTGGTTCATTTGATGTTGGTACAAGGATGAAACCCAGAGCCTTCCTCATTTGTGCTATATGATCATCACCTAAAGCAACAACAGGAAGTGAACACAGAAACCAGACTGACCCCCTTTTCACCTACTCTTTAGCCATCATTGCCCAACATATGGCCTGCTAGGACCCAGTGATAATTTAAGCCATAGCATCTATCCATCCTATAAGACCCATTAAAATGTACATGGTTCTTACTTTATGGTGTCGTAGAAACTTTAATTAAAGACTCTCATAACTTTAAATAAACATGAAATAAATCACTGAGCATCCCAGAAAGAGGTCAATGAAACAAGGAAAGGAAGGAAGAATATTAACAGAATATAATAGCAAATTGAGGTTTTAGGGGGCCCCCGGAGTAGAATGAATCAAGCAGAACTGACCTACGCTAAACAAATTCACAAGAGATTTGATATAAATCAAAATGTCAATTTATTAATTTGAGCATGGGACATATCTTGCCAGTGATTAAAGTATATCTGTGTCTACAAGCCAGGAAGGCTTCTTCGTATCAGATCATCTGATCGGTTTAATTAAATAACCCCTAAGCTACTTGAGTCAGGACAAAAGGAGCAAAGTAATCATGGGGGGAAATCTGTATCCTGGTGGGTCCTCCGAGATGCCTGCCAATGTTACCACCCTCCAGATAAGTCTCCATTTATTTTTTTTCCTTTTGGAAAAGTTCACCATGGGCTAGTTTTTGCCTTCATTTAATTTTCTCCAAAGGAGATGCCATCTAGGGATCTAGCACGTGAGTCTGTGCCAGGTAGCAGATGAGCTAGCTGAGACAGATCACTTCTTTCTGAGGAGGCAAATATATAAAACATATGAGGGGTGGGGACAATCGAAAGCTTTGAAATGTGACAAACCATGCTTTTAGCAGAAATGGTGATTGGGATACCTGAAAACTGTAGTCAGTTTTGCAATGCAGATCAAGCAGGGGCAGGGGGAGAGAAAAAGTTCACCTTGCAGCCTGGTGGACAGGAAGACCACTACTGGGTTCCTGACCATTGTCACCTCCCAGCCCCAACTCTCCATGAGACCTGTAGATATTGTTCTCTTGCCTTCCTTGTTTCATTAAGTATTTTAATAACAAATAGTACACAATGACGTAATCAGTAAAAGGCTCTTCTGCCTTTTGTAGCCAAAAAGATGATCCATTTATCTCTACTCTAGGAAAGCCAGACAAAATTTTACGAGCTGTGATGGTTTAAGTTTATGAGACCCACTGACAGGGACAAGAGATGCCCTGACAATTAGTAAAGCATTATTTCCAGGTGTGTCTGTGAAGGCGCTTCTGGAAGACCTTAGCAGTTGTGTCACGAGATTGAGTGAAGATCTCACCAACACAGGTAAGCATCAGGCAATCTGAGGGTCCTAATGGAATATGCAGGAAGAGAAGCAATGCCTCCTCTCTCTTCTTCAATTGAAATAGCCAACTTTCCCTGCCCCTGATGCTGAAGCTCTTAGTTCTTATCCTGAAGACTCCACCAGTTCCCAGGGCTTCTGCTTTCAACTGAGAGTAATGCCACAGGCTCTCCTCTTTTTAGGCCTTTGTACCAGCACCAGTGCCCGAACGAGGTGCTCCAGTTTGTGGGTGAGAGACAATGTTGAACCATGGGGTTCCTTCACCTTCATAACCATATGAACCAGTTCTCTAGATAAATATCTTGTTGTAATCAGTATGTGTCCTACTGGCTCTGTTGTACTAGAGAACATTGATCATGTCATGATGCCATGGAGAAGACATCTTATCTGAAGGCCAGCATGCTCCTCTGGTCCCCTGGCTACAACCTAGATTCACTGGATAATGCTGAAGATTATAAAGATACCATCTTGTGGGTTCTGTTTTCTGAGTTCAACATCATATAATAATAACCATCAGCAAGATCCATGAATGTAGTAAGGTAGCAGACAAATGGTCACTCTAACATTCTAACCTTATTATCAGATGACAATATTCAGCTTGTATTTCCTAGAATAGTTTGGTTATGCACATTTAAAAAAAAAAAGATGGAACTACAACAAAACTAAAAATATAACATTTGGGATGCATCAAATCTAAAGTTTTCTTTTAGCAGACTTGAGGACTAGGAATATAGCTTCACTGGCAGTCTGACTCAATTCTGAGCACCAAAAGAGAGGAAGACGGAGGCAGAGGGAGACAGAAGGGAGAGGTGAGAGCAGGGAGAGGAGAGGAAGAGGGAGAGGGGAGGGAAAGAGGGAAAGATTGGTGTTGTGTGTGTGTGTGGTGTGGTGTGTGTGTGTGTGTGTGTCTGTCTCTTGTCTGTCTGTCTGTCAGCAGAGTAAAAAGGCAATATAGAAAATGGAGAAAACTTTAAATCATTTATCTAGTGAAGACATAATGTTCAAAACATCTAAAGAATTCCTGCTTGGGGGAGATCAGGAGTTCAACATCATCCAAGGCTGCACAGTGAGCTCAAGGTCAGTCCTACCTAAGATCCTAACTTAAAAATAACAATAAAACAAACAAACTAAAGCACAGGTAAAAGCCCAGGGAGATGGCTCAGTGGATAGAGTACCTGCCACACAAATATGAGGAATGAGCTTGGATACACTGTACCTGTGTGAAAAGCCAGGCATGCTGGCATTTGCCTGTGACACCAATGCTGGCTGGTAAGCACAGGAAAGTCCAGGGGACTCACTCGCCAGCCACACTAACCAATTGGTAAAATTCTCAATGAGGGACCTAGTCTGAAAAAATGACATGGACAGTATGGCATTTTGGATAGCTTTGGCCACCATAGACTCATGTGCTTGAATGTTCGGTCCATGGGAGTGGCATTAATAGGAGGTTTGTGTTGAGGGAAGTGTGTCACTGTGGGATGGATTTTGATATCTCTGTACTCAAGCTCCACCCAGTGTGGAATTCTAGTCCCCTTTGGATCAAGATGTAGAATTCTCAGCTACTCCAACACCATGTCTGCCTCGATGCGGCCATGTTCCCACCATGATGATAATGGACTGAACCTCTAAAACTGTAAGCTATCCCAATTAAATGCTTGCCTTTATACAAGCTGCCTTGGGCATGGTGCCTATTTATAGCAATGGAAACCCTAACTAAAACAAGCAGCAACTGAGGGCATTGTCTGTGGACCTCTATCCTCCCAAACTCCACACACACATACACTACATACACACAAAATAATAATAATAACAACAACAACAACAAAATTTGAAATTTTGATTAAAGACTTTCTCTATAAAAAATGCAACTTGTTAACAAGCACTTGTAAAGATATTAAACATCACTAATCATTAGTAAAATGTACATCGCAATGAGGGCTGAAGAGATGGCTCAGAAGTTAAGAGCACTTGCTGTTCTTGCTGAAGACTGAAGTTTGTTTCCCAGCACGCACATGGAGCAGCTCACAACCAGGGATCTGACACCCTATCTGACCTCCATTGACCTCTATGGGTACCCATAAACGTGTAAACACACACACAAACACACACACACACACACACACAAATAAAATAGTCAAGAACAAACTAAGAAATGGGTCTTGGTGAAGAGGAGGAGGACTCCATCGTGCCTGTGTGTTGCTATAAAACGATGGAGCTCTTACGGAATAGTATGGCGTTACCTTAAAAATGAAGAATTTCTCTGTGACCCATCAACACCACCACTGCTGGTTATGTATGTAAAGGAACTGCAAGTAGGCTTTTGCTAAAAATGTTATCACCTGTGCTCACCTTTATTCCCAAGTGCTGAAAAGGGGGAGCAGTCCAACTGTTCCCTGTTTGCAGATGGACAAATGGACAAAAGGTGGGACCTACAGACAGTGGAACAGCTGAACATACAGTACAGCATACACTACAGCACACAGCATACACTGCAGCACACAGCATACACTACAGCACACAGCATACACTACAGCACACAGCATACACTGCAGCACACAGCATACACTACAGCACACAGCATACACTACAGCACACAGCATACACTACAGCACACAGCATACACTACAGCACACAGCATACACTACAGCACACAGCATACACTACAGCACACAGCATACACTACAGCACACAGCATACACTGCAGCACACAGCATACACTACAGCACACAGCATATACTACAGCACACAGCATACACTACAGCATACACTACAGCACACAGCATACACTACAGCACATAGCACACACTATAGCATACATTGCAGCACACAGCACACACTACAGCACACAGCACACACTACAGCACACAGCACACACTACACCTAGCACCACTTACAAGCACACACTACAGAACACAGCATACACTACAGCATTGGTGACTCCTGAGGACATTAGAGTAAGTGACATGAAACAAAAGGCCAAGTCCATGCCATTTACATGATGTATGTAGAGTTGGCAAAGGGACAAAGATGAAGAGCAGAAGGGTGGGTGTGGTTGGGGGACCCAGGGAGGAGGAATGTGGAACTCCTGTTGAGAGAGTAAAGAGCCTCAGGTCTGTACTGTGAAGAGCTCTGAACTTGAATGAGCCAGAGACCCACATTCAAACATGTTACAGCCAGAAAAGCAACTGTGGTACTTGGTACCTTCTAACACTACCCCAGCCGCATGCCTTGACATTTAAGGTATATGTACATTTTAGGATGGCTGACCTCACCCATTATGTGTGCGGTTTGAGTTTCACAGTCACGAGTTAACCTCATCTTCTACATCTGACAAGGGACACTTCATTGTCCCCTTTCTGTGAGGACATCAGCATCTGGCTTATCACGCCATCAGTGAAAAGGACCAAGCTTTAAGATGAAGTACACAGTACTTAAGTACACAGTAAATGTCAGGATTATAATATGCAAATCTGGGGAGCTTTGATCAAATCTGGTGTTATTTATACTCAGAGGCAGAAGAAGAGATTCATAGGCTCAAGTCAAGGACTCCTCGGACCTTCTTAAAACGCTTTGCAACTTGGTGAGCAGATGTAAGGAAGAAGCCAGAAATGGTGGGCAGTGGGTTGAAGCAATCTGCGGAGAGCTTCCAGGGGAAGCCAGCAAACTCTTAGGATGAAGATAACTGGTAAGAAGGACCTGGAAGATACTGTGACCTAGACAACAGGAAGAACTCCTTTCCAGAGGAGAAGGAGAACAATATGGTAGAAGACAAGAGGGCACAAACAGACATAGCCCTCTGATGCTGGCACGGGGGCTGCTGCCTTGCCCCCGCCCTGGCTTCAGGGTAGCTTCAGAGAGTATAGGAGACTCTGAACTTCAAGGCCTTGTTTCTAACTGGGAAAAAAGGGTTGAACACTGTTCTTGGATGGTACCTGAGCAGAGTTCAGCTTGCCCCACTTTCTTGTCACAGGAAGCAGGCTGCCCTAAAAATCCTTTAGAACAGTGAATCTTTTGTAATAGTTAGCAAAAGAATCTTTTTTTTTTTTAAGTGAAAAAAATTTTTTGAGGAACACCAATATATAAAAATAGTTGAAAGCCTATCGGCTCTGAAACAGCTCAGCGCTTAAACACATGGTGTCTCCCACTGTGCTCCATCCCCCGTGGCAGCCTCTGCCACCCTCTGTGGAGCTCCGGTGTGACAGCCACCACCTCAGAAGGCTGGGCAGGCTGCCTGTGAGAACCAGAGCATAAATGCCAGGCAAAAGAAAAAAAAAATAAAACCACACGTCATGCAACAACTCGAAAAGACTATTAAATGAGTGGGTCCCTGGGAAACCCCAAGTGTCAAGAGCACCCGTGAGTTGCGCACCATCAATCTACTGCTGGAAAATCCCAAGAGACCATGTGGCGCCATGAAACAGCTTCTAGACTCGTAAGCCCAGAAGTTAAGCCATCCATCTGCATGCTAGCTCTGTAACTCTGAGAAAAGATCTTCAATTCTCTGTGCCGAGACTTTCTCACCAGAAAGACAAAGATAATAATTTTCTTACACACTTTACACGGTTATGAAGATCAAATGGAAGAATGGACCAAAGTCATATATGAACGGTCAAGCTCTATGCTTGACTCAAGCCTTAAAGATTACTGGCTGCTCTTCCTTTCAGAAAAACCTCAATTTAGTTCCCAGCATGCATATGGGGCAGCACAAGCACCTATATCCAGCTGCAAGGGATCCTACATTCTCTCATGGCCTCTGTAGGAAGCTGTACTCTTTTGTACAGACCCCAACATAGATACACATAAGTACACACAATTAAAAGTAAAATAATTTTTTAAAGTAACCTGTAAAGGTCTGAATACTTGAAAGTCATTGATATCATAAAATCTCTAAGCCAGGCATGGTGATGCAAACCTTTAACCAGTCTGGCCTCTGTAGAAAGTTCCAGGCCAGCCAGAGCTACATAGCGAGACCCTGGCAAAAGCAGAAAGAACGGACCTTGTAGATGAGTATCTCATTCTGCCATTCACTCTGAACAGCACCCAGGCAGCTACTGTATGGCCAAACAATTGAAAAGATTTGGATGTGACTTTTCAGTGTCCACCAAACAAGGCAACGGTGAAAGTGCAAACGGCGACCCGTGCCCCTGAGCGGGATGAGACCCACTCCACCTCCAGGGGCTCCTCCACACTCCTTTACCCTCCCCGGCAGGCCATGGTAATTTTCTCACGTGTCAAATCCTTTCAAAACTGCTGCACTCAGTATTATCTCCCACCTGGCTCAGGATCCACAGTCTGGGGCTCCATGTAGAAAATCCTAGAGCCAACTGATCATGGCATCCAATGACAGCTAGTTCCAACTCTCATCACTAGCTAGACTTCCTCGGCGGCTTTGTGCAGTGATGGAAACGTTCTATATAAAGATGACCTATGGGCTGCGGATGCACTGTGGCAGAAGAGCGGCACTCAATACACATCGGCTGGAGGTTCAATTCCCTGCGCCAGAAAAAGTAGATAGATAGATAGATAGATAGATAGATAGATAGATAGATAGATAGATAGATAGATAGATGAGTCCCCTACTCTTTATAATACAGTTTCTCCAGATAAATACATGCTAACTTAAAGAGGTGTGGTTCAGTTGATGAGCCCTTGCCTGGCGTGCGCATGCGCATGGGTCCAATCCCCAGCAAACTATCAGTCCGGTGTGGTCATCCATGCCTGGAATCTACATTCAGGAGGTGGAGGAAGGAAGATCAGAAGTTCAAGATCATCCCCAGCTACGTAATGAGTTTGAGGCCAGCCTAGAATACGTGAGACCATGCATTCTGCCTCAAAATGTATCTTATACCTAACCTACATCCCAGAGGGCTTAGGCACACACTGTAGACAGAACACAGGTTGGGTGTTACAGCATAGCTCACCAATACTGCCCGTCGAGAAAGTACTACAGCATATCAGCAGCCTTACTTAGGAAAGAGGAAAGCTCGTGATGGAAGTATCCTTTCTACTGATGCTACGGCATCAGCACCAAGGTAAAGATGAACACGGCAACACTGTCTGTACCCTATGAGAGGGAGCCACTAGTCACATCCAGCTACTGAGCCCTTAAATGTTCCTGGTGTCCCTGAGAAATTAATCTAATGAGTTATTTAGATTTTAAATAGTCACAGGTGACTGCTAATGGACAAGTCTAAAGCAGTGGTCATGCTTGATCCCTCTGACGAAATCGAGAAAAACTACGTGTTAAATGTGTCTGGGGCCAGCAGGATAGCTCAGCAGGAAAAGGCGTTTGCTGCTGAAGTTGATGACCTAAGTTCTGGGACACATGTGAGAAAAGGAGAGAACCCCACATCCTACTGACTGGGGCCTCTCTGACCTCTGACCTCTGACTTCCACTCATGCATTGTAGCACATACACCCACACACATTCATACACCATGATAGATAGATAGATAGATAGATAGATAGATAGATAGATAGATAGATAGATAGATGGAATATAATTTATTTTCCACACACAAATTCACTGTTAAATAAATAATGTCACCATGTCCACATGCTCTTAACAAGAACAGTTTAAGGGCTCTGTCTTAACCCAAGTCTCTATGAGTTCATTTGCCAATTGTTGGAACTTGTGAGCAGGCACTCTACTCAAGCTAAATGAAAAGACCACTCACCTGTGGGATGCTGCACCATGAGCCGATGAGACTTAGAATAAGTCTAATCTGATACCAATTAATGATGTGCATAATAACTAGGGCTTATGCAATAATTAGTTATAAAGGGTAAGTCATTCTCATAAATTACTAAAATTAGCATAACTCTTACACTGTTTGTTCTCTGGTGTTATCGATTGCATCTGTATCCCTGCTTCCTGGATTCTTTGTAAATATTCATACACTGCCCACCCCCGGTATCAGCAGAAGGTTAGAGTCCTGCTCTCAAGCTGTTGCTGCCTGTTGTCCTGTCTGATTTGTTCTTTCCCACCCAGCATGGCTCAAGGCTGAGATGTTTGCTGCTCCTGGCCAAACTGCTGAGACATACCACTTTTTGTCTCACTGGAGTAGGCAGGATAAGGACTCCTCCCCTTTGAAAAATGTGTCTGCCCCTTCCAGGAAGACTGTCACACAGCTCTCTCATTCCTGTGACAGTTTGGGATCAGGCATGTCCTAATAAGTAGGAGAGATAAACAAGGTGACTTTTTCCAATCAAATTAAACCATATATTGGGTGACTTTGTCTGAACAGGGGGACCCCCCCTTTTTTTTTTACCATCTTATATATACACATTATGGGGCTTAAATGTTTAAAAATATGAGATGTATGGCCCATGCATAAGCAGAATATCCAAAGTTTACAACAACCTGCGAATCATAGTAAGGATCTACCCTACCCCAGCCCCTAGAGATGAGAGTCTCTCTCCACTTAAATGTATAAGTATCCCCAAAGAACTCAGGGATCTTCAACCATGTGCTTGTGGGGTCCAAGTGAGGTGTGCTGTATGCCATTACTCCAACTGTTAATAAATATCTGCTTTTACTACCCTTCTGTGTCTTGTGACACACATGGTCTGAAACACAAAGGACCTGAACATCCCTTAGAAGGCAACCCGAGAATCCCACTGGTAATGCTGCCTCGATATGTCACTGAATGTGGCAAAGGTCACTGCTGTCTTCCCGGGAGAGTCCAGTGCCAAAGACTGAGACTGACTGTGACCACACAGCCCATCAAACCAGGTCAGGAAGGGGCGAAAGCTGGAAGCTGAGGAGGGCAGCCACTCGGAGATCTGCAGAGGACTTGTTCAGGGTATATGTAGCAGTGAACATCTCAGGGAGGAGAGGAATGGGATGAAAATAAAAACAAGAGGTTGGTAGGTAACAAGGGGGCATGCACTTGGGCAGAATTGGAATCCTCCTCCTGAGGGGCGCCTGGCAGGAGCTGTGGCCTCAGACACTTAGGCCGAGCTGGGCAGAACGGTCCTTGGCAATGTGCTTCTTGGGGTTCTCTCTCCAAGACTGTGTTGACGTGGAGAGCAGAATCAGTTAATGTGACCCATTGGAAGAAGAAAATCATGGGCAAAAGGTCACTGAAAACCAGCAGTGGAGATGACGGAAAGGGAAGGCTTGAAGCTCCAGGGAAAAGTAACTTCATCATTTTCCTAGGCATGGGAAGAGGGGAAGGCTACACAAGACCTGGTATATTTAGAGAAAACGGTAATTTTTATTTTACTTATTTATTAATTTGGGTTTTTTACAGTATTGAGATTGAACCTCAGCCCTCACACACACTTAGCAAGCAATCAAGCACTGAGCTAAACATCCACTCTTTTTCTAACGATTTTTTTTTTTATTTTGAGACTGAGTGTCTCTAAGCTGCACAAGAGCTTTTTTTTTCTCTGTAGCCTAAATGGGTCTTAAACTCCAATCCTCCTGCCTCAGCTTCTGCTTGGCTAGGATGGGATTATGCATCTGCACCCAGGTCTCCCAGAAAATTGTAATTTATGTGGCATATGCTATGATATGTATTTGGTCCATCTAACCTGGGCTGGCCTCCAGCCTGGTTGATAGGATTTCGCGGTGAGGAGTTCAGGATGTAGAGGCTATCTGAACAGTGAGGTTCCTCAGTGGAGTTTCTCCACCAGGGACCTACATCTCATCCTTCTCGAGTTACGCTTCTAAGCTGAATACTGCTGGATTATGCTTCTAAGCTGGAGTTCTGCTGGATTCTATCAGAGCCCCAGATGGGGAGGAACAACGTGCAGAGCTTTTTACCAACCAAATCCTTTTCTCTGCAAGGAGCCTTTCCATCTCCACAGTTTACAGTGACCCGGAAATGGAAGACCAGTGACCACATTCACCCAGGGCTTTGTCTAAGCGCAAATAAATATCTGTATACACACATACATGCATGCATGCACACGCAAACATGCACACAGATGCACAAAGGCACACATGCAAAAACACACACAAGTACACATTCACATATACTCATGCACACACAGACACTAACACATGTGTACACCCACACACACACTGCACACACCACACACACATCCCTTACAGAGTCTTAGCCACCACAGCACATGCTGCTTTTCTGAATCCCAGCTCCTTAATCACATCCTCCTTTTCTGGAAATCTCCTAAGCCCCTCCTTTGCTTAAATCCGGCACACAAGGCGAGTCACTAAGTGCTTCGGACTCTCCTCTCCTTCATGCATGCTTTCACTCACTTCATTTGCTTATAAATAACAGGATGCAGCTTTCACCTGTGCTGACTTGATAAGAAGCCAGGCAACCCACAAAGAGCAGGAGCCCAGATACAGCACTCCCTGGCGTTTCTGTGTCTTCCTCCCTCTATAACCCCAGCCCACAGCGGGGCTACTACACAGCTTTTGACATCTTTTTCATTCACAGATCTGGCTTAGATAGAAACCAGCATTCCTTGACCCAGCTTGAGCTAGAATAGGTATACCCAGCATACCTGACCCAGCTTGAGCTAGAATCAGGTTTTGGCTGGATCTCAGGTATTCATAGAACAAAGATGTGTAGTGGGGAGACTGCTAATGGACACCTCATAGAGTGCAGAGGATGATGGCTCTCAGGGAGTGGGTCCTGAGCTGAGCGGACACTGAAAACCCTGATTGCCACAGTGTAGCCTGTGGACTTGGGAGAGGATGATCTGATCGTCGTTAGAGTTGAGGAAAGTGCTGGCACAGGGGCTGATGTGCAGTTTTACCTAAACCTGTGTCTGATCACTTCCAACTGAGTAAGACAAATAACAGCTACACACAACAGAATCTAGCTCCGTCTGACCACCTATATACAGGGAAACTGAGTCACAATCTCTTTTAAATGTGTATTATTTTTCATTCCTATCAACTCAGGAGATTTCTTGGGAAGGAGATGCTACCAATGACCAGGTCCTGCAATAGAGAAGTTACTGTGTGCTGCCTTCCTTGGAGAGGATCAGAGAAGCTGGTAGGGAGTGGCCCAGAGGGGGTTTGGGCCTTGGCAAAGTACAAAGAAGAGCTGAGTTTACATCCTACTGGGTTCCTCTCTGAGTGCATGAGAGATCAAATAATTAAAATCCCTATGGCATTCAACATTGTAGCCGACTTCTTTAGACTATAGTAGAGAGAGCCAACAACCTGAGACCAACCGGTGAAGCTCCCCGCTTAAAGCAATTCTGAGCTGCCTCTTCTGTGGTCCTCTCTTTGTGACTAAGAAGAAGATACCAATGCAGAAGCCTGTCTGTGGGAAAACTTTAAATAAAGCGAAGCCTTATCTCCTAGGAAACCAATTCACTCCTCCTCATTCTCTGTGCAAAAAAGATGGCCAGCTTTCCCTTCTCCCATCCTCAACCCCATTTCCATCTCCTTCTTGGAGCCCTTTAGAATCTGACAAAGCAAGCTTTCTAGGGGAGTCTATGCTTTTTGATGCTGAATAGTATCCAGCCAGGGTCCAACACGACTTCCAAATGCATTAATCCATTTGAAAAAATTTGGGGGATGTAGGAAAACAGACAGCTGCAGAGTCATCTTTTAGATCTGACCAGGAGTCGGGGCTGTGAATAGGAAGACAGCTGGAGCCTCTGTGACACTGTTTTCCACTGGGTGGAATTTAGAAAATGTGTCTTTATTACTAAGCATCTGGTTCCTTGTATCACTTATAAGCAATTTCAACAATGTCATGACCTCAAGGCATGGTGCCCTACGGAAGCTTTCATGTGCCGTGTTCCATAGGAGTTGAGCCAAACACTAGGTGGGGCATGAGGGGGATAAAAGCAAAGAGAAAATCATTTAAGGAGATCACAGTGTAGAAGAGGAGGCAGACATGTGGATGGATAAGGTATCTGCCAAAGAGAGTAAGGATTGCTGGGTGAGGGGGGACACACACAAAGAGGATCTGAAGTATAGATGGGTGGCCAAAGAGACTGGTTATTCGGTAAAGGGCTTCCGTTGAGAGCCCAAGGACCTGAGTTTGATTTCCAGAACCCCTGTAGAAATCCTGCCATGTTAGCAAGAAATGGTGATCCCAGTTTTCAAGAGGCAGAGACGAGTGTATCTCTGGGACTCCGCTGCCAGCCAATCAAGCACATCTGGTGAGTTTCAAGCCAATGAGAGACCCTATCTCAAATAAACAAAGTGGATGGCACCTGAGGAAAGATACCTGAGATTGTCCTCTGGTCTCTACATGTACACCACACACACACACACACACACACAAAACACACAGAAAGAGAGAGAGAGAGAGAGAGAGAGAGAGAGAGAGAGAGAGAGAGAGAGAGAGAGTAAGTTTTTCAATAAGGCGATGCAATTGAGTAGACTTCTGCACATGGATGAAAGTCCATGCAAAGATATAGAATGTGGTGCCACTGTTCACATTGTAGTTGAAAGTGGAATATCCCTCATGGGCATACTTTTGAACACTAAACTCCACGTCGTGATGCCCTTTTAGGAAGATGTAGAACCTTTAGAAGGTGGTGTCCTGCTGGAGGAAATGGGTCAGTCAAGGCAAGCCTTAAAAGTTTTACAGCTCAATTCTTGTTAACTCTCTTCTTCCTGACTGCAGAACCAATGCGACCAGACTTTGCCAATCTTTAGTCATGCTTCCCCACCACGATGTACTGATTGTGTCATCTTGAACATAAATCAAAATAAGCCCTTCCCACTTACAGTGCTTACTATCCGTGTCTGATCACAGCAACAAGTAGCTAACAGTCATTCAACAAGGCCAGTGCATACATCTGAAAGTCCAGCACTTGGGAGTCTCAGGCAAGGGAATCACAAGTTCACCCTGAACCACAGAATGAGAACTAGCCTCAAAAATCAACCAACCCACCAAAATAAGACCAGCACCGACAAAAAGAGAAGAATGGACCGGTGACTGGGGAAGCAGGAAGCTCTCATCTTGTGAAGGATGTAGCTTGTCTATCCCCAGAACCATGATTTTTTTTAAAGACTTTATTTTTATTTGTGTGTTGGTGGGTCATTCATTCAGATGCATGCAGAGGCCAGAAGCAGGCACTAGATCCCCTGGAGCTGCATTTATAGGGGGTTGAAAGGCACCTGATACAGGTGCTGGGAATTGAACCTGGGTCCTCTGAAAGAGTAACCAGTGGTCTCCGTCACTGAGCCGTCTCTCCATCCCCAGGATTGTTTTCCTAAATGTCAGATTGCTATGGTCCTCAGAGCTGTGCTTACTCTCCATGTTTTCTGCTGCGCTACATTAGTTGGAAACCTGGGACTGGGTTTCCCAGATCTCTAATTTGTTGCATTATAGTCTGACATTCACCGGTTTTGAATCCAGGTTCCAACGGCAGAAAGAAGTCAACAGCCGTGCTTACTCTTCACACAGAGGCTAGCAGGTGATGAGTTTGGACCCATATCAGGTTGTTCTCATTTGGCTATGTATGAAGCACATATATTGATACAACCAACAGCTATGGGTATTCATAGTGATTTTTCCAAAGTCTTAACCTGAGCCATAGCTGCTGCTTCTTGTGTTCTCAGAAAGCCACTATCAGAAGGGGGGAGGGAATAAGGGAGGGAGAGAGAGGGAGAGGGAACTGAAATGATGGGGAACTAGGAAAGCAGGAGATGGATTGATTTAATAACACAATGGAGAGATGATGAAGCTCATAGCTAAGATGTGGTAATAAGAGTGATGGAAAGATATTTGAGATGTACAACCAGTCAGATGAGGGACATGATACGAGCAGAGAAGGCCCTGTGGTCCAGGCAACTGTGCCAGAGATGGGAGGATGGCTCACAGAGCAAGAGAAGGAGCGGGGACTTGGCAGGCATCACAGATGATGGGCTTCATGTAGGATGTGCTAAGTCTCTGATCTAGATATTAAGCAGGCTAAATAAATCTGAAAGTGGGAGATTTAGACTAAAGGTATTTTTTTTTCTGGTACATTGGGAACACGGATGTGGTCCTTAAGTTAGTACACTTGGTAAAAGTTGGTTAAGAAAAGTATACAACACACACACACACACCACAAATTCCTTAAAGAATGACACCTGTCAGGGAGGCAACTGTCTCAGAAGATAAGGTTGGATGCCACTAAGCCTGATAACCTGAGTTCCATTCCCAGAACCCCCATTTTGGAAACAGCACCAACTCTTACAAGCTGGTCTCTGCCTACATGCACACTGCGGCATGTCCATATGCAGACACACATAAATAAATAAATAAATAAATAAATAAATAAATAAATAAATGTGAAAAAGAACAGTTTCTGGGAACCATTAACATTTCAAAATAGAAGTAGAGTAGAGGGAGATTGCAGGATGATAGGCCAGGAATGAGCGTGTTGCTTTCTTTGCTACTATGACAAATACCTGACCCAACAAGTTAAAGAAAGAAAGGGTTATCGTGGTTCATAGTTTCAGTGGGTTCATTTCATGACTGTTTGGCTTCATGCCCTTGGCATCATGGCAGTCAGGGAAAGTGGCAGATATCTGTTCATTTCATCATAGAGCAGGAAGCAGAAAAAGGGAAGAAAGACAGGTGCTTGACTGGCTTCTGACAGGCACTTGGCCGGCTGCCTCCTGTCTCTCCTTTTATTCAGTCATCAGCTCAGAAGGTGGTGCCACCCACATTCAGATGGCATCCCTCTTCCTTCCCTTGATTCTTGTAGATGCCCCAGGAGGAACATCTCGCTAAATCTCCTAGGTGATTCCAAATGAGTCAAGTTGATGATGAAGACTATCTCGAGTGGAAGAATCCAGACAGAATAGTGCCAAACAGGATGAATTGTTTGAAGCCATGGATAAGGGGTTGACAATGACGTGCGTCATGACTGACACAAGGAACATGAAAAGATAGGCAGGAGCCAGGGCAGCATAATGAGATCATGTCTCAATACCTAAATAAATTAATAAACAAACTAACAATACATTTGAAGTACTAACTTAAAATGGGAAAATAGAGGCAGGACTCCAGACCCTCCCCTTCCCTCAGATGTTACTGCCAGTTGCTTTTCACACGGCCTGTTCCAGACTCCGTGGAGATGAAGGTCACAGTTTCTATAGAGCTGGAAGCTGAACCTTACCATGAGATTTCCTCTTGTCCTTCTCCCGATTGATGCCCTGTATTCCCCCAGCATGATGCCGATGCCTTTTCTAACGAATCATCCATTGCATGGTCTGTAGTGTGTGTGTGTGTGTGTGTGTGTGTGTGTGTGTGTGTGTGTGTGTGTAGCTCAAGTTCATGCAGTCTGGACTTGTAGCTACTCATAAACTTATGGATTTAAAAGGTGACTAACAGTCTTCTACAGCTGTTAAAATTAATGCAACTAGTCATGATCAGTTATTTCACAAATGAATACTAGAGAGAAGAACATCGCAGGAAAACGTTAAGAGAGAAATGTCATGTAACGTGTCTCAGTCAAAAGCCTCAGCTTCATACAAGTCAAGCGTTGGTGAGTCACAGAGAAACAGGCAAGATTCCCCTCCGTGGAATAGGAAAAAGGCCTACCGGGGGATTGTATTCTATTTTAGTCTTCATTTCCCCCAAGGTAAACATGGCTTCACATGGAAGTAGCTGATCTGCAAAGTAGTTCTAAGAAAAAGTGATAGAAAAGAGAAACAGAAGGGTCCAGAAATCTATAGAACGGTTTGTATTGCACTGTGGGTAATAGCTGTGGGCATCCAGGTCTCTCCATCTTTCTGGGAACTCTCCGGGGAGCTATGTAAACTGCCCCAGTAGAGCAGAGTTTTGGCAAACATGCTGCTGGCTATGCAAGGCCTGGTGTTAAAGAATTCCCTCACTTGGCAGGCATGCCAACCTGTGCCCTAAGAATAAAGTACACTGGCATATATAACAAGGTACAGTCTTATTTGCAAGAACCAGCAGCTGGATTTACCCACAGGCCCAAGTTACGCAGGTCCTTCACTTGAGCACAGAGACAAACCTCGCTGTTTCACATGAGAACTCTTCAAAGTTGATGATTCCCAAGAGTAACAGTCTCCTGGTTTCGGACATGCTTACATACAAGTAGGAAGATCGAGTTGGAAGCCAGGACTCATATAAAAAGCAGTCTTGCTGATCCAAACTACAAACCCTCTGACACAGGGCACAACACAGATACCACAAAAAGTCCTGTGAATCCATTTTAGTTTCACAGAAGCTAAGACTCTGAACGACCCATCAAATGAATGTTGCAAGTGAAATGTCAGGACATGAGGAACACTGTGGGTCACATGACAACACCACAGCATTCACAAAGAGTTTATGTTTGTTTTATTTTTATAATTGTTTGTAGAGGCGAAGTGTAATGACAGAGGAGAGATATCAGAGAATTTGGTAGCGATAGGCCTGGGTCGCAGTATATGAAATCAAATCAATCAATAAAGTTTCAAAAAAAAAAAAAAGGAGGTGGGGAATGGTAGAGGAAGACACAAGAACTCTGCTGTGGCCTCTCCACACGCATGTGTGCACACATACACAGGCAGTTACCCATGTATATACATGCATGAACACATAACAAACACACATGCTATATATACACATGCATACTTGAAAAAATATAAACTGACACTTGATATGTGCTTGAGAGTAGGGCAGTGACCCAGAAGAACATGAGAAAGTGGTCTGCAGTCAGGGTGGGTCGAAGGACATAATGACTGCCCCCTAGGTATCTGCCAAATGGCCCAACAGAGACTCAAGGCACACATCACGCCTTCATCTCTTGACTGAGAGGACCTCACAGGGCTTCCTGAGGCCTCAAGCCTTCTGTCAGTTCACCTTTGTTCCAGAAACACCAACATCTAGTGTTTTCTACTTCCCATGATTCATTCTCTAATAAATTTATTTGCTGCATTTGGGGAATGTTTCCTTTCAATTCTTCAGACTCAGCCATGTATTCACCTTCTGTTCCTAGTTTGGCACCAAAACACAAACACACATAACAACACACATAACATAACAATACACAATACAACAAAATAAACACACACATACACAAACATACAAACAACATACACAAACACACACAACATACATAACAAACACATATACAACACAAACACACATACAATAACACACATACACAAGCACACACACTACACAAACACACTACACAATACATACATAACCCAACTACTATATACACATACACACACATACACACAAACACATACATATACACACATACATACACACACACAAATACACATACATATAAACATACACACACATACACAAACACACACACTGCCATTTCAAATAATTTCCTCTTAAAACTATGCACACAAAGGACTCTCTCCAATTATCCTTGTGCAGCATAAGTGACTCGCCTGTGTTATGCTCCCAAGTTCATTTTCATTTCCACGTCCTTTCTTTTTTTAATTCCTCTCCCAAATGGCCACCTCTAATAACTCCCCTCTGGCTGCTTTAATTTCACACATTTTTGTACCCTTAGAAAAACCATGGATTGTACCATATTCACAGGCAAGTCATCACATAGCATTTAGATAGAAGAAAATTTTTGCAGACGCATGTCTTTTGTAGCTACATAATCCTGAGATTTTCCCTGTTTTAAACTGCATTGCTAGAGGCGGGAGAACACATGCTCTTTGATCTGAGTTACTTTCAGTGACTTTTTATTTGTACTTTTATAGGTCACGGGCTCCCTACCATGATAGTCATTTGACTGACACTTTCTCACATGACTTACAAAAAACCTAAGGCTTAGAGGTTGTGTTCAGCAAAATGTATAAAGTTAGTCATGAAACTAGCTCTATTGTTGAATCCTTCTGTCTCCATCCAGCCTGCTTTCTCAGGTACCTAACATACAACTCTCCTCTTGATTATAGAAATGCAAGGGCTATCTTTTGGCCTTAACTTTTGGAAGGATTTTGTGGTGCCTGCCCTCCACTTTATAGGCTGGTTATGCTTGATTCTTTTTTTTTAAATACAAGTAGGTCTCAGGGACATAGATTGTTTACAAAGATAGCACAACAATCCCTCTCATCCCCGTGTGCTCATAATGTAGCCACTGTTCTTAAAGATAGAGATAGATAAAAAAATCAGTGGTAGATAGATAAAGAGATAAATGATAGAAGATAGGTAGATGGATAGATAGTAATAGATATATAGATGGATGGATGATAGATAGATAGATAGATAGATAGATAGATAGATAGATGATGAGAAATAGATAGATAGATAGATAGATAGATAGATAGATAGATAGATAGATAGATAGATGATAGTAGATAGATAGATGGATAGTAGATAGATGATAGAAGATAGATAGATAGATAGATAGATAGATAGATAGATAGATAGATAGATAGAAGATAGACATACAGCACACAGAGGGACAGACTGACTTAGGAATAGGGACAGAAGCAGAGCTAACAGAGCTAAGGGTAGAGACCTAGAGAAGTGGATAGACATGGTGAGAAGGCTATAGATGGAAGTAGAGCTAATAGAGGTAGGGAAAGAGCGACAGGGACAGAGAGAGGTAAAAAGAGAGGTGACAGTAGACCTAGAATAGGGATCGGTGTGTCTGTGTGTGTGTGTGTGTGTTGTGTGTGTCTGTGTGTGTGTGTGTGTGTGTGAGAGAGAGAGAAGAGAGAGAGAGAGAGAGAGAGAGGGAGGGAGGGAGGGAAGGAAAGAAAAAGTAAATTCAATCCTTTATGAGACCTAGGACATATCCTGATATCCTCCCAATGAACCTCCTTCCCTATGTAATTTACCTCGTGTTGCTTTGAGCTCAGTTGTTAGGGATAATAAGCTAATATTTAATTTAATAATATAAATTAACTCAGGCCTTGTCCCCTCCTGTAGCAAATGGAAGTTCAAGACTGCTTTTCTGCTGTGTGGGGCTAAAGAAAGGGATGTCACTGTCCTGGACAATAATCTTGTTTCACTGTAAAGTCTTGGGTTTGTTTTCTCTTGTTTTGTTTTGTTTTGTTTTCTTTTCTTTTCTTTTGTTTTTAATCTACTACCCAGCTCAGTGCGTATGTCAGATATAAATGAGTCCTGTCAATAGATATTTAACTGATAAAGCTAGTCTGTCTTCTCCCTACTACTCTATGATCTTATCACACAGTCATCAGTCGTGCTATGAGGATTAGCTTGGTTGCAGCAGTGGGAAGAAGCAAAAGCCCAGAAGATGCTGTCTTTAATGTAATCTCAAGAAACTGGGTACTGTGTGCAGGGTCTATTCCCAGCTGCCTATCAGAGCAGCTGTGGCCATTATATAACACCGTCTCCCACAGCAAAAAAAAAAAAAAAAAACTATATTCCTCTACAAATGACTCTAATATTCTAATTTTATATAAGACTTAAAAGAACTGGAATCTTACATAATTATCACAATTCAGATTCCAGCAGGAAAAAATGATGACAGCAGGTAGCAAAGTCGTTTTCTATCGTACCTGTACACAGACAGGTGAGCGCTGCCAGGCAGCTCCTGGGAGTATCTTGTTTGCAGTGAGAGATCAACACTAACTTTGCTGTCTCAACTTCCCCAAGTTCTGAGGAATCCAAGGACAGATCTGTTTTGTAACTGGAAAGAAGAAACATCCAGCAAATCAGAACTACAGAAACTTACAATGTCATAACAATTTTTACAAAGAATGAATGAATCAAGGAGAAAATGACATGTCTCGCTGATGGGTGGGGATGTGCCTGCATCTTTTCAGTATTCTGAAGGACTGTGAACAAGGTCTGTGAGTGGATTTAAATCTTAGAGAAGTGGTATCACTTGGTAAGTGGATTTCCCATGGGTGGGGAATTATTTACCTCTATCATTTATTATGTATCAATTATTACAGCAAAGATTTGTTTTTGCTGGTTTTGAATATGCACATGGATGTAGATACGCCCACACAGGTGCAGGTGCCTGTGAAGGCACGGCACAGGAGTCAGGGTGGTCATGAGCTGCCCCAACATACAGCACCAGTCATTTACCTCTGTTCAGCAAAATTCCTGGTTCTAATTAGAGAATGTCTCCCTCCATTTTCAGACACATAGGTTGAATTTTCCACAAGTTATAGCAATTAAAACGAAATCAGTTTTTCTTATGAAGTGGATAAGAAGGGCAGAATTATACAAATATAAAAGTGGAGAGCGTCTCTGCATCCCGCTTTACAAGTCTAAAGCTTGAAAGAAATTTCTTTACACTGACTAAAACACACCTAGGGTTTACTTGCAGTAAACTTAGGGAAAACGCATCCAGAAGCTGAAAAGATAGCTCAGCGTCTAAGAGCATTCACTGCCCTTGACAAGACCCAGAATCTGTTATCGGCATCCATATAGTTGGTTACAACCAACTGTAACCCCAGTTTTAGGGGATTTGCTCTCTTCTGATAACACTGGTGCTGCATGTTCGTGGCATACATGCACACACTCAGGCAAACACACACACACACACTCACACGCATGCCGCACACACACACACACACCACACCACACGCGAGCATGCGCAACCATCTGTGGTGGTACATAGCTATATAATCCCATTGCTCAGGAAACTGGGAAAGGAGGATTTTGAGTTTGAGAGGCTAGACTGAGATATACAAGACTTTGTCTCAAAGAGACAGAACATAGATGATGGAAGGAACAAAAGGAGACAGAAAACGAAGCATTTGGTTTCCGGTACCACATAAGCAGTGTGCTGGTACACACCCAAGATCATGGCTCCAGGGAGGTTAAAGCAGGAACATGAACCAGAAGTTCAAGGTTATCCCTGGCTTTGCATCAAGTTCAAGACCTGCTTGGTCTTCATAATGTATTTTAGGTCAATCAGGGACACACAGTGAGTGAAACCCTAGAGAGGGGGAAGGAGGAGAGGGAGGGAGAGAGAATGTGTGTGTATTACAAATTCAACCTCATACTATGTGTTCATAGCATATGAATTTCAGTGTTTAAATGTGTCAAGAAAAGATGAAATGTGATCAGCGGCAGCCTCCATTCTCTCAACAACCTGTGCCCATGACCCACCAAAGGCTTTTTTTACCCTCCCGTCCGCTCACACATTCATTCAGAAACACTTGCTGATATATTTAGTATACCAGGTGTTCTTATTAGTGTTCTATTGCTGTGAAGAGACACCATGACCATGGCAGCTCTTATAAAAGGAGGCATTTCCTTGGGGCTGCCTTACTTACAGTTTCAGAAGTTTAGTCCATTATCATCACGGAGGGAAGCATAGAGGTACACAGGCAAACATGGTGCCGGAGGAGTAGCTTCAGAGTTCTTCGTGTGGATCTGACTTGAGTATTTAAACCCCTCAAAGCCCACCTCTAGTGACACACTGCATCCAACACACCTCCTATTCCCTGTCAAGTAGCTCCACTCCCTAATGGCCAAGTATCCAAACATGTGAACCTAATGCCCTGTTCCCACTCAAATCACTCCAGGCAACGTGCTAAGACAAAGAGAATTGAAATACAGGCCCTGTAGCTAGAAGGGCTGCTCGGTGGTTAGGAACACACCGCTCCAAGCAGAGGACCCCAGGTTTGGTTCCCGGCACCCAAGTTGAGGAAGCGCACAACCATCGCTAACTCCAGTGCCAGCAGAATGCAATGCCTATTGCCTTTGGAAATAAATGAAAATAAATCTATGAAATACAGTTGTCATAAACAAGCCTGTACTATGTTTTGGATATAGTACAAATATTTTGGATATCTTGTGTTCCATACACCCAATCGTGAAAATGACGTTGTTTTCTTCCATCCTCCATCTCTGACACGGTCAAGGTCACCTCACAAGTAGATCGCTGGGATTGTTTTATGATTGGAATGTCTCTCCAGCCTCATCTTTGACCATAGATTCCTTTTTATCATTATTACATTTTAAATTTACTTTGTGAGCACATGCATGTGTCATGAGTGCATGCATTGCATGTGTCTGGGTGCATACATGGGAATGTATGGGAGTCATTTCTCTCCTTTGCCGTGGTTTCCTGAACTCATGTCATCAGGCTTGGTGGCAAGCTCCTTTACAAACTGAGCCGTCTTGTGGGAAAAAAGGGAGGCCGCAGCAGCAAGGCCCCAGGCCCACTCGGCAGCCGCCCGGGACCTGCGAGGTGGAAGCTGCCTGGAGGCCTCCAGGCAGCCTGTCTCTCATACCGAAGGAAGGTTCCAGGTTCTATGGGCTGGAAGCTCCGGCAGTGGCAGGCTCGGCAGGCCCCAATGACACGAGGAATCCTTGGTTCCAAAAAGGGTTTATTGTCATGGCAGATGGTAGATGGATCTGGATATATCCCCCAAACTCAAGGCAGACCTGAGTTAAGTGTGGAGGGAGAAAGGGGAAGGTTCTGGGGAGGAATGGTTAATTGGCTCTGCCCTCTGACCTTCATTAATATGTAAATCTCTAGGGCCTGAGGCCTGTAGTCACACCCTCTACCTGTGCACTTTGGGAGGGGCTGTTAATGGCCTTTGTGACTGAATAATGTAGGTCCATGGAGACTGGACTGCTTTTCAGGACCCTGAGTTCTGGGGGCGTGGCCAAACTCCTGCCGTTTCTCCCTTGGAGTCTCGGGGTTCTAGGCCCATGCCCAGCCAAGAACCAGGATACCCTTATGCAGTCCCACATCTCTCCCCTTTACTTTTTTAAAAAAGGGGATCACTGTGTCATCTGTGGTAAAAATTTTGGATGAGGAAGTCAAAAGAAAGCACTATTTAGGCCAGAGGGGTTAGCACAATTAAGTCACAGGGTAAGGGGAGTTGAGGGTGGGGGTTGGGAAGGAAGGGGAGTTGAGGGTGGGAGTTGGGAAGGCAAAGGATCACTGAATCAATTGAATACAGGTGATACAGTTTGAGGGGTAATAACATCTGACTAATCTAGATAGACATTAAGTTTTCCTCACTAACAGGTACCTTTAGCTATTTGACTTTGGCAAAAGAGTTCATCTGTAGCTGGAAGGTCTGGATCTGTCTTCTATAGGATTTAGTTTTGGAGTCTTTAGTTAAGCAGTGTGGCTGGAAGAAGACCACTTGGCCTCCAAGGCAGGTTCCAGGAGGTGGCGTTGTGTCTGGATCTCAGTGTGTCTCTGGAGTCTGCAGTCTGACGAGATGGCTGGGGAGAAGGCAGCTTAGCATCTCAGGCAGGTTCCAGAAGATGGCGTCTCCACTGGACTTGTGGGAGCACCTATAGGATAATCAAAACAGGAAAGCAGCACCCCAGCATGGGGATTTCTGCAAAGGCTAAGTATTAAGCATTAAGTCACTTGGGAACAAGCACATCACGGTCTGTCGTTAAGATCCTGGAAAGGCAAAGGTGTTTGAGGAAATTTAGTCTTAGAAGGCACCTATGAGTAACAAAAAGCGAAAAAATTTGGGTTGAAAAGCACAAACACTGTTGTTTTAGGTCTTCCTGTTGGGAAGAAAAGGCATTAATGGCGGGTTTAGAAGCAGTGGGGGGAGGGGCCTGCTCTGCCATGTGGTGGCTGGGTGCTCTAGCAGAGAGGCCAGGGTATTCCCCATTTGTTTTTCTTAGAAGTAAAAGGCCAACCTTGAAGAAAAACTTTGAAGCTTGATAGGAGAGTCAGAAAGAGTGAGGTTCTGTGTGAGAGACTGAGTTACTGGGGGAGACACGTGGAAGCTGGCCTATAGCTGGCAGCTCCTGGGAGAAGCTGGGAATTGGCGCAGTTTCTCCAGGCTTAGCCTGGAGTTTTAGCCGGGAGAAAGAAACTGAAAGGAACACAGGGACGAAGGGGCTTCAGGCAAGCCAGCTGGGCTGTAGCTGGCCGCAAATGACCTAGGAGGGGAAGGGGGAAGGGGAGCAACCAGGGTGCTGGCCCTGTTGCTTCAGGCAGCCAGAACTGGCCGCAAATGACGGAGGAGTGGGGGAAGTCTATGCTAGGCTAGTAGGCAGGCTGTGAAAGACTGACCCCCTGAGGGAAAATCACTGGAGACTAGAGTTTAGAGCCTGTGTTTATGAGAAGCTAGCAGGCAAAGCATGAAATGATGACCCCTGGGGGAGAGATAGAGAGCAGAGATTAGGGCATCGCCGCCATCTTGTTGAGTTGGAGAACACATGGGAAGAAAGAAACCTACACTAGCAGGCAGTGTGTTAAAGACTGAAGTTGGTGCTCTTGAGAGTGACAGGACAGTCTCAGTCTCAAGGAGTCTCTCACTCAAGGAAAAGAGTCTTAGAACGAGTATCACAGCAGGCACTGTGGCCTTAAAGACAGCAGTTAGCTGTGAAGGAGCCTTCTTTGTGGAGCTGGGGGATGGGCAGAGTGGAGGCTAAGGAGTCGCCACCATCTTACCCTTGAGCTGGAGAACATGTGGAGGAAAGGGAAGGAGAGAGAGAGAGAGAGGAGGGGGGACAGTGAGAGACCTGCCTAGTCTTGTGAACTAGGCTGGAGTTACTCACAGTTCTGTGGAGAAGTTCTTGGCAGGCAACAGCGGGGGGTACTCTTGGAGCTGGCTTTGCCCACATCCTCTACCACCTGTAGGGAATGATGTAGGCCAGAGAATGGGCACTCGTGGGCATGAGTCTCTGTTGCGTTGTGGGTCCATGTGTCTGCCATGAAGCAGTAGGCTGGGATGGTAGTTCAGCATGGCAAGAGCTCACGGGATCTTGATGAGTTTATTCCATGCAACACCAGGGAAAAGGGGGGCCGCGGAAGGTTTGGCTGTGTTTGTCTCACACCGCACCAAGTAAACACAGCTGGGCTCGTACTTGGGCGGGGAACAAACTCAGTCTGGTTCCACTGGGGTGCAGAGCTCTTGGATTGGGGATCCCTTTGCCCGGAGGCGGATAGGGACCGACTGGTCTCAAGCCCTGGGCTCTCAGACCACTGAGAGGCCTCGGAAGGACTGAGACTTGGGGGCATGTGGGCGCATGACCAGTCAACCCACAGCCGAGAGAAACAAGAAGGGGAGGGAAAAAGAGGCCCTGGCAGCACCCCAAGGGAGAGATTTGGTTACAGTACTTGCTTAGCAGACTTGGTGGCCTGGTTAGCTTGCTTGAAGATGTGGGTCCTTGTGGTTGTCTGAGAGACGGCTGTTCGGCTAGATTGTCTGTAGTTGCGTGGCTGTTTGGGGCTCCACGTTGGTCGCGCCAAAATGTGGGAAAAAAGGGAGGCTGCAGCAGCAAGGCCCCAGGCCCACTCGGCAGTGGCCCAGGACCTGCGGGGTGGAGGCTGCCTGGAGGCCTCCAGGCAGCCTGTCTCTCATACCGGAGGAAGGTCCCAAGTTCTATGGGCTGGAAGCTCCGGCGGTGGCAGGCTCGGCAGGCCCCAATGACATGAGGAATCCTTGGTTCCAAAAGGGTTTATTGTCATCGCAGATGGTAGATGGATCTGGATGTACCCCCCCAAACTCAGGGCAGACCTGAGTTAAGTACGGAGGGAGAAAGGGGGAGGTTCTGGGGAGGAATGATTAATTGGCTCCGCCCTCTGACCTTCATTAGTAATGTAAATCTCTAGGGCCTGAGGCCTGTAGTCACACCCTCTACCTGTGCACTTTGGGAGGGGCTATAATGGCCTTCGTGACTGAATAATGTAGGTTCATGGAGACTGGACTGCTTTTCAGGACCCTGAGTTCTGGGGGCGTGGCCAAACTCCTGCCGTTTCTCCCTTGGAGTCTCGGGTTCTAGGCCCATGCCCAGCCAAGAACCAGGATACCCTTATGCAGTCCCACACCGTCTCTTAGCCTGTCCACAGATTCTTAGCATGATTTTTGTCATTGACCTACCAAAATATTTCTTTGGTCTTTATAACACCTCTGCTCAAAAATGGCTTATAGTTTGTCAATAGAAGACTCTCCTCAGGTCCAATATGGCTGCAGTAGATTTCATTCTAGGGAAGAACAAGGAGCTTGGGAGGTGTGTACATGTTCTCTGAAAGTTAATTCACTAAACCCTGCCCAACCATAGCTGCATCAATTCAATGACTTCATTAATTCAGTTACTTGAAGGCCGCGGTCAACTCAGGAGGTGGCCCAGCATGTTGCAAGTGCCTCTGTTCTTCATATGTGGCATAAAAAACAAGCGTCATAGGAGATCTCCACCTCTAGTGACATTCCACGGTCTTACTTCTGGTCAGCCTAATTCCTAGTCTCAGGCCTCACCTCCGACGGGTTCTGGACAACCCTGGGAGTGTATCATTCACACTTGGTTGCAGGCTACAGGATGTCATTTACAACTCTGGTCAGTTCCGGTCACGTTCTGTTTCTTGCTGGAGTCTGTCTGAAATCTTCCTTTTCTTCACAGCTACGTCATGAGCTCACAGATTCAGGGCACTCTTGCGCAATTTCCTTTTGGTGCTAATTAGCTCTCAGTTATGTTTTGTAATGAAGAGTGGTGGTGTCATAGTGTTGTTGACGGGAAGTAGAGAGCTGAGTGATTCAAGCAACTACCGAGGTACTGAGCTAATTTACACCAGTACATCTCCAATTATGCATTCAACCCTCTTGGAAGAACTTTGAGGTTTTTCTTTTGTTGTCTGTCTGTCTGTCTGTCTGTCTGCTGTCTGTCTGGTTGTAGACGCTTGCCATGTAGCCAGCTGCCAAACTCATGCCAAAGCAATCTTCCTGCAATCATGTCATCAATCTCTATCGGATCACAGGCATGAATACCAAGCGCTGTATCCCCTGTTGTCTGTGTGTGTGTGTGTGTGGTGTGTGGTGTGTCCATGTGTATGTGTACATGCACATGTATGCATGTATGTAAATTGTGTATATGTGTTCATGTGCAGGTATGTATGCACAAATATGTATGTGTGCATGTGTGTGTGCACACGCATGTGAAGGCCTGACGTCCTCAATCACTGTCCAGCTTACTTTTGGAGGCTAGGTCTCCCATTGAACCTAGAACTGGGTGATTTAGCTAGGGGCTGGCCAGTGAGCTCCAGTGATCTGCCCAGGTCTACCCTCTGAAGTCACAGAGGTGGCTTTTATGTGGTCCTGGAACCTCCTGCCTCTGAAGCAAACACTCTACAACTTAGCTGGTTCCCCATGGAAGGAAAGAAAGGAATGAATCTTTCCATTTTGTATTACCTGTTAAAAAAAGAAAAGGAAACGTGTCTCTTGTTCTTCAAGTCTTTGACAGACAAGCCAAAGACATTCCAGAAGTAAACAACCTGGGATTGTGGCAGTTTGGTCTCTGACCAGCATCGTAGCATCCACTGAGAAAAAATGCCAAATGGAGATTCCTAATAATCCCCCTCTCCCAGTAGTCCCTGATAAACTGTAAATGAGGGCCACTGGAAAGGGGGTGGGGCTTGCAGGAAGCCATCAGTGAGCCTCTTCGCCCCTCGTTCAATCCACGCTTGCACTTGAAGCATGGAGGAATGGGTTAGCACAACCTAAATGCTAATTTCTCCTCCTTTGAGGCGGGAAAGTTCTGGGATGGATGTGGTAACAGTTCTGCCTCTATTTTCTCAACTTTCCACATGGAAATTGTTCATTGAACTCTCACGTGAACCTCCCCTTCCACCAAAATTCTCAAGGAAAAATAGCAGTGTCATCAGTAATGGAGATTTTGCTCGGCACAGAGTGTCACTGTGAAGTCTGACCTGTGGCTGTCAGGCTCATGAGAGAAAAGATTTGCTGTTGTGGACTGAGTAAATAAACATCCCTGGAAAACAACAGTGCCAGCCGGTACCTCAGAGAGAGAAATGAGACTCAGTGCTATTTTTAGTGGTAGCTTCCTGATTATGATGGTGCTTGAAGAGCAGCTAGCATGAACAATATAAACACAGACCCCCAAGCCCGACGCACTGGGCTCGGGTGATTTGAAACGCAATGTGATCTACGGTCATTTTTCAACTGGCTGACAAGGAACACAGTAGCCACTGTAAGGCTTGTGTGTAAAGAGATTTGAGAGAAGTTGCTTAGAGGAAGACAACTTACTTTTGTAAAAATCTCCGAGGCTAGTCATGGTAGCTTGCTTTTATAATCCCAGAACTTGAGAGGCTGAGTCAGGAGGATTTCCATGAGTCCAAGGCCAGTCTGAGTTAATGCAATTTCAGGTAGGCTGAATTAAAGATGGGGAACCCCCCCCATAATCAGTCAATCGATTTTATTGTGTGTATTCTATTTTCTCTACCAAGCTAACATTTACTGAAGATTTGAGGTGTTGCAAGTACTATACTAACTGTAGCTGCAATGACCTCCTTAATTATATAACTTTGTGACACAGGAAGTCTTATTGTACCCTTCTTCCAGAAGCCTTACAGCCAGGAAAGCTGGAACTAGAACTGAAACACATCTCTGAATTTACAGCCTTGTGCCACTATAGGGACAGAACAGAGCTAACTAATCCTTATGCTTTTTGTCCACTGGTGGGAAAAAAGGAGGAGGAGGAGGAGGGAGAAGAAGAAGAAGGAGAAGGAAGAGGGGGAGGAGGAGGAAAGAAAAAAGAAGAAGAAGAAGAAGAAAGAACAACAACAAACAACAACAACCATGCCTTATACCATGTGCATTTTTTACAGTGTCAGGGATTGAACCTGGGGCCTCACAAATGCTAGGTAAGTTTCTAGCCCCAAGCTCTATCTTCAGCCCAAGAATTGGGTCTTAACTTTCTCCTCTGAGGGCAGGGTCCAGACAACTGACCGGAGCAGAGTTGCCCAGGGTGAGCCAGGAAGAAGAGCAGTGACCACATTTACAACGGACACCTCGCCCTCTGGTCTCTCTCATGCTGAATCTGGTCCTGGGACTCACAGGTGCTTTCATCATTTTCAGACCCAGCCTAAGTCGCAGGTAGCCAGGTCTAACTCTAGTCCACACTCTCCTGTCACACAAAGAACCAAGTAGCTCTGAGGGTAATTTCCATGGTCTATGTAACTACCTCTCCTTCCTTCTACCCTCTGCCTCTAGAGAAAGCTACACATTCACTAAAATGTGTGAACACAAAGCATCTTCAACCACATAAACTATACCAAAGGTGTAGTCTGCAGGGTCAGTGAGGCAAAGAACAAACTAATCCATGTCATGTGACGCTCTAGACATCCATGTGGACAACGCAATACCATGACAATATCTATGTATGGAGCACATTCATATTTTGGGTTGCTTTTAAATGTGCATAGATATTTTAGCTGAATATACATTTGTGCACCATGTGCATGACCGATGCCTACAAAGAGAGGGCATCAGATTCCCCAGAACTGGAATTATAAATGTTTGTGAGCCACCATATTTGTGCTGGAATTGAATCCGGGTCCTCTGAAAGCAATGCTCTTAACCACTGAGCCATCTTCCAGTCTCTGGAGCCCCACTGTTAGGCACTAAGAATATTACTAAATAGTTTTATATTCAGTATATCCAGAAAATACAGACTAAAGCAAAGTAAAAAGTAAGTTGCAGTTCTAAAGGAAGGGATGTCTAAGTTTTGCTAAAATCATCAACTTGCTGACAGGCTGCTGGCTGCTGTGGTAAGGTACTTCTAACACACTATGGAGATACTTTGTATGGGGAAAAACATAATTTAATGAAAGTGATGGAGATCAACTGTTTTACTGTGGAAAAAAGGGCTTACACAGATAATTTGGTGGCAGTGTTTTGTATGAGCTTAAGAAACTTTGGGCTCCCAGACACAGAAAACTCGACTTAAAGGGCCTGAGTAAAAGAAAGGGAAATACCGTGTTGGGTAGAAGGCCTTGCCCAGGTTTGTGGAACAGACTCAAGGACTCAGTTGCTGTCACCAGAGCCTGGTCCTCTCTGCAGACCCAGCTTCTGCTCTCCCTCATGCTGTTCCCATGACCAGTGTCCACTCAAGGCAGAAATGACCACCCACATCTTCCCGTCAGGCCAGGCCCCGCCTTGGTGGGCCTGACACACTTCACACGCTCATCTTTGTGTGCTTGCCTGCGGCCCAGAGGACAGAGCACACACTGGAGCCAAGCTGAATCACTGGCCGCCCACAGTCTCGGGGCTGAGACGGAAAGGGTGCGATTGGAAACTCAGGGAACTATTTCTGCAAGAAAAGGGACAGAGGCCTGAAAACAATAGCTGTTCTCTTAGCCTCTTTATTAAATCAGAATTACATATGATCCTTTACTAAAATTATTCAGCACTGACACATAAAACATGTAAGCACGAATAGAGTTAAGCTTTCTCTTTCACAACACAGTATTTTTAGATGGGCCTAATAATAGTAGCACATATTTTAGAGATTTGGGTATCCACTGGTACATAAACGCCTCCGTTAACATTCAAGTCAAAGACAAAGACCAAAAATCTATTATTTCTATAGACTGGCTTCTCGCTCCTAAGATGATGCTACCCTGGTAATTTCATGTAAAGTTTCTGTTCCACATCTCTGTATTTCCTGTTGGCCCACCTCTCAGGAAGGGTGTGCCTACGTGTCCACAGCTCATGTGTGGTCCCATCTGGATCCTCTCTCACACTTCTCCAATCTCATCTCTGCCCTGATAGACTAGTTTACATAACTGTAGCCATGAACTCTCTTGACCAGCTTCCGGTTGGGCTAGCCAAGAGGAAGACCCAGTGCGAGATGGGGAGGGGGAGAGTCTGTATCACTCTTTGGATGGTCCCAATGCCTGCTGGAGACACCGTTTCTGCGCTGTCTCCATCATCATCCCTCCCCAGCCCCGCCAGGGCTCCTGGACTTTCTGTTATCACAACCACACTTCCTACAACCTCATAAAGAGTCTCTTTAGTAAGCTCTCCTCCAGCTTTCCTATTTTAAACGTATTGCCTATTTCCAATACGGGATCCTGACCTGATTAATATAATCCGCAGAGTTTATAGAAGAGGACCAGAAAGAAATAGAAAGGATGACTGCAGAGTATTTCACTTTGCCTGGTTATTGCTAAAATGTCTTCCCTTGAGGAGATTAAGTAATACCTAACCCATCCTTCTAAGGTCCAAACAAACTGAAGCTAATCCTGAGAAACCTATAGATGTATTGAACCTATAGATGTATTACAGAGCACAGATGACAGACCGTTGACAGGAACATGGATGGATCCCTGCCCTGGAAAGTGTGCACCCAACCTGTGGTGAATGATGACTTCCCCATAAATACATGGATGGGACCCCCTCTTAATTGACCTTCCCCCAGCTCTATTCTTTCCCCCAGAGCACATGCAATTAGAGCAGAATTGGATAAAATGTCTTGGGGGAGGGGCTAGATGTTCCCCCGCCCCCTTCTGGAAAATAATGGCAGCTGTCAACCAAGCAGGCTACAGTGATCTTAGGCAAGCAGACATAGCTGCTCTTATGATGGCGGTGCTCATGCTGCCCCAAGGACAGAGTATTGCTCTGTTATCCAGAACAGCCTGGAACTGTAATCTTCCAGACTGTAATCACAGGCATGTGCTATGAAGCCTGGCCCGTAGCTACAGTTTTTGGTAAACACAAGAGATAAAAGAAGGTGATGCTTTGGATGGATGCCAAGGAAGGTGGACAATTTGCTATTTAAACTCTTCCTTTCCAGTGTCTTCTCTCACATAGACTATTCCTTGCCAGCTCAGAGGAACCAGCTGTGTCCACTGCAGTCGTTCACGTTGTTCAGTATCGGTTCAATTTGCCAAGGCTTCAGAACAGTCGCGATGACGGGGTGGGGGTAGAGGAATAGAAGCTGGGAGAGAAAGAATGGGGTGGTTGAGTAGAAGATGAGACCCCACAATGGGAGACCTGAGGAGGATGAGAGTAAGGAAATGGGACAGAAAAGAATAGAGCAGAGGGACCAGATGGTTGGATCACGGGACATTATGCAAGGAGATTAATGGGGGGAGGGGAGCAGGTCAGACTTCACCATTGCTCAGTAACCAGACAACAATAACCTGGGAGCTATTTAGCCTCCATCCCATTGAAGACAGGGGCCTACTATGGTTCAGTAAACACACGCTAAGGACAGTAGACTCACTCATACTTGTCTGCTCTTTGTCAGATCCAATGACATTCTCCGTTTATAAACAGAGGGAGTGGAGCCATTGCCTTAGGAAATCTCATATATCTGAGGGGGGAGAGGAGAGAGAGAGAGAGAGGAGAGAGAGAGAGAGAGGAGAGGAAGGAGAGGGAGAGAGAGAGAGAGTGAGGAGGAAAAGATCAGAAATCAGCCTTAAAAACTTGCTTATTTAATTTGCATCAATTTTCCTGTCTATTTTCGGGAACTGACAAGATGGCTCACCAAGCAAAGGTGACTGCCACCAAGTCTGACTCCCTGAGACCCACATGGTAGAAGGAGAAACTCAAGTCTCATAAAACATCCTCTGACTTCCACAAGCACATATGTACACACACACACACACACACACACACGAGCACACATGCACACACACATGTGCACAAGATAAATTAAAATGTAGCTAAAAATTCAAAAGAAAGCATTCCTATCGTGGCTCACTGTCCTTTGGCCTGAGCCGTGGGGACTATGTCAGATAATGAGACAGGCACTATTGCCGGTCTACAGTTCCCTGCTGCTGCAGCTGGAGATGGACCTGCAGTGGTAGAGAGTTTACCTAGCCTATGAGGCCATGCATGGGTCTGGTCCCTTGTGCTGAGGAAGAAGAGCTACTGTTATTCATAATTGCTTCTCAATTTGTTTAAAATATGTTTAAGGATGCTTGTGAAATAAAAATATCCAAGGAAGGAAAGAACATATTTGCCTTATCATTTTTGGCTTTTGGCCATTTTTAAGTCTAAGATTTTTTGCCTGGGTGTGGACCCCCAAGGCTGCTGCCTTCAATTGCTCCACCGATTCTGTGATTTAATGGAAAGAGCTATCCTCTCACCATTCACTTGGGATAATTATTGCCCAGGCAAATCATTATAATTAAATTCAATTTAAAAGTGAGAACCCACCTGCAACCATATGTTAAATCTGCTTTTGGATAAGGAACTTGGTATTTTCACTTTGGATTTAATGCAAAGGTGGATAATGACAGGAGATTTTTCAATGGAGATAGTTAAGGAGATTCGCCTCTCTTTCAAATGATTAATTATAATTTACATGTGTCTGAAAGGAAATTACTTAAACCTTAGAAAAACATTTCCATTAAATAGAATCTGCCATTACATGGGCTTTCTGGCAAGTGGATTTGGTATTGACACAGGAAAATAAAGAAACAGAGATGAGAAAGCTAGATGTGGCATTTTTAGAGAATTTTTGACTAGAACCTAGAAGATTCTCATAGAGGTATTTGGCATGGCTTGACTTCTACCACATGCTCTGCACCATGTTTTTGCACCAGGGAGCAGTCTTCAAGATTCAAGCAAATCAGCCTGTTCTGTTTTCCTGGCCATGAGGATTTCATCAGTATCAGAGTCAACGAGGGGCTTGCTAGAACTTCTGAGAAGGAAAAAAAAAATAGTCTTCTCTTTGGGAGTTCATAAAGGAACACACAAACACACCTCATTGAGGGAGGGTTAAATGGAAGACTTATAAGCTGTTGCCCATCTAGAGGCTTTATCCCTACTGACCATCATTCATGGTTCTGATGGTTTGTATATGCTTGACCCAGGAAGTGGTACTATTAGATGGTGTGGCCATGTTAAAGTAGGTGTGGTCTTGTCGGAGTAGGTGTGTCACTGTGGGTGTGGGCTTTAAGACCCTCATCCAGCTGCCTGGAAGTCAGTATTCTGCTATCAGCCTTCAGATGAAGATGTAGAACTCTCAGCTCTTCCTGTACCATGCTTGCCTGGATGCTGCCATGCTCCCACCTTGATGATAATGGACTGAACCTCTGAACCTATAAGCCAGCCCCAATTAAATGTTGTCCTTTATAAGATTTGCCTTGGTCACGGTGTTTGTTCACAGCAGTAAAACCCTAAGACAATGGTTCTGGAAGGTACTCTGCATGATACTGGAGGAGAAAAATAATCAGTAATATCACCCAAGTAGAATTCCTACAACCTACAACCTACAACACTAACCTTCCTGCAAGATGTTCTGGTGCAATAATGGCACAAATGTTATAGAATTAACCAACCACTTTTTAAAAATGGATTTAAGGTTCTCTCTATGAAACTTGTATCTGGGACTGCTAAAGTGGCCAAGAACCTGAAACTAGATAAGCCATGAGCCTAGCGGAAAACCTACTACTATTGTCCTGCTCAAGGAATATAGCAATAAAATGACTCCTAATGACACACTGCTATCCTCATAGGTCAGTGCTTCTCAAAAGCCACATCAGAAAAGCTCCTTTTTGAGTAACTGAGAATTAGCACAGAGACCCATAACCTGAAGATGTGGAGAGAAAGATTTTGGAACACTCAGCCCTAAATGGGATATTTTACCAAACTCCTCCTCTCAAGGCCCAGGGAATCTATGCAAAAGAGGAGGGAGAAAGATTTTGAGACTTAGAGGTGATAAATGACTTCAAGGAGAAGGTGTCTTCCTGATACAATAGGACATAATGTATATTTGAACTTACAGAGATTGTGACATTACACACAAGACCTGTACAGGTTCAAGCCCGACAGGATCTCAGCACCGAGAGGCAAAGGTGGACATGGGAAAATAAGCTTCCTCCAATGAAGTCTCAGCCAACCCCACCTAGTCAGGCCCCAGGCACTGCAGTAGTTAGTTGGCCAACACAAATGGACACCATGGGTTTTTTTCCTGGCTTGTTTTTGTTGTTGTTGTTTGTTTGTCTGTTGTTTTGTTTTTTGTTTGTCTTATTGTTCTTTTGCTTGTTTGTATTGATTTCTGATGTTTTATGTGTTTTTTCTGAGTTTTCTTTTTCGTTTTTTTGGAAAGAGAGAAAGAACATAAAGCTAAGTAGGAAAGGGGGTGGGGAGAACCAGGAGGAGATGGGAGGGAAAAACATGATAAATATTATCATATAAAAAAACTAATTAAAAAAGAGAAGATAGGCCAGCCAGTGGTGGCATTTAACAGGCAAAGCAGTCCGTCAATCCCTGCTTACCTGTCACAAAGTCATTCTGGTTAGCATGCCCTGCCCCCACCTTAAACCTCTCCAGGCCCGGAGTTTGCTGCTCAGACACCCACCCTCCACCCTCTATTTGTCTCCTCTTGTGGTCCAGTTCATTCTGCTGTCCTGGTTCAGTTTGATTCTTCCAGATGCTCTGGCTGTTTTCTTCCTCATATCTAGAATAAAGCTTCTCCTGGGCCATAGGAGGAGCACCGGGCAGTCATGTCCTCATTTTTCATTCACTGAGCACCTCTGCCTTTTCCAATTAAGGGGCGAGGTCTGGAGTATCCAGGGTCTCTGTGGTGACTGCATTAGCTACTCTCCCATTGCCCTCACAAAACATCTAACGCAACTCGAAGGAAGGATTGAGGCGTGGCAGAGAGCATGAGTTGTTGATCACAGTGAGACTACAGCTGGAAGTAGAGAAGGATGAGTGTGTGTTCTTAGCTTGCATTTCCTTTATTGTCATTTTTTTATTCAGTCTGTCACATTAGCACTTGCTGTGCACATGTGGCGTGCTCTCTCTGCTTGGGTTAAATCCCTCTGAAAACAGCTTCACAGACAAACCCACACATGTCTCCTGGGCAATCCTAAACCCAGTCAAGAGACTTAACCCAGTCAAGAGACGAAGATTGACTGTCCTAAATCTATCCCTTGTCACCTTGACCCTCGTTTTAAAGTTTTTTTTTTTTCTTTTTTTTTCCCACGCAGAAGCGTGGGAGGAACACGGGATTCGAACAGGCAACAGACACAGAGACAGGGCGACACCAGAGCGCAGAGCCTAGAGCGCAGCGCCACCGCGGGACGGCTGACACTCATTTTAGTCCATAACTCTCCACTTCCGGTCCCCTAAAAGGCTTGTGGCTATCTCAGAGGAAACTGCATTTAGTTCAGCTTCGAGAGTCCTCTACGTCTTAACGGTTCTAACCTTGTTCAAAAGTCTTTTTGGAAGCTCATGGCAATCTCTTAAGTGAGACCCATGTAAAATCAAAACAAAAGTTAAATATTTGTCATACACAATGTCTCAGAGTAAATATCCCCATTCCAAAAAGAAGAAATAAGCACGATAAGAAAAGATTATGCGCCAGGCAGTGGTGGCGCACGCCTTTAATCCCAGCACTTGGGAGGCAGAGGCAGGCGGATTTCTGAGTTCGAGGCCAGCCTGGTCTACAGAGTGAGTTCCAGGATAGCCAGGGCTATACAGAGAAACCCTGTCTCAAAAAAAAAAAAAAAAAAGAAAGAAAGAAAAGATTATGCTTAAGCAAGGATGAAACCCAGCGAGAGAACACCAAATCTGTCAGCTCTCGATCTGTCATCCGGGTCTCTCAGTACCATCTATGATCTCCAGTCTCACCGCCTACTGCACATATAACCTCCTTTTAAAACCAAATCCTTCCTTAGTGATGTTCCATAACTCTAGAATCTCCACTGAAACCTGGGCTTCACCACAACAACTTCATATAATAACCTCTCAGGTGTCCTTGAAGGAAATTCATCTTCACACACACACACACACACACACACACACACACACACATGTCTGGTCTCAGCAGCTGTTTGGAATCTTGCTGCAAGCCTCTACGACTCCATAACTCCTACATTTTGCATGCCTGCAAACCAGCACTGCATGGACAATAATGTAAAGTTATGTTGCCAGCCTAAGATGCAGTTTAGCCAGCTTAAAACCAGAGCTGTATTCATCTCTCTCTGCTGAGGTGTGGTCTGTTGCTAGGTATTGTAACGTTAAGTACGGGCCCCCCAAAGGCCTGGTTGCCCAAGAGACGAAGAGAGCCCCATGTACATCAAGTGATGCTATGTAATCTTGTCCCTCAAGTTATCCCTGATTGGTAAATAAAGATGCCTACAGCCTGTAGTTAGGCAGAAAAGAGGTAGGCAGGGATTTGCATCTGATGGAGAGACCATGACAATAGAGAAGAAGGAAGAGAGAGGAGAAGATGATACGGGGTAGATGAATCATGAAAACTGGCCATAAGGGCTGGCCAACTGGAGAAAGAGCAGCCCAGGCAGAAGATGGCAAATTATAACTCAGAGTTATTGACAGAGAAGTAGACAAAATAGCATAGAGAGTTGGTATTTGCACAGCTCTAGTGCTTTAAGGCTTCTTATAAATGTAAAAATTTTGTGTCTTTTATCTGGAAAATAAATGATCCGAGCAGGGCAGAAACCCCCAGGTGATATTAATTATTAGCACAGTCTCTCTCCTTGGTGGCTGAAGCAGGAGAATATTTCTGTGGACAGTTATCTTCCAGCAGTGATCCTCTGTGGCAGCAGTCTCAATTTAGTCTCTCCTCTTTCTACTGAATTTGTATTGCTAGACTCTGGAGCCTCCGCTGGGTAGGAGCTCGCCCTCAAGGCTCCGTGTCCATTTTCCAAATGTAAATCACAAGGTGTCTCCTTAAAGCGTCAGATGCTTTGCCAATGACATCCTATCATTTTCTTTAATAAACCTCACGTTTTTCCATCTTTTCTGATTTGAGTTCTCATTAAAAACGGAGTCCGTCGTAAGCGTACCACAGCAGGAATGATATGCCATCTTGAAATCTCTGCCGCCCAACAAATTAGCAAACACTATTTTTGATTCAGCCCCACTCAAATTTCTATAACACGGACAAAGTGCAGGCATATTCTCTGACAGAATATAGCACTAATAATACCTTCTGACCCGGTTTCCAGCAGAGTTCATGCTCCTCTCTGAACCCTCGTGAGCTGAACCCTACTTCCGCTTTCTTCTCAGCAATCCACTCTTCTGAGCTCACCAGAAGACCCCACTATATTCTGCCTACGGTATTCCATGGCTCTGAGGCCTACATCTCTATACTCTTCCATATTTCCCTGCTAACTTTGTAAAGGCCTGTAAACCACGTGACCAGGCTGACCACAGCAATAGCTCCACTCCTTAGGACCAACTGCCAGCTCTCAGTCATTTTTCTCTTTGCTCTTACCACATACCTGACAAAAAGCAACTTGAGGGAGGAAGGATTTATTTTGGCTCCTTGAAGGCACCATCCATCATAGCAGGGAGAGCACACTGGCAAGAGCATGAGACACTCAATCATACTGTGCATCCACCCTTTTTGTCCAAATCTAGAATCCCACTCCTGGTACCAACTTCTGTCTTAGTTAGGGTTTTACTGCTGTGAACTGTAATGGGAGAGATTTCGAAATCTATACTCCATCCGGTGTGTTCCTGGGCAGACACTATTTTCCCTCTGCTTCGGCTCTAGACCATGGTTCCAGCTATCTAGAAACACCGGCCCTGGCACCCACAAGATGTCAGCGTGGTGGCTGGCTCTGCCAATACACCATGCCTTCTACAATGCTCAGCAGAGCCCAGACCATTCCTGCTATGCCTGTGGCACCTGATAGAATGAAGACTCTTAATGCTTAAAGATTATCCAATGGATTTATATATTTGGAAATGCTCAATTAACAAGATGCCCACACAATTAGAATTATTACCCAAAATCTAACCTTTTGATAAGTTACTACCCAGAACTGCTCTCAAACCATCCATAGTTCTCCATGGCTGCTAGCCTCCTTCTCTCCTTCGCTAGTCCCCTTCCTTCCTCTCCTTCTCTCCTCCCAACTCTTCACTCTGCCTACCTTTCATACCAATCACCGAGTCTCATTGCAAATGTAGTGGGAAAAATCCTGTTATAGTGAACAGACACCATGACCAAGGCAACTCCTATAAGGACAACATTTCATTGGGGCTGGCTTACAGGTTCAGAGGTTCAGTCCATTACCATCAAGATGAGAACATGGCAGCATCCAGGCAGGCATGGTGCAGGAGGAGCTGTGAGTTCTACATATTCCTTTCCTCCCCTGCCACCAAAAGGAAGACAAAGAACTCTAACAACCAAAGACTTTAGGAAATCACTTTTTAAATAACTGGTTTAAGAAAGGGAATCTTATAAAAATTTAACCTGAGAGAGAAGGAATAGTGAATAAAGAAGGTAGACATAGACTCAGTGGTTAGGAGCAATTTTGTTCTTCTAGGGGACCCAAGTTCAATTCTCAGTACCCAGCAGCACAGAACTGCCTCCAACTCCAGCTCCAGGGAATCCAATGTCTCTAACTTCCATAGATACACATACACCACCACTACACACACACACACACATCATTAAATATATATATATACATATATACATATATACATATATATATATACATATATATATATATATCACATTTAATTCTGTTATTTAGCCTTTTACCTATTTAGAATTGAATTTTTAAAAGTATTGTGCCAGAACTTGATAGGATCGATTACAAGGCCAAATAGCCAGACTCTATCCCTCAAGAGTTTTGGGTTTTGTCTGATAGATTTTGCATCATTCGGAACCAAATGCCTGACATAAATAACTTAGGTAGAACTATTTACTTCAGCTCATTGTCTTGGAGGTGTCAGTCCACAGTCCGTGGGTTTGTTGATTTGGGCCCGTGTGAGGCTGATCATCATGACAGTAGGAATGTATAGTAAAACATACTGTTCACTTCAAGGGAGACAATAAACAAGACCAGGAGAGGACTGGAGTCCAAATATAACCTTCAAAGGCACGCCTCCCCCAAGTAATCGATTTTCTTCAACAAGGTTCTACCTCCAAAAACCAGCAAACAGCACCATTGGCTGGGAGCCAAGTGTTCGCCACATGAGCCTGTGAGGGACACCCCAGCCTTAAGCCGTGACAGCTAAGGGAGCTAAGCTTGTGTGCATCTAGGTCTGATGCAACCAAAGGCCAGTGTGAGGATCCCTTCTGTCACGCAACAGCTTCCTAGGCACAGTCACACTCAGCCTGTGACGTGAGTCTCACAACAGCCCTTTGAGATCGGCACTTGCACGTCCTCATTTGGCACAAGGCAGCTGAGCTTCAAAGTGTGCAAGCAGAAATGTAAATGAATATCACTGTGGCATTATCCAAAGGAGGGAGAAGTGCTTACATGTCTGTCAACAGTGCAGTGGCTAACTATGTCAACGAGGGGACATTTCTGTTCTAGGGAAAGGGAAGTGAGCACCTTCTCTCCTTTCCTAATGAACTGGGCTTGCCGCATCTGTACACCACATGCTGCACATGCCTAGTAAAACTTTTGTTTTCAGATAAAGATCTTTTAATCAATTTGATTTTTTTTAATTGGCATGCAAAGTATTGAATATCATTATGGAATTTTCAAACAGAGTCTGGTTTAGTAGTTTAGCAATGTAAGAGTCAGTTTAGGAGTTTAGTATGTTTAGTTCTCCCCGTCAACAAGTAATGTTTTTAGTGTGGATCCTGTGTAATATTTAAGGTAGAAATATGATACCAGCTGACGTGTAGCTTATCTGGCAACCGAAACTGAATATAACCAAAATTGCAGATGAAATGCTTTCAGTTACTAAAGACCAACGGCCCCAGAAGTGAATGATCAAGGACCACGTGATACGTTTCTTGAGACTTTGTTCGTTTTCTTCTCCTGTCCCTGAGCCTGTAGTGAAAATCAGTCTAAACCCAAGATCTGTGAACACAGAACAGACAAGAACCAAGAGAAGTCCTCCCTCTCTGACCCAAGGAATGAGAATAGGGTCCCGTATATGAAAGACAGAGATACAGAAGGAATGAGGAAATGTTCTGAGTCCTCCCCTCCTTCCCTTTCTTTCTTAATTATGATCCACAGCAAACTGCATGCCAGAGCTCCAGAGCAGCCACAGAGCAGCCAGACTGTGATCATACTGTTGGTAAAAAAAACACTCAAAACTCTTAGGAGACTGTGATAGTTTGTAGATGCTTGGCCCAGGGAGTGGCACTATGGGGAGGTGTGACCTTGTTGGAGTAGCTGTGGCCTTGTGGGTGTGGGCTTTAATACCCTAGTCCTTGCTTCCTGGGAGCCAATATTCTGCTAGCAGCCTTCAGATGAAGATGTAGAACTCTCAGCTCCTCCTGTACCATACCTGCCTGGATGCTGCCATGTTCCTGCCTTGATGATACTGGACTGAACCTCTGAACCTGTAAGTCAGCCCCAGTTAAATGTTGTCCTTTATAAGACTTGCCTTGGTCATGGTGTCTGTTCACAGCAGTAAAATCCTAAGACAGAGACCCTTCCCTTAGAGAAGAGGAGCTGTGAGCTGACTCAGGTAGGGGACACTTGTGTGTGACGTAGGTGTGGAGGCAGACTCAACAGCAGGAAGTTTAATGCCAAGTCAGGAGAACAAATCCTCCACTTTCCATCAAAGGCTGAGAAAGAGCAGAGAGCTGCAGAGTTTGAAGAAAAGAAGTAGTTAAGAAAAAAAATAATCCCAGATTGTTGTAAGGAGATCCACAGCTCGCTCATGAGAGACATGTGTTTATAGTGCTCTAAAGTATAAGAACTGAACCCCAGGATCCAACACCACCCAGGTTCCAGGTGGCTCACTCAGTAGTACACACATGGAGCAGATTCAGAAAACAGTCTAAAGTATATCAAAATTGAGATGATTCCACACAGCCCTGAAAAAACAGGGATGAGTGACAGACTAAACACACTTGGGTTGGATGCCTCCACTGGTGGCCAGCCTCCAAGATGATCCCCAGTGACCTGGCATCCCCATATTCACATCCTTTCTTCCTATCCCATTCTGTAGGGCAACAGTGAGTCCTTGTGTCTTTTGAGAGGATAAAGGCTGTGCCTTTGGTGTTGGGTGCATTTACTCTTCATCACTCTACCCAAGGAAAGTCACATTGTGAATAATCCTACAAAGAGGGACTGCATGGCAAGGAACTGAGTCCCATCAGCATCTATGTGAATGTCCTTAGAAGTGGGCTGTCAAGATGCAGGCAATGCCATGCTAACATTTACACTGCAGCAGCATAAGTGAGCCTAAGCCACGACCACACAGCCATGTCTTAGACTTCTAGACATCATTGTAAGGTGTGTGCTGTGTCATGATGCCAGGTTTGGCACATTCTATAGTAAAACCATAGATAATGAAGGTTCGAGCAAAAAAACCCACTATCTCCACAAGGTTTGAGCAAGCTACAGCATCTCAGCAGAATGAAACCATCAGTGGTGAAACTCAGACTGCTTGGGTGGAGAAAGAATCTCAAGAATGTGCAGCTTTACCACATAGTCCCATAATCTCGCTGCTGTGTACAGACCCAAATAAAATGAAATCGGTAGATTCAGCACAAGCTTGTACTGAACTCCCACGTACAGGGATCACAAATATTTGTTCACCATGCCAGCTGAGTCTAGCAATATCTATTTTATTTGTTACTTTATGCTTTATAAAATTTATTACACTGTTTAAGTTAAACTTTGTATGATAAAACTGAGATCCGAATCTGTTATTCTATCCAAATTCAGAGTAACAAGGGATCCAGACTCCAAAGGATTTTAACATGCCTAACTTCTTGTTGTTGTTGTAAAAAAAAAAATTTTTTTTACTTTATGTATATGGGTATTTTGCCTGTATTTATGTATGTATGTATGTATGTATGTATGTATGTATGTATATGCCTGTGTGCTTGCCTGGTGCCTTTGGAGGCCATAAGAACTGGATCCTGGAACTTGAATTACTGAGAGTTTTGAGCCACCACGTGGATGCTGAGAACCAAACCTGGTTCCTCTGCAATAGCAACAAGTGCTCTTATCCATTGAGTCATCTCTCCAGCCCGGCCTCATATTGTTTTTAATAATCACAAGGAATGGAAAACCTGACAAGAGAGACAGGGTCATTGAGAAAGTCGTTACAGAAACAGGTCTTAAGATATGGGGAAAAGTCTAAGGTGGAGATAGGCAGATACACCCCTCCAATACAGGAAACACTCTAAGGCCAACAGCAAAGACAGGTGGCTCACACCTGTAATCCCAGAACTCAGGAGCCTGAGGTAGAAAGATTCAAGGACATCCTGGGCTACATATGGAGACTTTATAAAAAAAAAAAAAAAAAGTGGGGACAGAAAAAGTAAAGGCACTTCAGAAAGTCTGGGTTAATTAGGTTCATTATACAAACAAGTAGATATCACTTGTACAAGACAATACCGAGATGATGTAGGACACAGGAACTTTGAAAGTCCTCCAGGGGTTAGCCGAGCACAGTGATTTGTACCTGTAATCTCAGAACTTGGAAGGCGAGGCAGGAAGAACAGGAGTTCAAAGTTATCCTCAGCTACTTAGTGAGTCTTGAGCCCACCTGAGTTCATGAGATCTTGTCCCAAAAACAAAGAAGCAAAGGCCCTATTTCAGAATTTGGAACACATTCTCGAGCTTAAAAACAGAGGCGTGGAAAGTAGAGGACAAGGAAAGCTGGGGGTGGACGAACGGAACGGGATTATGGCCTCAGAAAGGGGAAGGAGAAGAGAAAGAAAATTACAACAGTGTAATTGAAAGAGAAAATGGCATCGGTGGAAGAATTGAAGGAGGGGAAGTTCACGATCGTGACCAAGATCGGGTTTTAGACAGCTGAACGCAGGCAAGTGGAAAACAAAAAGAGCCGTGGGAGGAGAATCGGCCATAGGAAGCTCTCTGACTTTTAGGTCACGGATTAACCGGATCTGAGGCAGTGGTGAACGGAAATGACGTGAAAGCTCCGACTTCCCTCCAGCAGCAGCAGCATTATCTGCGTCCACCTCACCTACAGCACACTCTCTACTCTCTTGACTTTGAAACGTAAGGGTCGTTTCTCACTGAATACGGTGAAATTCTTCATTCTTTCGAGCAATGCTGTGCAGTAGATAGGAAAGCTAGGGCAGAAGCTAGCATCTAACGGGAAAGACCGGGTCTGAAGAGATGGCTCCCACGGCATGGAAGCATACTTGTGAATTTCTTTCCAGCACCCAGTTGGTGGCTCACAACCATTTATAACTCCAGTTCCAGGGGATCGAATGCCCTCTTCTGACCTCCATGAACACCTGTCACACGTGATGCGAGAACGGAACAGTCAGGTACATGAAATAAATAACTCTAAAAATATATTTTTAATTTAAAGAAGAAAAAAAAGACGACTTCTTCTCATTCACTGGCACACTTAATATAAAGCCTCAAATGCCCACATGGAGATTTCCAAAGGCTCTGAGTCCTCAATGCTGTGAGAAAGCCGACCCATAGCAGGAGCTCGTGAAGGCTCCAGGACCCAATCCTGCCTTTGTTCCTTTTAACATGTGGATCAGACATGTAAGTGAGCCTCCTTGTCTTTCCAATAAATGGATAGTGAAAGGTGGGGAAGTTTGCAATCAGAAAGCAAAATAAGACATATACCTAGACGAGGCCGTGCAGAAGAGCCAGGCAGTGAGATGGTTTTATACAAGATTTGCTGATGAGAGTGAAGGGAAGTATGTGGACCAGGGCTGTGATGGGTTAAAATACAGGAAATAAACTGGATCCGTAAATGTTCTAGGAAAACAACAAGACCTTGTTAAAAAGACTGCTCAGTTGAAATGAGGGCCCAGCTGGATTTAATGGCACGAATTTAGAACGAGTCATATCAGACCCAGTAGGATCGTGTCCTCCAACGATGCTTAACAGTTTGGGAGGCAAAGTAGAAGATTCGGTAGTGGGAAAGATCTGAGCTTTATGTGGCAGTGACAACTCCTCACGCATCCCTTATTCATTTAATAAACATCTATTTCATAACTTCCGTATCTCAAAACTATGCACAGTGGAGTAAAGGGGGCAGTGTAACTGAGCATAAAATACATAAAATGAAAGGGCTTTGAGGAAGCTCGCCATGAGATGGGCATTAGTAATGCCTTGTAGTAATTTCATTAAAATAAGCACAAATATTACAATTTCTTTAAAAAAGTAATCCTTTGGATTTGGAGAGATGACTCGACCGTTCAGAGCATTATTGCTCTTGCAGAGGACCTGGAATTCAGTTCTCAGCTCCCACCTCAGGCAATTCACAACCTTTTGTAACTTCCGTTCCCAGGATCCTAGACCCTCCCCTCTGCTGGCCTTCATAGGAGTGCAAGGAGCGGTGCACATAAACTCATAGGCACACAAATGCAAAAAATACATAAGTCTCAATGGAAAAAAGAAGAAGCAAGCCTCAGGAAAATGAAGACACACACACCAGCTAAGAGCTGAGGGAAGAGGAACTATAACTCTAACGAGATCTTAGGTAGCACCCCACGTTTGGTCAAATGATAACTTCCTCTCTATGCGGACTCTGTTTTGAGCTTCTTAGCATCTAGTTATATTGTATCTTAGTGAAGACCCATGATTGTGAGACTAAGAGGCAATTGATCAAAGTCCAGCTAGATTTCCTCACAGGGCGGTTTGGGTTTGGTTTATCTGAACACTGATGCTTCGAAGGTCAAGGACCGAAAGGGTCTGTGGTGCTCTCAAGGGAGAAGAGCTATCCCGGCAGCACATTTCTCTCCGTGTTTGGAAATAATCTAAACTGTGTCAAGATGCTCATCTCCAAATCTTCCTGAATCTTAAGAGTGACGACCATAGGTCTGTATTGTATTAACCAAATTCAAATGAGGCTCTAGCCATGAGTCTATGAGTTGTTTGGGAGCATAACGGATCAGCCTGCCAGCATTTTAAAATAATAATAATGGATTTATGGTTTCCTTGGTGTCTTTGAGAGTTGGGTTCTAGGCTCCTCCATTGAAACCAGAATCTAAGGTTGCTCATTTGCATATTGCCTGATACCAATTCACCGTAGATACATGGGTTTATTTCTGAACTCTCAATGCTAATTAGCTGGTGTATGTGTCGTTATTTTTCTGTGTGCTTTAAATTCTCTCCAGGTTATTCAGAATACTGAATTCTATGTAAATGCTATGTAAGTAGTTTTGTGCTGTTAGTGTATGATGACAAGAAAAAGCTACACATACTCAGTAAAGGTGTGCTTTTTAAAGAGTAGCAATAATGTTCATCCCCAGATGGCTTAAATTCATGGAGTGGAATCTATGATATGGACTTAGTTTTGGAAGAGCCAGGCAACTTGACAGTTACATTCGATCACATGACTGTAATGTGCTTGCATAGCTAGCCCCTTGTGGGTGGCATGGCCCAGGGGCAGTGTACTGAACAGTTTTATGTCAACCTGAGGCAAGCTAGAGTCATCCGAGAGGAAGAAACCTCAATTAAGAAAATGCCTTTATAAAAACAGGCTGTACACAAGCCTGTAGAGCATTGTCTTAATTATTAATTGATTGATAGGAGAGGGTCCGGCTCATTGTGGGTGGCAGTGAAGCCATGGAGGGCAAGCCAGTAAGCATGACCTCTACGTCCGCTCCTGCTCCAGGTTCCTGCCCTGCTTGAGTTCCTGTCCGTTTTCTTAAATACTGAACTATGATCTGGAACATAAGCCCTTCCCTCCCCAGCTTGCTTTGGTCATGGTGTTTCATCACAATAACCCTGACTAAGACAAGCAGCGATGTCTGAACCTCCTGGTATTAAGGTGCTTTGCAGACACAATGACTGTAGCTCCAGAGCCTGTGACAAAGTATATCTTGTTTGACCCAGCAGGAGAAGGACAGAAAAACCTGAACATGCAATCTCTGGATTATTTAAATATATGTATCCTTCTCCTGACACTGTCATATCCTTGCTTGCAATAAAACTGCTGTGGATTATAAACAGTTTGAGTCCTCTGCCCAGTTTCAGCAATCAGCAATGGAACACTTAAGGTAATTGATACAATTAATGCACAGAGCATAGAGGACAGGAAGACAGAGATCTCTGGGGGGGAAGGCTTATTTATTTATTCAGTCTTTATTGAGTGTTTACTGATTTAAAAAAAAAAAAAACAAAACCTCTTGCTAGGCAACTGGCAGACAAAAATAACTCAGGCATGACCCTTGATCATAAGATGTTCACATTGGGAAAAAAATACATAGACAGGCAAACAAAAGCTCACAACCCATGGTAATAACTGCCCAAGGAGGGGTTTACAAAAGCAACAACGAAGAGAATAAATCTTTCTGAGGAAGTTTTTTTATGGCTTTGTGTTTGCACTTAGAAAAAACGGGCATGAGTTACCAAGAAGCAGAAAGGGGCAGAACAAGGGAAAAGTGTACTCCAAAGAAAGGTGTTGTGTTTGAGAAATATTTCATCAGTAACGAGCTATTTAAGCAAACTATGCATGCAACTGAGTACTATATAAATACTGCCTTGCATTACACTAAAAAGCAAAAGAACATTCTCGAAACACTATCAAACTTACCTATATTATGTGTGTGCATGTACATTTATGTGCACATATGTGTGCGCCATGTACAAATATATACATGCATGTAAGGGTGCATGTGTGTGTGTGTGTGTGTGTGTGTGTGTGTGTGTGTGTGTGGTTTTTTAGCCCTGTTTAAGTACTATGACTTAATAATGATGACATACTACTCAGCCACACTCACTGAGGCAAAAGCTGTATATGAAGAAACATTGGAGGCAAATTCCCAAAGCACTAAAAACATGAAGTCCAAGCTGAAGGAGCCAATGAATACCAAACAGGATAAATCCAAAGAAATCATCTTACACACATAAGATTGATAAGGACAAAAAGCAAAGAAGCCATCCTGTAAGATGACAGCTAGATCAATAAAACAGTATCCAAAGTCCAGAAATCAACCCCTGCATTTATGATGACTTGATTCACAGGAAATGTCAGGAAAATTCAAACTGAATAGTCTCTTCAACGAATGACTAGGCATCCATAAGCTAAATATGTATATATAGATATAGATTCTGAACCCTTTCTCACACCATATGTAAAAATTTGATCAAAAGATGATAGCTCTCTCTACCTACAATAACTACAGTTATAACATTTTAAAAATATGAGCATCAGTTTTCATGATCATGCATGGGCAACGATTTCCTGGATAGAACACTGAAATCAAAACTGGCAAAACAACACAAACAGACGAGATTTTATCACAGGAGCATTTGTGTTTCAAAGACACCGTCAAGAAGGGTAAAAAGGAAACCAATGAAACAAAGCCAGTGTTTATGCATATAATAATGCATATGATAATGCATTGTAAGGGTCTCGTACCCAGAACATTTAAGAACTCTTACACCTTATAAAAAGTCAAATAATTTCTAAATTTTAAATATGGAATGAATTTTCTCCAAAGACATTAAGTTTGCCAGTAAGCACATAAAAATGTGCCCAATATCATCAATTATCAGGAAAGAGTGATAAAAACTAATAAATAAATAATAAATAATAAATAAATAAATAAATAAGACTTCATACCCAGCAGGTTGGGTAAGGTATAACTAGTTTGTGGGGAATTGAGGCCTTCAAGCAAAGCCGGCCCTAGGTATGTATTCAGCAAAACAGTTCATTCTGTAAACTTAGAGGTAACAAATGGTCCAGCAGTTCTGCCCCTAGGTACATACAAAAAAGGATCAAAATGCATACGAACACAAACACTTGCATATAAATATTCATAGCAGCACAATGTTCAAAAGTCTGAAATCGCCCAGCTTATGCCATGGCCATTGGGAAAGCAGAAGTTGCAATCTCCTTATGATGGATCATTTAACAGCATGAGATGCTGAGGAGAGAAAGTGTAGGCATAAACACCACACTCTGAATTAATCAACTTAGATAAAATGTCTGAATGACCAAACTCAGGGACAAAAACATAGTAGGGTTCAGCCAAGGAATATGCAGTATCCCTAGTGGCTAAATAGTAGTTTCTTTTAGACCAAAAACAAACAAACAATCCCAGCATGGCTGGAGAGGTAGCCCAGTGGTTAAGAATGAATACTGCTCTTGCAGAGAACCCAAGTTCAGTTCCCAGCACCCACATTCGGCTGCTCAGCACAGGGTGTAACTCCACTTCAGGGGATCTGACACCCTCTGTGGCCTGCACAGGAACCTGCACAAACATGCACATACCCAAACAAAGACACGCATACATACACATAGGTAGAAAATACATGAAAAACATTTTTCTAAGTCGTGAAATTAGACATCGGTGCTGCTGCTCAACTCTGAATATATTAAACACGAGTCACACATTTTAGAATTTTATACCATGCAATTTTATGATATGCTAACATCTCAATAAAGCAATTATTGAAAAAGACAAACTAAGACAAAAATAGAAATGATGTAGAAATAAAATTAATAATAAAACATCAAAACTGAATATATCATCAAGGTATAAAAATATCATCAAATCATATTTTAGAAACATTTTATAGTAATACATTTAAACTTGTTAATGAATTCATCAGTATTTGGGGAAACAGGCCTCACCCACACTGGCACGAGAGGAAATGTGCCCAAGACTGACAGCCTGAGTTGAATCCCCAGAGGAAGTAGAAAACCAATTCTTGCACCTTGATACATTCACACAGGCACCTTGATACATGCAAGCCCATACATACACATTAAATACATAAAATAAAATACATAAAACTTATCAAGTTTGAGAAAAGATAAAGTTTGTTGATAATATAACATATAACTAGAAAACCCAAATAACTTAGAGAAGTCGTTGCATTGGTATCTCGAAAAATTCAAGAATAAAAGATCAAGAGAGAAGAAAAATAAATGTCTGAGCACAATACCATAGTGGTTGACTATGTTAACTATCTACATTGGTTAGTATTAGTTAATAGTACTTAGTTAATAATAACTACATTAACTATTTACTTGAGTGGGTCACAGGGTACTACATATTTTGTTAAACACTGTTTTGGATATGTCCATGTTTCTAGATGAGATGCGTATTGGACTCAGTGAACTGAGAAGCAAGTCCTCCCTAACATAGACCTGCAAATCACCTAAACATGGAGGAACTTCAGCCAACTTATATGGTAAGTTCTAAGCCGGTTTAGGGATACACATTGAAATTTCAGAGGAAGGTTTGGAAGTCAGGTAAGATGCAACTATCACAAAGGAGGGTTCGATATAAAATAACAGGGATCGACAGATCTTATTTTGGAAGATGGGTTTGGTACTAGATAGCTGTAATTCCAGCACTTGGAAAACCACACCATGAGGATCAGAAATTCAAGGTCATCTTCATCTACATAGCAAATTGGAGATCAACCTCTAGTACCTGAGATCCTGTCTCAAATAAAAGCAGTCAGGCGTGCTGGGCTAAGGGTGGCCAGCAGTACTTATTGTCAAACCTCAGGACCTCAGTCAGATCCCAGGGAGCCAAATGGTGGAAAGAGAAAACAAATTCCCACAAGATGCCCTCTGACCTCCATACATGTGCTATGGCAGACATGTGCCTCCCACACCTGCATACATGTGCTACGACAGCAGACATGTGCCTCCCACACACATATACACAAAATCAATAAATGTGATCATGGTTAGTTTTAAAGATCACTTCTAAGCCTTCTACTAAGATCAAGGGCAAGCTCTGTTCTCGTGAGTTTAACACTGGCTGGGTCCTCCATCTGAAGACCACATATGAAATGATTTGAGGAGCTAGTCGATAAACTAGAAACTGGCTCTGCCCTCTACACCCATTGACCTGGGATTGTAGAATATCCAGGGATGGTGGCTCCTCAGAGGTGTGTGGGAGGAGACTAATTGCTTAAAGTAATAATACTAAAGATACAAGGAAAAAAATGTGTAATGTCTTTCAAAAGGATGCAGAAGATGAGGACCTTCATCTCCACTGACCCTACTTGTGAGAGATGCTGAAGAGCATCTTCCGGCTGAAATAAAGGAACATTAACTAACAAATCAAATAGCAAAGTGGGTCACGTGGGTAGAAGAAACCATAAAGAGCTATGTATTACTGTGGTCCTCCAGCCTGTCCACCCGGGTTCAGTCCCTGGGACTCATGTGGTAGAAGGAGCCAACCAACTCCCAAGCTGTCTTCTGACTCCACGTGTAATCAGAAATGTTTAAAAGAGTATGGTACTGCCACAACAGTCATCGCTATTAAGATTAAATCACTTAATTCTACAATAAAAGGTAAAGGACAAAAGTACTAAAACATAGAACAAATTACATCGCTGGGTAGGTAATATAAACAGATATAAATGAGGATCAGAGACAATAATGTGGAGGTGACAGGACATGTACAGTTTCCTACGATAGCTGTGCCCTCCTAAAATGGACTCTACGTGCTGCTCTAACGGCTGCCCTGTGGTAACCATGGAGAAGATGACTGTAGACATCCTGGAAGAGAAGCCAAGCATATCAACATGAAGAACGCCCAGAGAAAGCTGTGACAGGAGAGACCAGGGAGCGCAGAAGAGCCACATGACAGACTGAAAACAGCGTGGAGGACAATAGGGAATCCTCCTTGTCAATAATGACTTTAAACCTAAGTGGATTATGCTCTGCAAACAAAAGACATAGGGTGGCTAAATAAATCAAAAGCAGATTCAATTATATAGTGTGTACAAGAGACTCACTTTAGATTTCAGGACAGCTTCAGTTGAAGGGAAAGATAGGAAGAAAAATATTCCATGTGAGTGGGATGCAAAAAAGAGCAGGGTGGCCATGTTTCTATCAGACAAGATGGACTTCAAGCTCAAGGCTCAAGGCTGCCAGAAAATACTCAGGACTCTTTATAGTGATAAAAGTATCAGTTCATCAAGATGAAACAATTACAGCTGCATATATACCCAGTATAGAATGATGGCTCAGTGGTTAAGAGCACTGGCTGTTCTAGAGGACCTGGGTTCAATTCCCAAGCACTACATAATAGCTCACAACTGGCTATAACTCCAGTCCTAGGGCATCATGAGCACCAGTACACATGTAATACCTAATATATATGTAGTCAAAACATCCATGTACATAAAAAATTAATTAAATTTTAAAAAATTAAAATAAGCTAGGCATGATGGCAAGTACCTATAATCTTGTCACTCTGAAAACCAAGGCATAAAAATAGCTAAGTGGCCAAGGTTAGTGGGACTTCATAGCAAGTAGTGGGCTAGCCAGGATTACATAACAAGAATGATATATATAAATATAAATATGGATATAGATATACACATACATATTAGATATATATGTGTACATGTATGTATGTGTATACATGTGTGTATCCACCTTGAAATAAGACAGGAATATTTAACAACATAATATTAGCCCAGGATTTCTGTCCTCCAATCTCAATAATAGCTGGGTGAACCAGAGCAGAAACAGTGGACTTACAGACCCAGGATAAACATAGTTCCAAACAACATCAGAATCAGAATATGTAATGTTGTGGATAGTCTCAGCCTTGTAGTTTGATCCTAGTTCCCGGTGGATAGCCCCAGGCTTGTATTTTGATCCTAGTTCCACCCTTCTGGGAGGGGCTGCAGAGGAGGATTGAACCTGTACACAGTGACGTCTTGTAAACCTTCTGTCCAATTAAAACCTGTAAAATAAAGGCTAGAGCCAGAGATTGGGCAGTAGAAGGGGAGGCGGAGAAAAAGGCTTAGGGGAGGAGAGAGTGAGAGGAATTGGATATAAAAGGAGGAAGAGGCAGAGCAGAGGAAGAAGCAGGAGGAAGTCGAAGCAGAAGGAAACCGAGGTAGAAGGAAGCCGGACGACAGAGGAGCCGGAGCCAGGAGGACAAGGATGTGGCCTGGGATAACTCCAAGTTATAAGGGATCTCATAGCCGGGGATTAGAGTAGTGTAGTAGTAAATCTGCCCAATCTAGGCGTGCTATTTATACCATAATTACTGAGTTGTGTCTTCCTTTACTGGTCTCATTCAGGTAGGAGATTTTACAGTGGCAAATTTGGGGGTTAAATAATTTCTACTACAAATTGGCGCCCAACTTCTACTACAATGTAATGTCAAGTGCACACGGAACCTTCTGCAGGTTAGAGCATATTCAAAACAGAGTGGTAGGTGCCAGAGCCCGAGAGAAGACAGAGAAACATTAAACAGGGGTAAAATCCTAACAACAGTAAGGAAGGCATGCGTCAGTTTGTGACATGTCCGTGGAGAACAATACTGTACTGCACACACAGCTTTTGAGCAGGGAAATCTCAGATCACGCTCTTGTCAAATGGGGGGGTGGTGGGGGAATCACAAATAGTATTGAAAACCAAAACCAGCTATGCTGTGCTATGGTGTAAAATCAGACTCCTGTCTGTCAAATGAACCAGTGAAGCTAAACTTGCTAGCTAGTGCACAGACCTACCCTCTTGAGGGACTGAAACGGGAGGATAGAGGGTTCAAGGCAGTCTAGGCTACACAGTGAAAGATCCTGTCAGAGGAAGAAGAGGTGAAAGATGGAAGAGAAAGAGCCAAAGGAAAACAGCAGGGGGCTGTCACAGCTGTAGTCAAAGACCGTTTACAGGCAACTGATTTTCTGAGATTATAATGTAATTAGGTTTCTCCTCCTTTCCTCCCTCCGAACCCTCCCACATAACTCCCCTCCCCTTAAGCTCTCTTCAAAGTCATGGTCTCTTTTTCTGTTGTTATTCAATGTATGTGTGTGGATACACACACAATCTACATTCTTAGATATATCCTGCTCAATCTGTATAATAATGTACTTGCATGTATATATTTTCATGGCTGACCATTTGTACTGGATACCCAATTACTGTGCTCTTCCCTGAGAAAGATTATTCCTCCCTCACTCTCAGCTTTCCTCAGTTACCTGTAGTTCTTTGTGTAGGTTGAGTCCTTGTGGGCTTTTCTCCGTCCACTTAAGGATGTCTATTCGTGTGAGCAAGGCATGTCCTTGTTTGGTCATATTTAGGCAGTCTGTCAGTGAGACTTTGGGATGTAGCTTCTGGTTTTTCAGGAGATACAATTTCATGGCAGGCAAACTCCCTAATTCTCTGGCTCATCCTGCTTCTGTGTGTTCCCCCAGCCTTAGCTGCACTTCGGGGGTGTTTTGTAGATGTACTCTCTGGAACTGGGCTTCATGGCTCCTGACTGATTGGTTGTAGTTTTGTGTAACAGTCTCCATCTGCTGCAAAGACAAGCCTCCCAACCAAGTGGTGGTGGTGGTGGTGGTGGTGGTGGTGGTGGTAATGGTGATGATGGTGGTGTTGGTGGTGGTGGTGCATGCCTTTAACCCAGCACTCATGAGGCAGAAGCAGGCAAATCTCTGAGTTCAAGGCCAGCCTGGTTTACCGGGCAAGTTCCAGGACAGCCAGGGTTACACAAAGAAATGTTACCTCAAAAACCTGGGGAGGGAGCTTGGGGGGGAGGCACGGCAGGCTTCTTTGATGAGGAATGAGGGTTACTTTTACCTGTAGGTATAAGGACAAATGTTTAACTTGTTAGGATTATCCCAAATTCAGTAAGAAAAAAAAGAAAAAGACCTTGTAGTTAACAGATAATCCCACCATGATAGGTGGGATTTAAGTCTTTAATTCCACATTATATCATGGTCATGAAGCTGTCTGAGAGGACTGTGAATTGGTACAATGGCTATGCTAGCTAGTCTTTGCATCTCTGTAACAAAATATCTGACATAACCAACTTCAGGAAAGGCCAGGTCTGCTCTGGCTCACCGTCTTGAGGGTTCAGCTCCAGGATCTGCTGAGCACACTGGGCCTGACATGAGGCCAGATATCATGGCGAAGGGAACGCGTGGCACAGCAGGTCCGTCACCTTCTGACAGCAGGAAGCACAGACAACAAAATGGAAGGAACCAATGCAAGATATACCATTCCAACACCCATCCCCCACCTTGTCAGGGTGGACCAAATGGCCTATGTGTAGTGCCCCCAGCTGGGTGCTATTCAACACCCAAGTTAGTGAGTCTTTAACATACCCAAACCTCTGCAACTGCTGGGAAAAAGGAACTTGGCAGAATCTACAAAATTAAGCACAGACTGGCTGTTTGATTTAGCAATTCCACCTGAGGTGTGTGGATGGCCGAGGGAAATGCAAATGTACGTACCAAAATACATGGGCAAAAATATTGGCAGGATCATTATTCGTAACTGCGGAATGTCATAGATTAAACAGACGCTATACAAAAGAAGTGACTTGTTATTCTCAAAGTACAAAAGGACAATTAGGGGACATCAGAGGATTAAAGGATATTACAGAAGTCTGACAATAAAATTCAAAATGTGCTCCTGGATCACATAAATGACTTTATTAAAGTATCGAGTCACGGCCCTTCTTTAACTTACCAGCCCGATTCTTTAGCCAAACCCTAAAGATTTTTCGTTCAAATCTATAGAGCAGTCATGTAAGCCTTCCTCTGTTCCATCACCACACCCAGAGTGAGTTTTCTGGTCTTGAACTTCCCAGTCCACTGACTCCACTTCCCCAGTGCTGGGATTACAGGCTTGTGCCACCAAACACAGATTCATGCAACATCATTTATTAATACAGGAATTTGTTCTTGTTGTTGTTGTTTTTGTTTTTGTTTTTGAAGCGTGATCTACTACATAGCTCCGGCTGGCCTCTCTAGACTAGGCTGAGCTCAAACTCAGAGGTCCTCCAACCTCTCCCTTCCAAGTGCTAAGATTAAAGTCATGAACCACCACACCCAGATCAAAATCAATTCTTTAAAACCTGTATTGAATGTATGAATGAATATTTAAATTTTACAGAAAGCCTATATCAGACAGCGATATAAACAATATTTAACATTCAGAAGTGCCGGTAGAGAAGTCAAGAAATAGTCAGTGGAACTAAAGAAACCGTGAAAGGGGCACTCTTCTCCTCAGCCTGCTTAACTTAAAACAAGTGATCGTCACTTTGTAATGGGAAGCTCAGGTTTCACTGCAAAACGCTTGCTCGCTGCGTTCTTCCTCCAGCGCCCCGGGTCGACTGGCCTCACAGGCACATCAGTCAAGAAAAAAGAAGGGCAGCTGTTGGACTCAGCAGAGACGGAGTCTGCAAAGCCAGTAAAAAGCAACTTCAATTTAGACATTGCTTTCCGCTTCAGAATTACAGAGACAAGATTACATTAAAGAACCTGCTAGAAGAGGCAGACAAAATGTGTTCGTCTCAAAGCTCTATAGCCAAATGTTTTTAATGGTCTTACCACAAGCTCACTAAAATTAAAATAAAAATCTCCAAATGCTCTCCCTGATTATCTTTCCTAAATGGATTTGAAGGAAATCACTGAGGGGTGGGGGGGGGGGTGTTTTTATGCAACACACTGTTCTTTATGCAGCCTCTTATGTATTTAGCAGTTCATGACGGTTCCGTTTCCCTGAGGAACAGTCTCGGACCGGCACACGCAGAGAAAGCACTATCCTCTCTGTCCCTAACTGCAATGAATAAAAGTCACCAACCAACTCAGCTGCGGAGAATGACATTGAAATAGTATAAATAATGAAAGGAAGTTTAAATAGATTAAATTGGAAAAATACTTTAAGTCATAAAGATAGTGTCTCTTCATGGGTTAGGATAGTTACCCAAGGCTAGCGGGATGTCCCATGGTTTAGGGTGCACTCAGCATTTCCAGAGGACAAAGTCCGGTTCTCAGCGCCCATATTAGGTGGCTTACAACTGCTTGTAAAACCAGTTCAGGGGGAATTTGATGTCTCTGGCTTTTGTAGACACCTACACTCATGTGCAAAAATCCTCATTTGCACATACACACACACACACACACACGTACACACACACATGTACATACATACACAACTAAAATAAAAAACAAAGTGTTTTAGAACAATGATATTAATACTGGGTGCCTTCTAGCATGAACTTACTACTGTGTCCAAGTCATCTGCCACACACATTACAAATCTAGTATTAAACTTAATATTACCTATGACTGTTCCCCTATAATTAAAGACAGGCATATTCTTCCTCTTTGCAGTAAAAGAGAAGCAAAGGGAATCTATACATCCCATATATATAGATGAAGAGCCAATATGTGGAGCACTGTACACACTGTGGCCCTCAAATTTAATCCCCAAAATACTCTGCCAAAGATGATTGTTAGTCAGGGCACGTGAGCCTCTGGGTTCACCTTCTCCCTTTATCTCTTGCCCAAAAGTATTAAGAGCAAATGACCATCAACAGTATATTCTTAAATTTCCAAGACGGTTCAAAGGAACCATGAGCGGAATCACCGGCTCCCTGCTCCTTTCAATGATCAATCAGGAATAAAAATTTTTGGTGCATCTCTGTAGAGAGGGCAAACTTGAATTACTGCTGTTCCCATCATGACATTAGCATCTTTCAGTTGATCAAGTCAGAGAGACAGTTCTGGAGCTGAGGTTTGATCCCTGGGACCCACATAAAAAACGGAAAAGAGAGAACCAATTCCACAATGTTGTACTCTGACCTACACACACACACACACACACACACACACACACACACACACGCTGTGATACACTCACCCACCTATGCATGTACAGACACAGATAATAAATACAATGTGTTTTTAAATGTCCTGAGTGTGCTCAGTCCATAAGCAGGCCACTGTTAGTCACATGAGGTGAAACCAGCTCAGTGAGAAAGTCCAGGCAAACAGTCTCTAGCCATTGGATGCATAGATAAAGGAAACAACAAGATTTAAGCCACTGGTTTCTATAGAGGTAGTACTTCTAAGGCATAGGAATAGGTTGCTATGACAACCAGAGATAACTGAGGTAGACAGGCTCTGTGGTGGTTTGAGTGAATGTGGCTCCCACAGGCTCATAGGGACTATTAGGAGATGTGGCCTTGTTGGAGGAAGTGTGTCAGGAGGGATGGGCTTTGAGATTTCAAATGTTCAAGCCAGACTATGCTCGCTTCCTGCCGCCTGAGGATCCAGATGTAGAACTCTCAGTCAGCTGTTTCCCTAACACCATGTCTGCCTCCACTCCTCCAGGGGTCCTACCCTGATGACAGCGGACAAAACCTCTGAACTGTAAGACACAGTTAATTGTTTTTGTTTATAAGCATTGCAGTGGTCACTGTGTCTATTGACAGCCATAGAATCCCTAAAACAGGCTTTCATATTCAGAGGGAACCACAGCTTCTCTAAAAATCAATACCCAGTCAAGTCAGTACAGGTTGTCCAATCTCAGCCATCATAAACACCATATCAGCCATCAGAACACCATATCATGGAAGCTAGGTCTCACTGGTTCAGCTAGCCAGCTGACCAGAGAGCTCCAGGGAGCTCCCCATCTCTGCACCCCCAGCACTGGAATTACAGACTAATCTACTTTGCTTTCTGTCTCTGTGATAAGACACCAACCCAAACCAACTGGGGAGAGGAAAGGGTTTATTTGTTAACACTCCATCATCAGGGGAAGGCAAATGCTGGGAGCCGGAGGCAAGAACTGAAGCAGAGGCCATGAGAAGTGCCGGAGAATGTCACAGGGAGGGACTGATAGTGAGGGTTTGCTATTCAAGTCTCCATCGCTGTCACAAAGTACCTGAGATGGTTAAACCATAAGACAGAAAGGTTTATTCAGGCTTGCATTTTTTATTGCTTTGTATTCTTTTTGTTTTTGGTTTTGTTTTTTGATTTCCAACTCATGATCAGATACACCATCTTGTTTAGTTTCTGCAAGGGGATGCTGTATGTTAATGTCAGGAAGCAGTGACAGATCAGAAAGCAAAAGCAAAAGAAGCCAGGTCCCGAATCTTTGGAGGACATGCTCCCAATGGCCTACAGACCTCCCACCAGACTCTGTCTCCTGAAGATGCCATCATTTTTTTAAATAAATTTTTTAAATTTATTTTATGTATATGAGTAACTGTAGCTGTCTTCAGACACTCCAGTAGAGGGCATTGGATTCCGTTACAGATGGTTGTGAGCCACCATGTGGTTGCTGGGAATTGTACTCAGAACCTCTGGAAGAGTAGTCAGTGCTCTTAACCCCTGAGCCATCTCTCCAGCTCCCCCACCCCACCACTACCATCATTCTTTAATAGCACCACTTGGGTGTGAGACTTTAACCTTGGGGCCTTTAGCAGATCATCAGAAACCAGGCTATAGCTGGAAGGTAAAATGAGTCTATCGCTGAGTAAGGAGAATATGTCACATTTAATAATATACATAAAACAGAAGGCATAGCATAATATGTGTGTATATGTGTGTATGAATCATATATGTTTATATTAATATTCCACGCAACCGTTATTTATTTTAAGGAACGGCCAAATATGACTTCAGGGACAAGCCAGTACAAAGTCCATAGAGCAGGCAACAGAACTCTAGGCAGGAGCCAACTTTTCTTTTACGTTTTCTTTCTTTCTTTTTCTTTTTCTTTTTTTTTCCTCAGATTTATTTATTTTATGAGTGCGACTGCTTCTCCTGCATGCATGTACATAAACCTCATGCATGTCTGGTGCCCACAGAGGTCAGAAGAAGGCATCAGATCCCCTGGAACTAGAGTTATAGATGGTTGTGTCATCAAGTAGGTGCTAAAAAACGGAACTGGAATCCTCTGCAGGAGCAGCAAGTTCTTAACTGCTGAGCCATCTCTCCAGGCCCTCAACTGTGTCATCTCGAGGCAGAATATGACGCCCCTCAAGATAACTGAGGGTTTGTTCTTAAATGCATTCAGGTGACTAGTTAAGGTCCTCTCCCATGATTGAGAGAAATGTCAAGTGTTGTACATGTTTAATTAAAGTAAAATGTTGTAAATGTTAACCACAGTCTATAAAATCCCTTCAAAACAGCCAGTACTCATCTTCCTGATTGACCGAATAGCCGCCGAGCGCCGACAGCCTGTCCACAGAAGCACACAGCTTAGGACATGCATAAATTATGCTGAAACCCCTAGGAAAGACAGAGCCAGCCCCATTCTGAACAGAAAACAGAGCAATTGGCAAGAGGAAGTGACCATGTGAAGCCCCAAAGCTGAGCTAAGTGAAGGAAGAAGTAAGTGGAAAGTCCCCATGACTAGACAACCCGACCTGGGGAGCAGGAGGGTGCATCCAGAGAATCTAGCAGGGACGGTTCATTTACAGCACATTATTTTAAAAGTTGTGCTGCATTCTAAATACCAAAAGGAGACAACCACCAGAGCCCAGCCGGGTCTCCCATTTTGCTCCCCCATTTTTTAGCTAGGTTCACTTTCCCAGGCACTAGAACCTGCTTCTCCAAATATTTTCTTAATTGTCTGTTGAACCCATAAAAGAATGTAAAACTTGCTGTTATCTTAACCAAAGTACCTACCTTGTAAAAATATGTAACCAGTTGCCTGTCGAGCCTCATTAACTGCGTGCATTTGACTGGCTCCTTTGTTCCCTTATCACCTTGAGTTATGGCCCTGCATCAGGTTTTCTACTTCACCTTACTCACTTGCTGATTGGTATCACTCACTTAATAAAAATCTGACAGCCAGTGGCTGAACAGGAAGAAGGTGGAACTTCGAGCAGAGAGAGGATCTCTGGGAGAAGAAGGAAATGGAGGATTCACCAGCAGGAATGTAGAGGAGCAGTTGTGCCAGGACTGAGAGAGAGTTAAAGAACTAGCCACATGGAGGGACATAGGTCATACTAGCCGGGACATCTTAGATGAGGTAGCCAAGAATCTGCCCAGCTATGCGTCTAATCTTTAATAGATATTAATAAGTTCCAGTGTCGTTCTTTAACTGCTGGGGAATGTGGAAGTCCCATCATGCTCAACCTTCCTAATGCTATAGCCCTTTAATACAGTTCCCCATGTGTGGTGACCATAAAATGCTTACCGTCAACCTTCCTAGTGCTGTGACCCTTTAATACAGTTCCCCATGTGTGGTGACCCCCAACCATAAAATACTTTCATTGCTACTCCATAACCGTAATTTTGCCACTATTATGAATTGTAATATAAATGTTTGTGTTTTCTGATGGCCTTAGGCTACCTGTGAAAAGGTTATTTGACCTCCAATGGGGTTGTGACCCACAGGGTGAGAAGCACTGCATTAAAGGCAATGTACCACTACTCCAGAAAGAAAATAACTCAAAAATTACCACAATTCTCTCAAAATAAGATGAATAAAGTGGGTTGATATATAACCATTAAGAAAATTAAACATGTGACTTGAAACACACACACCAAAAAAAAATCTCCAAATCTGGTTAGGTTAATGGAGAATTCTGCCAATGAAAGCAGGAGTGGTGACAAGCACCGGTACCCTAGCACTTGGGAAGCAGAGGCCGTAGGATCTGGAGTTCAAGGTCATCCTCCTACGTAGTAAGTCTGAGGTCAGCATGGACTACAGGAGACCCTGTCTCAAACGACCGAACAAAAATAATCATGCTAACCATTTTTTAAAAATGGATCCCGATCCCATACAGTCCCTTTCACAACATACAGAGAGAACTATTTTCCAGCTCATTTTATAAAGCTGGTATTTGTCTAATAACAAAACCAAAAAGAAAAGCTAGGCAGTGGTGGCACACGCCTTTGAGCCCGCCCTTGGGAGGTGGAGACAGGTGAATCTCTGAATTCTAGGCCAGCCTGGTCTACAGAGTGAGTTCTAGAACAGCCAGGGCTACACAGAGAAACCCTGTCTCGAAAAACCAAGCGAGTGCACGACACAAACACACATACACAACACACACACACACAAACACAAAAAAAAGAAAAAAAAAAAAAAAAATAAATGAAGAAAAGAAGGAACGACATTTTGGGGGGGGGGCAAATTAAAAACCAATGTCCCTAATAAAGATAAGCAAATGTAGCAAATAGAACGCAGCACTGCACAACAGACCACACACCCACGACACGCTTCAGGTTGTATATAAAATGTCCTCCTAAGGTGTTTGAAGACTTGGTCTCCAACAGGGGGCGCTGTTTGAGACGGTTGTGAAACGTTTAGGAGGAGGAGCCTACCAGGAAAAAGAGGATCGCCATAGGACTGGCTGCTTCGTGAATTTTCTCTGCTTCCATATTGGCCCAGATTCAAGAAGCTTTCTTGGCCACAGCCCAGAGCCACGCCATCCTTTGTAGCCATGATGGACTGCTTCCCCTCAACCCTTTCCACCGCTTGATTTGTTCCTTTTTATTATTTGATCGCATGATGAGAGCAGTAATTGTAGTTACCAAGGGAATGGATTTCAGAGTTGCAAGATAAATGCGACATTTGAAAAACAACCAACATTATCCATTAATTAAGCTATATAGTATACAAGGGATGAAGAAAAAAAATCACAAAATTCAATAGTCAATTCATGATTTAAAAAAAAAAAAATAGTGGTGATATTCAACTTGAAAGGGACCAATTGCAAGAACAGCTTCAAATAACATGCTTTCTGGTGAAACACAATAATTTATGCTCAAGGTCAAGAGCAAGCCAAGGCTGAGTATTCTTTCGCTCTTTGACATAATACTTGAATCTCTAGTCAGTGCAAGTAAGGCCAAAACAAATAAATACAAGTATGTCATTATGGTCATAAAAAATACCAAGCAACTTTACAAAAGCTTTGTCTAGAATTAATAAGTGTGTCCAGATAAGTAAATAGAATACAAGATAAATACACAAAATTCAATTATGAGGACTAACAATGAAGACATGGACTTCAAAACTAAAATTAAAATATCAGTTGCAATTGCTAAATCTTAAAATATTTCGTTTGAGTCTCATGAAAGATATATAAGGACTTGTTGGCTAAAACTTAGAAAACTTGATGAATGAATTCAAAGACTAAGAAAGTAAAAGACACAGTGTGCTTGTCACTGGACAACTGAACATGAGGTGACATAATTTCTCAGTTTCTTTCTCCATTAGCATTCAAGTTTAATGCTATTTCTCTCAAAATCTCAGCAGAACATTTTGTGGCTGTAGGTAAGATTTCTCTAATGAACCACAACTGTAGAAAAGCAGAGGAACTAGAATTGTTCATGATTCTGAAAAGGAAAAAGGAAACAGGAAAAGCTTTCTTACTCTTCAGTGTAATAACACCACACACACACACAGAGAAGATAGATAGGAAAGGTGTGGTATTGACTAAGAGGTAGACACACATACTAGAGTGACAAGATAAAGAACACAGAAATCAGCCCCACAAAAGCACCCAGTGACTTTCTTACTTCGTGCAAGATCAACTCGATGAAGAGAAGGAGACATTAACAACAAATGGCAGAAGAACGTTTACATATCCATAAGTAATATATAATGTCTGTAAAGCTTGGATTTAACCTCACTTGTCAGACAAAGGAAGAAAAAAAAGACAACAGACTTAAATATTGACCAGGTATGATGGTGTACACCTGTGTGACGGTTTATACATTCTTGGCCCAGGAAATGGCACTATTAGAAGGTGTGGCCTTGTTGGAGTAGGTGTGCCTTGGAGTAGGTATTTTGTGGGGCTTTAAGACTCTCATCCTAGCTGCCTGGAAGCCAGTATTCTGCTAGCAGCCTTCAGATGAAGATGTAGAACTCTCAGCTCCTCCTGTACCATTTCTACCTGGATGCTGCTACATTTCTGCCTTGATATAATGGACTGAACCTCTGAAACCTACAAGCCAGCTCCAATTAAATATTGTCATTTATAAGAGTTGCCTTGGTCATGGTATGTGTTCACAGCAGTAAAACCTTAACTAAGACAACCTGCAATCCCATCACTTGGGAGAGCAGATGTAGACTGGCCTCTACGTTCAAGTCAGCCTGGTCTACACAGCAAGTTCTAACCAGTAAGGGCTAGGTAGTGAGACATGTCTCAAAACAAACAAAACAGACTTAAATGCAAAACACAACACCATTCAAAATTTAGGGGAAAAAAGTATTAAGGTTCTAAAACCAGGGCTGGAGAGAAGGCTCAGCCATTAAAGGCTAGGCTTACAATCAAAAATATAAGATTCTAAAACCAGGTAAACAACTTACCATCAAAATATAATACTTAATAGGGGGGAAATGATAGATTTTAATTCATCAGAATTAAAACTCTAGCTCTCTCAGTCCCAACAAAGGACCAATGTCTAGAACAGCACAGAGTTCCCAGAACTTAAGCACTCGAGGATGGTATGGCCCAAGTAATCAAAGCCCTGATACTTATTTCAGAGAAATAACTGGTGTTCAAACAGAAAGTCTGTGTAAACATTTCCTGTAGTTCATTCACAATAGTTCAAACATAGAAAGAGCTACTGTCCGTAGAAAAATGACTTTTTAAACCTGGATTTTATCCATCCCTGTATTGTGCTAAATATTGTCAACATGACATGCTCTAGAACAAAGGTTCTCAACCTGTGAATCTCAACCCCTCTGGGGGGCCAAATAACCCTTTCCCAGATGTCACAGATCAGATAAAAAAAAAAAATTACATAATGAAGTAGCAATAAAATAATTTCATGATTGAGGGTCACTACAACATGCAGAACTATATTAAAGGGTCACAGCATTAGAAAGGTTGAGAACCACTGCTCTAGAATCTCCTAGGAGAATAGCCTCTGGGCATTTCTGTGAGGGATTATCTAGATTAGCTTAATTCAGGGGAGAAGAGTCACCTGAACTGAATACCAGTAAATAGCTGGTGTCCTAAAATTAGTGAGAAGACAGTGAGGTGAACATCACCACCCATCACTCTCTGTCTCCTGGCTGTGGATATACTGTGACCTGCCTCCTTCCTCTCTTCCTGCTGCCATGACTCCTAGGCCTGATGCCATGTCTTCCCTGATGAGATGGACTCTCCAGAATTAAGAGTCGGAGGACACCCTTTCTACGTTGTGGTGGTTTGAATATGCTTGGCCCAGGGAATGGTACTGTTAGGAGGTGTGGCTTTGTTAGAGGAAGTGTATCACTATGGAAGTTGGTCTGGAGGTCTCCTCTTGTGCTCAGGCTCTACCCAGTGCAAAAGAGAGCTTCATCTTAACTTCCCGTGGATGCACCAACCTTCCTGACTGCCTTCTCTTCCCCCTCTCCCTCTCTTGTTCCAGCCCTGCTCTCTCTGGACCCCTGCTCACTCCATCCTGGTTGCCTTCAAATCAAGATGCAGGACTCTCAGCTCCTTCTCCAGAACCACGTCTGCCTGCATGCTGCCATGCTTCCTGCTATGACGATAATGGACTGAACCTCTGAACTGTAAGCCAGCCCCAATTAAACCTTTGCCTTTATAAAAATTGCCCTGGTCATGTTGTCTCTTTATAGCAATGGAAACCCTAAGTAAGACATACTTTAAGTTTATTTTTAGCACAGCAACAAAAGGACAACCAGGATGACCTATAGATGCGGAGTACCCCTCAAGAGGCTGGTAAGGTGCCCATGGCCAAATGGGTTGGCTTTATGTGTGCACTGAGTGTTAATATAATAAAGAACAAAAAACAAAAAACATGAGCTGGAGATGACTTTGTGGTTAAACCACATATTGCCCTTAAAGAGTTCAGGTTCTACCATCCATGTCCAGTTACCTGTAACTCCAGCTCTAGGGGATCTGATGCCCTCTTCTAGCCTACAAGAATGTTGTTCCCATGTTCTCAAATACCTATGTGCTCCCAGGCTCAGATACACACATGATGTTCAGTTAGTTTTTGTCAACACAAACTAGAGTCACATAGGCGGAGGAAATGTCTATTGTTGAATTTCTTCCCTCAGACTGGCCTATGGACAGGTCTGAAGGTCATTTTCTTGACTAATGGTTGCTTTGAGAGGGTCCAGCCAACAGTGGACAGTGCCACCCCTCCTGGACTGGTAGTCCTAGATTGTATATAAAAGCAACATGAGCAAGCCATGAGGAGTAAGGCCATAGGCAGTGTCCCCCTGGGCTCTCTGGGTTCACTCTTCCCTCCAAGTCCCCTGCCTAGACCCCTTGTCTCTTCTCTTACTGACCCACAAGCCAAATAAACCCTTCCCTCCCCAAATTGGTTTTAGTCAGCATTTTATTACAGCCACAGAAACCAAACTAGGATACATATACAGATAGTTTAGATGAAATTAAAGTATTGACCAAAGACATGTTAAAACCTGTTTTAATTTGTCATTTCTGACACAGTCTCTCTCCTTCACTTCCCCTCCCCTTTCCCTCCATCTTCTCTTTCCCTTTCTCTCCCTTCTCTTTCCTTTGCCCTCGTTCTCAGAAACACCTATTAGCATCCAGTTGGCCCTTGGGGGATGCTCTGATGAGGCTCTGTGGATAAGTGCCTTACACACAGCAGGACTGAAGATGGAGAAGTTCAAGGTCGAGATGCTAGCAGGCTTGGTATCTGCTTAGGGCTTGCTTTCTCACTCATGGCCTTCTTGCTGTGTGGTCACTGGCAGAGAGAAAGGATCCCTTTAGGCCTCTTTTGCAAGGACACTAATCAGATTTATGAGGGATCCTTCAATGTCTGATCACCTTCCAAGGGCCCTACCTCCTAATATCCTAATACCTTCATCTTGAAGAAAAGAGTTCTTTTTCTTTTTGAGGGAAAGCAGGGTTCAAGGTAGGTTCTCTCTCTCCTCTCTCTCTCTCTCTCTCTCTCTCTCCTGTGTGTGTGTGTTGTGTGTGTGTGTGTGTGTGTGTGTGTGTGTGTGCATGCATGAACACACATGATAGGCCCTTCTTGTATAACCCTGACTGGTCTTGAACTTGCAATCTTCCTGCCTTGGCATCTTGAGTGCTGGGATAGTGGACCTGCATCATCACACTCAGGGCTAAGATTTTGACCTGTGGATTTTCATCAATACAAGCTTTCATCCCATAACAGAGTCTCATGAAATACTGACTCAAAATCCAGTTTGAGATGCAATATTATAAACAGTTAACTTTTAGACTTGTGGTTCTATTTATTTCCAACGTTTATTAGCACATACTAATTATATATAGTGAATGGTAATACTTTCATACACATAACATATTTTGACCATATTCGCCCTCCCCACTACTCTTGCCTGTCCCCTCTCACAGCTACAGGTCATCAACCTCTCCCCAACCTGCCTTCTGTCTACTCTCATAGCTTATGTATGGACCGCTGAGTTTAATTAGCTTCACATACAGGCATATGGATAATGGGTTGCTCACAGGACTAAGGGCAACTATCAGTGACTGCACAGCCAAGGGACATGCCTCCCCCTCCTCCAGCAACCATTAACTGCCTTACATCCTCAGGAAGACTGGTGCTACAATGTCATTTTTCATCCTCAGTGCTGTCTCAATTCTGGCTATACTTTTGTACCTGAGACCTCATCTGTCTTGGTGCACTGAATTCAATGCTTCCTGAGGGGTAAGACTGTGCCTTCTTCCTCAGAGAAAACCAACCCTTGCTTTATGCTGATCTGTGCCTCTCTCCTGACAGAATGTCTAGAAAGTATTTTTTTTTTAATACTAATTCTACTTGTGGTGGTTTGAATGGGAATTGTCTCCCACGGGCTTGGGTATCTGAACACTCAGTGCCCAGTCCGTGGCACTGTTTAGGGAGATTTGGGTAGTGCAACCTTGCTGGAGGAAGTATGTCACTGGGGGCGGGCTTTGACAGTGTATTGTCTCACTCTGTTTCCAGATTACTCTCTCTGCCTCATGCTCGAAACTGGGGATGTGGGCTCTTAGCTTCCCTCCCTGACACTATGCCTGCCACTTACCACCATGATTCCCTATCATGATGGGCTCTTATCTCTCTAGAATCATAAGCCAAAATAAAATCCTTCTTCTATAAATTGGCTCTGGTCCTGGTATTTTATCCTAGCAAACATAATGAATAGACATTCCAGTGACCCTCTGTTATTTGTCTGTTCCAGCAGTCTACATCTTTGACAGGGTATGGGAGAGATGGGTGAGGCACCATTACAGACGGTCTCTAGTATAAAGATACATGTGTACCCCACACTATAGAGAGGAATCCAGGTGCATGTTATGAGTAGCATGTTTACATTGTTGATGGTTTGTTTGTTCCAGGAACACACACATGCACAGCCCAGATGCCCGTAGGAGACCACAAGATTAATACCAGCTAATACTGTTAGAAAACAGTCCATGAATGAAGATTGTGAGGAGAATTCTGGGAATTTTTGAGAAACTGACTCACCCTGCTTTGAGTCAAGTCATTATGGTGACTATTCATCTCAGAGGTCACTCGGCCAACTCCATTCTTCTCCCTGAAATGAATACCATCTGACCTGTGCTTTTACCCACTGAGCCATCTTGTCTGTTCTTATCTGTCCTTGGGTCTTAAGAGGTCAATCAGAGGCCACATTACAAACCCAAGCAAGCCACTTTGTGAGCAAGGACAAGGCCACTCAGAAAAGAGCTAATACACAGAAGTCCTGAAGCTAGGGAGTCTCTGAAGTTGGTTCTCCTGGCCTCCCACTCCCGTGCATGTGTTCTTGCATGTTTGTGTGCCTGTGTGTGCACATGTGTGTGTGCATTCATGTCTGTGAATGTAGGCATGTGGGTGGTGTTAGCATTCTGTCTAAGCTCCACCTCCACAGTTACCTAGCAACAGCCAGGTAGACCTGGCCCACTATAAAAGGGGCTGCACACGTATGGCTGTCAGAGGACAAGGTAAATGTCCACCTCTGTCTTCCACCTTGTTTGAGGCGGGTATCTTTGTGGGGTTTCTGCTGCATACACCAGACTGTCTGGCCAACACACTTATGGCGAGTCTCCTGTCTCTGCCTCCTATTTCTGCTTAGGAGCACTGGGTTACAAACTCTTCCTCTGTGCATCAGGCTTTTATGTGAGTTCTGGGGATTCAGACTCAGCGTCTCCTCAGCCCCCCACTTGTATTGGGTTTGTTTTATTTTGTTTTGTTTTGTTTTGCTTAGCTTAGGTGGGCTCGGGCTGGATTGCCCTCACTGCAGGTGAGTTAGTACCGCCCACTAACACACTTAGTTAGTCAGTATGTTAGTAACACACTAACACACTCCCGTTCAGCTTCTCCATTCACATGTCCTCACCCTAATTCGCAGTAAAGATCAAGATCAGAGCTTATCATGCTTGCTTTAACTCATTTGGATCCCTTGAACACACTTTTACATTTTGAGTCCAACCTGATGAGCCAGCCTGCTGTCTACTGAGCTCTTCGTGAAGAGAACAGAGAAGGTTTTAGATGAAAAGTGGTCAGGACCAGGAACTGTGGTGCCACGTGAGGCCACAGGTAGCCTGCGGGGAGGATGAGGACTGGACACAGAAAATGGCATCAAAAGAGAGACAGAAGAGGGAGCTTCTACTGTGTAAGAGGACCGAGAGGGTGGCCCCTACAATATACATGGCATTTAAAAATGTACTGTCTACCTCGAGATAGCCTGCAGCAGCCAAACAGACAAAAGGAAGTAACAGGAAAGAAAAGCAGGGATAAAATTGAGATTTATTAAGTGTCCAATACATTGCAGAAACCACGCTGAGTGCTTTCTGCACTCCCTCTTTTCTGGCCTTACTACAAGCACAGAAGTATTAAGCAATTTTCACCCAAGGTGGTGGGTAGGACAGAATTCAAACAAGAGCCTGTTGCCTTCCTGTCAGGGGATCCTTAGGCTATTACAGGGCTTATGTCAGAGTTTGGTAGCTGCAGTCTGGGAGAGGGTGGAGCCTGAGGTGACCACCTCAGAACCAGCCCAATCCCATTTTAGAGCAATTTGGCTGACTCTATGTGTGGGCCTGTGTGGACCTGTATGGAGGGGGCGGGGGATGTGTATGTATGTGTGCACGTGTGTTATATGAGTGTACACACACGTGTGTTTGTATACAGCTATGCATGCATGTGTGTACATGCTTTTGTGTGCATGTGTGTGTGTCATGAAACTACAGAGGAGATCATGAGAAACAAGAAAGAGATCTGAAGGGAGGCAGAAGAGAGAGAGTAATGGAATGTGGGTGACCAGAAAGCAGAAATGACAATGATTTCGGGGACCTTACAGGGGACAGTATAGGAAGGGATGAATTAAGACAGAGCATAAGGACAAGCACATCTGAAAACGCCATCATGAAGTCATCACTTCGTATGCTAACTTTAAAAATTAAGTGTAAAAACATTAAAAAATGGGGATGTGTTCAAAAAAAAAAAAAAAAAGAGAGAGACTTATGTAAGTCAAGATGGGTGTGGTCATAATCCTTTGATCCCAGCCAAGTCAAGGAGCCCTGGGCTGTTTGTGGTGGGGAAGGGGAATAACACAAATAACAATTCCATGAAGACAGTTTGATGCCGGAAGTAAGAAATCTGGCTCCATATTATATAATCTAAAAATGCCCCCACCACCTACCCCCCCCCCACGCACAAGAGAAGGAAAGGAGGAAAAAAAAAAAAAAAACTCCCAGAAATCACACAGTCAAGGCAAATGCAGTGAAATGGCTCATTCGTTACTGTGGCAACCGACTCTTCCTTGCTCTGGCTGCTTATCCCACGATCCCTCTGTCACCCTATTTTTAGACTGGAGACAACGAATGAAAATGGCTTTAAATTTTTTTTTTCTCTTCTATGTGATTAAGACATGCATAACCTTTGGGGAAAGACTCAGAAGACAGAACTTGGGAATAGGGGCCAGGACTTTACTTCCGATACTAGAGGACCTGTGTCTTTCTGAGACCTGGACTACTGGGTTCTTAGGTGGCAACAAAGGAGAGATGAACCAAGCTTGGCAGTGTAGATACTCACACTAAGGCAGGTAGAGAGACTCGGTCATTTAAATAAGTACCACGTGTGATGGTACTTATCTATAATCTCTGCCCTTGGGAGGATTAGGAGTTTAAGGTTAGCCTCTGCTACATAGTAAGTTGGAGGCCAGCCTGGGATCCATGCAACCCTGTCTCATAAAATCATAATAATTTTTAAATGAAACTAAAATAAATATAATAACCTTTCCAGGAAGGGGAAGGGGGTTGTGGACTGTCTGATAAGAATGACCAAGGAAATATCAGTGATCTTCAAGATGCCCCAAAACTCAAAAATTAATCTCCCCTCAAATCACTTTAACTATATTTTTTACCAATACTGCCAAGAAACCAAATGCTAAAACCTCCAGCCTTTTTCCTGAGAGCGAACGCAAATCTTCTTACAATATTTTTTTTTCAGTTGTGATATTTTCAAATGCTATTATGGACTATCTGTCTCCTTTCTCTTTTAACTGAAGCAAAGATACTGTTTTTAAAAACTGCCTCTGCCAGATCCTGACTGTTCCCAACACAAAGAACTGATGTATGTCTGCCGTGATAGATATGCCAATTACCTTGATCTGATCACTGCACAGGGCGTATTGAAATGACACGCCGTGTTCTGTAAATATGCACAATTACTATAAGTCAATTAAAAAGAAAATGCACTTTGTATCATTTCTCCCCTCTGCTGATGAAGACGAGCCATGAAAACAACGTCTCTCTGCCTTTGCCTCATAGGAAACCTGAATGTGGGCCGCGTGCTCTCAAGCTGGTTTCGGCAGAAAATGGGCCTCCTGAAATGCAATGGAAAAGAAATTGACAACCCAACTGCTAAACACTAGGTCTGCATTGTGGCAGAAAATAGACCTGAGCTAGAGACAGGGAAAAGTTGGAGAATGCTCCCTGTGGGAGGAGAAAAAGCTAAACCAGACCGAGCCACTTGTTTTATTTAGTTGACTCAGCTCAGGGATGAAAAGGGGCCGCAAGGGTTCATTCAAATGGGTAGCCGAGGCTCAGCCTCAGAGTCACCTCACTCTGCCCCCGGGTGGAGAGTTGGAGGGGAAGGTGCGGGGGTTGGGGGGGGGGGGGTAAAGGGCTGTAGTCGCCTCTATTTGTTATGGTAATAAAGAGCTTCAAGTTGGTAGAACTCACCGAGAAGCTACTCTGGAGACAGGGTTGTGCCCTGGGATGGTCTTCAGACCCAAGCATAGTCTCCCACAGTGCTATACAAGAGAAGGAACCCGGCTAGCCCCCTACCTCGGTTACGGTTACGGAGAGGGAAGAAAACAGATAAACGCCTCGAGTAGAGGTGTCTCCTTGAGGACAGTTAGAAGGTGAACCACTTCAAGCAGATGTTACCGTCATTTATGTCATTTATCCGGTGATATGAAGCTGCCTGCAATGGGGAGAAGATACAGAAAGTTCAGCTGTGGGAAGTTCGGCCATGAAGAGAAAGCTCGTCGAGCTCCACTTCCCCAGTCAGATGCTGGTGGGTGTTTTACGTGCCTGATTTGAGTGTTCGGCTATCTATCTACCCTCTACCTGCTATTTGCCCTTTCATTGTGATAGCTAAATACTCCACTCCACTCATTCAGAACTCAAAAAGCATGGCTGTCATAGGTCATCCAGACCATACAGAATGGCCCTATAAGTCATTGATGGGAAGTGTGGGGGTTGGTTTTAGATCAGCTGGGGTCCCAGAGTGGGGACTGTCAGTGTCCAGCATGCTGTACTGTTGCTGAAAAGCTTGGTGCAGGGAAAGTCTCTTTGCAGTCTTCTGGCCTCAGTACTCATCACCTGCTGACTCTCACGGTTTAGCTTAACTCTCCCATCTGTATCACCCTCCACCACAGACTGTATGCATCTCCTCTCACGTGAGGGCATCACCTTTGCTGCTTCCCCTGCTATTTTTACTGCATGTGCAACCGTGGTTTAGCGTGTACCATTCATGTAGACGGCGCAGACTGTAAACCCCCATATGCAGCATGAGTCACATCTGTCTCATTCGTCACTGCCTAATTACCAGAGGGTTTTTTCACCTTCAAAAGTATCCGTTGAGTAAAACATGACTGTTCCAGATTGAAAGCGCCCCTTAAAAACCATGTGCACTCAGACTCTGGAATGTGACCTTATGTGGAAATAGAGCCTGCAGATGCAATTAGTGACGATGGCGTCATACCAGGTGTCAGCACTTCTTCGGCCAAGGGACTGACACCCTTATAAGAAGGCTGCAGGGAATCACAGAAGGAAAGAGACAGCAACCTTGGGGGTGCACACACACATGTTGGAGGGAATATCAAGGGCACTGCTCACCACTAGAAGCGAGAAGGAAAGCAAGGAGCAGACTCTTCAGTGTATCCATTAGGATCCAAACTTACCAATGACCTGACTTTGGACTTCTGGCTTCCAGAATTTGAGTACAAAATTCTGCTGTATTAAGTCACTCTGTGGTAATGAGTCAGAGGTAGAGAGTCAGAAGACATCTCTGGTAAGGCGATGGAATAGCCTGGCTGTATAAAGTATAAAGATCAGTACAAAGGTTCACCTTTCTACTCATTATTTTTTGTGGTTGTTCTTGTATGTTGTCTATGTTCTTGTATGTTGTCTATTTAGACCATCAAAATTGTCAAATGTTCTACTCCAACCAGTAGGTAAAATTACATAAGTCCATATTAAACTTTACAATTACCCTTGACCCGTAAAGTACCAAAATGAGATTGATTTCATGAAAGAGAAATGAAGAACCAGTCTCTACATTTACCTTACAAGACAAAGTATCATCCCAACCCCTTTCCCTCCCATGATCACGAGAAGCCTTCTCACATCTCTCTAAGCTCCAGTTCTGTCCCTCTGTTGCTATTGTTATTTTTTATTTCTTCATACCAAAAAAAAAAAAAAAAAAAAAAATCAAAGCTAGTCCCTTAAAGCCACATGGTTATCTGTCAACTTGGTTGCTATGGATATGGAATCCTCCTAGGATTTTGTTGTGGGATTCTGCTGAGATCATTTCTCATAAGGTTGCAACCATATGTCAATCAAAGCTGCAGACAACTGAAGACTGTCTCAGAGCTAGAAGGTCCTTCTCCAAATGAGGCTCACAGGCTAGATGCTGGCAAGTTGACGCCTGCCTATGGGGACATCCTAGTGTGTCAAGGGTCTCCATGACACAGCATATGGCTTTCCCCAGAGCAAGAAAACAAGGAAGAAGCCATAATATCTTATAGTCACAAAAGTGACACGTCGGAGCATTTCAGATAGCTTAACGATTAACGGCTAAAGGTGCATGCAGCCAAGCCTGGTTGGTGACCAGTGTTCAATCCCTGGAACCCATACATTGAAAGAAAAACAAAACACCAATTCCCTCGACATCCTCTGACCTCCACATGTGCACAGACATGTGTCCTCACACTCTTCCCACCTCGTTGGAAATAAATGTAAAAACTAAAAATGTTAAAGTCATATATCATGGTGGTGCACACCTGTAATCCAGGAACAGCACTGTTAGCTGAGGCAAGAAGATTGTGAACTAAGGCCAGCCTGAGCTACATAATGAAGAACAAAGAACAAAGTCACACATCATTACTCCTACAGTATCCTAGTGACAAGGCTAGGCTGGTTCCATGACAGGCTTCAGATTGACAGTTAAGGAGACTAAATCTCTGTTTCCAAGACCTGGGCAAGTCCAGGCAAGTCCAGGCCTCAGAAGCTGCCCTGCCACTTGGCCTGAGGCAAGGACACTGGGTAAGCAAGTTTCCAGACCTCCTCAGCTACTTCCTCTGCCAACAGTTTCCAGATCTCCTAAACAAGTTTCTAGCCCGCACACCCTGGTAATGGAATGTCCACAGAGATGGACCCAACAGATTAACATAGAGGTCTCCTAACCCAGAGTTCCCTAATGTGCTTTAAATCAAGCCTGCAAACTCACTTGAGTATCTCTCTATCTTGGTAATGCAGGACTTTCAGGTCTCTGTTTGAACTTAAAATTGAAAGAATCCCACTGTCCCAGGACACATCCTGGGAGGGGCTCTTGCTAGATTAACATTCAGAGGATGAAGGGAGAGGCTGATTGACATTCCTCAGACCACAGGGGAGGGAACCCACCTGCAGGTGAGGAGGGCCCAGAGCACACAGACACATTCCAGGAGAACCAAGATGAGAGGTAACCAGGAAGCCGGGCCCTTAATGTAATAAACCTGGGCAAACGGAAGACACTCATTGTCATAAAATAATGTGCAAATCTGAGTCACCTAGAGATCGGACCTGGGAAGGTCAGCCTTTGTGGTTGCCCTCGTGAACTCTATAAAAAATGCTCCCAACTTTGGCTAGGGGTTCCTCTTGTCTTCGTACAGGGGAACCCCAGTATACTAGTTATCATCTTATCATCAATAAACCTCATGTTATTGCAGCAAATCCCGTCTGTGGGTGTTTCTGGTCTCCTGGTTTTGGATCTTAGAGTCCAACAGTAACAGGGAGACCCCAGCATGATGGACTTCTGCAGAACAAAACACTCTTTGCGTTTACATGCTATTTGAGTCAGGGGTATCATTCTTCAGTGAATCGTGGGCCCATACACTAGTTTCTACATAGATTGGCCCTGATTCAGCATAGATTGCATTAGGCCCTGGGAACCAGGATAGCATCTTAAAGTTCTGGCTACCAGGTCTATGACCCAAAGAAGTACCTTCAAATGGCTTCCTACTGTGTTTTTTTCAGACCAACAAAGGTTTTGGTTTTCTCTGGAAACCTCCAGAAAATCTTCCTGCCCAGGTTCCATCTTCACACTAGAAATTATAGCTAGAGTCTGAGGCTAAGAAATTGGTTCTAAGCTACAGACCCTACCACTGGGGTTGCATGAAGTAAAAAAAAAAAAGTGTGAATATTTGTGTGCAAATCTGGGTAGATGTTAGAAAAGGGGAGTTGTGTTTGGCTGAGGGGAGTTGTGTTTGGCTGTGGGGACAGCCAGAACACAGCGCTCCCTAAATCCTGTAACTTGAGTCCAACAACTGCTGTTTAAGTAACACCCTAGTGAATTTATTCAAACAAGTTATTTTAAAAGAGGGGCTGGAGAGACCATTCAGGACTTAAGAGCCCTGACTGCTCTCGAAGAGAATCCAGAATTGATTCCCAACACCCACATGGTGTTCACAATCAACTCCAGCTCTAGAGGGATCCAGCATCCTCTTCTGAAGGCCCCTGCACCAAGCATACACATGGTATACATACATGCAGATTAAACACTCACACATAAGATAGAATACATAGATTTAATTTTTAAAGAACATAAAAATAACCTCAAAAGAAAAACATCAGAATACTGTTATTATGGCTTTAAAATTTAGCATTTGGTGCAGACACAATGACTCAGCAGATCCAGCAATTTCGTTGTGCAAGCCTGCCTGAGTTACAGCCCTAGGGTTCACAGGAGAGGACTGAGTCACAAGAGTTTTCCTCTGACCTCCACACACACTCACTGTGGCACATGCACTCTCTCTCTCTCTCTCTCTCTCTCTTCTCTCTCTCTCTCTCTCTCACACACACACACACACACACACACACACACACTGTACACACATGAACTCAACAGAAGAGTAAATAGTTTTTAATTAAAAACATTTCTATTTTGAAAATTATTAAATGCACATAAGTACTTGATTGCCCTGTATGATTATATTGGTTAGTTTGTTCTTAAACAGATCTATACCTATAGCCCCAATACTTGGGAGACTGAGGCAGGAGAGTTGTTTTGAGTTTGAAGCCCTGTCTTGAAAACTGGAGGGTCAGGTTTGGAGAGATGGCTCAGCAGTTAGGAACACAGACTGCTCTTCCACATGACCTGGGTTCAGTTTGAAGTACCCAGGGAGGTCTGATGCCCTCTTTTGAATTCTGGGTACTTACTCGCACATGCCTGGATGTACACAGACACATACATAGTCAAAGAATCTTTTAAACGCTTAATCTTAAAAAAAAGAAGAGGAAGAAGAGGAGGAGGAAGAGAAAGAGGAAGAGGAGAAAGAAGAAGAGGAGGAGCCAAAGCAAGGTTCAAGCCTCACTTAAAATTATATATATTTTGCTTCTATATTTTTCAACTACAACTTATTGAAAAAAAAGCAAGTCAATAGTCCTGTAGTGTGTCTCTGTGTTCTGCTGGTGATATCTCTACTGACTCTGTTCCCTGTCTCCTGCATGACCAATCAGCAGGCAAAACCACAGACTTTGCGGACCCAGGCTTGGTCTTTTGGTTGGTTATGGAGTATGTGTGTATGAGTGAGAGAGAGAGAGGGAGAGAGAGAGAGAGAGAGAGAGAGAGAGAAGAGAGAGAGAGAGATATGAATTTGTTTCATTTTGTTTGTCAGCTCCTGCTAAGAATACTCCATACATAATGCTGTTTATGGCAACCTGTGTTGTAGGAAATTGCTGTTTTACACGCCTGTTCTCTTTAAGTTCCTGGAGTTGACAGCAGCCAGTTTATGTGGGGAGAAGGAAAGTGTTAGTCATGGTTATGAAACTTCTCTATACATTATCTCCAACTGGGAAGACATCAGAACAGATTGCTGGCCCCACACCAGAGGTGCTGCTCGGTGGACCTGAGAAAACACTGCAGCCTACGCCTTAGCACACTGTGCTCACAGGAGACAGTTCTGATATCTGAACACCTTAGATGGAATTCAGATTTCCAAGTGTCCAGTCTTGGGAAACTCTATAACATAATCCCTCCAAGGCTCAGTTGCCTTACCTATAAAATGAGGTAACTCACACAAACCTTAGTACTGGGTCTTGCTTTTGCTTCACATGTCTATGACATAAAACATTTGCCATTTTGCTTTTTATCAGTTTTTAGTTATACAAAAATGATAAGAGGTAATGGGTTTCCTTGTGACGTTCCATATGAATCTACTTAGCTCCCACTTCTTTGTCCCGCTAACCCTACCCACTGGCCCCATCGCACTCCAAATATACCTTCTGCTGTGTGCGTGCGTGCCTGTTCATGCATGGTGTGCATGCGCGTGCACGTGGGACGTATACATCACTACACCTGCCAAGGCCACAGCAGGGTGTCAGGTGTCTTTGGCCTCTCACTTTATTGCTTCAGGACAGGAGCTCGCACTGAAGGAGAAGCTCACCCTTCTGCTTCAGGTAGGCTGGCTGCCCCTCAAGTTCTCAGGCCCTGCCTGCCACAGTCTTCCAATGTTGGACGTGAGGCAGTTGCCGGGATCCAATTCAAGTACTGATGCTTGCGCAATAGGCACCTGTCCTGGTCGTTTCTCTGGCTTTGTTTTTGTTTGTTTGTTTTGTCTGTTTTGTCTTTTGTTTTGTCAGCTTGACACAAGCTAGAGTTATCTGGGAAGAGGACCTTCAGTTCAGAAAAGATCTCCGTTAGATTGTGTATAGGCGGGCCGGGCGGTGGTGGCGCACGCCTTTAATCCCAGCACTTGGGAGGCAGAGGCAGGCGGATTTCTGAGTTCGAGGCCAGCCTGGTCTACAGAGTGAGTTCCAGGACAGCCCGGGCTACACAGAGAAACCCTGTCTCGAAAAAACCAAAAAAAAAAAAAAAAAAAAAAAAAGATTGTGTATAGGCAAGGTAGCAGGGCATTTTCTTGGTTAATGATTGATGTGGGATGGACAAGCCCAGTGCGGGTGGTTCCACTCCTCGGCAAGTGGTCCTGGGAGATAAAATAAAATAAATCAGGCTGGGCAAGCCATGAACAGCAAGTCAGCAAGCAGGACTCCTCCATGACTTCTACAGGCTCTGGGTTCCTGCTTTGGCTTCCTTTTAATGAACTGTGACCTCAGATATGTTAGCTAAATAAACCCTTTCTTCCCCAAGCTGTTTTGGTCAATGTTTTATCACAGCAATAAGAACCCTAACTAATAGAGCACCTTTACCCATGGAGCCATCTCTCCAGCGCCAATTTCATCATTCTCTGTGGTTTAATAAACTCCACTGTATATACACTATATGTACTGTGTGCCACAGTTTCTTCTCCATTGTCTTTCAGGAGATGGACTTCTACACTGTTTCCACCTTGGCTACTGTGGGTAATACCACAATGACATTGTTGCCCAGGTACCTATTACATTCTTCATAGCACATGCCCAGGTGTGGTGTCTACTCAAACCCTAAGGTAATCTACTTTGAATTTTTCACTCAAGACCCACGTTGGTTTCCACAATGCAGCCGTTTGCATCCACTCCCCCACAGTATATGAGGATCCCTCCCTCTTTCTTACATCCCAGCCTACGTTTGTGTTTGTATTCTTTCCTGATAATGGCCATTCTAATGGGGGTAAAAGAGCCCCATGCTGCAATTTCAATTTGCATTTCCTTGCTAGCTAAGGATGTTTTGTCATCTACTTACCGGATATATGTGGTTTTTACTTTTGAGAATTGTCTATTCAGTTCATTTGCCTGTTTGTTGATTAGGTAACTTGGTTTGAGACATTTAATCTTTTTTTCGGTTCTTTATAGATCCTAGCTATTAATTCCTTGCCAGCTGTACAGTTAGAGGAGAAAAAATTCCACTCTGTACACTGTCTTTTCTTTTTTAAAAAAGATTTTTGTTATTTTTAATTGTGTGTACGTGGGTGATCTGTGTGTGGACTTACGCAGGTGAGTGCAGGTGTCTGGTGCGGCTGGAGATGCTGGGTGCCCTGAACAAGCAAGAGCAGCACTGCTTCCCAAGATCTGAGCCACCTCTTCCCCCATAAACTCTCTTCTCATTTTACTCATTGTCCCTTCACTGTGCAGAATTGTCTCATCCTGTCACCTCCTTGGTCATTTCCTCAGATAACTTCCTATGCTACAGGAGTCCCTTGAGAAAGCCCTCACCTATATATCTATGTCTTGAAATAGTTGCCTGTGGTTTTCTTCCCCTGGAATTTTTTTCCCCATTCATCTCCCTGGCACTGTTGAAGTTTGGCCTTTTTCAGTGTATTTTAGTGCTATGTATGGCCCCCAAGACCTGGTTGCCCCAGAGATGAGAGTCCCAATATAGACCCAAGTGACTCTATGTGATCTTGACCCCAAGTTATTTCTGATTGGTGAATAAAGATCCCCACAGCCAATAGCTGGGCAGAAGATACATAGGTGGGTTTAGGGCCCCTGGGCCTGGGGACTTCAGAGGATAAACATGAGGGGAAGAAGAAGATGAAGGAGAGAGATGCCCCCATGGGGTAGGTGAGCCATGAAACGTGGCCCTGAGGGCTGGCTAATTGAAGTTAAGAGCAGCCCAGATGGAATATAGTAAGCAATAACTCAGGGTTATTCATAAGAAATAGATTTTAATAACATAGAAGGTAGATACCTGTGCAGTTCTTGTGCTGTTTAAGGCTTATTGTAAATATAAAGATGTGTGTCAAAGACGGGGCAGAAACCCTGGATTGGGATCAAAAATGTCAACAACAAGGCATTTTCAGAATTTTAAGATCTCTGATTGAGGACAGGGAGTTTGAGGGAGCTAGGAAGGAGACAAGAGAGGGTAGGAGTGAGAGTACTCAGAATCCATTGCATTTGCGCATGAAATTGTTAAAGAGAAATTTTAATCATTTTTAAAAGAATCCATAACCTTATGAAAACAGTCATTGACCAATTTTGAATTGAGTTTTGCACGAGGTGAGAAGCCAGGGTCTAGGTTTCTTCTTTGACACGTGTGCCTCCTTTTCCCAGCACTGTTTGCTGAGTACGCTCTATCTTCTCCACTGCTTTCTTTTTATAATGTCAAAAATTAGGTAGCTGTAATTATATTGGTTTATTCCTGTTCTATGTAATTGATCTACATGTTTGTTTTCACAGCGGTGGGCTTTTGTCAATAGTCAGCATCCGATAAATGATGGTAGTATTGATTATTCTAATTCTTACTGTTGATATTTTGTGATCAGGGCATAGGAAACTATTGCATTATTATGGTCCTGAGGAATCTTCCCTAGGGTAAAACTCTGATGGGCCACAAACGTGGAGTGGAAAAAGAAGTCTCATAGTTATCCAGATTCAGAAATGTTTACCTACTCAAAAGTTAACATCTCGTAAGTAAGAGTCACTACAGAAGACACAGGACATCATTCCTTATCCAGCAACACCAACATGATTCTCCTTGTTCTCAAGTCTAACCTGATTGGGAGTTCAAGATCACACAACTGCAATTATGTTTCAAACTAGCTGGAACATGTAAGCCCTTGTTTCAGGAGGGCTACTTTCCAGCCCAGCTTGATGGCTCAGACCCAGCTACTCAGAAATTTCCAGCTACTCAGGAGGCTAAGGCGGTAGAGTTATGAGTTCAAAGCTTGCCTAGGGCAACTTAGATCCTGTCTGACTTTGTGTTCCTCTAATATTTGTTAAAATTGTTAAGCAATATTGCCCTTTCGCTAGAAAGCTATATACCTGGGTATTACTCTATCCTTTACAGAAATGTCTCCAAAAAGTGTATTTTAATACTGTGCCTTTTCTAGCAAAAAATGTGTTTAGATAGTACAAAAGAACACCTTATTTTGTTGGCCAATGTCTTGGCTAAAACCGCTGAAAATTCACATTTTTTTCCTTACGGTTAAACTTCAAGAAGACATTGGTCTGATTTTTTTTTTTTCATGTTCACGTTAGGAGTCAGAACTTGTGTGACCCCAGAACTACCCATTCTGGGGTCTGGCTACAAGGAAAAAACAGACATTTTCACCAGGTCTGGTGTATACACCTTTAATCCCAGCACTTGGGGGGCAAGGGGCAGGACTAGCTCTAGTCTGAGGCAAGTCTGGTCTACATAGTGAGTTCTAGTCATTGCACAGACACGCATATCTATAGAAAATTTAGGCTGTGTTTGGAAGTTCAGGCGTGGATCATGACGGCCTCTGGGGCAGGGAAGGGGCATGTCCAGACCACAACTTTCTGCCCAGCTCTCCCTTCAGTGAGTCACAATCCCAAAGATTGTTAATCAGCTCAGTGAATACTCAAATCCTCAAAGATACACAACCTCTTCCAAGGCTACATAGTAAAACCCTGACTTAGTGGAGGCAGGGCAAGGGGCCTTTTCTTCAGCTTGGTTTTCGGGCATAATTACTCAATGCTCTTCACTCCTTGGTCTTAACTGGTATTTTACTTCTGGGGTTTTAAAGAATCATGGTTCACTGGCTCAAATCATATTTTGGAAACGAAATAAAAGTAAAATAAACTGGTGAATGACCAAAACTACCCAAGATTGCGTTTTTTATCATTTGTTACTGTTAATATTTTACCAAAGTGCCCGGAAAGCTTTTTAGTTTAAGATATAACCCTTGGATTCATTTTAGACTTACAAATCTAAATCAAGACTCTAATGGTTGGTTCGCGTGCCTTATATTACGAATTTCTCCAGACGGTGCTTTTACGGAGGTTTAATCGGAGCCCATTGTACGACTTTCTAATTTGAGTTCTAAGCATTTGACATTATTAAACAGCTGACTGAGAGGGAACAGAAGAGTTGCAAAGTGGAAATACGTTTATTTTTAAATTGAATAACATTATAAATGTAATAACACTGAATGCTACGAAGCATTAGGCAACGTTGTCAGCTTCTGCTTCATAAGGCAGAGATGAAAATGGAAAGCATTGCTGAGGAGTCAAGAGGTAAGGCTCTGGTGTCTACATAGGGTGAGTCCGAGGAATAATAGCAGAAATTTCTAGGTAGCAATGAAAGATGGCGTAAAGGCTCTGTTGTTCATGCCTAGTCTTGCCTGGGCAACGACAGTGTCACAAACTACTCATGGGCTAGTCACTGCACGCACATTCTACAGCAAGCCCTAAGGTGTGTTCAGCAGTTTGGATGTGAGTTATGGAGGCCTTTGGAGAGCCACAACCCACACAGGACTTTTTGTTCAGCTGTCTTTCTTCAGTGGGTGAAAACCACAAGCGATGTCTCCTCAATTAACATTCAAATCCTCAAAGGTGCAGTCTCTTCCCAAGACCTCACATCTACCCCTGTCCTGTCTGCAGGTAAATAAGGGCACAGACTCATTCCACCACAGTGAAAGGTAGCAAGCATTACCTTTTACAAGATACACCACTAGTCTGTTCCTGACGCTTGTCGTCTGACTCCTGAGCTCTACTTGAAAATTTAAAGGAAGAAAAAAATAACTTTTATACATCCCTCCAAAATTGAGCATTGGACCCCGCCCATAGCAAAGGAGCTATTGGCAATTAGTAGTTTGGGGGCAAGAGGAGAGGGGGACAGGGAATCGTTTTCATCAGTGGCATAGACACTGGTAAATTGCCTATGCCCCAGAAAATAAACACAACCACCCATAATTAATCTCAGTAAGGAAAAAAAAAAATGAAAGTAGGTAGCATAGGGGTTGTACTATGTGGCAAACCCGAAGAACAAAAAACCCAATTTCAAAAACCAGTAACCTGGTGAAGTTGTTGGTAGGGGGCTTGCCCAACATGCAAAAGCCCTGGGCAGGCTGTAGTGCTGCAAAGCTGTAACCATAGCACTGGGTGTGGAAGCTGGAGGATCCAAAAAAGTTCATCGCCTACATAATAGAAGGTCACTGAGTTATGGGTGTTAATTTGTATCTGGTCACTTTGCTGAAAGTGTTTCGGATATAAGAGGTTTGGGTGGGGTCATGGTCTCCATAGGGTAGAATCATATCATTGGCATAGAGAGACACTTCACCTTCTGTTTCTATTTAATTCCAATCTCCTTCTCTTGCCTTATTGTATAGTTAACTCTTCAAACAGCAGCATTAATTAGACTCGGGGGTTTTAATAACACTTTTAAAATAGAAGACATGAAATTAGAAAGGAGAAGGGTGGGAAAAACTAGAGAGAGTTAGAGGGAAGTAGAGGTAGAGGGAAATAATCAATAGAGTCAATTCTATAAGTGTATGAAACTTCCAAAGAAATAAAAAATTAAAGTCAAGAAAGAAAGTGAAGTTCAAAGTTCAAGATCAGCTCCAGTTTGAGGTCGGTCTGGGCTGGGAGACCCTATCTCAAAAAAGAAAAGAAACAAATGAAAGTCAATAGCCATGTTCAACATACAGAGGGAGCAGCCAGGACCCACCCTCTCTGCCTAGCAAAGGAAACCCCGGAGCCTCCTCTGCTCACCTAGCTAGGTAGTAGAGTGAGCCTGCAGGAAGTAGCGCTCTCTTGTCATGGTAGCTGAGAAAGGTTCGGCAGCCTTCAAAGCGAATTTTCCAGCCTGCAGCAGAAGCTGGAGAAATGTACAGGACAAGGGCAGAGAGAGAAGTCAGAGCCAATGCTCGCTGGCGGCTGGCGGCAGCTGCTGCTGAGATGCCAGGTTAGGCGGTCCTCTGTTTGGAGCGATGCTTCCACTACCCCCTCAAACGTGGCTTCATTCTACCAGGAATTTGCTTACTCTGGAGCTCTCTCTGCTGCAGAGGAATCTTGTAAGTGCCAGCAAAGGCAGACAAGTTGCAGCCTTGTCATGGAAACATCTGGATTTCAAAAGAAACCTCTTGAGAACTAAAATGTTTTCAAGCCTCGACTGAAGAAGGGTTAGTTAGGGTTTATCTTCTCAGATCCACCTGTGACTCGACTCGTTTCAGGTGCACTCAAATTACATTGCTGGGTGAGGTCCTTTCAAGTGGCTCTACCCAAGCCAGACTTGGGGCTACTCAAGATATAACAGGATAAAATGAGGGGATCCCTCTCAAACTGTGGAAGATTTTACATAAGAATCATCATCATTGGGAAGAGAATGCTTCGATCTAACAGCCAAGTTAGCATCAAGAGTTGGCTAGTTTGGGGCAAGAGAGATGGCTCAGGATTACTAACATTTTTGGCCCTGCAGAGGCACCCCCCCGGGGGGGGGGCGTGATTCCCTGCACCCACAAGACAGCTCACAGGTATTTGTAACTGAAGTTCCAGTGGATTGACACCCTTATCTGACCTCTGTGGACACCAGGCAAGAAAGTGGTACACGGAATTAAAACACTTAGGCAAAACACCCATGCACATAAAACAAAATGAGAAGCGAATAATTTTGCAAAGAGAGCCTGTCTCAAAAAGACACAAAAGAACAAAAAGAGTCGTTGGTTCACTTTGACAAATATCCAAGGACATCTTGGGAACTAAAGCAGGAGACACCAGAGCACACAGAAATGAGCGAGACACAACGCTGGCCCTCAAGGGAGACAGTCACACAAACAGTAATTTAATGTAGCCATGTTTTGACTGGCTTATGTGTGCTTTCTGCACCATATAGTAGTGCATGAGGCTGCACCAAGGATCAAGTCACCACAGGCAAGACATGTGCACGCCACAGGGGCTGAGGTTTCACACAAGCCAATATTTCATAAGACAAGAGAGGGAGAGAAGGTGAGGTATGCACATTAAGTCTGTCCTATGGCAAAGGTTTTGCTTTTTAAACTGGAAATCGTTTCAGTTACAGATTTAACCACATCGCAGGGTTGAGAGAAGAAACAGAGCAGAGACAAAGCCGTGCATGTTAATACTCAATCGTAGTGTCAGTGAAATGGTGACCACTGTGTACGTTAGGGTTAGGGCTGAGGGAGCAGAAGAGAACAGAAGAGAGAACTGTAGGTGGCAGGAGAGGCAGATGAGTGAAGTCAGGGTCCAAAGCAGGGTCCAGGGGTAGGTGACTACTAAACCTCTCAGCTGGTGTCAGGATAAGGCCAAGTTACAAAGACCGGGATCTAGAGACAATGAACTGAAAATGCGGACACACACCTAACAGGAAGGGACCTCTGTGGATCTTGGTTTCACATCTGTGAAAAGGTGAGGTGCACTCCAGAGCCTTTTAAGTTCTCTTCCTCATCAGAGGGGAAAATGTTAGAAAGAGCCTAGTTCAGTGGCACATGCCTTTTTAATCCCAGCTCTCAGGTGACTGAGGCAGAAAGACTACCGTCTTGTTGGGCATCAGTGGGAGAAAAGGCCCTTCCTTGGTCCTGTGAAGGCTTGATGCCCGAGTGTAGGGATTGCCAGGGCTGTGAGGTGAGAGTGGGTGGGCGGGTAGGGGACACCCTCATAGAAGCAGGGGGAAGGGGAATGGGATATGGGTTTCCAGGGAGAAACCAGGAAAGGGGATAACATTTGAAATGTAAATAAAGAAAATAACCAATAGAAAAACAAAATGAAAAAGTAACAAACAAAAGAAAAGAATGACTGCAGCGAATTTAAGACTAGCCTGAACTATATTGTAAGACTATCACAAAGAACTAGTATATCTATATCTATCTATATCTATCTATCTATTATCTTATCTCTATCTATCTTATTATCTATATATCTTATCTATATCTATATCTATATATTAGATATTATAGAGATAGATGGATGGATGTGATAGATAGATAGATAGATAGATAACTCCATATTGTATAAAACAGCAGTTTTTCAGGCTGTGCCTTCCTCTCAAAGACTCCATTTTATAACAGCTTTGAGCTCCATTTTGATCACACACACAGAGGCAGGGTAACCCTGCACTGTTTAGCATCATCTGCCCAGCATCCCCATGACATACAGGCTGATGGATAACTTATCCAAAAAGTACAAAGGTGCCACACTATAAATCTACCAGAGTCATCTGGTACCATGTGAGTAGATGGGCTGTTAAAATCATACAAGGAAAAGCAGGCCTGAGAACTTACCAAAGAAAATTTCATACTGAAAGGGCACAGCATTCCTGCCTGGACTCTGAAGAGAACACACCTACCTAACCCTTTGATGGCAATGGCCCCAGTGGACACATCATCTGATATAGTGTGAAAACTAACACAGGCAGAGAACTTCCAACTGTCGCAGGGACTTCTGCTTGGCTTGGCTCCCACTGCTGACTCAGACTACATTGAATTGCTGTCTGTGTATTTGCCTGTTTGTCCATCTGGACTGGCCACCCATCATCACCTTCATCCACCCATTCACTCTCATCACCTTCATCCATCCTACCCATCCATCCACCCATTCTTCCATTCATCCATCCACCCATCCATCCATCCACCACCCATTCATCCACCCATCCATCCACCATCCACCACCATCATCCACCCATCATCCACCCACCCATCATCCACCCATCCATCCACCCATCATACATTCATCCACCCATTCATCCACCCATTCATCCCACCCACCCATTCATCCACCCATCCATCCACCCATCCATCCACCCATCATCCCCATCCCACCCATCCATCCACCCAATCCCATCCACCCATCCATCCACCCATTCATCCACCCATCCATCCACCCACCCATTCATCCACTCATCCATCCACCCATTCATCCACCCATCCATCCACCCATCCATCCACCCATCCATCCACCCATTCATCCACCCATCCACCCACCCATTCATCCACTCATCCATCCACTCATTCATCTATCCATCCACCCATTCACCTGCCCAGCCTAGTCTTGTCCTTCACCTCTCACAATCTTGCAGCCCTCATTTGCCCAACTTGGCTTGAATGCTGGGCTCAGCCTTCACACAAGCTCAACTCCACCCCTGCAGCTTGACTCCAAGGTTGTATAGACCTGTAGCAAGGTCTGTTATCTAATATCCTCCCTGATACCATGTCAACTTCCTGCTTTCCTCCAGTTATGTCTCTTGGGAACTTCTTGAACCCTGCTTCAAACCCTTTAAAACCCCAGTAACCATTCTGTAATCTGTTTATAGTTACTGCATGATGTGCAATGAGAAGGAACACTAGCCCACTCGAACATGGCTCTGGCAGGTTTTGCCCTTCGCCCCAGTTCCCTCTGCCTTGCTAAAAAAAAAAAAAAAAAAACAACCATTAGACTACATTCCTAAAGCTAGCCCCAAAGCCCTTATTTGACCACTTCCTCCTCTCCAGGCTGGCTACCAAGGTCCAACTAGTAAAGCATTGAAATCCACCAATCAAAAGCCCCATTTGGTCACCCCAATTAACATGTCCAATTAAAATTAAACATCCCATCCTAACATGGGGTTTCCCATTTTACCTTTGTAACCCACCATTTCCCAATGGGCTGTGTCTGTCTCCTTTCTATCCAGAGGCAGTCCTTGGTCATTGTCCCCATCCCACCCTCACCCTATGCCCCCACCAGACCCAGACAAATACCCCTTACCCCACCACCTTGTCCTTTTCTTCCCCGCCTTTTCCCTTCCCCTTCTCCCTCATCTTCTATCTTCTGTCATTGTCCCCCTTTCCCTGCCTTCTGTCCCTCTGGGGCAAATAAATCTCCTTTATGCTGAGAACTTGGTCTGAGAACTTGGTCCTGAGCCAATACTTTTCCTTTGACACTGTGTGATCCAAGGGTTAATATACAGTAACAATCATAATAACAAAGTTTGTGTTTGCCTCAGCCAACTATCTAGGGAAATCTCAACTACTTGGCAAACTGCAGCCAACAAAATCAACGTCCCTTACACACTTCTCATCACTCAATACGTTCAGGCCTTGTGGAAAGACAAAAATACGTCCATCCATATTTCTGATGTGGCACACTCACAGCATATGCACGGGATTTGTGTGAGTATTTAGTTAGGTATTTAGTTAGTGAGGTATTTAGTATTGAGTTCAGGACTGAAACTGAAAGAGGCTAAGATGACATCACATGGAATAGGGAGACAAACCAACATCTTTTCCCTTGATGCTCTATCCTGGCCCTCAGGGGAAGTGACTTCACAGGGAAAAAAAAAAAAAACCCAAAGGGATTTAGCAACCTGCTTAAAGTTGTACAAGCAAGTCACGAGCCTTTGCGCCAACCAGTGCAGCAAGCCTTTACATCATCATCTCTCTCGGGCTTCACTGACTTGGAGATAAGTAGGTGAATGGAGATTTAAAGAACAGGGCTGACCTTAAAAAATATGTGGGGGTGCTGGGCCTCACTAGGGCCTCTCCAGTCGAAGTGAGTTCTCTCTTGGTGACTCATATTTAGCAATGTATTCAAGAAGATGCTTCTTCCTTTTTAACATTTACTGGAGCATAATCTGTAGGTGGTGGGAATAAAGAGTGCTTTGGATTTATTAATGTAATTAGCAACCAAAACTATAAAAATCATAATAAAATCAGTAAATATCTGACTGCCAAATGAACTGTAGAGAAAAGTCTGTGGCCGAACTAAAGACTGAAGGGATGAAGAAAATCCATTCCAATATCTTCATATCCAAATGAAGAGGATAGAGTAGCCTCTGGTAAACTTAGACTCTGCCCTCAGACAAGATAATCTAGACCATAGAACTCATTCTGTGAAGGTGGCTTGGTCTCCTAAGAATGGCACAGGAATTACCTTAGTGATTCCTACCAGACCCCAGAAGACACTTCTTTTACTGTCTTGGGTGTAACTTATTTGTCAGGTTAAGAAAGTTAAGATTTATTTGCATAACCATGGAGGGATTTTTAGCTCAGGCTATGTCAGAAATGAGGGATTTTTAGCTCAGGCTATGTCAAAAATGAGAATTAAGGTTTCAGAAGCAAAATAATATCTACACTCACTGCTATGTATCAGTGCATATCGGTTGAGCAGTATGGAGCCTGTGACAACCTGGGACACTATGCCCTCTGAATCAGAAAAGTGGACACTAGGTTCCTAATCTATCATCATACCAGCCTGCATGTGTCCAGTAACTGCTCATTTTTTACCTCAGAAGCTGAGCAGGATTGGTCCTCTTAAGTCCTTGGATAGGAGACAGCCAAGGACTGCACAGATCTGGAAATGACCACGGAATGGGTATCGAGGCTTAGGGGACAGGCTGACTGACAACTAATGCTATTTTCATGCATGGCTGTGTTCACTCATCTTTTCATTATTGTATGTAAAATACCTAAGGCAGGATGCTTTTAATGAAACAAAAAGTCTTTTGCTCATAGGAGGGGAAAGTAAACAGTACAATATAGCTTCTGAAAAGCCCAAACCAGCCCCCTGCTTTAGGAGCTGGCCCATCTGTGTTAGGAGCCCCGGCTCACCTGTGTTAGGAGCCAACCCACCTGTGTTAGGAGCTGGCCCACCTGTGTTAGGAGCTGGCCCACCTGTGTTAGGAGCTGGCCCACCTGTGTTAGGAACCAGCCCACCTGTGTTAGGTAGATCCATATAAGCACAACTCTATAGGGTCTCATTTCTTCTAATGAAAAGAATCTTGGGAGTCCCACATTAACTTCCCAAAGGACTCACCTCTAAATGCTATGTCTGGATTATAGACTTCTACCTCTTATTATACAACACTTAAGAGCGGACGCCAGGATGTAGTGGTCCATAACTGTATCCCAGCACTTGAGAAACTGAGAACGGAAGATGAAGAGTTTGAAGCCAGCCTGAACTACTCAGGTCAGCCTGGATGCATAGCAAGACCCATCTCAAAAACAAAAGAGAAGTCTTGATTACTTTAAGTCTCCTGTGCAGTTCAGGAGGATAAATTGTAGGGACCCTGTTTCATGATAGTGAAGAGTTGGAGAGGCAGATGTGTGCCCTTTGAGATCAGCAAAGCCCCAGGTTCTCCATGTTTCTTGCTATCTAACCCTATTTGTGAAGTTTAATAAAGATATCAGATATTCGATTTCTGTACTTGATCTGTTACATATTCAAAGGGGAGCGTGAGGAAAGAGCTGTGGAGGTAAACAGGTCAGATTCTAGACAGCGGTGGGAAAAAAAATTGGTTTTGATTTTTTGTTTGGTAGGAGGAGTTGTTTTCTTTTGAGACAGAGTCACTGTGTGTAGCCTTGGCTGCCCTGGAACTCACTCTGTAGACCAGGATGGTCTTAAACTCAAGGAGATTTGCCCTGTCTCTGCCTCCAGAGTACTGGGATTAAAGGCGTGTACCACTATGCTAAGCTTAAAAATATCTTTCGAGATTTCTTTCTTCTTTCCTTCCTTCAATCATTTATTAGTTTGCTTTCCAGTGCTAGAGACTGAGTTTTGAACAGACTTGCCAGGCACCCATTACTAAACATCTCCACAAAAAACACCTAAGGTTCAGCTGGGGAACACTTTGGAAGTGGGGTAGAAAGACTAAGATCCTGAAGATTGGGGAGTTTCTGTGCCCGGGATTGTATTTCCTAATGTCAGAAGCTTCTCACATAGTCTCACCAGCCTGACTGCGGAAATGTGAGCTGAACAAGGCCAACAATGGATGTGCCAAGGTGGATGGAGAAAAGCCCATAGGTCCGAACCCTTCAAAGCAGGCAATGAAGGCAAGGCGGAGCCGGAGAGCTCCCCCAGGGTAGATCACACACTGCTGTCCAGTGCCAGTCAGCTCTGAAAATATAACTCAGGTAGCACTTAGGGAGTGGACAGATTATATTCAGGAAGATATACACATATTCATGAAATAACAATTAACCAAAAAACTATAATCACAAAAGGAGAGACTGATCACAGCTGCAGGACAGAAGGGAGTCAGGAAGTTAAAACAAAAATAAATAAAATAAAAAAAAAAAAAAAAAAAAGAGATACAAGAGGAAAGATATTGGAGGTTGAGAAAGGAGAGGAACGGGAGACATGTTGTCGTGATATTATGATCTCAAAAATTAAAAACTTTTAAAAAGAATATTTCAGCTGTGCATAGTTTTCAGTTCACTAGGTGGGCCCTCGCCCATCTCTGCACCTGGTACCCCACGGGTACTTTAAATGTATTATTCCCAAAATACGTGTATCAGTCACAAAAACTAAGCAGTTTAATCACAATATAAAAAAGGAAGGACTGGGAGCTGAGGAGGTGGTTCCGAAGCTAACATTGATATTGAATACTGCTCTTGCAGAGGACTGGAGTTCAGTTACCTGCTACCTATGGTATGGGGCAGGTCACAGCATCAGGGGGCCCAATGCCCTCTCCTGGCCTCTAAGAACTAGCGCTCCCCCCCCGCGCCCCCCTCTCCTCTCTCTCTCTCTCTCTCACACACACACACACACACACACACACACACACACACACACAAACACTTAAAATTTCTTTTAAATAAATTAGAGGAAAAAAAACAGGTTTATTTCAGCTGGCAGTTTGAAGCTATCTCTGGTGAGGAAGGCAGCAGGACCATGAAGCAGCGCATCACATCGCATCGCATCGCATCAGCAACCCAGAAGCCGAGAGATGAGCAGTGTTCAGCGCATTATCGCCTGTTTTTTAAGCCCAGGACCCCAGGCCATGAATTGGCGCTACCCGCATTAGGGCAGGTCTTTCCATACCAATTCACTTAAGCTAGAACTCCTTCACAAATCTGCTCATAAGTTTGTTTCCACGGTGATTTATCTATCAGATTGATCAACCATCAGAGTATAGCGTTGGATTCCTTCTTGATACCCCTTCTTCCTGATGCATTCTGTGTCTGGCTAGTGATGCTACCACCAACTTGCTGGAGCCTCATGGCAATGAGCCAACTTCATCTCTCCCTCTTCTCCGTCTCCCTCACCCCCTCAGTCACAGCATCCTCTGTTCTTTCTCACGAACGAATCTCCAAACTGTGTCCTCCCCTTTCATCTTTACCATTCCAGGCCTAGTGCATAGTCTGTTGTCTCTGAGCTGGATCAAGCCGGGTCCTTGCGATGTACAGGCTGTGTCAAAGTCCTAGCAGGAGGCAGGTTGCACACTCCAAGGTACTTAATTAATAGGGTTATCACATGGATCCGGGCAATCGAAGGAGATGGGAAAGAATGGTGGTACTCCCCCCTCCCTAATCTGTAGGGAGTTGAGTCTGACTGAACAGGAAGGAAAGAGGATTGAGCCCCAGAATGAGTTGTAGCCATGGAAACCTTATTTCCCACCACAGAAACAAGGTGTGAGGTATCAACTGTGATTTATGCAATGCACACTTCAAAACAACATGTTATACTTGCAATTATGGGCCATTTTTACTTGTCAGATTTAAGAATGAAAAATTAATAATGAATAAGAAAAAGGAACCTCCTAGTATTGAGCTCACAAGGGCCACTGGCAACCTGAGGCCCAATCGGAAGGGGTGCAGACTTTCTGTTCTCGCTCCTCCTATCCTCTGACCCTGCTATCGGTGCCCTACTTTAGAATGAACTTAACAAGAAACAGAAAGGAAGGGCATCTAGATGGGAAATTTCTCGAAAGTCAGCATCCTGAGGCCAGTTGTAGGTCTGCAGAGGAAAAGGAGCCAGCTCCCACAGAGATAGCCCAGTGCGGTCATCTGCACACTAAGTATTTTTAAGAGACCTGCGCAGAAGAAAAATCCCTTCAGATTTGTTTTCCTGGCTGTTTTTCCTGATCTTTCTGAATTGAATCTCACCCAGCTGCATCTACTTCCTAATTGCAGCCATATATAACTCCTTAAAGCACAAATCTTTACAAGTTAAATCTTTGCAAGTTACTCCCCTGCTTATTATAAATCTGTCAACAGCTCCCGATTATCCGGGGGACATCGGCTCCTAATCTTTACACTTGGAACCTGTTCCAACACACAGAGACCACACCTTCATGTACTATCCCTGTGTCCAGGCACCTAGCCTCCAGACTCACTGACTTCCTCATACCTCCATGATTCGTGGTCCTATGCTGTCCTTCTATTTGCAAAAAGCCCACGGTAATACAAGCAAGTGGACCTCTTCATAACATTGCTAGCACTTGATTTCTGTGCAGCCGTATAAAGCAGTCATCACTTAAACAGTATCAGTGCTTTGTGTATGTTTGTATTTGTTTCAGTATTTAAACTGGAGGACTTGGGAGTTATGTGGGGGAATGTATGTGTACAATCATATACAGCATACCTGTATAGGGTGATATACATGTTTGTGTGCATTGCAGAGACCGATGTCAACACCAGGTGTCTCCAAACAACATACCCCACCTTTTTTTTTTTTTTTTTTTTTGCTGGTGTATTACTTGGTTTTTTGTGTGTCAACTTGAACAAGCTGGAGTTATCACAGAGAAAGGAGCCTCCCTTGAGGAAATGCCTCCATGAGATCCAGCTGTAAGGCATTTTCTCAAGTAGTGATCAAGGGTGGGAGAGCCCATTGTGGGTGGAGCCATCCCTGGGCTGATGGTCCTGGGTTCTATAACAAAGCAAGCTGAGCAAGCCAAGGGAAGCAAGCCAGTAAGTAACATCCCTCCATGGCCTCTGCATCAGCTCCTGCTTCCTGACCTGCTTGAGTTCCAGTCCTGACTTCCTTTGGTGATGAACAGCATGTGGAAGTGTAAGCTGAATAAACCCTTTCCTCCCCAACTTGCTTCTTGTCATGACGATTTGTGCAGGAATACAAATGCTGGCAAAGACAGATGGTTTGTTGTTTTATTAGTCTGTTTGTTTTATATATGTGGTATGGATTAAAGGTGTATGTATAGGGATTTGTCTGTGGTCCATCCATCCATTCTGTCTGTCTGTCTGTCTGTCGTCTGTATATGTAGAAGCCCAAAGTTAACACTAGGTGTCTTCCCCAACCCCTAACCTCCAGCACTCTATTGAAGGAGAGTCTCCCATTGAACCCAGGGATCACCAATTCTCAGTGGTCTTGCTCTCCAGGAGTGCTGGAACTAAAGGGGGCCCCCCATACCTTCCCAGTTTTGACAGGGTTTCGATGACCCAAACTCCTGTCTGTCAGTCCTTTACCCACTGAGCCATCTGCACTTCCCTCCATGTCATTCTCTGAGATGAGGCCTCTCATGAACCTGGAGCTAATTAATTTGGCTAGACTGGCCAGGCAATGGCTTCTGTGATTAACTATCTCTGGCACCCCCTTCCCAACACTGGGGTCACAGTGGCATGTGTGTCATCATGCATGTCTTTTAAATGGGTGCTAGTAATCTAAACTCGGGTCCTCCTCCCGGTGTGACTGCTGCTATTTTACTAGCCAAACCATCTCCCCATTCCCAAACCCACAGCCCTTAATTTTAATTTAATTTCTTTCTTCAGAAAGGATCTTGGCTATGTAGCCTAGGCTAACCTCAAATTTATGGTGCCCCAGACTCTCTAGTGTTAGATTACAAGCAAGTGCTAATATCGCCAGCTAATGTTTCTTAACAATAGTAGTTATGAGTGATCGGTTCTCTATGCCTGGGGCAACCTTGATGACCAACACAGGACAGATGCCCAGTGACTGTCCTCCTGATCTGACCAGTAACAACCACAGAGAATGTGCAGTTACAGGTGAATTCTTCTATAACAGATCTCCAAGACATGGCAGAAAGGGTACTAGAAATACTGTTTTGATTCATACAAATCTTTTCAGTAACTATACAGCTGTTCCAAGCTCTGGAGATCCAACCCTGGGCTTCACACAAGCTTGGCAAATGATCTTCCCCTGAGCTGTACCCCCGAGCCCAGGTACTTTTATTTCTTGAATTAGCTTCTTATTCTCTGTCTGTAAATCTCAGTACCAGAAACTATGGAAGGAGCTTTGCTCCCAGAGGTCAGAATGAAGAGCTGTAAAGAGAGCTACGGGGCTCCCACAGACTTCTGAGTTAGTTCCTTGAACTAAATGGTTTCTCAGTGCACATTTTCCCAGGTAGATCTGTGTCATGAAGCAACCAGCCCATAGGATTGGAATGGTGACCAAACCCTCCTAGGTGTTCTGGGAGCTTGGAAGATGGCTGAGTGAGTAAAGCACTTGCTGCCCAGCAAAGGACATGAGCGGAATCCCCAGCACCCACACAAACACTGCCATTCCTGTAACAGCCCCTCCCCCACCCTCTCCCCCACGTCCCATGCTGTAGAGATGGAGACAGGAGGATCCCTAGAGCTTTGTGGCCAGGCAATCAATGAATTCCAGGTTTATGGAGAAATCCTGTCCCCCAAAAAAGTGGGATAGGCTGGAGCAATGGCTTTCCAGTTAGGAGGACTTCCAAAGGACCTGAGTTCAGTTCCAAGCACCCAAGGTGGGCAGCTTACAACCACCTGTAACTCTAGCTCCAGGGACAGTCAGTGCCTCTGGCCTCCACAGGCACCTGTGTACACAACCCCCACACAGACACACAAGTGTGACATATAATTAAAAATAATAAAAATAGTTTTCAAAGTAAGGATGAGAGACATAGAGGAAGACATGATTTCAACCTGTAACTTCTGCAAGCAAGTTATACATATAGATGTGGACCTATGCACACATTAAACATGTATACACACACAACACACACACACACAAAAGAACAACTACCCTGTCATAGACATATTTTACTGGCTGAACCGTCTCCCCATGTCCAACCCCCTTTAATTTAATTGATCTTGACTATGTAGCCCAGGCTGACCTCAAGCTTATGGTGATCCTCCTGCCCCAGACATTCTAGTGCTGGGATTACAGGCAGGTGCTACCATGTCCAGCTAAGACTTCTTGACACCTCAGAAGGGGTGGGAGTTGTTGCCCTGGCCCACTGCAGATCCACATCTCACTATGGTATGGAAGATGTCTGAGGCACCACTGGATTTCAGGCTAGACAAACAAAGATGGCAGTGGGGAGGAGTGGGAATGGTTCCAGTCCTAACTCTATCTGAGTTAGGTGTGTGGCCTTGGCTAAGGATTCTGATATTCCTCCATCTGAAGAAAAAGAGCAAAACCCACCCAACGTGGCTACCGCAAGCACTGCCGGAGAGATCACTAACACCTCTTTCCCTCACCTGCTCTAACCCCGGCTATCTCCTCTTTTGCAGCCACCAGGCTAATTTTACAAGGTGACTTGTACAGTGAGGTATGCTACCTTGTTTGTTTAAAAAGAAAAAAAAAAAGGAGAAAAAGAAAGAAAGAAAAGAAACTTAATTTCAAAGCTTCCTTATGGCAATCCTGTGACAGAAATAAAACCAGGCAGTTGTTGCTATGCAACGTCAGTAGCTTGCGAGGGACTAGATACATCTTTGCTGTTACTTATCTTTAGTTGGATCTTGAGTGATATTTTTCTGACTACCCAGCATTAGCTTGTTCTCATTACGTAAAGGCACAGTGGAGAGGGAATGTCTGGGAGGAAGTCCTGCCCTGAGGTTCACTGAGATTCACTGTCTCTCCAAACTGACTCGCTGTGTCCTCTTTTCGTCTCTGGTTCTTTTTCCTTAATTGTTTTTTTTTTTTCCTCCCACTTTCTTCACTGTACTTAAAATGAAGATTATAAGTAGACAGGTGTAGTTACAGGCCTGTAGTCCAAACACTCAGGAGGCTGAGGCAGGAGAATGGTGGGTTTCAAGCCAACCTATGCTACAAAGCAAGAGCCTTACTTAAGAAATAAAAACATGGGCTCATCAGATCCAGGTGCCCACCACCAAGCCTGAAGACCTGAGTTCGATCCCCAGCACCTGCGTGGCAAAAGGAGAGAACAAACCCAAGTTGTCCTCTGCCATCCACATATGAAAGAGAGAGAGAGAGAGAGCAAATAAATTGTAAAACTATTAAAAAAAAAAAAAAAAGATACTGGTTTTCTTAGCCATTTTCTTGGTGGCAGCCTTCTTAGTCTTGAATCAGCATTAAAGCCGTCTCTTTTTTCTTTAGAATGTTTGAGGGTTTTTTGTTTTTGTGTTGTTTTTTAACACAGTCTTGCAAAGCAGCCCTGTGGTGTCTGTCTACAATTTACTGAGTTGCTAAGGTGGATCTCGAACATGTGTTGATCTTCCTGCTTCAGACTGTATAGGGCTGAGATGATAGGCATGTGCTACCGTACACAGCACAAGTTGTCTCTTTTCAAAATAATAAACATGAGACTTGTCAGGAGCCAAGCCAGGAGGCTACCTGCTGTTCTGGGAGAGCCTCAGGAAATTGCCTGCTGTTCTGGGAGGCCTAGTCAGTACCAGGTTGGGAAAGGAGGTTCTCAGGTCTAGGTCTCAGGTCTCAGGAATTTAAAGAATGTCTGGCATTTCCTGGAAGCTGGTTACACAGTGGGATAGCCTAAGCAAGGACCCCCCCCCTTCCTTGTTCCCCCTTCCTCCCTTGCCCAAGAATATATCTGTAAGCCCTTCCACATTAAAATGAGACCTTGACAAGGCTCCGTGCTTGGTCTTCCTTCCTCTCTCGCCCATGTTCCTTTTCAGGTGAGGTCTCCTCTTGAAACCCAGGAATAACTAGACCCGCGGGTGGGTCAGAGACTGTCTAAAGTTTGGAGCTCACCAAATAGCTCAGCGGGTTAAAGTACCAGCCACCAAGGCTGTGATCTGAATTTAACCCATAAGACCCACAAGCTAGGAGAGAACTGCCTCTGATAAAGTTCTCTCCGGTTACATGTGCCCCTGCCTCAGACACAATAAATCCCTGTGATCAATCGTCTGTGTTCTCTCTAGTTCCTCAGACTTGTCTCCTTTCAGCATACACACCTTCCTTTTCAAACATCTGCAACCAAGTTCATGGATTCATCCTGCCCCAAGTCCTTTGCCCATGCGCTCTTGCTTGCAGAGCTTCTACAGGTTCTGCTCTCTGAATTGCTGCTCTCCAACTCCTCGGGCCAAGTCTTTGAGTTCTAGTGCCATTGGCATAATGGCTGACGTGGAGGGGACAGGCAGAACATACAGTACGGCAGATGGCAGACAGGTTACTCAACCACATCTTGACTGTGAGACCAGGCCAGAGCGACAGCTCAGGGCCAGGGAGCTAGGAGGGAAGGGGGGCATCACTGAAGAAGTCAAGCTTGGGGCCAGGAGGAAGGACTTCGCACTGGATTCAACAATATGACACTCCTGTAACAAGTCGTCCTGAAAGCCCCTCTGGCCTGCCTCCCGTCAGTGTTTAAAAGTATTCCCATGACTGTTAGTCCCCAGCTTTCTTGCTACGGACTGCATCAAAAAGAAACAGAATGAGGAGCGGTCCCTAGAACGTTCACTCCAGGCTTTCAGACAGTGAGCAACCCAAAGCCCCAAACCTAGGAGAGCCTGGCCGCCATGACACTGCCTGACCCTCTTCCTGGGTTTTCCATATCTATGTGTCCATGTCCTAGGTCACTTCAGCTGCTCTACCAGTGAGACACATTCCCAGCTTGGTTTTGGGGTTTTGTTTTGTTTTCTCTAATTTAAAACATATTCTTATGCAGCCCAGGCTGGCCTCAAACTCACTGTGTGGCTGAGGATGACCTAGAACATCTGATCCTCCAGCCTCCATCTCCAGAGTGCTGGAACAGCGTTGCAGGCCCGTGTCACCATGCCTGGTTTACACAGTGATGGAGATTAAACCACAACCCCACACATACTAAGCAAGCACTTTATAAGCGGGGCTACAGCCCCAGCCTAGCTCACTAGCTAATGAAGACAGTGTTGTGGACCCCGCCTCTAGAAGGGACACTTTAAAAAGAGGTTGGCCTTGTGGTGTAATTCGTGACTAATGGCTGTAGGGTGAAGAAATGATTTTAATCTCAAGAGAGAGGGCAAAGAAGAAGATAGTTCCAGGTTCTGGGGATTGTGGGCAAATTGAAAATGCACCTTTAAGTACAAGGTAAGCAAATTCCCATTCCTCTGTTGGTGTGTCTTGGTGCTGGTCTTGAAAAAACAGTCCATGTGGCAACACTGGCTAAGTACCCACTGTCGGCACATCTGGCCTGGAATGCAGGATATGGATACTGCAGGCTCTGCCCAGTTCCCGAAATACTTACAGACTCCTGGCAAGGCCAAATCTTGCAAAAGCAGAAGGAAGATGGAACTACGGGGGAATATCCTGAGAAAGTGAGATGGAGACAGACATACAGAGAGATACACACTGAAAAAACAATTAGTCCTCTCTGGGAGGAGAAGAGGTCAAGGCTAGACTAAAGGAGGTGGTGGTTTGGGGTCTTAAACGGTAAGTAAGAGAGGTGTTCAGGGTGTCCTGTGATGAGCAGGGTGAGAGGTGAGTGTGTCTGAAAAGACTTGGGGCGGGGGATGAGAGGACAGACAGGGAGGAAAGGCTCCACGAGGGCTGGGAACACCAATAATAAGGGTTTGGTTTCTAAATTAATTTGCCTATTTATAGTGCACTTGAATAAGAGAAAGATTTCAGGTATGACATTTGGGCTTATCCTGCAAGCCACAAGAGTGAAGGGGTTTTGCTAATCAGAGCATCGTGATGGGATCTGTTCATGCTGCAAAGCCTTTCAGACTCTCAAGACTGACCCTTCAAACGCTCAGTAAAATCAGCATCTCTCCACGGGTGAAAGACTCAGAGCCACTGGTGCTGCCTCTACAAAGTGGGGGATGTTTCTAAAAGACTCTGCTTACTCAGTCTGTTAATTCTAAATAACAGTGGTTACGATTCAGGGTAAGACTAGAGGGTGGAGAATGGAACATCTGTGACTCTCCAGGAGCCCCACAAAGCTTCTAATACTGCGAAGCTTTGATATTTACTATATTTATAATGCACAGATTAACCCCCTCCCCAGCAACCCAGATAGATGATAGCAACCACCAATATTTGCAAAGCTCTCCACATTAACAAAAGATATGTATTCCATTTTCTGTCTTGATTCCCACAACAACTGCATGGAATGATGTTATTTTTATTTCCATTTTACAGGTAAGAAAACTGAGCTTCAGAGAGACAAACTAGCTTGGGAACTGGCTCTGGGTTCTCTGGCTCAACAGTATGGGCCATTAGTTACTTTACTCACTGCTGTGACCAAATAGCTACAAAAGTAACTTAAAGAATTATTCCAGCTCACAGTTCAAGGGCATATGGTTCCCTGTGTTGGAAAAAGGCTCACCATTTGAAAAGATACAGTCCATCATGATGGGGAAGGCACAGCACCAAGAAGATGTGGCAACTTGTATCACTACAGCCACAAGCAGGAAGCAGAGAGCTATGATGCTGGTGTTACCCCAGTCCATGGAATGGCACCTCCCACATTTTGGGTGGGCCTTCCCACCACAATTAACAACATTTAGACAGTCCCATATTGAGGAGCCTATGGGCTTGTGCTGGCTGAGATTCCAGTTAGGATGGCAGGATTAACCATCACAGGGACAAGTGCAACAGCCAAGTCTCCTGCATAGAACTGACAGCTGCCACACATATCTGCTAATGATCCTGGCCCTGTCTGCTTCCCATGGAAACAGTAACACCTGCTGGCTGGTGTCAAAATGTTGCAAAACCAAGATTCTTCCCTGCAAAGCATCTGCAAACATTCTGCATCGCTGGTCGCCCCTCCGCAAAGCCTAAACAACCACTCACGTATTAAACTTAATGATAAACTATTTTCACCTTGAACTTGCCACCGTTGTAAAGAAAAAGAGAAAAAACAGGTCCTATCGCTAAGAAGTGCCTCTCCTAAATGGTGAAGAAGCAGGGCTTGTCTTTACAGCTGGTCACATTGTCACATACCGCAGGGATTTCATTTTAATTAATGTTTATTTATTCTTGGTTTTCTGAGACAGAGTCTCACATAGTCCAGGCCTGTTTCCTCCTGCCTTTACCTCCCAGTTGATTGAATTACAGACATCCATTGCCATGCCTGCCTCTAAATCGGGAATTGGAAAACATAGTGATAAAATGACTTCACCTTAAGACCTTGAGAGGCCTTATCTATAAAAGAATGGAGTTGATTGGTGAGTGCTAAAGTCCTTTTCTGTTCACAGATGAATTATTGTTTGCATAAGTGAAATGGGTCTGAATTTCATCAGAATGATTGATTTTTGAGTGGGTTATCTTGGCACAAACTAGTAATCCTGTCACTGGAGTCCAAAGCAAGAGGATTTTATATTCAAGACCAGCCTACACACACACACACACACACACAACACACACAACAGCCTCTAGGAGATTACTGGAAACCATATTGTCTATTTGTTATTTGTTCATTGTGGATTTTTTTCCTTTTAGGACAGCATCTATGTAGCCCAGGCTATCGTTAAACTCATGACAATCTCCCTACCTCCTCCCCTCTTTATTAGTGGGGTTATAAACATGAGCTCCCACAGCCAGTTTAATGCCTTTTTCTTCTCTGACCCTTGAATCACCTCCAGGAGCAAGAAGGCTTAAATTGATACATCCACAAGCAGCCATAAGTAAAAGGCTAGAGGCGTAAGAAGTGACCTGCCGTATGGTCCAGCTGAGGGAACAGAAACCCTGCTCACTCTTCTGTCAGTGACAACTGAAGAAAAAAAATAAAAGAGGAAGTGGCAGAGCCAGGCACAATAATTAAAATTTGAGTAAAGAACTCGAATAGACATTTCTCCAATGAACGGACCCAAATGGCCAATCAGATATGGAACGGTGCTCAACATCATTGGGCATCATAGAAATGCAAATCAAGGGTGCCATGAGATACAACTTCATATGACATCACACCTGCTGTGATCAGAAATACACGGGAAGTGGACTGGGTAGCGAGGTTAATGTGGTGCCTGCCTAACATACAAACAAACATAAACATGTTTAATCACAGCAAAAGGGAGAGGCACCAGGATCAAGAAACTCAAGAACAAGTTTCAAGCCAGTCTAGGCTACAGGAAACATTGTCTCCAAAACACAAAACAAATACAACATTGACCAAAACTAAGGAACAATAGGTGTTGGCGAAGTCATGGAGATACTGGACCTTCAGCCACTGCGACTAGCTAATGTGTGAGAATGACCAGAAGGAAGAAGAAGAGACAGGCCACCATGTTTCCCTCAGCCTGTGCCTGACTAAGTCTCCAGAAGACAGGGAGGAGAGGAGGAAGAGAGAAGAGGTAGCAGTGTCCCTTCCTCCTAGACTCACAAAACCACCGATCTAAGATAAATCTGGGGAGGGAGGTTGGACCTTTGAATTAGATAGCTAATTGATGTGTCTGGACTCTGAACCCTTGTGTCCCCCAGAACTCACATGCTGGCACCTCCTAGCCAAAGCAATGGTATTAAACAATCATTCACACTCACTCAAGGGCTAGAGGGAGTGAGCCCAAACCTCCAGTCTCTTGCACCCTGTGAGGACACAGCTTCCAGCTTCTCCAGAGGATGTCACGAGACATCAGCTTGGAAGCAGGGAGAAGCCACCCTCCCCAGACATCAAATGATGACACCTTCATCCTGGACTCATCAGCTTCCACCACAGTGAAAGGTAAATTCCTGTCCTTTATAATGACCTGGTCTTGGAGAGTTTGTTATAGCAGCAGGAATAAATTAAGATACAGCTTTTAAAACTGGAAGGAGGTTACTGTGAACAGACCAGGGTATGAGGAACTAGAATGGAGCACCGTTAGGGGGACTGGTTCTTGGAGACGACGGCTTCACAGAGACCGGTTGGTGTCATTGAACAAATAGAGTGTCACTTATATTTATACTGTAGTGACTTCAGTCCGTTTAACAAACAAGTTGAACATTAGCAGAGACGAATGCTCACATCCTCCCAATTCTTTCTTAGTAAGAAAGCTTGTTGCTGAGTGGTGGTGACACATGTCTTTAATCCTAGTACTGGGGGTAGGGGGCAGAGGCAGAAGGATCTCTGTAAGTTCAAAGCCAGCTTGACCTACAGAGTGAGTTAAGAGAGCCAGCCACATGGAAAGATGGGGTCTGTGGCCAGTGTGCTGAAGCACCAGGAATCCATGGCTGAGTCAAAACTCAGTCTGCCATCACCTTCAGATTGGAACCCTTCATGGAGATGTATTTGCAGAATTCATTGAAGAAACTGCTTTGTGCATGTGCGCGTGTGGTGTGTCATTTTTCTTGCTGTGAAGGCTGGTCTTGAACTCAAAACCTTCCAGCCTCCACCTCCCAAGGGCTAGGAGTACAGGCATGCATCACCACACCCAGCTTGTGTGTCTAACTTTGTAGTGACATACACTTCAGAAATCTCAATTTGCAGAGAACACAAATCCACTCTGTGGGGCTTGATAGACTCTCCTCGGAAAGCACAGCAACACCGCTAAGCCCAGGGCTCACGGGAGCCTAAGTCTTGATTACTTTCCTCTCACATCGCTACACGATGTAGCAGAGACTTTTCCACTTCAATGGGAAAGGCCTGGACTTCACGTTCTCGTTTTTCCTCGAGTCTTCACTGGACGTTCACTGGAGCTATTGACACATATCATGGACAGACAGCACAACGGATCAGAAGTGTACAGTCCATGAGGTTATCCTGTACCTTTTTCCCATGTAACTAACACAGCATGGCCTCAAACTACTATGTAACCAAGGATGACCTTGAACTTCTGATCCTCCTGCCTCCGCCTCTTGAGAGCCAGAATTACAGGGCTATACAACCATGTCCAGTTTTTTGAGGTGCGGGACGAAACCCAGGGCTCCATGTATGCCAGGCAAGCGCCCCAGCTATATTCCCAGCCCTGTCACTACACTTTCATATGATGTCACACAGGATGAACGGGGCTAAGTTCTGGCTCCCGTGTTCTCATTAAACAGCCCTGTGGTCTTGAACAAGTCATTTCCTTCTTCCATGCTTCCGTCTGTTGCTAAATGCAGAAATTTAAAATTAAACACAGTGTCTCTGGGGACCCTCTTAAAAATAACACTTGGTATGTCTCTTACACGAAAAGTACTTTATTCAATGGACACATTTTCTAAGTTTTCTACAGAAAAGAAAATATTAAACCTGCCTTATAATACAGACTGAGAGCCTGGAAGCCAAGTATAGATACATATTTTTAATACCTAGAGCCCCCAGCACTCAGGGATCTTTAAAGAGAAGATCACAATGAAAAACTTGAGTAGGGCTGGAAAGATGGCTCAGCAATCAGGAGCACTTGGTTTTGCAGAGGCCCTGGGTTCCGTTTCCAGCATCTACATGGCAGCCCAAAACCATCTGCAATTCCAGTTCCAGAGGGTTGGACACCCTCCTCTAACCTCTACAGGTGCCTACACATACGTGGTACAAATATGCCCATGCAGGCAAGCACTTGTACTCATAAATAAAGGCATATACATGTTTTTTAATATTTGTCAAACCATTACATGAATGATTGTTGTCTGTCATGGATATCAGGACAGGAAAGGCCGTGAGAAGAGGCTGAGATGACTCTGTGCTCTGGCAAGGACAGCAAAAGCAGTATTGCTCTCAAAGCCTGGCAGGGAATTTGCTGTGTAGCTGTGTGAGTCAGTTTTATGTGTCAATTTAGCTAGGCCACAATACTCAGGCGTTCTGTCAAGCACGTCTGCCTGTGTCTGTGAAGATGTTTTAAAATAAGATTAGCACTTAAATCAATAGACTTGCAGTGGAGGACATTGCCCTCTGTAAGGTGGGTAGCCTCATCTAATTAGCTGAAGGCCTTAAGAAAAATCTGGATCCTCAAAGAAGAGGCATTTGCCAGTATGCAAGCTGCTACATCAAGTGCACTTGGAGGCCTGGGCCTTGGCTGCCAGCTTCCATAATCCTGAGATAGATGACAGAAAGGAGGGGAAGTAGACAGATAGATAGATAGATAGATAGATAGATAGATAGATAGATAGATAGATAGATAGAGATAGATGAAGAATAAGATGATAATAGATAAAAGGTAGATATGATAGATAATAAAGATAGAAGATAGATATGATAGATATAGATAGATAGATAGATAAGCAGATAGAAATAGATAGAAGATAGACATGATAGATAGATAGATAGATAGATAGATAGATAGATAGATGATAGATACATGGTAGTAGTAGATAGATAGCAGATAGACAATAGATAGAAGATAGATGATAGATAGCTGATAGATAGATAGATAGATAGATAGATAGATAGATAGATAGAGATAGATAGATGGTAGATAGGTAGATAGATAGGCAGATAGACAATAGATAGAAGATAGATGATAGATAGCTGATAGATAGATAGATAGATAGATAGATAGATAGATAGATAGATAGATATAGACAAATGATAGATAGATGGTAGGTAGTAGATAGGCAGATAGATGATAGATTGAAGATAGACAGATGATAGATGATAGATAGTAGATAGATAGATAGATGATTGATAAATAAGATGATAGATAGATAGATGGTAGAAATGATAGCTAAATATGATAGATAAGTGGTCAATTGTAGAGAAATAAATGGCTAATTATGTAGAGATAGGTGATAGATGGATAGGTGGTATAATAGATATGGAAAGCTTAGATGGAGAGGGAGGGAAGGACAGATAGACCAGAGGGGCAGGGAGCCGAGCCTGACTCTAGAGAGACTTCCATAAAGACTGCGAGATGGCGGAAGAGTGGCCAACCACCCCATCCTTACCCTACGTTCTTTGGTCAGGAAGACCTGTCCCCAGTAAGAACGTGCACCTACCTCCAAGCTGAGTGCAAGAGAAGGTGCTGTACAACTGTCAAGTGCTGTGCACACATATGTTCCTGTGAGAACACCACCGGCTTTATTTTAGCTATTTCCAGTGGAAACACTACGTGTGCTCAGCATTATGTAACGTGAAAGGTTGAAGGGTTGAAGGCAGGCGAGCGCACAGGGCAGAGTGCAGGCGCGTTCTGCTCCCTCAGCCCACGGCCCACGGCTCACGGCCCACAGCTCACAGCCCACGGCCCACGGACCAGCCACACATTAGATCATTACATCAGTCCTGGGAAAGATCAGGATTCGTTGATCATGCCTTTGTCCCACATAGCTCTTGGCTTTTGCAGTTCTCTACACCTCCGGAGACCACTCATCTTCCTCGTCTATATTATCTAGAAAAGAAATAAAGCCAGCTGTCAGAGGGAGTGAGCTTTTTAGCACTTTAATCAAAACCAGCCTTCCTGGCTCCCTGACTTCCTAGAATAAATGCTGTTCGCTCCCCAAACCTGCATGGCTTACTGGTGCGCGGACTCCACCTAGTGACAGATGGAGAGAACGCACCCAAACTTGCTCTCATTTGCAAGCCTAGACGCTTCGCATCCAAAACTCAGGCAACAAGACTTAAATTTCAGAGACTTCCAGGGAACAGTGTACATTGCTTGTGTCATGACTACTGTGGATCCTGGGAAGTGACTCAACAGTAAAAGCGTGTACTGCTAATTTTCCCCCCCCCGGGGGAAAAGGGGAAAAAGGGGGGGAAAAAAAAAAAAAAAAAAAAAAAAAAAAAAAAAAAAAAAAAAAAAAAAGGGGGGGGGGGGGGGGGGGGGGGGGGGGGGGGGGGGGGTTTTTGGGGGGGGTTTTTTTTTAAAAAAACCCCCCCCCAAAATTTTCCCCCCCCAAACCCCCCCCCCCCCCAGGGGGAAAAAAAAAAAAACCCCCCCCTTTTTAAAAAAATTTCCTTTTTTAAAAAAAAAACCCCAAAAAATTTTTAAAATTCCCTTTTTTTTTTTTTTTCCCTTTTTTTTTTTTTTTCCCCCCTTTTTTTTTAAAAATTTCCCTTTTTTTTTGGGAAAAATTGGGGGGGAAAAAAAATTTTTTTAAAAAAAACCCCCCAAAAAAACCCCCCCTTTTTTTTTAAAAAAAAAATTTTTCCCCCAAAAAAAAAAAAAAAAAAAAGGGGGGGGGGGGTTTTTTTTTTTTAAAAAAAAAAGGGGGAAAATTTTAAAAAATTTTTTTAAAAGGGGGGGGCCCCTTTTAGGGGGTTTCCCGGGAAAATTTTAAAAAAAAAATTTTTTTTAAAAAAAAAAAAAAAAGGGGGAAAAAAAAAACCCCCCCCCAAAAACCCCTTTTTTTTTAAAAAAAAACCCCCAAAAAAATTTTTGGGGGGTTTTAAAAAATTTTAAAAAAAAATTTAAAAAAAATTTAAAAAACCCTTTTTTTTTAAACCCCCCCAAAAAATTTTTTTCCCCCCCCCGGGGGCCCCCCTTTTTTTGGGGGGGAAAAAACCCCCTAAAAAAAAAAATTTTTTGGGTTTCCCCCCCCAAAAGGGGGGGGTTTTTTCCCGGGGAAAAAAAATTGGGGGGTTTTTCCCCCCCCCTTGGCCCAAAAACCCCCCCCCCGGTTTTTTTTTTTTTTTTTTTGGGGGGAAAAAAGGGGGGCCCCCCCCTTTTTTGGGGGGGGGGCCCCCCGGGGGTTGGGGGAAAAAAAAAATTTTTTTTTTTTTAAAAAAACCCGGGGTTTTTTTCCCCCCCCGGGGGGGTTTTTGGGGGGGGGGGGGGCCCCCCCCCCCCTTTTTTTTTTTTTTGGGGGGGGGAAAAAGGGGTTTTTTTTTGGGGGGGGGTTTTTTTCCCCCCTTTTTGGGAAAAAAAAAAAAGGATAGCCCAAATGCTTTTTTTTTTTTTTTATTATTAAATTTTTTTTTTTTTTCTTTTTTTTTTTCGAAAAAAAGGGTTTTCTCTGTGTAGCCCGGGCTGCCCTGGAACTCACTTGTAGACCAGGTAGCCCAAAAACTCAGAAACCGCCGGGCCCTCCCCTCCCCAGTGCTGGGATTAAAGGCGTCGCCACCCCGCCCGGCCAAAATGCTTTTTTAAATGTGGGTTCTTTTTCCTTTTTCTGGTATTTAGGAGAAAGGGAAAGTTCATTTTTTTCCTGAAGCCTTAAAGTGCCTTCGTGTTTTCCCCATCCCCTTTCAAAACCTTCCTCCAGCCAACATAACTTTTTTTTCTGCTTGAAAAAGAATAAAGGGACACATCTTTTTTTAAAAATTACTTTTTTTCTTATGTAAAAGGTCTTACCGGGTAATGTCCATTTTGGGCAGGGAATATGTACAGGCCAAAGAGGACACCAAATCCCCTTAAACTGAATTTTCAGACATTGGAGCTGCCAGGTAGGTGCTGGGACGGACCTGGTCCCCCGCAAGAGTGGAAGTTTCTTAAGGGACCAGGGCCACCTCTCCAGATGTTTTAAATACTTAGTAAATCAGGAGGCTGTGTTCAATTTGGTAGACACAATCGTCTGACCACAGCAAAACCCCACATCCAGAACCCTCCATTTCAAACTCTATCGTCGGACAGGGGTTTCCAGTTTTCTCCCAGCCCTGTTTCTTGTTTTTTCTTTGCTTTAGGAATGCTGTTTAATATCTAAATATCTCATCTGTTATCACTTGGATTCAAAGGCTTGGGATTTTTTTTAATTTTTATTTTTTTTAGCATATATCAATTTTACTTAATAAGGGTTCCTTGTGGCATTTTCATGCAATTTACAATTATACTTTGTGCTTACTTCTAATCCTCCTTTGGCCCTTCCCCACTCGCTCTGTTTCCTCTCCCTCTTCTAAAACACCCCCCCTCTTCAATTTTCTGTCTTCTTTTTATCCCTAGGACCTGAAGAAAGCTCCCCTCCCTCCCTCCCTTTCCCTTTCCCTTCCCTTCCCCTTCCCCTTCCCCCTTTGCTTTTTAAGAAGGAGAAGGCTCTTTAGGGCTGGCCATCAAGCTGCACTCCTCTCCAAACTTGGGCCAGTAAAGTACTCTCTGTAGAAAATGCCCCCCACTACCTAACATGCTTCTCGGACCACAGAAGCGAAAACCCTAAGGTTTACACACAAAAAATTTAGAAAGCCAATTGGAAAACACATCATGTTCTTTGTAGCAAAACAAACAGTAGCTTCCCTTCGGGGGACCTTGTCCCCCCCAAGCGGGGCTTTTGACTGCCTTTCCAGGACCAGATGTTATTTCCCCCTTAGGAAACCCCAGTTCTCAAATCCAATCAGAGAGTGGCTGGTTACTCTCATCACAATGTGTCCCCACCGCACCAGGGGGGCACATCCCACCTGGCTTATCAATATGGGGATAAAGGGTCAACCAGTGTTGCTTCCAAATACCCTGAACCTTCCAAAATTTATGGACTGGCCCGCCGAAGATGCTTAAGCTTTGTTCCAGGTATCTTCGCAATGTTTTGGTTTTAAACACCCCTTTTTTAGGGCAGCAAATTTTGGGTTTTTAAAAATTCAGCAGAAATAGGTAAATAGGGGCTGGATCTCTACCTCCTGGTCCCAGTTATGTGACAGTTACCCTAACCACAGGTGCCTGCTGCTGTCCAGATGTTACTCTCTTTAGTGAAAATCCTGTCCTCTGAAAAAAATGGACCAGGTAAATGTTCTGCCAATAAGGGGGTTCCCCTCGGCCATTCCCCAAAAGTAATGAATATGTTTTCCCTTTCTCTTTCTTTCTCTGGTTTTGCTTCCTTTTTCTTAGTACAAAAAAAGAAAGCATTGCCCAACCCATGGAATGTGCCAGCCAACTAATTGCCGGAAATTCCCTGAAACCAAGTCTCACTTTGCATCTAAAACCAAGAGAAAATTTTCCTATTTCACCCTATGCAAATGGTGGTATAAGTTCAAAAATCCTGAACTTTCCCCCCCAAAGTATTAAGAAATAAAAAACAAGGGGACCATCCCAGATCAACGGGCAACAACATTTCAAGATCCTTTACCTCATTATCTGGAGTAGAAGGGGTGGAGGAGTGTTTCATGTAGCCAAGGCTGGCCTCAAACTCATACAGGATAAAGACAAGCTTCAGAACTAGACCTTTCTCCATCCCTTCCCAAAGATCTGGAATTACAAACGTGCCGCACCACCGGCCCTACGATCTTTTTCATTATAGAAACCGTCATATACTTAGTTGTACTTTTAGTTTCTAATGATTGAGAACATACAGGTTTCAATTTGGATCTCAAGTCCTTCACAGTAGTCCAAAGACCCCATAAGGGTCATGGTTAGCTCTTCAGAACCATGTCCAATCAATAAACATACTAAGACCAGCTTAGTGGTTTCATGCCTTCTATCTCGCAGAGACCGATACACGAAATCACCTTTCAAGGTCAGCCTGTGATATACCTGAGACCTTGTATCAAGAATCAAGAGATGGCATGTAGTGCAGTATGCTTCCCTATTTATGCAAGGCCCTGGTCCTTCTAAGCACCAACAATTAATTAATTAATTAATTAAAAAGCAACTTCAACCTTTGTAATGCTTTCTTCTCATTTTGATGTTTCTCTAAGCCAGCTACTTCCTTCTCCAAAAATATCCTACTTTCTCTGACTCCTTGCCTCCTCCTCTGCTAGTCTCTGTTTAGTATGCCATCAGCCATTTCTTCTATAACCCGTTATTATCCTAACAAACTTACAGTTATTTCATAAATAAGCCTACTTAGCATATACCTCAATAAAAGAAAACAAACTTAATGTCACCCCACAGGGATGGAAAAATTTGGGTCCAGAGTACAAACCTATTCCCTTCCTCACTCGTTGCATTATTAATCACCCTTGAGGTTGCAGTTTGCAGACATCTGCTGGATAAAAGAACAGATTAGAGGGAGGCAAGGAGATCTGCCAAGACCTGAGGCAGATGCCTCCTCTTACACTTGGATCTCCTTGCAGTGCTCCTGTTCTGGCTCTTCCTTGGATCTAAGTCCTAATATCCTATTTCTCCAATACATCAAAATAGCTCAGAAGTGTAGGACTTGATGGACTCTCCAGCGTCACTGGGTACTTCACCACACTCACTGAGAGGCATTAATTAACTGAGAGGAACGTGTCAATTAACTAATCTATTTCTGGGCTGAAGATTTAGGGATAAAAGACACAGTTCCCACCTTCCACAGTTGCTCTGTCTCCTCCGGGGATTCAGTTTACAGCACAGTGTCCAAACTTCTACCGTAAAAGAAAATCTGAGGTAGCCTGGACTCTCAGATCAGTGTCCAAACCAGGAGTGATTGAGAGCCAAGTGATGCTCCAGAGAGGGTGATGGCTGAAGAAATACCAAAACCCGGGACTCATTGGGGAAGGGAAAGAGTAACCCACTCCAGGCAAACAGCAGGTTTAGAGGGTTGAAAGAAACATGAGCTGAAGATGCAAACAGGGCCTGGGGAGATGGCTTTCAGTCTGAGTGCTTGCACAGAAAGCAAAAGGACAGATCTCAAAGGTACGGGATGGCTTGTGGGTTAAGAGTACCGGCTCCTCTTCCAGAGGACTCCCAGAAGTCTTCGATCTTCATAGACATTGCCATGGCACAAGAGACCCACATACAACACAAAAACACAAACAGATAAAAATGTAAGAAGTTGTTCTTCCACTTTTGAGACTGGAAAGATGGCTCACTACTTAAAGAAGCCCACTGCTGTTGCAGAGGACCTGAATTTGATTTTGGCTCTCACGTTGGACAGTCTCGATTACCCGTAAGTCGGCTCAGGGCTAATCCTTCATCTCTGACCTCACAGGCACTGGTTATCCATGTGCGTACCACACACAGGCACATAGTTTAAGAAATAAATCTTTAAAAAATAAACAAATAATATCCTACTTTTGTTAGCACACATCCAAGTAAGTTCATTGTACCCACAAAAAAGAATTCTATTGGCCAACCCCGGACACCCAGCTACACTGGCCCAGGTAGCCAAAGAATGACACCCAGACACCTGCTGCAGGCACCACTGTGTATGGACAAATGTGTAGTGGAAAGATGGGGAAGAACGGAGTGGCCTTGGAGAGATGAAGGGGAAAGCAAGGTGAGGGCTTTTTACACTGGAGAAAGGTAGGACTGGAGACTTGACGGCAGTGAGAAACGCGCAGACATGAGGAGGCCCTGGTGGGGTTCCGGCCCGGACTAACTGCCAAGGGCCAAGTCTGAGTCTGTGATCCTGTGGCACCTGGGGTCTGGGCAATGTCTGGACCCAAGCCAAGCAAAGTGTCCATGGTCTGGGCTGCCACCTGGGGCCCATGGGGGAATCTGGGCCCATGATGTTGCCAGGGACTATGAATGGATCCATGGCCCTATGGCAGCCTGTGTTGATGTCTCAGGCCTGTGTTATCAACCAAAGGCCATGCAAATGTCCTGGACTGTTGCCTAAGATCTGTGCTGAGCTGGCCCTGGTCCCTGCCTGGGCAGCACAAAAGAGTTGACCCTGATGGCAGGGAGCTAGTGACCAGCCCCAAGGGGGGAGCACGGGAGAACTGGCCCTGCCCCTCATTCGCTATGAGGTGGCTAGGTGAGAAAGAAATACTTTGCTGTGCCTTGCTCTTGTGTCACCTGCAGCAAATGGGAAGGTGGCCCTGAGGTCATAAAGGCAGGAGAGATCCCTGCCCCTCACTGGCTTCAGCACATGGGAGGCGGGCCTGCACCTCGCCTGAGCAGCACAGTAGAGCTGGTCCTAGTGGCAGGGGGCACAGGTAAAGCAGCCTGATGGTTGAGAGCAGGAGAGCCGACCCTATCCCTTGCCATTTGGGGCCCACTGGGTGGAGCTAGCCAGGGCAGTGCTGGAGAGCTAGCCCTGGTAGTGTAGACTCAGGAGAGCTGGCAGCTGACCAACTCAATAACCTCCCAGGCCCACATCCAGAGCTTTGAGTTGGCCCCACCCCTACCCTATCCCATCTTGATCTGCTGGAGCATGTGAAAGGGCCAGTCCTGCAATCCAAAGTTTCAGGACTCCAGGCCCACAGGGCAACAACAGGATACCAGGAAGAACCCCCCCGAGGAATCGTATGATAGTTTTGCAGGCCAAGGCCTGGTTAACAGCCAATGACTCATTAAATGAACTTTTAAAAGTAAAGATGTGGGGAAACAAAAGGGGGTTATATGACACACTACAACTTCCTGACAAGATGGTTTATTATTTATTTTTTTTATTATTATTATTATTATTTTTATTTTGGGGGGGGAGGTAGGTTCAGGGTTGGGCATTTTGGAAGGGATAGGAAGATGGTGGGGATTAGGCTACTGATGAGAAAAACACAAAGAATCAATAAAAATTTTTAAAAGAAGATTACTATTATTGTAGATTGAACTTGAAAGCACGGGTCCATGTCAGAAACCCCCAGCAGCTTAATCCTAAAAAGATCATATTTTTTTGGCCCCCTACCCCCTGGCTGCTGGTAGAGCCCAAATTCATGGGGCTTGAAGGGCTTTTTGGGGGAATTTAAGTGCTTGGATCCTAGGGGCAGGGTACCACACAGAGAAATGCCTTTTCTGATAATGATAGTAAAATTTTTCATGATCTGGTTTGGAAACAGGAGCTCAGAGTTGGGATGTTTGCATAAACTCAAAATTGCAAAGGTGAAAAATGAATTTGGGTCCATTCAAAAACGGGTGAAAAATTTTAAAAAAATTAATGTTGGGTAGATTGAATTTTTTTGGTGGCAACTACCTGAAGCAATTTTATCTCTTTGACCTTGTTGTTTCGGGGTGGATGAGGAAAATGCTTTTCCCCCTTTTCTTGACTTTTGGTCTTTCAGGTTTAAATTGTTTGTGTAGCATTAAAGGTTTATTTTAAGTTGAGCAGAGACCAGCTTAAATTTTGATATTAAGTGTGTTTGCTTGGTCTGGTGTCCCCATGGAAAAAACGGGGAGCCAGGTGTCTCCTGTCCCCTTCTTAGTTAGGGTTTTACTGCTGTGAACAGACACCATATCCAAGGCAACCTTTTTTGTAAGAAACATTAATTGGGCTGGCTTACAGGTTCAGAGGTCAGTCCAGTATCATCAAAGGGGGGAAAAAGGCAGATCCGGCAGGTATGGTGCAAAAGAATTGAGGGTTTTACATCTTCCAAAGGCAAACAGAATAAACGGGGCTTCCAGGCACAGGCGGGTTTTAAAACCCCAACCCAAAAGTGACAACCTACCCCAAACAAGGCTAACTTCCTTAAGTGCCATTCCCTGGGCCAAGCATTTTAAAAAACCATCCACCCTCCAAAGGACAAAGTAATCTTAATTCATCACAGACCTGTCCCAAATCGCAGCCCCACAATGTCACACGGTAAACAATTTTATTTGTGTTTGTTGCTGAAAGCCAATGATTGGCTGGTTACCCAGGAAGTCTAAACTGATTTGCAGCTCGTCTATCCCCTAAGGGTTTTCTCTCTATTGAAAAAGGGCAGATGTGTGGACTAGTATTAAAAATGATCCCCTTACAAGGTACACGCTTTTTTTTTTTTAGCATGTCTGGGGTTGGGGAGAAAAAGTGTATATATCTATTTGAATAATTTTAGACGTGTCTGGAAGAGACGCGGCATTGGGATTCTCTGAAAAAACAAAAAATATAGGATAAAATATTTTTAAAGAAAAAAAATTTTGAAGGGATTTTCTATGTACGGTTTGCTGTCCCGGGACCCATTTGTGAGACCAAGCTGGCCTCAAATTCACAAGATTTGCCTGTCTAAGCCTCCCGGCCCTCTGGGATTAAAGCATGCGCACTACCCCCAGTATAAAAATATATTTTAAAAAGAGGATTTCTTAGAGTTGCTTTTTTTGGAGTGATGGCTAGTCGAATATTGGCAGTGTACGGGGGAAAGGGGGGACAAAACACATTTTTGCTCGTTCCTGAGTGGTATCTCAGCTGCTAGGCTGTCCCAGGACCAGGATGAATCATCTGTCTGGTAGCAAGAAGCAATGACGGATAATAAAATAACCAGCAATAAGGGAAGGTAGGCACGGCACAGTGCTTTCCTTATTTCCTGTCTATACATGGTCGTGTGTGTTTTGTGTGTGTTTGGGTGTGTGGGTGTGGCCCAAAAGAGCACACCATAAGACCCTCCCACTTCAAGCAGGAAATGCCCTTTGGTCATGGAAGGAAGAGTGTTTACCAACTTGCTCTCCCCTTGGGCCCAAATGCTCAACCTGCTCTCTTTTTACCATCCGAACCACCTGTAGGAATACACAACCCCGTGGGCGGGCCCCCCCAACAACCCAAAAATTAAGAACGCTAAGATTGCCTAAGGCCAATTTTGTGGAGGTACTTCTCAAATTTTAAAGTCCCCCTTCCAGATAACCCTTTGTGTCAATTGCCCTAAAACGGCCGGCCCATTTGGTTAACGATGATTGTCACCAAAGACCACCCTGGTTGTGAGGGATAAAAAGGGAGTGATGTAACAGGTCCCAGACCTTAGTAGCCCCAGACACTGGCACAACTGACTCCTTGATGGAAGTTTTTTCCCGCCTCAGGACGCAACACAAAGGCCGCCCGCACCTGCCAAAAGTCCATTTCCTGGGAAATTTTTCTAAATATTACAAAATATACTTGCCTTTTCGTTCTATAGTTCCACTCCCAGCTGACTGCTCTTGTAAACTGAGGTGTGTCAACGCCCCTGGGGGGGTTTTTTTGCCTAAAAGCCACAAAGGCTTGGAACTGACTCGGGGTCCCAAACCCCCGCGTAGTCACTGACCAGCAAGTAAAAAACTTTCCATCGGCCTTGAACCCAAGCCAGTGGTCTTCTCTGGTGATTCCTCACAACAGTGATAAACCACTATTATTTCAGCACCTTCAAAAAAGGAAAGGTGTAAAAACCCAGTGAGTCTCCATCCTGGATGAAACACCACCTAGAAATAACTTCGGTTCCCACACATTTTCTTTTTAAAACTGATTCCCGCACATTTTCTCTTTTTTTAGAAAATTATATTTATTTTTTTTTTTTTTAAAGTATTTGCATTGACTGGGGAGGGGATGCCAGTGGGGGACCCCATGGAGGCCGGGAAAGGGGGGGTTTTTAGGGGGTCCCCAATCGGGGGTGCAGGTCCTGAAAAAAACCGTAAAAAAATACCCCCAAACTCTTAACGCTAAAACCATCTTGCCAACCCTTTGTAAACCCTTTTTAGTTTTTCTGTTTTTGTTTTGGGGGTTTTAAAAACTGGGGCTGAGGAGGATTTGCGGGTTGATAAACCAGAACGGGAGCATGAAGGGGGAAAAAGGGGAAAAATTTGTAAAAAGGGTTCCACCCCTTTTTTCCTAAAACCCAAAACCCCCCCATCCCCCCTTTTCTCTCCTCCTCTCTCTCTCCTTTTTCTTTTTCTCTCCCCCTTTCTTTTTTCTTGCCCCCCCGGGTCTCCCCCTCTTTTCTCCCCTCTCTCCATTTTGGGTCTCGCCCCCTTTTCTTTTTTTTGGGTCCATCCCTTTTAACCCCGGGAAAACTCCCCCCAAAACTGATATCATTATAACCCCACAGCACCAAAAAAAATGGATTCAACCACTTAGAATAAACCTTTTTTGAAAAAAAAAAAAATGGGGTAAACCGGAAAAAACAATTTTTTTTTTCTCAAAAAGAGGGGAAAAATATATGTTTTTTTTTCCTATTTCCCGAGCCCAAAAACCACTGTGCGAATAAGTGCATTTTTTCCAGGGAAAAAACCCAATTTAAACATTCCCCTTTTTAACAGTTACAAAAAGCCCCCTAGTGCGGGGTTTGGGGAAATTCCTACTTAAAAAAGAAAAAGAGAGGGGTGTTTGCTGTGAGAAAATTTTTTAATTAAAAAAATCTTTTTAAATAAAAAAACCCCGGGGTAAGGAAGGAAAAAACCTTTTTTTCCATCACGGGGCCCCGGGAAAAAAAGGGAAAAGCGGGGAAAACGTACGAGTCAGCTCCTATCCGTAAATTAAAATAGGGGTCCCCGGGGGGGGCCCCCTCAGAGAGGAGAGGTTACTGGACAAAGGGGGAAAGGGGGGTGGACCCCAAAACTATCAAAATTGGACACCAAAAACACGCTTCCCCCCCCTTTTCCCTTCTTCCATGTGATCTCTGAAAACTTTTTTTCCCTTTTGAAACGGGGGAATTCCTAGTCCCTCTCCTGGGTTTCCCCTTTCTGTTTAAAATTGCTCCCTTTTATGAGGGAAAGCCCCCTTTTACATGCAAAACCGCTCCTAAAAAAAAAGGGAAAGAAGGGAAAAATTTGGTTTTAGAAAAACTGTTAAGCCACAAAACCCCCTTAAAAATTTTAAAACTCCCCCCACTCCCAAATGAGTCTTTTTTCCAAAAAATCGGGTCCGGGAAAACCAAAAAAAAGGGGGAGGGCACCTGGGGGGGGTAATAGGGTTTTTCCCCCGGGGAGTGATTCCTTTATTTATTTGTGTTGTCAGCCCCCCTCGGGGGAAAAGCTGACTCCCCGTTGGATTGAAAATGCGTTGGATCACCCTTAGGGCCCAAAATTTTTTTCCAACCCCCTTTTGGGGTTTTTCCCCGGGCCGGGGCCCTTTTTATGCACAACCCCCTGCCTTGACTCCTGCATTCACCCCCCTTTACCTCTTCCCATCCACCACCCCTTTTCCAGAAAATCCTGCATCCCCCCCCATGCATCCCCCCCCAAAAAACAAACTTCCCCCCAAGGGGGGGGGTTTCCCCCAAACCCCCGGGGGTTCCCCCCCTGGGGGTCAGGTATGCATTTTCCCAAAAAATTTGTTTTTAAAAAGAAAAAAATTTGTTGGGGGGGGGGGGGCCCCGGGCACCACAATTTTGGGAATAGGGGATTAAAAGGGGGCCCAGCATTGGGAAAAATTTGAGAAAAAATGATTTCCCCGGCACCAGAATGATTGAGTTTTGGTAACTTTTACTTTGGCAGGGGTTTTCCCCCGGGGAATAAAAGAAAAAAAGGGGGGTTTGGGGGGGAAAAATCAATACAAAGGGGCCGCCCCTTTTCCAACCCCCGCTGGACCCCTTAAAGTAGGCAAATTTTAAGCCCCTCCCCTTCTGGGCAAAAATAAGGTGTTTTTTTAAAAAGGGGCTCTAAAGTCACCCCGTTTCCTATTTTGGGGGGGGTAAAGAAAAGCCCCCCCGTTCATATGTCAAAACCCCGGTCTAGAGGGGGCTTTTATTTTTGGGCCCCCAAAAAACCTGTTTTGGGCCCCCCTTTGGGAGCCGAACCCCTTTTAAAAATCAAATGTCACTTCTGAATCCACAGCCTCTGTTTTTCCAAACCTCCTCACCTGGGGGTTTAAAACCAAAAATAAAAACTCCCATTGCGGGAAAACTTAAAAATAGTGACACCTTCCCCATAAAAGTCCAAACCCCTTGGGGGAAAATAAAATGTCCCACTCAGCCTTTTGCCCTCGGGCCGACAATCCCTTCCAAGTAAAAGGGGGCAACCACGGGAAAAATGCACACCCGCGTTTTTCCCCAAAACCGGGGGGTGGTGCAGAGGGGAAGAACCCAACACATTGTTTGGGGGACCGGGAAAAATTTCGGAAGAAAAGTGGTTTTGAGCTCTCCAGGGGGCCAAAAAAAAAGGAATTTTCCCCCCGGGGGAAAACCCCACCAAATCCCCCCCCCCCCGAGGGGAATTTTTTCCCCTTTTTGAATTTCACCCCGGGGAAAGGTTTAAAAACCCCAAAATTTAAAGCCCGCAGCACCCCCTCGCGGGTTTAAGATCGTTCACCGTTTGAGGGGTTTTTCCAGCCATAAACCCACGGCGGGGACTTTTTTTGAGAGGCCCAGGCTTGGGCTGGTTTTTTACCCCCACAAAAACCGGGGCCCTTTAAATTGCAAACCACATTTGGATTTTTTTGGGTTTTTTACTTTTTTTTTTCCCCCGATGTGTGTGGTGAGGGTGGGATAACGTCATGTAGTGCAGTTAGGTTTTGGGGTAATGGAAGGGGGAAAAAGGGGGGGGGGCTCTAAATTCCTGCAGTCCTATATCTCCCCCAATGCGGGTGGTCCTAAAGCAGTACTAACACGGGGGGAGGTTTTTGTAGAAAAAACCCCCAACCCCAAAATAGATGCGGGGAAAGTTTTCAAAGGGGGGATGGGGAAAATTTGTGGATGTGCAGTTGGGGTTTTTAAAACCTTGTGCTGTGTGTTAGGGTGGAATAAATCCCCTTTCCCTGCAAAAAGCGGGGAAAAAACCCCCCTTTTTCCCCAACCCCTCCCCCCCAAAAAAACCCCCCCCCCCCCCCCAACCCCCCCCTAACCCCACCCTCCCCCCCCAACCCCCCCCCCCATCCCTCTTAAAAAATTTTTCCCCCCCCCCTTTGGGGGAAAAAATCCTCCAGGCAAATATTTAAAACACTCCTTGCCTCCCTCCTTTTTTCCCAAAAACCCCCCCCAAAATGCCCCCCAGGGGACTAGGTTTTGAAAAAGTAAAAGACAAAATCTCAACTCCTAGCGGGCATCCAAAACACCCCGGGGCCAAACTCTTTTAAAAAAAAAAAAAAAAAAAAAACCCCTTCTTTTACCCCCGAATATGTGCCCCTTTTAAAAACCCCCCCCGGGAAAACAAAAAACCCCCTGAGACCCCGGCCCAAATTTTAAACCCCCTTTTCTACTTTAAAATTTTGGTCTAATTTTGGCCCAATTCTGTGTCACCGGGAGAGCAAAAACCTGTTTTTTGCCCCCAGGGTGTGGGGTTTTTTCAAAAAAATTTTTAAAAAATTAGGGGCCTCTAAATTTTTTTTCTTTTTCAAAAACACACTGACGTGGGTTGGTTAGTTTCACAAAGGGGCGGTTCCCCCCTGTTTCCCCACTACATGCTAAGGTTTACAGAAAGTTTTCCCCGGGGTTAAAATGACAGGCCCCAAAATTCCAGACTTTGGAATACCCAGCACTCATTAAAATGTTGCGGTTTTACATTTACGCCCAACCAATTTCGAGGGGTTTAGTGTGGGTGTTTACACCTGGCGCGGCTTTAACACCAAATTTTTGGCCCGGGATCACAATGAATGCCCCAGGCCACCCCTGACATGTTTAAAAGTTCACCCCGAATGCTTTGGTTCACCCAAAAGGTACTCAAGAGTTTCCCCCCACCAATTCCCCCCCATTTCCAAGGCCTTGGGCTACAACCGGACCAAATGCTGGCAGGGTTCCCCACAAAACGTGCTAGGCCAAATACATGCTTGGGTTCAACCCCCTTTTTTGCAGTGTTTACCCCTGAAGTTTTTTGGCCCGGCCCCACTGACTGCTCAGGTTTACACGAATTTCTTTTTACTTCCAAAACTTTGTGTTTAGTTCTTTCCCCCAAAAATAAGTGGGGGGGCCCAATGGGGCAAGATTTAATAAAAGTGAGGGTTTTTTAAAAAATCTTGGGTTTTTTTTTCCCCCTTTTTCCTGTGGGGCCCCCACCCTCCCACCCCCTTCCTTCCTTTAGGTTGGGCAAAACTTGGGATGCTTCAGATTCACCAACCAATTGGAATCCCCTGGGGGGGGTAAAAAAAAAATTCAGGGTCGGTTTTTTCAACTTTTCGTCTGGGGATTTTTTTCACAATGGGGCTTAAAACCCCCACCCCTCAAAAATCCCCGGGGAAATTTAAAAGTAAAATTTTGCGGGGGCGGGGCCAAGGCAAAGTTTAAAGTAAGGATTTGGTTAAAATATAAACGGTGGGCAAAGGGAAACCCTCTTTGGTTCTTTTTGTTTTTCTTCCCCCCCCTCAATTTGGGTTTCCCCCCTTTGAAATACAAGGGCCAAAGGGGTTTGGTCTTGGGGGAAGCTTCAATACAAGTTAAAAAATTAAATCATTAAAAGGGGGCCCAAAATAAAAAATTGCAAGGAGGCCCCTTTGAGGTCTTGCTTTGTTTGCCCCGGCTTTTTTTAAAAGAACTTGGAAAAGAAAAAAACCCCGGGCCTTTTCCCAAAACAAGGTGGGTTTTGGGCCAATAGAAAAGAAAGTTAACCACAACAATTTTTTTTTTTTTTTTTTTTGGTTTGAGAAGGGGTTTCCTGGGCCCCGGGCTGGGAAACCCTCTTAAAACCCGGGCTCTTGAAACTCGTTTGTTCCCGCCCCAATGGTGGGGTTATTTTAAAAACCCCCGGCCCACCCCCGGCTCCAAATTCTTTTCCTTGAAAAAAAAAATTTTCCTGGGAAAAAAGGAAGGGGAACCCCGTATTGGGAAAAAAATTTTGCCCGGCCTTTTTAACAAACACGGGGGGCCAAACCCAAAAAAACCCCCCCGGGGAAAAAAGCCCCCTTCCCACCCCCCTTTCTTCCAAAAAACACTCTTCTTTCTCTCTTCTCTCTCTTCTCCGCTTCGCTCTCTTTCTCTCTCTCACTCTTGCTCTCGCTCTCTTTCTCTCTTACACCACTAACTGGGAGACTATCCCTGAAGCTGATATCATTATAACTCACAGCACCAAGAAAGTGGATTCAACCACTTAGAATAAACCTATTTAGAAAAAAAAAAAAATAGCTGACCAGAAATACAATTTTTTTTTTCTCACAATGAGGGGAGAAGTATATGTTTCTTTCCATATTTCCCAGAGCCCAAGAACCACTGTGCGAATAAGTGCATGTTGCCATGGAAACCCAATTCATCATTACCATCATCAACAGTTACTAAACGCCCGCTAGTGCTGTTCTGAGTTACTTCCTACTTAGAAAAGAAAAAGAGATGATGTTTGCTGTGAGAGAATTTCTAATTATAAAGTCTTCTAGAATAGAACACGCTGGATAAGGAAAGGATGAACCTTTATCATCCATCACTGCCGGGAGCCAGGGATGCAGGGATTCGTACGAGTCAGCTCCTATCCGTAGAGTTCAGCTAGGGGTGGCCAGGGGGCGGCGTCAGAGAGGAGAGGTTACTGGACAACATGGAAATGTGGGATGGACCCCAAAAACTATCAGATTGGACACCAGAAGCACATGCTTGCCCACCCGTCCCTTGCTTCACTGTGTATCTCTGAACACATCTTAAGATTCATCATGCACAGGGGAGAGTTCCTATGTCCTCTCCTAGGTTCCTTCTCTGCTCCAGTTGCTGCCTCATGAGGGAGAGCCCCTCATCACATGCAAACAGCGCTCCTATAAAAAGTGTAAAGAATGGAAGTGTGGCTTCAGCAATCTGTTAAGCCACAGAACCCATGAATAATTTAGACTCCACCGACTGCCAATGAGTCTCTGATCCAAAACTCTGGGTCCAGGGAGCCAATGATGGGCAGGGCACCTGGGAGGGCTAATATGGTGCCCTGGGGAGTGATTCATCTTTATTTATTCTGTGTTGTCAGCAGCCCTCGATGGTGGATGCTGACTGCCTGTCTGGATCTGAGATGCTGTTGGATCACCCTCTAGGGCCCTACTTGTTACCAACCCTCTGTTTGTTGCTTCTGCCAGGCCTCTGTGATAGACACAACCAACTGCCTTGACTCCTGCATCTCACTCACCCATCACCTCTTCCCATCCATCCACACCTGCCAGCACATCCTGCATCCTACCTATGCATCCACCACAAAGCAAACTTCACCCAACGGCTGGGGTTCTCAACCTGTGGTTCCAACCCCTGCGGATCAGAGTATGCATTTTGCAAACAATTATGAAGTAGCAATGAAATAATTTGATGGCTGGGGGCCGGGTCACCACAACTTGAAGGATTGTATTAAAGGGCCACAGCATTAGGAAAGTTGAGAACGACTGAGTTCATGTCCTACCAGAATGATATGAGTGTGCTAACTCTCTTACATGACAGTGGGATTTCCCTAGGAAGTGAAAGCAAAAGGGGGGCTAGTGAGCTACCTCAATACAAATAGCCTGCCCCATTTCCAAAGCTGCTGGAGTCCTTAAATGTAGGCAATCAATGCTCATCTCCCTTCTGGGCAAGAATAAGGTGATACTTAAGGGGTCTCTAACAGTCACCCCTGTTTCCTACATGGATGGCTAAAGAAAAGCACACAGTTCATAGTGTCAAAAGCAGGTCTAGAGACAGACTATTATTATTGGCTCCAAAAGCCTGCTTGGGTCAACCTCTGCAGCCAGAACTCTGCTTAACTCAAATGTCACTTCTGTAATCCACAGCCTCTGTGTTCACCTCCTCACCTGTGGTTTACACTTACAATCCAATCTCCCAGTTGCTGACACTTGAACTAGTGACACCTTCGCCATCACTGTCCTACCTCTTAGGGACTAACATGTCCCACTCAGCCTTCTTGCCTCTGCCAGACAATCCTTCCAATGTCACAGGAGTGCAACCACTGCGAACTGCACACCCAGCGTCTTCCACATCCAGGGGATGGTGCAGAGAGAAGAACCCAACACATTGTCTTGGTGGAGACCTGGAGTATTCGGGAAGACACAGTGGCTAGAGCTCTCCAGGGAGCCAAAGCAAGGAATGCCACCGAAGAAGATCCTACCAAATATCCCCCTGAGGAAGAATAGGTTACTCTTTGTGAAGTAACTACCCACAGGAAAGGACTAGAAGACTGAATGTCTAGCCAGCAGCACAACTCAGCAGGTAAGATCGTTCACAGGTTTGACGGCTGTTCACTGACCATGACCACACAGGCAGGCATCTTCTGTTAGAGAGGCCCAGGCTCTGGGCTGGTCTGTGACTCACACTAGCAGCCGAGGTCCTAAATTGCAAACCACATTTGGATTGACTTGGGTTTGACTGTTTTGTCCAGGATGTGTGTGGTGAGGGTGGGATAACAGTCATGTAGTGCAGTTAGGTCTGGAGTAATGGAACCGGAAAGGGGAGGGGCTCTAAGATTCCATGCAGTCCTATAGTCTGCCCAACTGCGGGTGGTCCTAAAAGCAGTAACTCAACACGTTGGCAGGTTATCGTAGAAGAAACCCAACAAGGGGAGATGCGAGGGAAAGATTACAAAGAGGCATGAGGAAACTGTGGAGTGACAGTTGTGTTCATTACCTTAGTGCTGTGTGTTAGGGTGGAATCACTGCCTGCCCTGCACAAGCAGGGAAATCCCACCTTCCCCTAACCCCTCCCACACAAAGAAAACCCTCCACCCCACTCTCCCCTACCCTACCCTCCCTCCCCAACCCACCCCATCCCTCTTAGAAACTCTGCCCCCACCACTTGGGGAAAACTCCCTCCAGGCAAATATGTCATCACTCCTTGCCTCCCTCCGAGTTTTCAACAACCTGCCCAAGAGTGCCCACCCAGGGGCTCAGGTTTTGACAATGTACAGACAAAATCTCAACTCCTAGCTGGCATGCCATCACCCTAGCCTAAACTCTATTAAAAAGAAAAAAAAAATCCCTTGCTTTAGCCTGAATATGTGACTTGACAACCCTCCCTTGGGATCAGTAGCCCACCTGAGAGCTGCCTCCTAATAAATTGGCCTTTATCTACTTTCAATCTGGTCTAATCTGGTCAATATCTGTGTCACCAGGGAGAGCAAAAACCTGTTATCTGCCCCCACGGGTGTGTGCTTTTGTCAAGACTTTAACAAATTATGCACTCTAAATTTAATTCTATTCTTTTTTTTTGTTTTTTCGAGACGTTTCTCTGTGTAGCCTGGTGTCCTGGAATCACTCTGTAGACCAGGCTGGCTCGAACTCAGAAATCCGCCTGCCTCTGCTCCCAAGTGCTGGGATTAAAGGCGTGCGCCCACGCCGTAGTTCTATTCTTTATGTTTCTTTCACATTGATTATTTATCAATAAACTGACTGTAGTTTCAATGACCACTGTGCATCATAGCACAGTCAGAAGTAAATATAAAACCAAGGACAGCAGTGACTGAAGAGGCCACAGTTCACACTGACGTGCTGCACAGTTCACACTGACGTGCTGCACAGTTCACACTGACATGCTACAGAGTTCACATTGATGTGCTCTGGTGCTAACAGTGACATGCCACAAAAGTCATACTGAAGTACTGCAGCACTCACAGTAATATGTTGCAGAATTCACACTGACTGTCAAGGCATTCGAGTTGATGTGCTGAGGTGCTCACACCAATGTGCTGCGGCATTCACACCAATGTGCTGCGGCACTCACACTGATGCACTTCAGTGCTCACACTGACATGTTGCAGAGTTCACACAGATGTGCTGTGGCACTCACACCAGCGTACTACAGAGTTCACACCAATGTGCTGCGTGTTCACACGGATGTGCTACAGCACTCGCACCAATTTGCTGCAGGGCTCACACTGACGTGCTGCAGGGTTCACACTGACATGCTGTAAGGTTCACACTTATGTGTGCAGTGTCACACTGAAGTGCTGCAGCGCCACACTGACATGCTGACAGAGTTCACACTGACATGCTGTAGCGTTCACACTTATGTGTGCAGTGCTCACACTGAAGTGCTGCAGCGCCCACACTGACATGCTACAGAGTTCACACTGACATGCTGTAGCGTTCACACCAATATGTTGTGATGCTGGCACTGATGCACTGTGGCACCCACACCAACATCCCACCCCACTCTCTCTGATGTGCCTTGGCGCTCACACTGACATGCTGCAGCATTCACACAAGCGTGCTATGGCACTCCCACTGATGTACTACAGAGTTCACACCGGTATGCTGCAGTGTTCACACTGACGTGCTGCAGCACTCTTCACACAGATGTGCTTGAATATACCTCCACACCTCAAAATCCTGTGTTGAGAATTCTATCCCAGTACAACTATGCTGGGGGCGGGACCCAATGGCAATTGTTTAAGTCACAGTGATTGGTTCATAATGATAATCAGTGGGCATGAGGACACTCTTTGTCTCTTGTTCCCTCTTACCCTCGCTCACCCTCTGTCCCTACCTTGAGGTGACAAGGCAAGGAGGTTGTAGTCTTGGCATAGCTTCAGATATCAGCTCAACACAATTCAGAATCACCTGGGAGGAGGGAACCTCAAATAAAAAATTGCATGGGTCGGTTTGGTCTATGACTGTGTCTGTCTGTGGACGTAATTTTTTAAACTGACAACTGGTACTAAGAGGGAGCAGCTCACTGTGGGCGGTGCCATCTCTAGACAAGTAGGTCTGGGCAAATGATAGATAGATAGACAGACAGACAGATAGAGAGATAGTGAGATAGAGAGATGGTAAAGGTATCCATGGGCTGGAGCAATGGCTGACCAGCTAAGACATTGGTTGTCTTGTAGAGGACTAATGTTCAGTTCCCAGCCTCATATGGTGGTTCACTGCCTTCTGAAACTCACTTTCAAGGGATCCCAGGCCCTCCTGGCATCGTGGGCACTATGCATGCACTCACATGTGTATAAAATAAATAACATTAAAAGAAACAAACGTAAAGAAAGGTAACCAAAGCATCAGGCAGCGCTGCTGCATGGTCTTGCTTTGTTTCTGCCTCGGCTTCTCATATGATGAACTAGAAAACGAATAACCCCGCCTTCCAAAGACAGGCTGGGTCAGAGCCTTATCATAGCAACACAGAAAGAAACTAAGACATAATTTTTTTTTTTTTTTTTTTTTTTTTTTTGGTTTTCGAGACAGGTGTTTCTCTGGTCTGGCTGTCCTGGATACTCTGTAGACAGGCTGGCCTGAACCGAAATCCCCTGCCTTGTCCCAAGTGCTGGGATTAAAGGCGTGCGCAACCGCCCGGCTCAACTTCTTTTCTCTATGACCAAATTCCTGAAAAGGAGAACTGTATTGGGAAAGGGTTTGCCCTGGCTCACATCGAGGGCTCCACCTCCAAAATGTTCCACCATCTTCCAAAACACGTCCTCCATCGTGGTGACTAAGTGAGCCACGGGGACATTTCATAATTGAGCCACCACACAGGTCTGCACCAGGCTTCTCAGTCTGCAGAGATTAGATATCTGTGGCAGGCAGCCTCCAGCCCTGTGAGAAATCAATCTCTCTATGAACTGCCTAGCTTGTCATAGTCTATTAAAACAATACAAAAACAACTAAGACATATAGAATATATGAAATAAATATATTAAAATTAAAATAATTTTAAAATAGGGCTCTGAAATGTTTACTTATATACAAATATATATTTGTATGTACATCTCATATAACACTCATTAATATTTCTTTTCAGGATACTATCTCACTATGTAGCCCTGGCTAGCCTAGAACTCACAACATAAGCCTGCCTCTGCCTCCTAAGTACTAGGATTAAAAGTGTATTATACCACATTAATATTTTTTAACTTGTAAAATATGTATAGGTGTTTTGTCTGCATGTATGTCTGTCCAATGCCTAGTAATTCAAAAAGAACAATTTGAACTAGCAGCCCAGAGTGCTATGACATATACTTGTAATTCAGGATTTAGGTGGTTGAGGGGGAAGCCCAAGGACAAGTTAAACTATGCTTTAGACCCTAAGCAAGAAATAATCAAACTCAGGATGGTGGCACATGTTTGTAACTCTACTACATGAGAGTTACAGTCATAAGAATCAGGAGTTCAAGGTCATCTCTGGCTACATATCAATGTCAAGGTCTAGCCTGGATACGGGAGATCTTGTCTCAAAAATGAAATCAAACGACTCAAGAACAACCTCCTACAAAGCATATGAGCAACTGTGAATCTATCCACTCAAACAAACAAACAATAAAAGGGCTGGAGAGTTGGCTCATCAGTTAAGAGTACGGATCCAGCGCTCAGGTAAAAAGCCTGTAACCCAGCACTGAGGGATAGGAGCATCTCTGGTGTGGCAGGAGAGTAGAGACTTTAACATTGCTGCATCAAGATTAAGATACAAGAAACAGCTGGCAAGGACCAGCCACCCACGACACCCAAGGTTTCAAACAATTGACAAAGCATGCCTCAGGAAAAGCTGCTGGCAAGGGTGAACTGTAATCCTGCAGCTGGTGGGCCAGCACTCTCGCCACAAGAGCTTTTCCTGTTTATGGGCCACTCCTCCTCTCGGGTGCTTTCTCTTTAATAACTCTCTCTGTTTCCATGTCTGACCACACATCTCTTGTCCTAGGACACAAGCAACTGGATATTTCTCCGGAAAACCTGAGACTTAGACCCACTCCTATAACAGGAGGGCTTGCTGGCTACCAGTCTACCATAAAAAAACGTGAGTTTTGGGTCAATGGAGACCCTACCTCAAAAGGATAGATGGAAAGGATAAGGAGGACTACTGATAGCTTCCTCTGCCCTCTCTACAAGCATGCAAGTGCATACACCTGCACACACAGGTACACAGATGTGCATGTACCATAATATTCTGCATACACTTACACACACACAAGCACACACACATACACACCACAAATGTCCCCAAACTAACAAGCTTAGTTTCCCTGGGGCATGGTGCTACATGCCTATACTCCTAATGAGACGAAGACTAAGCTAGCTGAACTGTTTCCAAAATAAAACCAACAAGATCAGCCAAGCCTGCAGTCAGGCTTGTTGGTCCGCCTTCCAACAGGGCTGTGTGGAATCATGTTGAAACTGTAATAATTTTATCTTTTGAATTGAACAAAGAGTTGGACTGCTAACACCTGCCTTTATTTATTACCCATTCACTTTAAAAGGAAATGTTTCATTAAAATACCAGAACTGAAAAAATAAGTAATGGTAAAAAGACAGCCTTGGAGAATCAGCACTTCAGGTCACCCTGATGCTCAACCTCTCCCAGTGTGTTGGTGCAGGGCTGCTCCGGTGTCCCTCTTGAAGGGTGGGGCAACACATTCCTGAGTGCCCCACCCCTCCCACCTCACACCCCAAGCTTATCCAACAGTGTTTGGGAAATTGGATGCACACAGAAGCGGGTGTCGCTCACTCTCGCCTCCTCTTTCTTCCTGTTTCAAGATCTCTTAGGTCAGGAAAGGTCATCGCATTCTTAACTCCGTCCCATCTAACTGAAATATAGTTCATCAGATCTGTCCTTTGATATACTGAGTGGGAGTTAAAAACTTAAAAGAGCTGACATGGAAACTTGGGTTCTTTGGAAAGTTGGTTGGATGCTGTTTTGCTGGGGCAAACACATGAAGGAACGTTAGCTGAAGTGGACACAGGTGAAAGGCTAAGGTAGACTTGTGGGGGAAGGTTTCATTGAAGCAGACACAGGAGAGAGGATGTTCTGCTAAAGCAAGCACATGGTGAGGGATTCTTTGCTAATGACATGCATGTATTGGTCTACCTTACATTGTGTAGTTGAGTTGCATTTGTCGGAGTTCCATAGAGAGAAGCATGCCAAAAGACTTCCGGTGGTGTGCCTCGGTTTCTTGATATACATGCTGAGGCAAGACCTGTGGAGGACATGTGATGTTTGGAGAGTACAAATGGGATTTGACAGACAGCTTAGAGCTGGCTGCGCAACGCCTGTGGGTCCCATATCTTCACTGATCTTCACTTCCCTGGAAAGGCACAGCTGAGAACTCCTCCTGGTGTCCATCCATGTCGCTCCTGCTACTGACATGAGCCAAGGCTGAGGCCTGACTGTCTCTGCTAGGTCATGTCTCTGCTGCTGATTTGTTTGCTATGCCAACTCTACTGAACTGGACTGCTGGTGTATCCGTGAGGTGTTTGCGAGGTTGGATTGAGCTGCCGATGCTGACTTGTGAACTGAACTGCTGATTTCCAGACAACACAGATGGGAACTGCTCCAAAGAATCTTTCTAAACAGGTCCACTTCCCCCATATCCTTTCTTTCCCACTACCTCTGGTGGGTGGTGGGCTAAAAGGGAGGTTAAAGCATTTAAAAGCCATCATTAAAAATAGTCTTTGAAAATTTAAAGTAACAAAGGGTTTTTATTTCTCAATCTTGCCTGCTCCCTAATCTATTATACTATGAAATTCTCATGAATAAAACCCTTGCTTTTCAGAAATTCTTGCTGGACAACCTCAATTCAAAATCAATCTCCCTTTTTTTCTCCCCCTTCCCTCCCTGCAGCTTCTCCCTGCTCCTTCACCCTCCTCCTTTTCCATCTCCCTCCTCCCTCTCCCACACCTATCCCTCTCACACACTTTCCAATTCTATGTCCCCTCCAAGGGTCTCATATAGCACAAGCTGGTCTCTTACCCCATCAGTAGCTAAGGATGATCTTGAACTCCTGGTCTTCCCTTCCATGCAATCCCCCACATGCTGGAAGATTACAGCCATGCAGCAGCACCACACCTGGCTCCAACCCCTCATTTCTCTCTCCCAGTATCCTTTTGGGAGGATTATGTATTTCAAAAACAAAAAACTGTCATTATACCCGTGGTGGTTGGAATAGGAATGGTCCCCCACAGACTCATGTGTTTGAATGCTTGGCCCATGGGGAATGGCACTATTAGAAGGTGAAGCCTTGTTGGGGTAGGGGTGGCCTTGTTTAGAGGAAGTGTGTCACTGTGTAGGGGAGCTTTGAGGTCTCCTAAGTCAAGCTCTGTCCAGTATGAAATATAGGCCCCTACTGCTGCCTGAGGATCAAGATGTAGCACTTCAGCTCCTTCTCAAGCACCATGTCTGCCTGCATGCTGCCATACTTCCTGCCATGATGATAATAAACTGAACCTCTGAACTGTAAGCCAGCCCTAATTAAATGTTGTCTTTTATAAGAACTGCCTTGATTGTGGTGAGTCTTCAAAGCAGTAGGAACCCTAACTAAGGCAGAGTTGGTACCAGGGACTGGGGTATTGCTGAGATAAGATGCCCATGCTTTTGTTTGGAAGATTGTAGAGTTTGAAATTTTGGATTAGGAAAGCAATGGAATGCTTTAAGTGGGGTTTAGTGGACCATACTAGTAGAACCAAGGAAGACAGTGGTGCTGAGGGTGATTTGAACTGTGGGAGTCTGGATCAAGAGGTATCAAAGGAGAAGTATTTTATAAACTGCTTAAAGATCATCCTTGTGATATTTTTGTGAAGAATGTGGCTGCTTTTTGTCCTAGTCTGCCTGAAGCTAAGGTGAAGAAATTTAGATTAATTGAATTGGCTAAGGAAATCTCAAAACAGCCTAGTATAGACTCTGTCCTGTGGTTCACTCTTAGGAAGAGCATTTTGATGAAATGAAACAAGTTTAGAAAGGAAAAATGCAAAATGTATGGTTCAAGGATTAAAGGAGAACCAGGAAGTGGCATGGAGCTAAATCCTGTGTTCAAGGATAGTAAATGGAATTAAGGAAGTGGTGACCTTGGGGCAAGATCACACCCAGCTAAACTTCCATTTTGTGACAGGGAAATAAAGAAAAACTTAGGTCCAGGCAAGATGGTATACATCTTTAATGCCAGCAGAGGGAGCCTTTAATCCAGCACTCAAGAGACAGAGGCTATATATTATCTCTGAGCTCAAGGTCAGCCTGGTCTACAGAGACCAGAGAGGCCATTGTGTGAAGCTATGAAGGTCAAGCCTGGATTGCCTTAGAGACTCCTAGATGTTAGAGATGTCAGAGCCATGGGATACCTGCTAAAGGAAAGCTGATAACAGGGAGTGGAACCAGCCAAGAAAGAAGTGTGTTGCAGCCAACAAAGCTGAAAGGACTTGGAGGTCTGAAGAGCATTTTGACATCAGACATGGAGATGCAGGGTTTGGAGTTTTCCCAGCTAGGTTTCGGTCTTGCTTTGGTCCAATATTTCCTCACTATCCTCCCTTCCCAACAATTTGGAATGATGATATATACCCTGTGCCATGATATGTTAGAAGTATGTGATCTGCTTTTAAATTTTGATTTATAGGTGATTACAGTTAAGAGATTGTATGAATCTCAGAAAGACTTTGGACTTTTAAACATTGTTGAGACTTAAATTGTTTAAACATTGTGTCTTAGTCAGGGTTTGTATTCCTCACAAATGTCATGACCAAAAAATCCAGCTGGAGAGAAAAGGGTTTATTCAGCTTACACTTCCACATTGCTGTTCATCACCCAAGGAAGTCAGGACAGGAACTCACCAGGGCAGGAATCGGGAAAAGTAGGAGATGATGCAGGATGCCATGGAGGGATGGTTACTTATTGGCTTGCTTCCCCTGGCTTGTTCAGTTTGCTTTCTTACAGAACCCAGGACACCACCAAGCCAGGGATGACACCACCCACAAGAGGCCCTCCAACCCTTGATCACTAATTTGAGAAAATGCCTTACAGTGGATCTCATGGAGGCATTTCCTCAAGGGAGGCTCCTTTCTCAGTGATAACTCCAGCTTGTGTCAAGTTGACACACAAAACCAGCCAGTACCACTGACCCCTTGTCAACTTGACACACAATATATCACTATTAAACCCTTACTTTTTTTATTGACACCCAAGATTTAAATAACTTTAAAAGTCCCATAGTTTTCACATATTAAAATTTCAATCTCTTTAAAATATCCAATATCTTTTAAAATTCACAATCCTTTTACAATTCAAAGTCTCTTAACTGTGGGTCCCACTAAAATACTTTTTTACTTACTTCAAGAGGGAAAAATATCAGGGCACAGTCACAGTCAAAAGCAAAATCAAACTCTAACCATCCAATGTCTGGGATCCACTCACGATCTTCTGGGCTCCTCCAAGGGCTTGGGTCACTTCTCTAGCTTGCCCTTTGTAGCACACACCATGTCTTTCTTAGGCTCCAGCTGCCTGTACTCCCACTGCTGTGGGGCTGCTATTTTGGCGGTCATCTTATGGTACTGGCATCTCCAAAACATTGCTGTCTTCTCTGCAATGGACGGCACTTTCTAAATAGTCTCTCATAAGCTCTTATCAGGTGCTAAGCCAAACTTCTCAGCATGACCCCTTCAGTCCGGGGCCCTTCCAACTGCCACTGAGGCTGCACCTTCACCAATGGCCTTTCCTGGCCTTTCACAGTGCCAAGAATCACTGCTACCCCTTCAGTTTTCAAAACCAGTACCCCTGGGTTGACTTTATACATAACCAATTGGCTGCCCCATAAGGTACACCATGGCTGTCTCTGGAACACAGCTTCTCTGTGCTCTCAGGAATCACTTCCCAGGAGATTTCACTCAGTGATGCTGGTCTCTTTTTAATTACCACTTATTTTCTAGCTCAGCTAACTGAATCTATAGTCACAATAACAAAAAGGTTCCATTTTAGTAGTTCTGGTATCTTGATAATCAAGCTTGATCTTCATCCCCAGCTAACCAAAACCACAGAATCTTTAAAATCTAAATTGCAATTGCACTAAGATCTTTCATCTTCCTCTGAAAGTTCACAAGCCAGGCCTCCATTGTTTGGCATTGTTCTCAACATTATCTTCCACTCCTATAGAACACCCACAGAGCTCTTAAGACCCAAGGTCTTCTAGGCCCAAAGTTCCAAAGTTCTTCCCACAGTCCTCCCAAAAACCAAGAGTAGACTGTCACAGGAATACCCCAAATGCTGATACCAATTTCTCTTAGTTAAGTTTTACTGCTGTGAACAGACACCTGACAAGGCAACTCTCATAAGGCAACATTTTAATTGGGGCTGGATTACAGGTTCAGAGGTTCAGTCCATTATCATCATGGGGGAACATGGCAGCATCTAGACAGAAATGATACAGGAGGAAGCTGAGAGGTTCTACACTTCATGTAAGGGGGCTGTTAGCAGGATACTGCTTCCAGGCAGCTAGGATGAGGGTCTTAAAGCCCCATTCACAGTGACACACCTATTCCAACAAGGCCACACCTTCCTAACAGTGCCACTCGCTGGGCCAAGCATATACAAATCATCACAGACTTTGATAGACTATGAGGACTTTGGAAGTTGGTTCTATAAGCCTATACAAGCCATGGAGTGGAATGTGTGGTTTGAATTGGGTCTGCCCCAACAGACTCATGTTTGAATGCATGACCCATAGAAAATACACTATTAGGACTTACAGCCTTGTTGGAGTAGGTGTGGCCTTATTGAAGTAGGTGGGGCCTTGTTAGAGGAAGGCAGTAGAGTGCCTTAGGTCCATGCCAAGCTTGCCTGGTGTGTTCCATGTTACAGATCAAGATGTAATTCTCAGGTCTCTAGTCATGGGCATTGTGCTTCTTGTGTAAGGATTGACCTTGACTGTAAGAGCCCAAAAATTTGTCTTTAAGAGTGCCATCTGGTCTCATAAAGAACTAAGACAGCTTACAATGTTCAAACTTCTTATGGGTTTTCATTAGGTTTTACTGTGAAAGTCTGCTAGCCAAGGATCTTAAAGCACATTAAGGTTGTTACAGGTTCAGTTCGTTCAATCAAAGGCAGGAACATGGCGCATCCAGGCAGGCAGGTGCAAGAGGAGCTGAGAGTTCTATTCTATCTGAAGACGAAGATGATTTCCAGCAGAAGGACAAGGATATTAAAGCCGACACCCACAGTGACACACTTCCCCAACCCTAACCTCCAATGTGGTAGCATTACTGCAACATACCATTCCTTGTTGATGTGGGTCATGTGTTAAACACTCCCCTACGAGATAGAGGGACCCTGTCACATAGCCTAGCTCACACTCCCTGTATGTCTGCATGTAGCATTGCCACACAGTTAACTAGGCCTGCTTCACCAAATAAGTTCCTCTTCTTTCCATGAAAATCTTAAAGAGAAAGCCTAGTCCTCTCCCAAGGACTGCTGATGTTGTTAGTAATTCTAAACTGTAGAGGATATCCTAAGACCCCAGCATACCCTCAGAATTTCTTTCCCTCCCCCTAAAACCAGCAATCACATCTTCTGACAGGGGTATTTCTTCCCCCAAATGTCACTTCTCAGACACATCTTCTGGTGTGTATGAGCTCTTCCATTATCATCTGCCCTGCCCTGGCTGCGTTTCTCCCACAGTTTTATCACAGCATTTTGATATTTTATGTTTACTCGCTGGTTTCCCTTAGAAATGTAATGTCCAGAGGCCCGCAGATCTGTTGATTGGATTCATAATTACATGTCCAATGCCACACATCAAGACAGGCCTGAGGCAGATGTTTTAAAAACCTTTGCTAAGTAAGGAAACCTTACAGCGTTTAGGATCTTGAGGTGCAGATCCCTCCCAGTCACTCAGAGCTGAGGCTAAGGCTAGGTTACCACTCCAGCTCTTACCTCTGTATGTTTGGAAAAATCTAGAGTCTGGGGAGGGGAGGGGGTATTACAGCTTACACCTCAGGAAGTGGGTGGGATGGTTTTAGCCCGACATGGTCTGGTTTCATAAAAGAAGCTAGGGCTGGGGAAGAGGGATTAGTCCTTACACAGCTTGCCATGGACCTGGACTTGGTCTTCAGAACCCATGGGAAAAGCCTGTTCTGTCATCCCCAGTGCTGCTGAGCCAGAGACAAGAGGGCCCTGGGGCTCACTGGAAGCCAGCCTAACCAAATCAGCAAGTCGGGGTCAGAAAGGAGGGGGGAGGGAGATAAAGAGGAAGGAAGGAAGGGAGGGAGGCGGCGGGGGTAGAGACCGTCAGGTCATGAGCACATGGAGAGAGAGGGAGGAGGGAATGGGGAGACGGGAGGGTAAGGACTAGGATCCGGAGCAAGAGAGTGAGGAGGGGGCAAGCATCCCCTTTTATAGTGAGTGGGGCGGAGCCTAGACTAAATGCCAACAGATAGTGCCTGAGGAATCTGAGGAATGACACAGGAAGTTGACCTCTGGCCTCCACACCACACATGCATGTGTGTGCACTTGAACATACACATCCAAGAAAGAAACAAAAGAAGCTAGGGAGTTGGGGTTGTCGGGGAGAAGTGAAGTGGCTAAAGAGGGAGGGATGGGTAAGGGGACAGCTCCACCCTTTGGTGTTTGGAAATACCAGATGAGCTCTGTATGATGTCAGAGGACTATAATAATCCCAGTACTTAGGAGGCGGAGACAGAAAGATCAGAAGTTCAAGACCGGCCTTGGCTATGTAGATCCTATATGCAAAAGCTAAAAACATGATTTTTTTTTTTTTTATTAAAAGAATAAAGGAGCCATCCTGCTCCGTGCCACTGCGCTTGTGCTGTGCCAACTGGACCCCGAACCCCACCATCGCCTTCAGATGCACCGCTGTCTTGCTGCTGCTGCTCCTCCTGAGGCTGGACAAGAGCGCTGCTTCCGAGAGGGCTAACGGCGATGCCCTCTGCAGGCAGTCCTAGAGCCATCTGTGTGTCAGGGTGCCAGTGACCTTCAGAGACATGGCTGTGTACTTCTGCAGGGAAGAATGGGAGTGTCTCAGTTCTAGTCAGAGGACCCTCTACCGCGATGTGATGCTGGAGAACTTCAGAAGTTTAAAAGTGCTGGGATGGACAAACACAAATCTTTCTAGAACCAGATGTGTGGAAAATCCCGCAGGAAGTAGCCAGGCCTCAAGGAGCAAGACAAGAGTAGCGCAGAGGGACATCCATTTATCTGTGCCATTCGTGGGAAGGCACTGGGCTGCCATAGCTGGATGACTGCTCACCAGACAGTACATACTGGAAACAGGTCCTTTGAGGGCTTCGAGTGTGGCCAGACTGGGTTTCAAACCTTCTGTGCCACCAGAGAAATCACACAAGTGAAAAGCCCTTGTGTTGTATGTGGACAGCCCTTCCTCTTGAAGGACCTCCTGGCACAGCATGGCAAAATCCACACTGAGCGGCGGCCCTATGTGTGCAGCGACTGTGGGAAGGCCTTCAAACAGAACTCAAACCTCCTGCAGCACAAGCTTGTTCCTCCTAGAGAGAAGCCTTCTTGCGTTGACAATTGTGGCAAGGCCTTTTGTACTAGAGAGAACCGCAAGCACCCCCCAGCAGATTCACAATGGAGAGAAACCCTATACCTGTGGAGTGTGGAAAGGCCTTTAGGTGGCCCGAGGGCCTCAGCCTCACTAGAGGCTGCACTTGACCAAGAGTTCTGTAAGAAGCGTGAGCAGTGTGGGAAGGCTTCCGCCACCTGGGCTTTTTCAGGAGACATCAGAGAGCTCACAGGCAGGTGAGGAGAAGTATAGAGGCTCCTGTGGGCAGCTGTCCTGTGGGAAAGACTACAGCCGGTGCTCTCAAGCTGAGGCCAAGTACATGGTCCTTAAACCAGCCATTTTTGCTCTTTGCAAGTCTCTGAGGAAGTTCTGCCAGGAAATTAACACAGAGAAGGAGTTAGAGACTGTTTTGAGTCAACCAATATGGTTGATCCAAATCAAGTTCAGGTCTTCTGCAAGAGTGATGTGTAGTCTTCACCGCTGAGCCATCTCCCCAGTCCCTTCCTCTTAACGAGGAAGGTCTTCCCAGTTTGTTCAGTTCCTAGAACTTACAGTGCCTTGGTTTTGGCTTTATGTTTAAAATGGAAAAGGAAAAGAAGAGAGAAGTGAAGAGGGGGGTCAGGGACGGGGAGGAGGAGGAAGAGGAGAGGGAAGAAGAGAAAGAGGAGTCAGTGCTTTCAGAGACTGGAAAGATGGCTCAGTAGTTAAAAGAACCGGTTGCTCCCCCAGAGGACCCAGGTTTGCTCCCCTGTGCCTTCCTCTGGTCCTCAATGACTCTGCGTGCACAGAAATGCATTCAGGAAGACACCCACACATAAAGGACTCATACATTGAAAGGTTACATACAAACATACATACATACAAAGGAACACACCTTTGCCGTGTGCCGCCCATCTGGCAGTGCACTCTGGCCTTCTCTTCTGAGACTTCGTTAGCCTCGCTTCTGTCTCTGCTGTTTTAAAGACTTCAGGGTAATTTTCGCAGAGACAGTCATATTGCCTGCCAAGAAGACAGTTTTCCTTCCGCTTCCAACATAGTATTCCCGTTGCTTCACTTTCTCACCTGACTACTTTACCTAGGAGCTCCAGCCTAGTGTGAGATGGAAGTACGAAGATTGGACATCCTTCCCAACTACGGGGAGGAAGAGCAGCCTTCCACCTTCACACCACGTTAGCTGTGTTCTCAAGTTCTTTGGACCAAAGTGAGAAAATTTTTGTGCAACTCTTAAGATTTTTAAAACATTCTTATTATAGATGATTTTGTCAAACAAAAAAAAAAAATTGTGGGGAGGGGAAGTTTCCAACCATCAAGAAAGTCATTAGCTTTCATTTTCCCATGAAAATTTCAAATCGTAAACTAACCTTGGATTTTCAAATAAAATATATAAGACTTAGCTGAGGAGAATACAAAAATGTCCAGGTTTGTTCATTTTGTTTGTACACAAGCACACTTTAAAAGGTTTTTATTTTCAAAGGATGTTGTGGCACACATTTTTAATCCCAGCATTCTGCAGGCAGAGGCAGGACAATCTCTGAGTTCAAAGCCAACCTGGCTGTGTGCAAATTCCAGGAGAGCCAGGACTAGACAGAAAAATTCTGTCTCAAAAAAAAAGGGAGGAAGGAAGGGAAGAAGGAAGAGTGATTGATTCTCTGTATACACGTAGACATTAGTTCTCCCTTTCCACTATGTGAGTCCTGGGACTAAACTCAGGTTATTAGGTTTGGTGGCAAATGTCTTTATCTCATGAGCCATCTTGCTCACACACACACACACTTACTGAGACAGGATCTCATGTAGCCCAGCTTGGCTTCAAATGTGGCTATGAAGCAAAGGACAACCTTGAACTTCTGCTCCTTCTGCCTTTAGCCTGCTCCCCAGTGATTGGGTTATAGCTATGCGCCACCATGTTCAGTTCATGTGGCTCTGGGTCTTGAACCCAGGCTTTATATAGAATGGTTTTGTGGCTATCAGAAGGCCAAGGAGTGCCACAAAAATCACACCAAGCAACTAGGGGAGGGAGGAAGGACAAAAGAGTGGGAGGGACGGAAGGAAGGGAAAGAGAGGGAGGGAGGGGAAGAGGAGAGGTGGGAGGGAGAGGGAGGCTTTATACAGGAGGGGTGGAGCCTACTCTGTGAGGGCAGGAACGGTTGCTTTAGTGACTGGGCCTTTCTTGCTGGAGACAGTTGAAGGTGGGTGGGGGAGCACCTGGTTCTGGAACGTGGGTGGATCAAACACTATGCAAGCCAGCAGTCCTGCCAACTGAGCTCTGTCCCAGATGTTTGGTTGATCTTTGTCTCTGTGTTAAGGAAAGATAATGTTACGGACCATTCCTTTCTGTAACACCTTTGTGTGGTTTTGCCGTCAAGTTAACTGTAGCCAGTTCGCCTACCTTCCATGAGCATGAGTGTAGAACTGCTGCTTCTGGCCTGCAGCCCCAGTTGTGACCTGGATGGAGACTGTTTTTCTACAGGACAGTTTGTAGCAACCATGCTAGCAATGGGTTTAGGGCTATTGGGCCATCAAGTCCTAGAATGAGCTCTGGCGGTACTGAGGCGGTACTTATTCATTCCATGTAACTTATTAAATTTATCAGCATGAAATCATTTTTAATGTTTCCCCTCATGTCTCTGGGATCTACAGCGATAGCCCCTCTCATTGCTGGTAGTTATAAATTTTGCAGTTGTGTCTTCCTGGCTTTAAGTCTGGCTAGAGGCCTATTGATTTTATTAAATTTGAAAGAAACAGCTTTTGCTTTTATGGGTTTTCTGTATTAACTTTCTCTTTTGTTTCATTGATTTCTAGGCACTTGTATATTATTTCATTTCTACTGTTGCTTTGACTTTTATTTGCTTTCTTTGCCCCTCAGGTTTCTCACGGTAGATGATGAGGCGCCTTCGCTTTTTAAGCAGATAAGCTTGGAACTGCAGTCTACCTCTCTCCTGGTTTATCTACATCTCAGGATTTTGAAATGTTGAAATTTCATTTTTATTCAAAATATTGTCAAGTGTCTTGAGGGATTTAATCCCCTGATCTTTAAATCATTCCAATTTACTTTTAGAGGCTTGCCAGATATTGTCCCATTATTGATTTTTTTTGTTTTTCCTCAGTGTAGTCTAAAAACATACTGCATATGATTTAAAATCTTCTAAATGTATTGACATCTTTTTTATAACCAAAAAAAAAAAAAAGTACGGATCATTTTAGTGAACATTTCATAGACGTTGAAAAGGTGGTGTCCTCTGTTGTCTGTGGGTCTACAGAAGGCGATTAGGTCAGATTGGTCAACAGAATTGACCTTTGTATCTACATTTCCTAAAAGAGCAGCATTTAAATCCCAGATGTGTTTAAAGTTTCTTCTATTTCTCCCACAAATAGTATAGGCTCTTGTGTACTTTCACGTACTGTAAGTAGATACATATACATACACAATTGCTACATTTTCTTTACAAACTGCAACTGGCTACTTTATCACTAAGAAACATTATAGTGCTATACACAGAGAGCAGCAAGATGAATCCCTGGTTAAGAGCACTGGCTGCCATGTTTGAGTGATAATCAAGAGAAGCCTGTCCTTCCCTCAGAAGAAATGGAGAGGAATGGACTGGTCAGGAAGCAGAGGTGGGAGAGGGGGAGAGACCCTGGGAGGAGAAGAGTGAGGGGAACAGTGGTCATGGTATAAATATGATATATATATATGAGAGAGTAAATAAATAAATTTAAGAGAGAGAGAAAGACAGAGCACAGACTGTTCTTCCAAAGGACTGTGGTTCAGTCCCCAGTGCCCATATGGTGGCTCAGAACTCTTCTGGCATCCACAGCCCCTGGTAACCAGGACCCCATGCTATGCAAACACTCTACCCCAGAGCAATAGCCCCAGACCTTTCAAGGTCAAATTCTCGAAAGCCTGGAGGCCCTGTGGGGTGCCTGTCCTTCAAAGGTGGCTTTCTAGAGTCCAGACACAGTGGCTAGTTAAGTAGGTAATCTTTGTCACCATTAAATGGTGTTTTTGAGAACAGTAGACTTGCCAGGCAGTGGTGGCACATGCCTTTAATCCCAGCATTTGGGAGGCAGAGGCAGGTGGATTTCTGAGTTCAAGGCTAGCCTGGTCTACAGAGTGAGTTCCAGGACAGCCAGGGCTATACAGAGAAACCCTGCCTCGAAAAAACAAAAAAAAAGAAAAAGAAAAAAAAAAAACAGTAGTCTGGGGCTTAGGACTGATTCCTGGGACAGGAAAAAAGGACAAGAAGGACAGATAACCTCCCCAAGGAGAGTAGAACTATTTTTCACACTGGCAAGAGTCGTGAAATGCTACAGCCTCACTAAATCACCCTGCACGATTGTACGACTAGCAGACCTTTTCGAGATCCCCTACCAGCTTCTCAACAGCAAGCTTGGCCACGTGCACAGAGCCAGCAGCAAAGACTAGCTTGTGTTGTTTTATTCCTGGGAGTCTGTAAGGATTTCTGGCCTCGAGTATGAAAGAGTAAGTAAGGAAAACACACGTGATAGAACAGGGAGAGATCCCAAGTCTCCCGAGCACACAAGAAGACCTGATTCAACGCCATAGTATTTTTATATTTAGCATTGCTCCTTTTGAGGAAAGATGAAAAGAAAAAAATTATTAAGGTGTTCTTGGTATCAGAAACCTCATCTGAAGGTGCCCATTACTCTTTTTCTGGCTGCCAGGTTTCCCTTGCTTCTGCTCTTTGCCACAGACAATGCTGGTTGGGTTTCGTCAACTTGACACAAAGATGTATTTGGGAATGGGGACCCTGAACTGAGGTACAGACACCATCAGACTGTCCTGTGGACAAGTCTGGGGTGGGGGACATTTTTTTGATTGATGATCCATGTGGGAGGGCCCAGCCCACTCTGGGTGACACCATCCCTGGGCAGGGGATCCTGGACTGTGTGAGCCAAGGCAGCAAGCCAGTAAGCAGCTTTCCTCCTGAGCTCTCTGCTTCTGTTTCTGCCTCTAGGTCCTGAGTTCCCACCTGGACTTCCATCAATAATAGACTGTGAATGGGAAGTGGAAGCCAAATAAATCTTTTTCTCCCCTAAGTTGCTTTGCATCCAAATATTTTATCACAGTGATAGAAAAGCAAACCAGGACAGATACAATAGTTCTATATTTTTCTACCAATCAGAATTTCCACAGCCTCTAAGCTTGTCTGCAGAGGACTCAGCTAGTCTAGACGTCTATAATTATTCAGAAGCACAAACAGCACATCCTTTGCAAATGGGGAATGGGACAAAGAAGAGGTTCTGTGGACCATGGTCATGTTCGGCTGCTGGTCATCAATGGGCTTTTGCCCTCGGACTAGGGTTTTTCTGGGATTCTCCCACTGGCAACTTTCCTAAAAGAAACTCCTATCTACTGAGCCAGTCAAGATGCTGGAATAACAGACGAGAGGCACAGATCTGTCATACCAACTACTTGAGAGGCTGAGGCAGGAGGACTTCAAGTTTAAGGCCTGCCTAGACTACAGAGTGAGTTCAAGGCCACCCTGGACACTTTAGACAGACCCTGTCTCAAAAGAAGACAAAAACAAAGTCTGGGAATGTAACTCAATGGTGAAGCCCTTGTTGAGGATTCCTGAAGTGCTGGGAAACGGGCAATTCACAAGCAAATAAACCACCAAGCACAGAACTCAGTGCCTCTTCGCTTGTTACAGCCTGTACACTGCTGCCTCCTGTTCTAAGAGAGGACAACCTTTAGCCTGGAGGAAACTTCTCTCCTTGCTACTGTTTGAATGGGAAATGTTCCCCACAGGCTCAGGTGTGTGAACATTTGGTCCTTGACTGGTGGCAGTATTTTTGCTGCAGTGGAACCTGTAAGAGGTGGAAGAATCGGGTCTTGGAGGCCATCACTCGACACTGCTTCTTGTTCTGCTGAGAAGCAAAGAGTCCCAGCCACATGCTCCCCCCACACAAGGAGCTTTCTGCCACCAAACCTTCCCCATCATAATGGACTTCACCTTCAACTAGGAACCAAACTATATCTTGCCTCCTGGAAGTTGTCCCTTGGCTATTTGCCAATGAGAGAGCCTGCCAGCCACCACCATTAGTCCTTTCTCATGAGCCTCCCTTGAGACAATAATGAACTCCAATGGCTCCCAGGTGTGCCTGGGAAGGACTCCCAGCAGCCCCAGCTCCTAAGTTCTACCCTTAGGCCCACATTTTGGTTTCCCTAAAACCTATTCAGAAGGACCAGGTTTATGCCCCAAAGGCAAAAACAAAAAAGTTAAATAATGAAATTCCAGGAACATACAAACAGCAAACATGCACACACAGAGACAGAAAGAGACAGAGACAGAGAGAGAGAGTTAGTTCCTGTCTGTTTTTTAAACATCAGGGGAACCCAAGATGGCGGCAGCTGCTAGCATTGGAGGAACTACAGAGCACCTCTAAGTAGCCTTCAAGGGGAGACACAGCAGTGGAGGAGGGGCCTGTGGAGTACACAGTATTTCCAGAACAACTTTAAAAATGCAGGTCTTATGGGAAAATGTTTGTTTGGTTTGGGTATTTTTTTGGCAGGGGGTGGGGGGGGTCAAAACAGGGTATCTCACTGTAGCCCTGACTGTCCCTGGAACTCACTTTGTAGATGAGGCTGTCCTTGAACTCAGAGATCTGCTGGCCTCTGCCTCCCAAATGCTAGGATTAAAGACATGTGCCAACTCCAGCTTTTTTTTTTTTTTTTTAATTATGTATTGGGGAATGGGCATGTGACTAACTGGGTCTCCCTGGAACTAGAGGTACAGGAGGTTAGGAGACCTCATGTGGCATTGGGAACTAAACTAGTTGCTCTGCAAGAACAGCCTGTGTTCTTAATCACTGAGCCATCTCTCTAGGCCTGGGGAAGATGTTTTATTAAGAGTGCTGGATGATTGAGTTCTAGACCAGACTTGACTACACAAACAAGAAACTATCTCAGAACAAAACCAAAAAGTTAGATTCAATGTTTATTCTCTACCCTGCCCACTGCCTGTCTGTATTTGATTCAACTCTATTATATTCATCATCCCTGTGTGATAGGTTCCAGTAATACAGCAATCAATAAAATTTCGGATTTAAAACCCTGTGTCTCCTACTAAAGAAATACCCCCCCTCTCTGTGCCTATTCCTGAAATAGCAATTCACAGAACAAAGCTCCATCTGTGTTAAGGATGCTCCAGGCTGGTTGACTAACTAGAACTGTCATGATTTTGGAGACATTCTGGAATGTTGCCCGTCTGGAGTCAAATTATCTTGGGCTATCTTTAGTCCCCTTAATAGCCACAGCCATTCATTGCTTGCCTCTGTGTTTGACCTAGCATCTTTGTGACATTACATAAATCCTCTTGGAACATCCAAACAGACTCCTAACTTCCACCAACACAAAGGCTAAGAATGTCATCCGAAGTGTCTGAGGCCTGAAGCAGAATTTCCCCACTTGGCAATAACTCACCTACCCAATGTTTCTACTAATACATTCTTAAGCACCTTGATTTATGACTTCGTTCTGTTACAAAAAAAACTTCATGAAACTATTGTACTGGAACCTGGTATTTGGGTCAACCTGAACCCCTGTTCCCAGGCACGATCAATTCACATACAGTTCCTGAATAAGCCAGCTCTTATCCCCTACTGGGTGAGAGCCCTGTGATAAGTCAGCAGTGCCAATAATGCTGAGCACCCAGCTTCTGCCTGCCTCTCATTCTCTTGGCCTCAGTGGCACCAACCAAAGGTTCTCTTCTGAGACTCAGGAACTGCACACGTGGGTATCCATCTGTCTTTTCTATCTTGTCTTTAAGGATTAGAAGCCAGAGCATACAAAATCGACCCTTGACATTCTGTGAAACAGCAAAGCAAAAGAAACCCAGAAAGCACATTGCAGATGAGATGAAGGAGCCAGTGGCTACCCTGTACCAGAACATCCCAGCTGAGGGTCTCAGACATGTCTCTGCTCTGATTCAACCTGAGGTTTGCTCCCCCATGTGCCTGGAAAAATGAACAAACACATGCCAACTGCAGTCTGCTCATGCTGCACCCATCACAGACAATACTGACATTAGAGGCTGTTTTTCCTCTCTGGGCAAAAACTTCAGTAATCCCAGAGTATACAGACTGGGAACGTATCTCCATATGGCTAAAGACTGACGTTCCTGATGACTTTTGAATCAAAGCATTCTCTTCTGAAGGTCTGTGACAATAAAACAAATACTTTGTACTTTTTTATTGGTAGGGTGAGTGTGGATAGGTGTGAATCTACTGTAGGTGTGAATCTACAAATCCGTCAGTTCACCTTATTTTATGTGGGGAGCACAGGCAACCAATATAAATGTGGGGGTTATGGTTTGGCACAGGGTCTTAGATGGCTGTGCTGGTCTGAATAGGTATAGCCACCATAGACTCATGTGTTTGAATCCTTGGCCCATAGGGAGTGGCACTATTAGGAGGTGTGGTCTTGTTGGAGGAAGTGTGTCACTGTGGGAATGGGCTTTGAGGTCTCCTATGCTCAAGCGACATCAGTGTGGTACAGTCTCTCCTGCTGCCTGTGGATCTGGGTGCAGAACTCTCAGCTCCTCCTGCACCATGTCTATCTGCACAGCGCCATGCTTCCCAGTGTAATAATAGTGGACTGGACTCTGAAACTGTAAGCCAGCCCCAATTAAATGCTTTCCTTTATAAGACTTACCTTGGTCAAGTTGTCCATTCACAGCAATGAAACGCTAAGATAAGAGTTACTAGGGAAATTGGGGACTCCTCTGGATGTCTCAGTCTCACTGGTAGAAGAATTTGAGAATGCATTCAATAAAATCAACCCAGAAGCTTCTGAGAGAAGATGGAGGAAAGGAGGAGCGTAAGCTATGTGTAAGCAGTAACATAGGGGAAGGTGGGATAAATAACTTAGAAAAAGAATGAGAAGACCCAAAATGTCTGAGATAGTATGCCCAAGCTTTGGCAAGAAGTTGAAATAAGGAAAAAAAAAAAAAAAAAGAGTTGGTTGGAGTTGTTTTGTTTTGTTTTGTTTTTAAAGATAAAGTTTACCTGTCCGATTTTAAAAGATGGACAGGCCTAACAGTTGATGCTACAGCAACTGCACAAGGGCAGGAATTCTGGGAAGGAAAAATGCATTATCTTTATTAATATTATTTTTATTTTTCTAAACCAGTATTGGACACTGGCAAAACTTTTATTGGCACTAAATGGAACAAATGTCTGTAAATACTCATTATCCTCCCCCTCCCTTCCCCTTCCCTTCCCCCTCCCTTCCCAATAGCCCAATAAACAAACATTACCTAAAATCACAACTGACTGGCCTACTTAACACATTTCACTTAATCAAAGAAAACAGATGATGAAAAATGGACGTTAGGATTATCAGGGAAAACCACAGGAAAGGCTCACAGTTCAGCCCACAATAAGCAAAATGAAAAGGTTGGAACTTCTACTGGCCATCAGTTGACAGATTGCCCACTAAAACACCAATTAGCTAATATCTTCCCCCACTACTGTTACAAAGATATGCAAAGCCTGTGTCTTCAACGCTACATTGTTCCAAATACACGGCAGTCTACTATTTACCCAGCTCCCTTGGGAGGAGTGAACCAGCCTGTTTCCTCATGAATCTGCACAGAGTAGTTATAAGACTCTAGGGCTGTCTCCTGATTATACTGACTCTTATCTGCTTCAAAGGATACCCTGGCCCTGCCTTTGACTAAGGTGGCATTGATTTGTACGATGACCGATTCTATGGAGTAGGCGCTGCTCCAGCCCTGTTTGGTGAGCAGTTCCATACACAACGCCCCTCCATCCAAGACATACCCGCCAGAAAGAACAGGCGACTCAACACGAACAAATGGAGGATCAAATGGAAAGGTATCTTTGAAAGAGAAGTTAAGTAAAATATAGTCTATGCCTTCTTTTTCTTTCAAGAGCTGAAGGTCACTGTACAAGGGACTATCAGGGTCAACCTTCCTCAGTTTAACATGCCAGTTGTATAAGTTGTCATTTATCAGTTCCACGGAATAAGTCCCCGATTTGTGACTCTGTGATCTGTATATCTCTCTGAGTTCTTTCATAAGTCTATTTGAAGAACACACTGAGCCAAACACAGAACCTCTCGAATGCTCTTGCCATCGGCGCTTCTCGAGATTCTGTAATATTGCCAAATGCTCTTTCTCAAGCCCTTCGTCCTCTGACTTTTTCTCACCACTAGTCTCTTCTTCTTTCAGTTCATAATGATCTGAGTCTTCCAGCCCGTCAGCTGCATCTTCTATCTTCTGAAGACTCCTCTTTGATGGCCGCCTTCTGAGCCATGGGGACCGGCTGGTCCAGCATCTCCAAATCCGGGTGCTCAGGCAGGTCATATATGCTGCAGAGTTCACGGAGCAGGCACTTGAGCTGCTGAGTAATCGTAACATTAGGCTTCAAATCTACCAGACGTTCCGCGACCATTGCGAGTTCGGGATCGTCAGTCAGCATGAACCATACCGCTGGCGAAGATGGGTAGGACTCGGTGATGGTGCAATACAGGCATAGTGGCGGCTCCTTCGAGGACTTTAGGAAATCACACGACAGCTCATCCAGCTGCCAGCTCTCGATGCGCAACAGCTCATGGTCCTTGTGAAAGATGGATGCTAGGAATTCCAGCTCAGCCTTAAGCTCTGATGACATCCTTCCTCTCCAGTCCTCCCAGATGAGTGTGGAAGCAAAGCAGACCCCTCGAGATGCCTGATCAAAAATGCATTATCTTATGAAAGGGATAAATAGTCTTGCCATCCCTTTAGCATGACAAACCCATCTTCCAGAGAAGTTGTCCCTTAGCCAGGCAATGGGCCAGCCCAACTGAATGTGGGGTCTCCACCCAGGCTAGAGATTTCATTTTCTTCATAAGAAAATAATTTTTCTCATTTAATGGTTCTCCAATGCTACTATAACAATATAACAGGCTGACCTTGAATTCCTGATCCTTCTGCCTTTGCCTCCCAAATTTTTAGATTAGAGATGGGTGTCCACCATGCTCAGCTAAATAGGAAGTTAGGTGTGAGCAGAAGTCGACCACAGTGAGTGGTTCTACTTATAATCCCAGCACTTGCCAAACTGAAGCAAGACGGTTGCTATGAGCTCAAGGCCAACCCATGCAGGCTACATCATGAGTTATGGATATGCCTGGACCACAGAATAAGACTGTCTCAGAGAGAGAAAAGGCCAGGGCTAGAGAGATGGTTCAATAGTTCAGAACACTGACTGCTTTTTCAAAGGACCAGGGTTCAATTCCCAGCACCCAACACAAAAGCGTACAACTGTCTGTAATTCTAATTCTAAGAAATTTGATGTTGTTTTCTGGCCTCCAAGGGCACCAGGCATGCATGTGGTATGCAGATATACATGCAAGGAAAATACCCATATACATATGAAGTAGGTGAGGCTAGGAGAGGAGGGAGGGGCAGGGCAGGGCAGGCAAGGCTGGACCAGGTGTGGTTGGTACACAGCTTTAATTCCACATCAATCACCAGTGAAAACAGAGCCCCACAGGCTGGCATCCAGAAGAGTCTGGTGGAATATTTTCTCCACTGAGGCTCCCTCATTTAAGATGACTGTAGCTTTTGTCAAGTTGACAGAAATCTAACCAGGACAGTGGTGCACACCCGTAATCCCAGTGCTCAGGAGGTAGAGGCAGAAGGATCCACTGAACAGCAAATGTGAGGCCAGTCTCATGAGAGACATGAGACACTGTCTCAGAAAAACAAGAATAAACAACAAAACCCTTTACAATCTTCTGGCCTCTGCCACATAAGTTTGGTCTTTATCTTAAGAGCAACAGAAAGTAAGTTTTGGGGATTTAGAAAGATAGGGGAGCATCTTAGTCTCTGTTCTATTGCTGTTGAGAAGTCACAAGGCAGCTCTTATTAAAAGAAAAAAAAATTAAAATTAAAAAAAAAGTCCTTAATTGGGGCTGACTTAGAATTTCAGAGGTCATTACATTCGTGGCAGGAAGCACAGCAGCATGAAAGCAGGTGAAGAATGGAAGAGGAGGGGGAGGAGGAAATGCGGAAGAGACTGGCTTGGTATGGGCTTTTGAAAAAAATCAAAGCCTACCCCAATTGACACACCTCCTCCAACAAGGTCACACCTACTCAGCCACAAGTCCAAATCTTTCTCAAACAGTGCCAGTCCCTAATGACAAAGCATCCAAATATATGAATCTGTGGGAGCCATTCTTATTCAAACCACCACAGTGACTAATCAGATTTTCATCGTAAGAGACAATTTGAGGAGATGGCTCAACACTTAAGAGCCCTTGCTACTCTTCAGGACGACTCACCCACACAGCAATTTACAACTGTCTATAACTCCAGTTCCAGCTTATCCAACACCCTCACACAGACATACATGCAGGAAAAACACTAATTCATATAAAATTAAAAATAAATTTGTTTTTAAAAAGATAAATTGAGCCAAATGCAGGAGCACATGAATTTAATCCCAGAACTCTGAAGAGCAGGGCAGGCTAATCTCAGTGAGTTCAAGGTCAATCCAGTGTACATAGCAAGTTCCAGGCCATCTGGGACCATATAGTGAAACCCTGTCTTGATGGATGGATGGATGGATGGATGGATGGATGGATGGATGGATGGATGGATGGATGGACAGACAGATGGGTAGGCTGATGGATGGATGGATAGATAGATAGATAGATAGATAGATAGATAGATAGATAGATAGGTAGATAGATTGGGTGGGTGGAAAGGTAGACAGATGGACCGGTAGACAGATAGATGGGTGGATGGTGGATGGATGGATAGATAGATATAGATAAGAATTATATTTTAGAATTCTTAACTGGAGAGAACACAAAATAGTGGCTGGGAAATGCCTCCTCATGCACAAAGGCACACACATATACACAATTTTAAATAAAAATAAAATTTTTAAAAAAACAAAGGAGGAGGAAAAGAATAAGAAGAGAGGGCAGGGAGAGGAAGGGGAAAAGGAAAGGTTTTCTAGATATTTTTTAAGGAGTGTTTCTTAGCTTGTTTGAATGAGGTAATGGGCCAAAAATATTTGTAGATCAAGTCATAATTCATAATGTGTTAATAAACATGCATGTCATTTATAAAAGACAGAATAACTAGATAAAGAATTGCAGCTCAGCTTAAGAAGGTGCAACACTGGGGCTTGTCCCAGAAAGTACAGAAAAGCCCACATTTCCACCTTCACCCTGAGCACAGTCGGTGGCCTTTTGGGGGAAGGTGGCCTTGGGCAAAAACATGGCTGAGCCCCTGCTGCCTGCTGGAGGCATTTGCTGGCAGCCTCCCATGACCCTCCTAGTACTTCATCCCTCAACCCAGGGGACGTATGGGCAGCACAACCCCACGTTGTTTTCAACAGTAACATTCTAATCTATTTCTTTCTTGTGTCCCTTTATTTCAAAAAGTATTTGTATAAGTAAAATATTGATTCCTAGAAGTATATTTCACACATGAGAGAGAGAGAAAGAGACAAGAGAGAGATTGATTTAGTTCCAGGCCAACCTGAGTTACAAAGGAGGGGGAGGGGAAGAAGAGGTAGGAAGGGAGGAGCAGTACTAGGCAGAGGATTTTTTTGAGGCACTGAAGAGAGAGGAAAGGAAAAGAGTATTAATGGTGAAAATTCATGACTCACGTCTTTTCCCCACCATCCCTTGCACTAGTCCCCATTCTGAAGCTGTAGAGTACTAGACACTAGATAACAACTCTGATAATGTCACTGCCACAGGGGCCCTGGGCCAGCTCTGGAGGAGATTTTCTCCAGCCCAAACACAGTCGGTTCTGTTCTCTCCAAATCTGCAGCAATAACTTTACTCCCCAAAGGCTGTACCACCAGTCACTGACTCTAAACGTATGTTAGAGTGAAAGGAACCAGGATTATGAGGTTAGATTTAGTATTCGGAGTTGGCTACCTGCTCAATCAAATTACACACTCCATATGCTATGAATTCACAAGCATTTTCACAATCTTATAAATGTATAAAAACATTCAACAGCTAAACATAAGAGGTCATGATGACAGCACCTTCTTTCTTTCTGTTTCAAGTCTATACCCACCGAGACAGTATCCAACGATCAGTATCCTACCTAGATCCTTTATAGACCGACTTCTCACAGGCCCAGTTCCTGACAGTCGCTGGCCTGGGCTATAGAGTCAAAGGAGATATGGTCATGACACCATGAGGCTTCTTCTCTGCAAACCTCAAGGAGGCTAGAGAAGTCACCACGGGAAGGGAGAGAGTGAAAGAGTGCACAGAGAGAGGAGGAGAAGAGAGAGAAGGTGACAGGAGAGAGCCAAAAGTCTGGATTCTATAGGGAGGAGCCTCTGGGGGGAAGGGCATCCCAGCCCTTGGGCTGGGAAGTTCAGGGTGGAGAGCGGGATATGCCATATAGGACTGAAGGATGCTGGGAGAACCTGGAAGCCAGGTCTGCCTTGGTACATGAAATTGCACCTCAGTCACTTGCCCTGGGGTCAGAAACCAAACAAAACAGATCAGAGTTGTCATTAGCAAAAGGTAAGCCAGGTCCCTAGCTGACGGCACTGTTGGGGGGCCAGTCTCTAACCCAGGGCACTGCTGGGGAGATAGGGAAGCCTTTAGAATGTGCAAACTTGCTGGAGAAATGGACGTGGCCTTGACATTTACAGCCTGGTCTTGAGAGCTGCCTAAAGTACCCTCTGCAGTCCCTGCTTCAGAGTCTACTGAGAGGTGTGCCCTCACCCTCACTGTCCCACCGCCTCAGTCTCTAGCTGGCCTTGCTGCCACACCCTCCTCCTTCCCATGTTGAGAGCAGATAAACCAAGAGGTACTACAGGATATTTGATTATTGTACCTAGAAAACCTAATTGTTAGAAAAAAATAAAAGCTTAAATGGATGCCAGATGCAGTTATGTGGGTCCTGAAGAGATGCAGTTTGGGTGTGTCTCTAAAAGATAGATATGAATGCTAAAGAATGGAAAGTCCCTGCTTAGTTTAAGGCAAGTTGCTTAGGAGAAGTCTTGTGGTCCTTGCTCTATGGCTCAAGGCAAAGTCAGCTGGATGGCCTTGAGCTACCTCACTGTAAAAGGTGAAAGGATTCAACCCTTACTGACTGACTTGTCTTGGGGTCCCCACCTCCATGATGGTAACATGGTTCAGCCTGGCAAGGGTGTAGGAGAAGAGCTGGAGATTTCTTTTATAACCAATTGGACCTTTGATGGTTCTCTCTCTCTCTCTCTCTCTCTCTCTCACACACACACACACACACACACACACACACACACTGTGCACGAGCCTCTCTGGAAGATAAAAGATAGGGATTTTAGAGATTTTCTCTTTGGGCTTCCAGGGACAACAGAGAAGCAGCTGTCAGGACACAGGTGAAACAGGATTCTAGGAAAGAGAGCTAAGGACCCCTCTTGGGTTTGGAGCTCAAGAGAAGGTAGACTAGCTCTGTAGAATGACACAGGTAGAAGAGATTATTCTAAAGAGCTAGCAGTTTTGTAGGATCAGGCTTGTAAAGATACTTTGTATATAGTTAAGAAAATAAAATTGGGCTGGAGAGATGGCTCAGGTGTTAGGAGCACTGACTGCTCTTTCAGAGGTCCTGAATTCAATTCTCAGCAACCACATGGTGGCTCACAACCATCTGTAATGGGATCTGATGCCCACTTCTGGTATTTCTGAAGACAGCTACAGTGTACTCATCTACATAAAAATAAATAAATCTTTTTTTTTAAAAAAAAGAAAGAAAAGGAAGTTACCTTGCTGAGCTCGCTGGGTTCTACCTCAGTTCACACCCCTCCTGTCTTCACTGGTAAAAATACTAGATAATTTATATGGTTATATATTACAAATAGGCTCTGGAGAGCATCAACGCATCCCAGCTTGTGGCCATGACAAAGCTGACTGCCTTAGGGTTACAGTTTGCTGTGATGAAACGCCAGGGCCAAAAGCAACTTGGGAAGGAAAGGGTTTGTGTCTCTCACAGTCCCATGTGACAGTTCATCATCAAAAGCAATGGAGTCAGGAACTCATGTAGGACAGGAACCTGGAGGCAGACTGTTTACTGCCTTGCTCCCCATGGCTTGCTCAGCCTGCTTTCTTATAGAACCCAAGAGCACCAGGCTAGGGCATGGCCCCACCCACAATGGCTGAGCCCTCCCACGTCGGATCACTAATTAAGAAGTTGCTTTACAGGCCTGCATACAGCCTGAGCCTGAGGAGGCCTTTTCTCAATTAAGGCTCCCTCCTCTCTTCATGACTCTAGTTTTCGTCCAGCTGACATAAACTACCGTCCAGCTGACCTCTTATCAATTTGATACACAAACACATCGCTGTTAAGCCACAACCTGTTCTTTCTTGTTCATTCCCAACATAAACACATTAATAAAGACATCACAATATCAAACTGTGGTGGTTCGAATGAAAACGGCTCCCACAGGCTCTTAGGGAGTGGCAGTATTAGGAGGTGTGGTTTTGATGGAGAAGAGTGTCACTGAGGGTGGGCTTTGAGATTTCAAATGCTCAAGCTGGGCCCAGTATCACTCTCTCTTCATGCTGCCTACAGACCCCAGTGTAAAACTCTCGGCTCCTTTTCTAGTACCGTGTCTGCCTGGGCACCACTATGTTTCCCACCATGACAATCATGGGCTAAACCTCTGAATCTGTGAGCCACCTCCAGTTAAAAGTCTTCCATTATGAGTTGCTGTGGTCACGGTGCCTCCTTATAGCAACAGAAACTCTAAGACAAAAAACATTTTACACACTCAGAAAGTCCCTCAGTCAAATTCACCACTTTTTTTTTTTTTTTTTTGGTTTTTTCAAGACAGGGTTTCTCTGTGTAGCCCTGGCTGTCCTAGAACTCACTCTGTAGACCAGGCTGGCCTCGAACTCAGAAATCCGCCTGCCTCTGCCTCCCAAGTGCTGGGATTAGAGGTGTGCACCATCACCACCCAGCTAAATTCACTACTTTTAAAGGCTGTCTCTTTTTAAAATATATATATATTTTAAAATTATATATTATAGTATATATATATCCTGTCTCTTTTGAAATCCAAATTCTCTGTAAGTTTTTTTTTTTTTAAATTAAGTTTAAAGTCTCTCAACTGTGGGCTCCTGTAAAATTAAAAATAAGTGCTTTCATACTTCAAGAGAGAGAAACCAGGACACAGTCACAATATGAACAAAACAAAATCAAAACTCCAGAAGTATAGATAATTCTAATATCTGAGAGTTACTCACAATCTGGCCTCCTCCGGGTGGCTTGGGAACCTTCTCTGGCTCTGCTGTCTGCAACACACAGCTTGTCTTCTAGTGACGGCTACTGCTGTTCTTGGCAGTCATCCCATGCATGGTCCTAGAATCTCCAAAATGCTGGAATCTTCTGCTAAAACTGGGCTACACTTCCACCAATAGCCTCTCACAGACTCTCTTCCCGGTACCAAGCTTCAGCTTCTCTGCACGACCTCTTGAATCCCAGGGCTTCTCTTGCTTCTCTGGCTGTGCCTTCTTTTATGGTCTCTCCCAGTGGCAAACCTCAGCTGTTCTCCATGACCCCTTCCTGCCTTCAAAACCAGTACCACCTGGGTGATTTAAACTACCAAGTTCAGCTGCTATCACAAGGCAGCACAAACTTGGCCACTTCTGGATCACAGCTTCTGTGTACTGGCCCTAAGGAAATGCTTCCCAGAAGATTTCACCTCAGTGACGCTGGTCTCTTCTTAGCCATAGCTGATTCTTCAGCCCTAGCTGACCAACACCCATTGTCCCAGCAAAGCAAACATTTTTACTTTAGTGGTTCTGGTCTCTTATTAATCGCAGCTGATTCTTCAGTTCCAGCTGACCAAATACCACAGATTCTTCATGCAAGTGCCCTGGTAGGGTCTCTGAAGTGTTACAAGCCAGGCCTCCATCTTCTGCATAGCTCTCAGCAGTCTTATCTTCCAAGCTCCCACAGAAAGCTCACTGAGCTCACACAATGGCTTTTCTAGCCCAAAGTTCTTCCACAATCCTTCCCAAAAAATGTAGTCAGTTCTGTCACAGCCACACCCACTATCCCCGGTACCTACTTGTCTCAGTTAGACTACTATTGCTGTAAAACACCATGACCAAAGAGTTGAGGAGAAAAAGGTTTATTTGGGCTTATGCTTCCACATCACTGCTCATCATCCAAGGAAGTCAGGACAGAAACTCAAAACAAGAGCCGGGCGGTGGTGGTGCACGCCTTTAATCCCAGCCCTTGGGAGGCAGAGGCAGGCGGATTTCTAAGTTCGAGGCCAGCCTGGTCTACAGAATGAGTTCTAAAACAGCCAGGGTTACACAGAGAAACCCTGTCTCCAAAAACCAAAAGCCAAAAACCAAAAAAAAAAAAAGAAAGAAAGAAAGAAAGAAACTCAAAACAGGGCAGGAACCTGGAGGCAGAAACTGATGTACTTCAATGACTAATTAAGAAAATTCCTTATAGGTTTGCCTATAGCCTGATCTTACGGCGGCATGTTCTCTAAGGACCCTAGCTTGTATGACGCAGACATAAAACTAGCCAGGGCACTGAAGCGAAATGAAGGTCACAAACTTGTTCCTCTAGTCTAACTGAGCCCAAGGAGTCCTAAGCACAACCCAGCATTCCCTTCCTTTCTCCCCACAAAATACCAGAAGTTGTGGAAGGGAGTGTGACTTTTCTCAAGTCAGAAAACTCCTGTCTAAGGTCACAGCCGGCAGACACACAAGTCTTTCCCTGAGGATATCCCTTCGGTGATGCTTGCTTCCATTCTCAACGCTAACACCAGCTAAAAGCACAAAAGATGTCCAACGCGCACATCCGAGGAAGCTAGTTTGCCTGATTGTGCAAAACAAAGCTACTTTTGGCTTTGAAGCCGCTAGGCCAACAGGCAATAAAATCACCTGAGAATGGAGTATGACCTCAAACTGTAGAACGTTAGAGAACTGGAGGATACGGGTTAGGAAAGGGTTAACAGGGAAAGCAAACCTGCTTCTGTAAAGTCCAAACACAGGAGGTGCCAGTGGAGGGTCTAGGTCTTCTGTATCAGTACCAGCAGTGAGTATTTACATACGCTGCTTCACATATCAAGCATGACACAGCCTCTCCTTTCATACACAATGGCTGGACATAGCATTCCTGGGCTGTCTAGTGAAGGTTTATTTATTTTAGACACTATTGACACTTAGTTTGAAAGCATTTACTGATAGGTTTCTGTATCAGGCAGCTTTCCATTTCTATAGTAAAATACCTGAAGCAAACAAATTATAAAAGAAAAAGGTTTAGTCTATCATATATAGGATCTAGATTTAAATTAAATATATATATATATAAAATATGAGCAAGGTGTATATGATATATAGGCATGAAAATATAATGAAATATGGGATGGTAGCACATGCTTTTAATACCAAGACTTGAAAGATGTCCTGTGAGGATCAAGAGCTTGCCATCTGTGGCTATATAGTGACTCTTGGGATAGCCTGGGATACTTAAGACCCTCCTTCAAAAATAAAAGTCCCCTGAAAGAAAGTTATTGTCTGTACACTAAAGAAACTAACAATGAGAAAAAGGAAGGCTGAAGAGACAGCTCAGTGCTTTAGAATACTAGCTGCTCTTGCAGAGGACCTAAGTTCAATTCCCAGCACCTACATGGTACCTCACAACTGCCTATGACTCGAGTCTCAGGGGATTTGATGCCCTCTCTTGGCACATACAGTAATATAGGCTCACATACATACACATAAATAAAAATAAAGTGTTTTTAAAATAAATTAAAATTCGGAAAAGAAAGTTTAGTTTTGAATCGTAGTTTTACATGGTCAGTCCAAAATTGAGTGCCCAGCTTTGCACAGTGGCAGTATTGTAGCCAATGAGGTTTATCCGAGGCGTGATTATGGCTCATTGAAAACAGAATTGAGGGCCCTGTTATTTCGGGCCTCAAACTGTCAGGTCCCAAAGAAACCCTGGTCAACGCTCATTCCTGTGAGCTCTCTGTGGCTCCGCCCAGCACTTCTCGGTCCTGCCCCCTACCCTAAATCTCTGTAGCCCAGGGGATTTGTTGCCCTTCCTCCTCCCTTCCTCCGGTTCCTCAAGCCGGCAACCTCCCATTTCTGCCCTGCACTCTTTTGTTCCTGGACTCCTCCCTTGATCCACTTGCCCTCTCTCCTCTCTCCACTCTTCTCCTCTCGCTTTCCCTTCTCTCCTCTCATGGGGGTTCAGTCTGGAGTCTCGCAGATAAACCCCTCTTCCTCAGCGTACCTTGGAGCGGTCTTGTCCTCATTTTCATTCACCAAGTCATTTTATGCTGGAAATGCATAACATAGGAAGCTTCTTGTCTTGTGAGCCAGGAAGGGTGAGAGAAAGAGAAGAAACTGGTTCCCACAATCCTCTTCTAGATCATGCCCTCAGTGACCTAATGACCTTTCTCTGAAAGGTTCCGCCATCTTCCAGTAAGACCCGAAGGAACCAAGCCTTTAAATAAAATGCATGCATTTGACGCTCCATGCCACGGAATTCCACCCCGGCCTCTGCCTCATGATAAAATAAGCATTCATTTCAACTCCTCCAGTCTCCAATCCCAGTGACAGGGGAATCCTAGTGGTAGGAGAAAAAGCCCACCAGACATTTAGATCGTTGTCTCGAGTCAGGAGTATGAGAAGAAATGGGAAAATCCCTATCCTTTTTTTTTTTTTTTTTTTTTTTTGGTTTTTCGAGACAGGGTTTCTCTGTGTAGCCCTGGCTGTCCTGGAACTCACTCTGTAGACCAGGCTGGCCTCGAACTCAGAAATTCACCTGCCTCTGCCTCCCAAGTGCTGGGATAAGGCGTGCGCCACCACCGCCCGGCATCCCCATCCTTTTTTATCTATTCGAGGCCCCTCTTCTTATCCATCTGCCTATCAGGGATCTAACTCCGGCCCCGTCAGCTGGGGGTGTGGTTCAGTTGCTTGCAGTTCTTGCACAGCGGGCACAGGCCTGGGGGTCCGTTCTCAGCGCTGTATAAATAGGGCAGGTGGTACATGCCCGTGAGCCCAGCAGTGTTGGAGTGTGGGGTGGAGGCAGGGGTGTCAGAAGTTTAGGGTCATTCACAGTTTGACAAATGAGTTTGAGGCCAGGAGAGGGTACGTGAGGACATAGCTCAAAAACAGACAAGAAAGTCAGATGACCCCTGGGAGGAAAACAGGTCCAAGGGTTGTCTCCTGGGCATCGAGAGTGGCCCAGGGTTGTTCAGAGCGAAGAGAACAAAGGCAGGGGCCCAGGAAGTTTGCATGAAGCCTTGCCAGGGTGAGCAGTAGCTGCTGCTCGCAGCGGAACAACCACCTCCTGGTGCTGAGGAAGTTGCTGCCACTGAGTGTGCAATCTCCTCCATTCGCCCTGCATGTTGTCTTTCCATCTGACGTGTCATCCTGGGAGGGAGACACGACTCAGTTCCCACGAGAAGATGGCTCCAGCTTAAGTGGACAGTATCCACGTGGGATGAACTGCCTGTAAAACCCTGTTCCTGGAAGGTTCGGGGCCAGGAAGGTCGACTTCTAGGAGTGTCCCTCTAGGAATTCTGCAGCAGGGCATTCGGGATGTTCCAGAAAAATCTTTAAAACTCCCTAGATATTTATCTGGGTGCATTGAACCTTGAAACAGAGAGATAGGGCAAACACTACCTAAATGATTAACATGTAGAGTTGGGCAGGAATTTGTTCCAAAGTTAAGGCAGAAGAAGCAAATACATAAACGAAGGCAGAGGTGGCAAGTTTTATTTTGCTTTTAGTTATCCATTAGACATCTGCAGGCCCAGGGCAAGGTCAGCATTTCTAGCAAATACAGCCAGTGTCCCTGTCATGACCCCAGTAAGGACAACTATTGTTGAAATGATTACAGCAAGTGCTGGAGAGGGTGTGGAGTCAAAGGAATTCCTGAACACTGTGGAATGTTCATACCCATCATGGAAAGCAATATGGGGACTCTCAAGAAATCAAAGTAGAATAACCATAGAACCAGCAACCCCACTACTGTCTCCAAACGAAATGAGATCAGCTTGTCAGAGCACACATGGAGTTCACTGAATCGTTGTTAACAGTGTAAGAGTAACAGTAACTATAAAGAAAATGAGATGTGCAGGTGCAATGAAATCCTCTTCAGTCATTCAGTCATACAAAACTTTAAAAAAGGAAGAGGTGGAGGCTGGAGAGATGGCACAGCGGTTACCAGCACTGGCTGCTCTTCTGGAGGACCTACACTCAGCTCCTAGCACCCACATGACAGTTAGCAACCATCTGTATCTTCATTTCCAGGGAACCCAGCACCCTCTTCTAGCCTCCTCAGGCATGGGCAAAACATTCATACATAAAATAATGATTTTAAAAGGAGTTTCGGGGGCTGGGGAGATGGTTCAGCAGTTAAGAGCACTGGCTGCTCTTCCAGAGGTCCTGAGTTCAATTCCCAGCAACCATATGGTGACTCACAACCATTTGTAATGGATCTGACGCCCTCTTATGCTGTGTCTAAAGACAGCTACAGTGTGCTCATATACATAAAAAAATAATTTTTTTAAATCAAAAACAGTGAGGTCAGGAACTCAAATAGGGCTGGAACCTGGAGGCAGGAGCTGATGCAGAGGCAATGGGGCAGGGGTGCTGCTTACTGGCTTGCCCTCTATGGCTTGTCCAGCCTGCTTTCTTATAGAACCCAAGACCACCAGCTTAGGGATAGCATCACTCATAATGGGTTGAGCCCTCCCCCATTAATCACTAATTAAGAAAATTCTCCACAGGCTTTCTCAACATAAAGTCACACAATGCCCCTCAGGGCCAGCTCCTGGGACTTGTGCCCACTAGGTCCCTTCTCTTCACTAGGTTGCACTTCCTCCCAAAAGCACCATGCTAGGGCCCAAACCTTCAACCCCTGGGCATTTAGAGAACACTCTCTGTCCACACCATAGCACTATGAGGTGACAGCTTTCCACTGCTGTGGTCCGGAACTGATGATTTGAACGTATGGGTGCCGCCACAGACCTGTGTTTGGATGATTGATCCCCAACTGCTTAGGGGCACTGCTTTGAGAAGTTGTAAAATCTTTTGGATGGGAGGCCGTCAGGGGCAGCAGCCCTTCTGGCCTTGGGAGTCTGCTTCTCATTTGACCACAATGTAACCGAGCTGCCTCACGTTCCCCATGGCCACGGGCAGAGCCCTCCTGCATCCATACCTTCTTTACAGTATGGGCTCCATCCCCTAGATCTGCAAGCCAAAATGCTCCCTTCCTCCCTGCAGTTACTTCTTTTGGGCCCCTTTTCTCAGCGGGCCTAATAGATATTTAATAGACAGGTCATTATAACAGGGACCAGGGGGCCACCCTCTAACCGGCTTAATAATCAGGTACTTGTTCAGCTACTTTTTTGTTGTTGTGATAAAAATCTCATGACCAAAAGCAATTTAAGGAAGAGGAAGTAATTTTAGCTTCAGGTTCCAGGGGGATAAAGTCCATATGGAAGGAAAGGCATGACAGAAGTTGCTGGAAGCAGAGATTCACATTTCATCCACAACAGTAAACAGGGAGACAGAGCAGGAAGTAGAGAGAGGCTATAAACTCTCAAAGACCCCCTGCCCGCCCCCAGTGGCAAGGTCCAAATTATAAAAGGTTCCATAACCTTCCCCATAGCCCACAGTTAGTGAACACAGGGTCGGATACACGAGGGTAATCAGGACAGCACCACAGCTAGGGGGCACAGGGTCAGATACCCAAGCATCGGAACAGCACCAGCAAGCGAGGGAGCACAGGGTCGGATATCGTATCCAGGCATTTCTCATTCATATGAGGCTGTTATCACATTTGGCCTGGGTCTTAATGGCATAAGTAGAAAGTAATTACCACATTTTCTAGAGAACCAGCTGTTTTAGTTAAGGCCTTAGATGGAAGATATGACCTTCATTTGATGGACAGAGCTGGCATCTTCATAGGAATGGCACTAATAGAGGAGATGCGACAGGTCGGACCCTGGAGGAGTCGCTCCGGGTCAGATTCCTCCTCTCCCTTTGATCTTGTTTTCTTTCCACTGTCCTGATTTACCTGCAAGCTAAGGACATGGAGGCTTATAGATGTGCCTCCTATAGACTAGCCTATGCTCCTAAGGCGTAAAGCAGGGCAGAGAAGGAGGAACGCAAGTCCCGAAGGGCGAAATGAAGACAGTCCACCCAGTTTCCTCTATGGTGGTAGCACAGCACCCTAACTCCATCCGGTGGCTGGAACGGTGACAAACAGCCACGAATTTAATAAGGGATATAGAGGGAGATAGAGTGCCCATGCCTTTCCAAAAAAAAAAGAGAGAGAGAGAGTGAAATTTCTCACCGCATAAAGAACTTGATTCTTCCTTGCGTGGTGCAGTACACAATGCCATCCAGAAGATGGCAGCATTGGCAAGCCATCCGCCACCTAGAAATCCAACGCACAAAAACATGTTTTACAATTATCATTGATAGACAATAAGTTTTCTAATCAGAATGAGAGATTTCATTTGTTTTATTATCTTTTAATTCCATATATGCGCCTGTGTCTGTGTGTAGGTAAGTGTACGTGAGGACTGGCACCTGCAGAGACTGAGCCTCCGGAGCTGGATGGAGATCAGAAGGCTGGACTTGGGTGCTGGGAACTGAATCTGGGTCCTCTGGAAAAGCAAGTCCTCTTAACCACTGAGCTATCTTTCCAGCTACCAGAATAACTTTTAAGTCATGGATGGTCCTAAGTAACTAAATGAAGTGCAGAGCTTACTGTTGAGTAGCTATATAGTTCTGTGGGTTTTTTGTTGTTGCTGTTTTGTTTTTTGTTTTGTTTTTGCGAGACAGGGTTTCTCTGTGTAGCCCGGGCTGTCCTGGAACTCACTCTGTAGACCAGGCTGGCCTCGAACTCAGAAATCCGCCTGCCTCTGCCTCCCAAGTGCTGGGACTAAAGGCGTGCGCCACCACCGCCCGGCTTAGTTCTGTGTGTTTTAAAGAGTACATATGCTCCACATTACCTGATGATATCATCAAATGCAAATGATGCAGACCCTATAAATATAGTAGTATTAAATGTCTATATGTTATAAAGCTATAAAAATCTCCCATTGTAGATATGTACAAATAATCTATAAACTGCATTCTAACATTGAAGCAAAATGTGTCGAAATCCCCGCAATTGGAAGGTGGAGGCAGGAATATCAGTTCGATTCCAGCCTTAGTTGCATGGTGAGTTTGAAACCAGCCTGGGCTCCGTGATAACCAGTGTAATAAGACAAACACCAGGTTGAATAACTAGAAACAATTGTTCACAAACCACATATAAAGCATCATGTTTGGGGAAAACTGGGGAGATAACTCACTCAGAAGAGGTTTTTTTTCTGACTGAGAAATTTTTAAACTGTTTTAATAATATTCAAAATTCAAAATTGTGACTTTTTAAAATATGCATAGATACTGTCTGTTGTGTTTTATAAAAAATAGAGAGAGAGAGAAGGAATATGTTTGGTGAATGTGTAGTCAGATGTGGGGGAAGGTGGTGTCTCTGCCAGTCCATGCTGAGGCATCCCTTCCCCCTGAGGGACCAGACACAGGACAGTATAATATAGAATAGTTTATTCAGGACATAGGGAGGGGAGTTGAGGGAGTAGACACAGAGAGAGAAGGGGGGAGGGGGAGAGGAGTAGAGGCCAGCCATGAGCATGTGGGGGGGGGAGAGGGGGAGTAGGAGAGAGAGGACAGAGCAAAGGCAAGGAAGCAAGAAAGAGAGGAAGAGGCAAGCAACCCTTTTATAGTGAGTCAGACACACCTGGCTGTTGCCAGGTAACCGTGGGATGGAGCCAAGACTAAATGCCAACACTACCAGTACTCTAGGCCAGCTTTAGCTAAGGATAGAGGATGGCACACAAAGGGGGAACACCAAACCATGACAGTGTAAAGGCCTGATCCCTCAGTCTAACTTGGAGATAAGTAATACAGTAGAATATGGTTGAATTTGGAGCCAGTAAGGCGCCATGTTGTGTTTCGATGGGCAGCTTGCCACCTCCACAGAATCACACCGGGCTGAGTGGAGACCATGTTCGTGGGGCTGATCACAGTGGAAACATAAAAAAAAAAAAAAAAAAAAAAAAAAAAAAAAAAAAACAGATGGACTGTGGAGACGGCTCAGCAGATAAACAGGGCATGTGATTTCAGGTAAAGCAGTGGTACCCATCTTTCTAAGAAATGAGAGTCAGAGACAAAGCAAACCCCTGGAAGCTTTGTAGTCAGTAACTTTGTAGCTAGCTTGGCATACAAAAGAGTGGATTCTCTCAAACAAGGTAGAAGGCAAGGACCTACATCCAAGGTTGTCCAACACACACACATACACACACACACACACACACACACACACACACACACACAGAGTCAAGTGCAGATTGTAGTACACCCATGAGTATGCATGGGGAGTAGGGAAGAGCGAGGAAGAGGGAGATTAAAGAAAAGCTGAGGAATAAAACACTCTACCCCAAGTTGTGGTTAATCAAGGACAGTTTTGACCCTGAAAAGATTTTAGGGTGTCTAGAAAAACATTTGGTTGTCACAAGTGCCACAGTGTTAATGGTGGCGGCTAGTGGTTAAAGCCAGCTAGGCAGGAAACGCCCTCAACACACAGAAAGCCTCCCTCAACAAATAAATCCTCCGATGGGAATTGGGCCACCGTGAGAAACTGCTCTAACAGAAACTGCATCCTTCAGATGACAAGGATAGGGAGACGGGAGTGTGTGAGTCACAACGACAGAGGGAACAAATTTAAAGATGCCTCACTGAACAAAAAGAAGAATTGAGATGTTCTTCCAGACCGGAGTAAGCCAAACATGATCATATTTGCAAAGCAGGGAAAAAATGGCTACAGGAAGGAAATGGGTTGGAGATGGCCGGGTTAGAAAGAAACATTGTAACAATTCACTTGGGTTTTTGTTTTGTTTCGTTTTTGTTTCAATTGTTTCGTTTTTGTTTCAATCACAGCAAATGTTTTTAGGGGAAACTGAATTTCAAGATTGAAAGTGTGGTAGCAGTAGGTCAAAGGGCAGTAGTTCTCGACCCTCCTAATGCTACAACTGACTGCCAGACGTTCTCAGACCGCCAGCAGTGTAAATAACAACATGGAGACTTTTATATAGTTTACAGCTTAAGCCTTTTGCTGGGGCAGTCACCCAGCTACCATTTAAACTTAACCTGACTATTCTTGCCTGCCACCTGCCTCGTGGTGGCTAGCTCTAGACCTCCGTGCTCCATTCTGGGTCGGCTTCAGAATCTCTTGTTTCAGCTTGCCTCTCCAGGAGACACTCTCTATCTGGAAATTCCGCCCTCTTACTTTCTGCCCCAGCTATCTGCTGTCAGATCTTTGTTTTAACCAATCAACAGTGAGACAATGCCTGATACTTTCCTAGGTTGCCTTTAGGCAGGTGAAGATGACACAATAGAAAACACAGCAATGGGCTGGAGAAGTGACAATACCAAAATCCTGAGGGCACTCAGCTCTCTGCCAATACACAATTAATAACTGAAAATACAAGGACATACATTCATACAATTCTGAGGAAAGTCACCCCAATAGTGACCCTGTAATACAGTTCAGCATGCTGTGGTGACCCAGTCATAAAATCATTTTTGTGGCTACTTCATAACTGTAATTTTGCTACTGTTATGAATCATAATGTAAAATATCTGATATGCAGAATATCTGATATGTGATCCCTGTGAAAAAGTCACTCAGCCCCAGAGGGGGTCGTGACCCACGGGTTGAGAACCTCTGATCTAATGGCTTTGCAAGTCCAGGTAGGAATTAAATGAAACCACCCCAGCAGTACCCCCATTCTTGATTCCCTCCCTCCCTCCAACTAAGCTCACTGCAGCTGCTGCTTGCTCTGACCCAGCCTGCTTCTCTATGAATACCAGACTTCAGGCTGCAGTTCTTAAACTTGTCCTACTAGACTAGCAGCCCAGTTTGACTTGTTCTTCTAATTTGGTCTTTGAAATTTCACTCTACCCGTTTGTACCCCTGAGAGGGTTGAAACTACTCCACTCCTTAGCCCTTTGAATGCTAACTCCTTAAAAACAGTTGTGGGGTATGGGGGGTGAGGGCACAGGGAGGGACACTTGGGATAGACTTTGTTCAACAGAGTGCTTGTTTAACATGTTACAGTGCTCTAGTTTGATCTCCAGTACCACATAATCTGGCCAAGATGGCATACTCCTGTAAGTGAAGGCTGCAGGATTAGATGTTCAAGGTTATCCTCAGGAGATATATATCAGGTTTGAAGGTAGCCTGGGCTACATGAAACCCAATCTCAATAAAACAAACAAACAAACAAAAACAGGCAACAGGACTGGAGAGATGGCTCATCAGTCAAGAGCAAGTACTGCTCTTACACAGGACCCGAGTTCAAATCCCAATACCAGTGGTTCACGAATGTCTGTAACTCCAGTTCTAGAGGATCTGGTGCCTTCATCTGGTCTCCTCAGACACCTACATACACACACACATTAAAAAATTAAATAAATGTTTAGTTTTTAAAGAAACAAAAAGATGGTGAGAGGAGAAGGCAAGGTTTGGAAATCATTTCCTCCATCCCTTGGAAAAGGCTCTGTCTTCCCTTCTGTGTCTGATTCTCTCTCCTCCCTGCTCTTTTCTGCCAAGTCAGAGCCACATCCGCATGCAGCATTCCAGGCCAACCACCATGTGAATCTGTGGTATTTTCTGCGTACTTAATGTAGACTAAGGAAATACTTCAAAACTAAGCAAAACCGAAACTTAAGAATGGTTTCCCAGCTTTCTTCTCCCCCACTCCACCCCACCCTCACCCCATGTTCCTTGGAAGCTCCCCACTAGCTGGATCCAATCAGAATCCATCGAGAAAACAAGCTCACTAATGCATTGAAATAGGCCAGCCTCTGCCGCCGGCCCAAGAAAGACCCAACCTAAGGAAGAAGAGAGGGACTTGAATCTCGAGAGGGAGAGAAATCAGTAAATCCCTTTCACAACCTTTGTACCTACCTGTGAGATAACTCATGGAAAATTGTCATGCACTGTTCAAGCTCACTGTGAACCCGACTCTTGAAGTAGGGTTTTCAGAGTATATTTGTCTCAAAGTGTCCTTCAAGGCCCTTGTCTGAGGATGAGCTGGTTCCATTAACTCTAACATGGAGGCAGAGAGCAGCAAAACAGCCCCGAAGTGAAAACACAGTGTCCTTGAAAACAGCTGGAAGACAAACTGTTTCCTACAGACGCCACTGTTATTTATCCCACAGCCACAGATGTTTGCTCACAGAGAGAAAGCTCGATGCCTCAACCTCCCCAGTTTCTTTTAGATGCTGTGAGCACCTTATTTGATGATGTCACCTTCCTGCAATTATTTGTCCTTTTGCTTGGAGGTTCCATGGAGGGAAACACCCTGCTCTGCCAAACCTGTCGTTATCAAGAACTCCAGCAGGCAATCTTAACGGGGCTTCCCGGTCAATCTCTCCTGGATATTTTGAGCACCTAATTTGATGATGGTTTACTGTCCATCTATCTGACACTATTTATCCGTTTTCTTTGGCTGGCTATAAATGTATCAAACTCACTCAAACAAAATTAAAAATGTAGCTGTCGCAGATTGTTCTCTGCACTATACAGAACAGCTCCACTACGCAGCTGAGGTAAAAGAAATAAAGTATTCCCCCGGCCTTGGTGTCGCACGCCTTTAATGCCAGCACTCGGAGGCAGAGGCAGGTAGATCTCTGAGTTGGAGGTGTTGATTCTGAGATTTGCCACGAAAAGCAGCTCCAGCATTTAGGACAAAATTTGAAGCAAGCTTTATTAATAAATATTAGATACTGACCAATTGATGGACTTTGGTCAGGACCATTACTCTGATTTTCACACATGAGAATGGCCTCGAGCCTGATGGTACAGTGGCTTATACGGATAAACCAACAGGCCACCGTACTTTCCCATGAGGTGTTATTATTTCCCAAGAACTACAATTCCCAGCATTCAAGAAAGTGACCTGGTTCCAGGGCAGGTAGGACTTACAAAGGCATTACAAAGGCCGGCTGTGTTCTACAGAACAAGTTCCAGGATTAGCCAGGGCTACACAAAGAACCCCTGTCTGGAAAGACAAACAACAAAAAAAAGTGAAGCATTACTGATGTTCTCAAAGCCTCTCTCCTCCTCTCCCCTCCCTATTGGTTTGTGAGTCTATCTCAGCGGGTAGAGTGCTTGTCCTGCCTGTACAAGGGTTCGATCCCCAGCACCACATAAACTGGGCATGGTGACACACACCTGCACTCTCAGCACTGGGGAAGTAGAGGCAGGGGGATCAGAAATTCAAGATGATTTTCTAGTACATAGCAACTTGGAGACCCAGCCTGGGCTATTAGAGACACTGGAAAGTGGGAGGGAGATAGGGAGGGAGATAGGGAGGGAGGGAGGGAGGGAGGGAGGGAGGGAGGGGGGAGGGAGGGAGGGAGGGAGGGAAATCACTTCATTTCACCAGGAGCCCAGGACCTGGGCTCTGGCACTAAAGTTCATCCTTAGCCTTTTTTATTTTTATTTTGAAACAAAGTCTTGCTAAGTTAAGGAGCAGGCTGGCTTTGAACTCACCCTGTAACCCACAAAAACCTCCAGTTTGTGTTTCCTTCTGCCTCCGCTACCTGACACCGACTGTTTTGAAACAAGTGCTTCTCCCTCCCCAAAATTCTTAAATTTCTACCGACACACTCCGACCTCATCTATTTGAGGATTTACATCTTACCTTTATGTTTATAAGTTTTCTATAAAATGGGGGCCAGAGAGATAGCTCTGCAGTCAACGGTGGGCTGCTCTTTCACAGATGGGATTTCATTTCCCCCATAACTAGAAGGCAGGCAGCACCCAGATGCCCAGAGCCCCAGCTCCAGGATTCTGGCCTGTACCTGCACCTGCACACACTTGCAAAGTCACACAGAGACACAGGCCTACATAAAGCAAATCTTTTTAAAAACTTTGTCTAACAAGAATAATGAAAATAAAGCTTTTCTCGATGATTATGCAGTATGGGTTTTCCTGCCATTTCAACGTTTACTTTTTAAAACTTTTTTCCTGTAATATATTCAGTTCCAGGCCTTTGTTTTCTGTTTTCATGAGTTATGTTATCTGTTTGTAAAAAACCAACACAGTAATGCTTGGAACAGTTTATACGTCTTCACTCTTTACACAAAGGCTACGATGAAGGTTCTCCTAGATTTCTCCTTCCTCAAATATGTAAGATTCTCTCTAAAGCAAAATCATAACTATTTTAGTTTGAATCCTCAAAAAAAAAAAAAAAAAAAACAGAGCCTGAAGCAAAGATTAAGTTATTGATGTTTGGTTTAGGAAGCCTGGGCAGCCAGCAGAAGGAAATATGAAGCTTGGCTAAGAAGATATAAAACACACACAACACCACACTGCAGCATGCGTCATAAACCACAAAAGATGGCGACAGAAGGCAACTCTGGAACAACAAGAAGTGTTTGTAGAGGAAATAATGCCCTAGCAGAACCCAAGGAATAGAGAAGGGTTCTTATCTGCCTTTCTCTCTTCCCCTCTCCCTTTTCACCCCATAAACTTGAGTTTCTGTGTCTGTTGTGTACCATCTGGCTTCTTGCCAGCCACGTAGGCGGTCAAACCCTATTATACCCTGTATAACATTGTATCCAAGCCCAAGAGGGGAGCTATCCGTCCCTGTAATTAGAGCTTATGCTAAATAAACTTCCGGAAAGTCTAGGCTTGCAGTTCAGAGTCCCACCAGCCCAGGATGTTTAGGAAGGACACCAGCCACAAAACCAGCAAGGAGGCAGGATGGAGGAAGTAGTTACAGGATCCGAGGAACCAGTTTGTGCTGAACAAACCGTATGTTTCTAGCTGTACCTGATGTTTACAAATTGTTCTCCAACACGATTACAATTCCATCCTAAAGCTAGAATGCTAATTGTTTCCTTGGGTCTTTGTTTCCTTGGGGAGGAGGGGTGCTTTTGTTTATAAGTATTTTGCACGCATGCACCAGTGTGCACCACATGTGTATCTTACAGTAACAAAGGTTGACACCCGAGAACTGGAGTTATAGGTGCTTGTGAGTTGCCCTGTGGGTGCTGGGAACTGAACCCAGGTCCTCTGCAAGAGCAACCACTGCTCTTAACCTATGAGCCATCTGTCTGGCCACTATTCCGTATTTTTGTCAACAGGTAGTATTTATCCTGTTACGTAAATTTAAGTATTTGACTTGCTGTGTGGTGGCATTAGGATTATTTTAATTGGGGTTTAGTGGTTAAGAGCACTGGCTGCTCTCCCAGAGGTTTTGAGTTCAATTTCCAGCGACCACATGGTGGCTCACAACCATCTGTAATGGGATCTGGTGCCTTCTTCTGGCCTGCAGGCATACATGCAGGAGGAATGCTATATATATAATAAAAAAATAAATAAATCTTTTTAAAAATTTATTTTAATTGGCATTATTTAATTCATTGTCAATGAAACTAAGTAATTTTTTCCATCACTGAATTAATTATCTTGTTTTGTTAAAATCCACGGGGAACGACCAAAGACTTAAGACTCAATTTAGAGTAAATGAATTTATTCTTACTGCTAGCAGGACTGTAGCCTTAGACCCAAAACAGCAGGTGGTGCCACAACAGCTAAAGGACCAGATTATAAAGGTGGATATCAAGGGGGAACATCCCAGTTATCTCCGTAGCTTAGCAAGAATTATATCACTCTGTGGCAGAATATTTGATTACACTGTGAACCCCGAGACTGTGTGATTTACTGGAAAAACCTCTTTTTAGTTGTGGTGTGCCTCACCTTAATCCAAGAGCTTTCTGCTTAAATATTGTAAACAGGATTAAATAAAGTCAACTAGAGGTCAAGAGGTGGATCAAACAACCAGATGACAGGAAGTGAACATAGGCTAATTAAGAAAAAAAAAAGAGTAAGCGCAGGCAGGAGGACGGATAGAGAGACACACAGGAAGGAGATTGTTTGAGAACCGGTGAGAGGGCACATTTCCTGTGGGACGCCTGCTGAGGGGGAAGGTCAGCTGGGGGCTTTCTCTGCCTCTCTGAGCTGGCAGGCTTTCACCCCAGCATCTGTCTTCATTAGTAAAAATCGAGCGATTTGGATTTGGTAAAAATAATAACAATAAGTATCTATCATTCCCCTCAGTTGTTTTTCTTTCCCATTGTACAGAAATAAAAAAAGACCACCCCGTTCCCACGGAGCTAAGTGAGTTTACAGAAGCAGAGAGAAAGTAGTTAAAGGCCTCACAGCAGGGACAGCATTTTCCATTCTTCTCTGGCCTGCAGGCCTCTCTGATCTCACAGGATTCCAGGGCAAAGGTCTCCCGCCCTCAGGGATGCCTGGTACCACATTAAGTTTCTTTAGCCATCACAAGGGAATTCATTATAAATTATTACACAGGTCTGAGCACTGGAGGGCAAGTGTCACTAGAGCAGGCAATAACACGGTGCCGTCAGGTTAGGGCTGGCTGTCACCCACCTACAAACTGTTCAAATATATATATATATATATATATATATATATATATATATATATATATATATAATGTATATATATATATATGTATATATAATATATATATATATTCTGATTTGTGTGTGTGCTTTTAAATCCTCTCCAAGTATGAAAAAATAAATATTTTTCACATTGCAAAATTCTGTCCCTGGATTATATATCCAATTAGTAATGGCATCTTGATGAAGAGGAGATAATTCTAATATAATCAAAAATCTTAATTATTTCAGTGTTTTACTGGAAATGATTACTAAAAACCTATCAGTTATTTCTTCAAAATAGCCGACTTTTCAAAAAATTTATTAATGATTATCTTGATAGTGCTCCTGATATTGAACTATCCTTGAATTCCAATAACAAATCTTAAATGAATATTCTTTATTATGGATACCTATTTATGAACTACTTGTTTATATTTAATAATAATTCAACTTTCACACTGGAATTGATTTTTGCAGTGTCTTTATATGAGGTTGATATTTAATTTAACTAAAATCCAGAAGGGCATGAGCCAGAAGAGATGCTTAAGTATCTGAGAGCCCTGGCTGCTCTTGCAGAGAACCCCAAGTTCCGTTCACAGCACCCGGGTGGTGGCTCACGTCACCTGTGACTTCATTTTCAGAGGATCCAGTGTCCTCTTCTACCCTCCTAGGACACTGTGTGTCTGTGGTACACAGACACAATCAGGCAAAACACCCATACACATAAGATAAAAATAAACAAATCTTTAAAATAAGAAGGGGGGAAGCAGGGGGAGATTGTGAGCTTTTTCCTGTCTGACTGATGTCAAAGGTCTCAGTTAAGCTATCCAGAACTACATTTCAAGAAGTCTGTCCATTTTCTCTACATGTCCTATCTTTTCCTCCATGGCCTTTGACCCATAAAACACTGTCCAGCACACACTACAAGGTTTTTCTTTGTCGTATCTCCCATTCCAGTAAGAAAACTTCCCTCCAACAGTAGTGTGTGCAGGAATGCATGTCAAAAGCAAACACAAGGCGTGACTTAGAGCATTTGCCAATAAGACACCCTGGTGAATTTCACGCCACTGAACACGGAGCTGGGAAGAAATGACGACAGTCAGATCTTACCGGTGAGAGCTGGCCTGAGCAGGATGACTCAGATCTGTTCACTCTGACAGACTAGGGAGGAGTTAAGAAAAAAAGAAAGAGGAATCTGATGTTGAAGGTAACAAAAAGACCAGAACTGCACTTAGATATCAACAGGAAAGGAGCTTTCCTGGGTCTCTCTACCACTGCCACTACCCATATTATACACAGCCCATATCACACACAGCCCATATCACACACAGCCCATATCACACACAGCCCATATCACACACAGCGCATATCACACACAGCCCATATCACACACAGCCCATATCACACACAGCCCATATTACACATAGCCTATATTATATCCATATTCTATATTTCCATCCAGTACCTGGAACCAGTCAATAAATGGACTCCACACTCGATTTTCTTCAGGGCATTTTTAAAAACACTAGCCACTGGTATGTTTCCTACCTTCCCTAAGTGAGGTTATTCAGATGTTGTCTCATATATATGTAGGCTTTCATTCATGGTTCCTAGCTTACAACTCTCTCCTCAGGGCAGGACATAGGAATTAGAAGGTTAAATTCTCCACAGCAGATCACAGAAACTCTAACTCTCCCTCCTGCCTTTCTGCCTTGGGACTAACTATAAAGAATTCATCCACCTTACCTCTGTCTGGTAAGACAAGAGGTCATACATATGATATACTTCATTCCAGAGGAATTTTGCCTCAAGCCCTGGAGGAAAGTTCACAGCCTAGAGAGGCCGAATGCTAACTCAGACAGCCCTGGCTGGATCTGCCCACCCAGTTGGATAATATCTTTTCAGAAACAGCCATTTGCTCAATGACAGCTTTATCGTGTTCTTTTTTGTCCAGTCACATTTCAACATGGTTGTCTATGGTTATATCGTTATTATACAATTAAATGCCCCTCAAAACTCAAAAGTCAGGGTTCATAGACTCTCTCAACAGCTAAACATATTCAAGTCCCTGGAGCCAGGCGGTTGTGGCGCATGCCTTTGATCCCAGCACTTGGGAGGCAGAGGCAGGTGGATTTCTGAGTTCAAGGCCAGCCTGGTCTACAGAGTGAGTTCCAGGACAGCCTGGGCTACACAGAGAAACCCTGTCTCAAAAAAACAAAACAAACAAGCAAAAAAAAAAAAAAAAGTCCCTGGGGACTGGGCGCTCAAGAGCCATGGAAGCCCTGCACCCTTTCCCAATATGCTGTTCTATATATCTACTTATCTGTATCCTGTTTAATAACATTCTTTATAAAGCCAGTAAAGAGCCAGGCATGGTAGCACACACCTTTATTGCCAGCAGAGGTAAGCATATCTTTGTGAGTTTGAGGTTAGCCTGGTCTATGTAGTGAGTTTCAGGCTAGCCAGAGCTACACAGTGAGAGCCTGTCTCCAAAAAAAAAAAAAGGCTGGGCAGTGGTGGCGCATGTCTTTGATCCCAGCACTTGGGAGGCAAAGGCAGGCGGATTTCTGAGTTCAAGGCCAGCCTGGTCTACAGAGTGAGTTGCAGGACAGCCAGGGCTATACAGAGAAACCCTGTCTCAAAAAAACAAATAAGAAAGAAAGAAAGAAAGAAAGAAAGAAAGAAAGAAAGAAAGAAAGAAAGAAAGAAAGAAAGAAAGAAAGAAAGAAAAGAAAAGTGGGTTCAGTGGACGGCTGTTGCGCACACCCCTTAGATCCAGTACTTAGGAGGCAAAGGCAGGTGACTCTCTGTGAGTTTGAAGCCAGCCTGAGCTACAGATTCCAAAACTAAATAACCCTTGAATCACCCCAAGTAAAGCTGACCTGTCTCCCTGCAGCTGGGTCGGTACCAGTGTGTCGTGTAGTCATACTGTACATACTCACAGGGCTTCTGAACTCCCCCAACGCTAGCTGCTGTCTCTGCTCCATTCCCAGGGCAGGGAGGCTCACAGGTTCTACACCGGAACTTAGATAAAGAAGATTTCTACCTGGCCCCTGGAACATGTTTGGAAGGGACACTGCCCAGTTATCCTCATAACCCTAACTGCTGTCAAAGTAGCTGGTCTCATCTCTTGAACTGTCTACACAGGATAAACAAGGATAGTGGATGCAGGAAGGATCCTCCTTCCGGTAAGTTGAGGATAGTGACAGGTTATGGATCTCCAACAAACCATCCACCTGAAGCCACAGAAAACTCCAGATCTCCTCGGATTTGAGTATTATGTTCCAAATTTGGGAAGCCCGATTAAGGACACCACTTTTAGATGTGCCATCTGTGCTTGAGTAAACCCCAAAGGAGGGAAGGAGATCCTACGAGGGAGACAGGCTCAAGGAAATGGATGCGGGTTGCTGGGAGTCAGACTTAACTGAAATCAGGCCTGTTGTTTTTAGCTGTAAATAGTTGCTGGTGTTTGCAGATACCCTCTTGCAGGATGGATGGAGACCCATCTCACTTAGGCAGACAGTGCTCCAGCAGTCACTAGGAAACCTCTTCAGAAAATAATTCCTAGGTTTGGGGTCAGACAGTGGCTCAGCCTTCATAGCCAAAGTGTCTCAAAATCTGACAATGGCATTAAATATTAACTGGACATTACATCGTGTGTATAGACCACAGAGGTCAGGTCAGGTAGAAAGGATAAATAGAACCTCTTCAGGAGACTCTGACCAAATTGGTCCTGGAAACGGGCAAAAGCTAAGCCAGCCTCCTCCTCTTTCAGGGCCTGCTGTACTCCTTATTGGGAGGAACTTAGATAAAGAAGATTTCTACCTGGCCCCTGGAACCTGTCTGGAAGGGACACTGCCCAGTTATCCTCATAACCCCAACTGGTGTCATCTCTTGAAAAAAAGGCCACCGAGGATGGTGACGGGTGGAGCATCACTTGAACCTTGGACCCCTTAAAGATGAGACTAACTACAGTTTACTAACCTGGGATACACAATTCCCATCAGCCCTAAACCTGGACTTAGGAATTCAGAAAAAGGGGGAGGGTGAGAGATAGGAAACTATCTTTCAGGTGAACCTCTAGACTCTTATGTCCCTTCTAGGGGTGGAACAATATGGGTCTAGGAGATGGATGGGGGGGGGTCAGTAAATCAGGTGTGGAGAAGAGTGGCTGGAAAAAGGCCATCAGGATTTATAATTTTATGCATGACTGCCAATGTTGAGTTGTCCTGCCAAGGTGGATACCTGCATCATGTCCTCAGAGTAGCTAACATAGTTGTACTAATGCTTTTACTAAATGTGCCTCCTCCAACTAGCTGGGAACTCACACCCCAACTCTGTGTATATTGATCTATGTTATCTCCCAGGTATATGGCTATAATGGAGAAAAGGCAAGAGACATCTTGGCCTTGATCAATTCAATGTTAACAAAGGTCAAACAGGCCCCAATTTTGGTCCTAATCCTGGTAGGGGTGGAAATAGTATGTGCAACTCAGCCTTGATCATTGGGAAACAAAACTTTGAGGAACTCAGTTCCCGATAGACTTAGGACCATGCTGTTTAGAGAATTCCATCTCCAGGCTGGAGAGTCATGTTGACTTCCTCACGAAGGTAGTCCTGCAGAACTAAAGAACACTAGACCTCCTTTTTATGAAACAGGGAGGACTTCTCATGGTCTTAGGAGAAACTTGCTTGTTTCAATGCCAACCAACCAGTAGTAATTAGGGAAAACCTTGCCATGGTCAGAAAAAAACTCAAAGAAAGAAAAGAGAAAAGACATAGATCAGATAATTGGTAACACTCCTGTTTATGTGGTCCCCATGGCTGACAACCTTAATGTCATCCTTAGCCCAACTGTTGATTCTTAGTGTGATTAGCTATTGGTTGGACCCTGCATCCTCAACTGCATGGCCAACTATATCAAACAGAGAGTAAACTCAATTAAGCAACTGTTCTTTAGGACCAATCAATATCCCCAGGACAGGCCAATAATCTGACACATGCCCATAGAACCAGTGGAGATTGTGACAGGGCCAGACAGTCCAGAGGTTCCTCCATTTTGTATTTTTGCTGACGCCATTTCAGGTTGAACTAGAGTTTAATCATCTTGATGGAGAATCCCATGGAAAAATTCTAACTTTATTCTAGGAACTTGAGGCTAAGTTGTCCCAGTTAACTTAGCTTCTGTTAAATGGCCTGCTTGTGAAACTGAGCCACCTCCTACAGCTAACTGCTTGTTTTAGCTTCTGTTGAACTGCTTGCTTGCACAACCCTCCTGCCCCCTCCACCCCCCCAGATGCAGAGTAAGATACCAGCATGTGGTTTTACCTTTAAAAGCTATATTTAGGTTTCAAATACTTGAATGTAGTACCAGCTGGAATAAAGGCTTTCAAATGGCTATGAACTATGTGTAAATGGTCATCTATATCAGGCTCCCAAAACACCAAGACGTACACAGGGCATGGAAGATAGCAAGCCTGAGAACCTGTACTCCATCTCCATAATCCACTTTTTTTTAGATTTATTTTTTTTATGTATATAAGTACACTGTAGGTTTCAGACACACCAGAAGAGGGCATCAGATCTCATTACAGATGGTTGTGAGCCACCATGTGGTTGCTGGGAATTGAACTCAGAACCTCTAGAAGAGCAATCAGTGCTCTTAAACACTGAGCCATCTCTCCAGCCCCTAGAATACACATTCTTAAAGCTAGGCATGGTGTCATATGCTAGGGAGGAGAAGAAAGGTAAACGCATGAGGTGTATTGCCTGGCTTACTGGTCTGAATTTCAGGCCAAAAAATACAAATTTTTTTTTTTAATGTGCCTATGGTGCTAGAAATATGGTACTCAAGGTTGTCCTCTGCCCCCCCCAGACACACACAAGTACACACATGTGCACATATGCACACGTGCTCTCTCTCTCAACAATAACAACAACAGCTCCTAAAATGTAGAACTTGCACCTGCTTAAATTACTGGCTATTATATTTAGGACTCTCTACATGTCAAACAAAGCCCAGGACTGGCTATGGGGCTGATTGGTGATTGGTGCATAGGGCATGCTGACTTTAATCCCCAACACTAAAGCAAAAGGTTAGAGACTTGACTGATGGTACAAAATCCTTCAGTTAGAATGTTTGCTTTTCTTGTAAGAAAGTTCAACTAAAAAGAAGGAAACTTTGGATCTGATTTGTCTAAAAACAGGAAGGAGGATGGAGAGGAGGAGGAGGAGGAGGAGGAGGAGGAGGAGGGGAGAGAGGAGGAGGAGGAGGAGGGAGGAGAGGAAGAAGAAAATCAACCAAACAGGATTGATGGTAATTAATAATCCAAGATGGCTGATAATCTTTGTTCTTCAAGATTACAAGATTCAGATAGTGCCCAATTATCTGATTTATGTCTTCTTTCTTTCCTTTCTTTGAGGTTTTCTCTGACCATGGCAAGGTTCTCTCTAATTACAACTGACAGGTTGGCATTGAAACAAGCAACTCTCTCCTAAAAACATGCAAAGTCTTCCCTGTTTCATAAAAAGGAGGTCTAGTGTTCTTTAGTTTTGTAGGACTACTTTCGTAGTTTAGACAAACTTTGAATCTGGTTTGTCTAAAAACAGGAAGGAGGAGGAGGGAGGAAAAGGGGGAGGAAGGAGGGAGAGGAGGGAGGGAAGAGGAGGAGGAGGGGGAGAGAGGAAGAGAGGGAGGGGGAGGGGAGGGGGAGGAGGAAGAGGAGGAGGAAGTAGAAGGAAAAAAAACCAAACAGGATTGATGGTAATTAATAATCCAAGATGGCTGAGAGTCTTCGTTCTTCAAGATTACAAGTGTTCAGATACTACCCGCCTCCCCCCTACCCCCGACCCCAGCAGAAGTCAGAGCCAGCAAAGTCACTCACTTCCTGATACCCACAGATCACAGCCACTCACTTCCTGTTTCTCATTCCCTCGAAGACAAGAAGTGCAACTGTTCTAATTGCAGCGAGCAGTGCCTGGAAGGAAGCCAGATGAGGAGGAGTACATGCTCACAACTCCACAGCGGACGCCTGACCAACCAGGTTCAGCCACTCCCATCTTCCATCCTCCCAGCAAGCAGTTCTAGTTTGAAATAGGCCTGGCCCTAGCTTTTGCTGAGACATGAGAACAGTGTGGTCCTTGGGCTCTGGTGTTTAGTTATTGGAATGGAAGCGTGTGCTGCCAGGAGGCAGGAAGTAGAAAGTACTTCGGCTAAAGCTGGGGGCGGAGCCAAGGGTGGGAAAGACCGTTTCTAACAAAATGATACAGCTGAAAGACACAGCTGCACTAAACTACATCCTGGTTATAGCAACAAAGTGTGTTTGTTTTGAGGCGGTCTCCTTCCGAGATTCAGAATGGCCTAGAATTCGCAGTTTAGACAAGGATGGCCCCAAAGTTGCAGCAATCCTCCTGCCTCTGCCTTCCAAGGGAACGGATTGCTCTCATGCACCAAAACATGTGGCTTTTCTTTTCTTTTTTATTTCTTTCTTTTTTTAATCTTACTTTTTGGTTAGTATTTTGCTTTTATGTATCCCTGTTTGTCACATGCATCCATGATGCCTGCAAGCCGGATGAAGGCATCAGATCCCCTGGAAAGTAGTTACAGAGCATTGTCTGCTTCCATTTGTGTACTGGGAATCAAATCCCAGTCTTCTGCAAGAACAGCCAGGGTTCTTAACCACCTGTCTCTCCACCCCCTAACCCCCACTTTTGTACCATTCCTGATACTCATGGGTCAAGAGATTTGATGAATTACCTTAGGTAAAGCTATCACTCAGGGCAAGACTATCTTGTAAACCTCAAGTTGTGACCACCGGTGCTGCCTGAGGACCTGAGCACATAGACTCAAAGTAGACATGGAAACTCTTAAAGGTGGGGAAGGGGGGAACTCTCAGAGCACTGCTAAGAAAATTAATGGAAGGATCTGGATTTGAACATTATTAACTGATCATTATTTCAGAGATTGATTATTGTACCAGGACCTTTCTGAGCATCAAATATATGAAAAACTCTTCTGAGTTTACACAGAAGTTATAAAGCCATATATGTCCCAAGTTTGACAAATAAGGACCAGTGACTGACTACTCAACCCTTAAGGTTATTCTTAAACCCCCAGCCACAGAAAAAGGCTTCAGAAAAGCAGATGTGCAGGGCTGGCTCAGCAGTGAAGAGTAAGTATTCTTTTCTAAAAGACCCACATGCAGTTCCCAGCACCCACGTCAGGTGGTGGCTCACAGCTACCTGTAATGCCAGCTCCAGGGTGAATGAAATGGGCCCAGTGAAGAAACTGTTCTGTGCGTGAAAAGAGAAAAGTTTATTCCCATCCACCAAGGCTGTCTCTCAGGAAAGCAGAGAGAAGCGGGGTGTGGGGTGGGGGGTTTCCAGGGTTTTAAGGGATCAGGGACCTGGGAGGAGGGGAAGCTTTGAGCTGGAAAAGAAGGCTTTGAAGTGAATACTTGTGAAGAGGGATTGAAAGAGACTAGAAGTTAGTACAGACCTTGATATGCTAATAGGCACCACAATCAGATGTTAATAGAGAGGTCCCTTCAGCCACAGATGAGGAGAATGCTTCTCTTTAGCCAGTAGAGACTATTTTCTCAAGATCCTGTGGGAATGCTGGGGTTTTGTTTGTTTGTTTGTTTGTTTGTTTTTGTTTTGTTTTGTTGAGTGTTTTTTTTTTTTTTTTTTGTCTAAAAGGCAGACTTTAGAAAAAGGGACTTCTTGGTACAAGACACAAGGAGAACTGACTGACTTCTGGCCTTCTCTGGCACCTGCACTCACATGTGTACACACACACATACACACCACACACACAGAGCTATAAATAAAAATAATTATTTTTAAAACAAATATCCTTGTTAAGCACACACACACACACACACACACACAATTTTTTCCTAATTAGCTTTAACTGTCAATTTGACACAGTTCCAAGTTTACTATCAATTTGACACAGTTCCGAGTCACATGAGAAGGGAGTCTCAAATAGGGAATTACCCAGATCACACTGGCATGTGGGCATGGTTGGGGGTAGGTAGGAGAGCCCAGCCCATGGACATGTGATTCTGAGATGTATTCGGAAGCCAGCTGAGCATGGGCCTGTGGGTGAGCCAGCAAGCAGCATTCCTCCGTGGTTCTTTAAGCTTCTGCCTTGGGTTCCTTCCCTGACAGCTCCCAAGGAGGGACTGCAAGCTTTAAGCTGAAATAAACCCACCCCGCCCCCTCAGCCTAAACTGATTTTGGTCAGAGTACTTTACCGCAGCATCAGAAAGGAAACAAGATTTTCAGAGGGTTTCTTTTTTTGTCTTGTTTTGTTTTTTTTATTTTTCAAGACAGGGCTCTGTGTAGCCCTGGCTGTCCTGGAACTCACTCTGTACAACAGGCTGGCCTCGAACTCAGAAATCCACCTGCCTCTGCCTCCCAAGTGCTGGGATTAAAGGCATGGCCCACCCAGCGTTCTTGAAGAAAATTCCCCATTATAATTTTCTCATATGTGGTTACAAGAGGCAGGAGGAAGATCAGAACTAGACAGTAAAGGCTATTGGCTAGAGACACCATATGTTCCGGTCACAGGGCATAGAAAAATCAATCTAGAACTGTTCTGGAGATCTCTTCCTTGCTGGCTAGCTTTCATAGTTCCAGAAAGTGTTATGCAGACTTCCTGTATGCTACACTACCAGTCAGCCAGGCAAGATTCACCACTAGTGCAATAGTGGCAAATCTGTTGTGTGTTTAACCAACCACTTTCTGATTGGATTTGACTCGCCAGGAGAAAAATCATGCCTGGTACATAAACTTGTACCAAAGCTCATAGCTTTGGAGATGGTGGGCTCTGGACATGGTGTCCTCATGGAAGGACATGTGCTTCTACAGGACTATGCTTATGCTCCCTGATTAATGCTGCTGCCACCTTTGGTGAGAGACGCTTCCTTCCTTAGGCAGTAAAAGCCGGTAACTGCAGATTCATGAGAACAAGTGACCGTTGACTGTTCAGCCATGAGTGAGACATCAGTATCACCCCACTCTAAGGCTGGTGGAACGTTTCAGAACAGGGCATAGACAGAATGTAAGAGCTGGAGGGAGGGGCGGGGTGTGTTAGAACAGTCTTTTATGTCGGGGCTCTTAAACTGCACAGCAGCTGTTCCTTGCACAAAACTCAGACATGATTGGTCTGACTAACACCTGTGGTGGCAGTGGGGCGGAGGTGGGGGGAGGGGTCCGGGAGACCTCATTTCTCCCTGAGGATCTAAAGGCGATTAATGGTTACCGAGGGAGGGAAGGACATTTTCTTGAGTGGTGTAACCACTGGCAAGTTGTCCCAACTCCAGTTAATAGTCCCTCACCGATGGTCCTGTCCACAGCTCTAATGGGACTCATTGGGTCACACACATGCACAAATGAAGTGAAAATAAAACAGGAATTAGTTGAGACGGAGACAGATCAATGGGAGTAGAAGGGACAAGAGATTGCCGAGTGGGGGGACCGTGCCATAATGAGGCAGTTTGTCTTCTCTGAACACTGAGACTACAGCAGTTAAGATGCCGAGTGGAAACCGAAGCCGCACATCGCACATCGTGGGTGACTCCTCCAGGCAGCCAAGCCCCTCGGATGAGGGCTGCTCTCAGAAGAGCACCTACAGCTGAGCCTTCAGCAGCAGCTACAGCATCTGCAGGTGGCTCACCTGCTGCTGCACCAGGGCAGGCAGGCCTGGTGGCCCTGATGGCTTCCACTGCAGCCAGTGTGCCTGTGGGCTCTGCAATGGGCCACACCCTGGGTCACACCATCACTGGTGGCTGAGCGGAGGTGGTGATGCTGAACCTGGAAAGCCTGACATCACTTACCAGAAGCCTCAGGGAGCCCCGCTGTGGAACCAGCAGTCTTTTGGACCTTGCTCTCTGGAGATCAAGCAGTTTCTTGAGTGTGCCCAGAACAAAAGCAATGTCAAGCTCTGTTTTGTTTTGTTTTTGTTTTTGAGACAGGGTTTCTCTGTATAGCCCTGGCTGTCCTGGAACTCACTGTGTAGACCAAGCTGGCCTCAAACTCAGAAATTTGCCTGCCTCTGCTTCCAAGTGCTGGGATTAACGTCGTGCGCCACCACTGCCTGGCTATGTCGAGCTCTGTGAGGGCTTCAACAAGGTGCTTCGGCAGTGCAGAATTGCAAATGGTTTAATCTAATCAAGAAATACAAGCTGAAGAAATGTAAAATTAGTTCTGTATAATTGATAGTACTAGTGTGAACCCTTATTGCTAACAGCTCCATTGCTTCAGACTGGCCATGAAAGAGATCTAACTATAGATGTTTACTGAGGCTTGTAGTGCTGGTTACTGGGCAAATGTTTGGCCTTCTTGAACTAACTGTATTGTGATTGTGAGTTAAAAAAAAAAAAATTGGTTTATTCTGAAAAAAAAAAAGGAAAAAATGTCATAATGAAACCTATTATAATAGGTAGTCAACATATGCTAATAAATATTTTAAGACACCAGGACAGAACACGAGATACACAGACTGGAAGTCAATAAATACAAAACTAGAAAAGTAACTTTCTTCAAACCTTATTACCTATGTCTGTTGGGTTTGGGGAGAAGCCGAAGAAATCCACTTCAAAAAACAGAGGCTTAAAACAGAAGGCTTATTCACTGAGCCCACAGAGAAGTGACCAGTTCCAGATCTAAACCTCATCCCTAAAGGAAAACTGTACGGCATATTTAAAGGATGAGACCAACAGCCGAAGGGGGACCATGCTAGGCTGGAGCATTGGTCCAATCATATTTGATAAGAGGAGTTTAGCAAAGTCGTTTCTGTTATGGTTCTGCCCTGACTTGGGGCTGGCTAGTCACAGGAAGGGAGGAAACATTGGTGATTGGGCCTTATCTGGACCACCTGCTTTCAAGGTCTTGGACTTGGTGGTCCGGCCCCATCCTGGACATCTGGCCTGTAACTCCAAAATGATGAGGGAGTAAAGAAGCAAGCAAGCTGCATGTTGTCAGTTAGGTCATGGCAGGCAATCAGTTATATACATTTATGACTTGTATACCTTAAGTTTAGTTAATGGCAACTTCTTCTATATTCTTTATTGGTTAACAGACAAGCAAGAAACATCTGGAACAACAGGATAGGAGTTGGTTCCTGGGAACATGAACTCAGTTTGACCCTGCCATCAAGAAGGAGAAGTTATCCTTGAGAAGGCTGACTCAGACAACTGTCCTCAGACAACTGTCTCCTTACATTCCCCCGTGTCTTTATGTATCTGAATCTAATCTTTGATGCTATGCCTCCTGTCCATTATACAAGGGATTGTATTGTGTCCTGGAAAGTCATAAGTTTGATAGTGTTAATGTGGTCTTGGACCAAACATCAAATGAAGTTTATCACACAAGATGCAATAACCAAGAGAAACAGAACAAAAGACCCAATTAGGCAACTGACAAGAGTGGCAAGGGGCTGGCCCGGAGCTGAGAAGGGCTGATGCATGCCTACAACCCCAGATTTTCTCATCTTGAAAGAGCTGGGAGTTTGGTTGTTCCCCAGCCTTGCTCTGATGCCAACAGACCCCAGCGAGGGCCTGAAACATCCCAGGGTGAACTTCTTTTCTATATCACCTAATAAGGTTTCCTCCTGTTGGCCCCTGCTCTCCTAAGTATGCAAATGAAGCATCCTCAATATTCTTGCCCCAGCCAATAACATACAAGCACATGTGCCCAATTAGCCATTCTTCACAGGGTATAAATATCCCCTAACCCATCCTAATAAATGAGCTGTTTAGCCACAGGGACCAGTTGAAAAGTGACTCCAATAAGTTTGTGTCATTCGCTCTGTCCCTTTCTCTTTGTAAAAGATTCTCCTTAACTTTGGAGAGAGTGGGCCGGGCGGTGGTGGCTCACGCCTTTAATCCCAGCACTTGGGAGGCAGAGGCAGGCGGATTTCTGAGTTCGAGGCCAGCCTGGTCTACAGAGTGAGCTCCAGGACAGCCCGGGCTACACAGAGAAACCCTGTCTCGAAAAACCAAAAAAAAAAAAAAAAACTTTGGAGAGAGTGTCCCAAACAACCTCTGGATGGTTAGTATAAAATCAACATTTCTCTCCTAGGGCTATACAGAGCTCTCCTTGCCTAAAAAACAACAGATCTAAGTCACGACAGTTCTGGAGGACCACTTCAGCAAATGAATCAACTTGGGTTTCCAGAAAGGAGATGGAAGAATGTAAGCTGGAAATGTCTGTCTACCTGTTCACATCAAAGCCTTAGATTCGGTTCCCGGTTACCAAGGCTGTTGTTCTCAAGGCGGCTGAGCCAGCTATTCCTGTCCCAGTTAGCATAGGCACTGGATGGGAACACATGAAGCTTTCTGTGGTTCCTGGGTCCCATCCCTGTGCCCAAGTCCCACAAGACCAATAAGAACAATAGAACTCTTTTTTTTTTTTTTTTTTTGTCCTGACATTTGGGGGCCTTGGGCCCTTTTTTAGGATATATATACAATTTCTGGGACCAAAAATATTTTTCTTCTTAGACCTGGCCAGCCTGGCAGCCTGTTTTCCAGTTAGTTACCCTTACTTGCTGCTTGTCATGGTGAGTCTTTTGGGGAACGGGAGTGGCTTGCCATGATCTGGCTAAAGTTTACATAAGTCCATTCTGAACTTTGGGCCGTGTCAGATTGGGAAACTATTGCAATGTTTCTTCCTGTGTTAGTCTCCGTGGGTTTCCACTGTTAAATGGTTCATCTGTACAGGGAACAGGATGACCAAGGGACCAGCATAAGGGAAAGTCAAATTAGACAGATACAAGTCTTATCTTTAATGCGCATCCACATCAGGGCTTGCTTGGACTGGCTTCACATGGGGAATGGTGGATCCAGGATTGGATGTCGTCCACCTTCACAGTCATTGGAATGGTCAAGATACAGTGTGAGGGCCTTTCCAACAGGGTCCCCACATCTCCTTCTGGTGGTTCCTTATCCACACTAAGTTCCCTGACTTGTGGGCATGAGTTTTCCATGGCAGCAGCATATGGGGATGTCAAATAAGTGGGTAAAGGCTGACTTGGGCAGCCTGAACAGATTTGGGCAACGACATGTTACATATTTCTGCCACCGTCTCAGATTTGACTTTTCAGTATATGGGAGGTGCTCCCCGCAAACATCTCATAGTGGGTAAGCCCTTCAAGTAGGAAGAATTTCTGACCCAGAGCAAGGCAACGTGGAGGAGTGCCATCCAGTCCTCACCAATCTCTAAGGTTAATTTAGTCAAGGTCTGCTTCAGAGTCCAATCATTCTGTCTACCAGACCTGAACTCTGGGGATGATGATATGTGCAATGTAGTTTCCAAGTTATCCCCATGGTGTTAGATACCCCGTGTGTAACCTGAGTCACCAATGCTGAGAGCCCTTGTAGGAGCCAATGGCCACATCAAGGAATAATCTCATCTAAAAGCTTCTTAGTAACCATTAGTGCTATTTCCTGCCTAGTTGAAGGCTTCAGCTCATCCTGAAAGAGTGTCCACAAATCTAGTAGAGATTTGTAACTAATACCTTCCAGGCCTTACCTCTGTGAAATCCACTTCCCCAAATACCCTATGTTGTTCCCCTTTTCCACTTCCCTGATTTCTGGGCGGGTTCAAAGCATGGCAGGCTAGACATCTGGAGCCAGTGTCTTGGAAAATTAGGTGTACGGAAGGGATGAGGTAGTTCCTCTAGAGGAGTGTAGACATACTGGCTCTACCGAGGACATGTGGTGCTGTCTTATTACAGTCTAGCCCGGGGCCTGGGGTAGAATAATCCTGTTGCCTGCAATGCATCTCCAGCCTCTCTTGACAGAAGTGTTAAGGAGCAGTTAGTCGTCCCCTTCCACATAGATCAGTGTCTCAGGCAAGCGACGGGTCAGAAGGCTACAAGTTCCATTATCAGTTTTGCCCTAGCCACCTCCTTGGCTACCTGGTCTGCCCTCCCGTTGTCTTTGGCTTCCTCAGAGTTCACATTTGGTACCCCGGACAGTATATCATGGAAACTCTCTTCAGGTCCCATAGGACAGAGAGAAGTTTTAGGATCATCTCTGATTTGTTTTTTTTACAAACTTTTCCTCAGCCATTAAGATGCCTCTTTCCCTGTATATGGTCCCGTGTACACGGAGGGTGGTAAATTCCTATCGGTTGTCTATGTAGATACGACTTTGTCTCTTCTTAAGTTCACAGCATGGGTCAGGGCTATGGGATCAGCTTTTTGGGATGATGTCCCAGGAGGGAGTTCCTGGGTCCAGAGAATTTCCTCCAGAGTTACCACAGCTGCCCCAGCCAGCTGCTGTCCTCCTCCTTAGAGCTAGTGCTGCCTGTGAACATCTCCAAGTGAGGACACTCCAGTAGCACATCGGCTAGGTCAGATCACAGTCAATGAATGTGTGCAATTGTCTTGAGCCATCATGGTGGGGACCTTCAGTGATTTCTGGAAGCAGTGACGTGGGGTTGAGGATTCCTGACTGGGCAAAGGTTATCCTGGGCTGATTCGGTAAGATAGCCTGGCAAAGCATTAGCCATGCACTGGTAATCCATCAGTGGGGGGCTTTTTGATAACTCCTTGATAGTATGGGGAGCTCTGATGACATGATTTTGTTTCCAAGCCAATTTATCTGAATCTTTTGTTTGCAATGAAGTAGCAGCGATGATAATTCTCAGGCAAGAAGGCCAACCCCAACCCACTGGATCTAATTTTTTGAACAAATAAGCTATGGGCCTATTCCATGCCCCAGTCACTGGGCTAGCATCCCTTTGCCACCCGCTTTTATCTCATCCACAAGTAAATGGAAAGGTTTGGAGATGTATGGCAAGGCTGAGGCCAGTGCTGAGGAAGGGCTTGTTCTAGGCCCGTAAAAGCCTTTTCCTCTTTTTCTGTCCTGAGGGGCTTACCTTCTGGCCTTTTTATGCTCTTCATAGAATGCCAATGCCAATTCCAGGAATCCAGGAATCCAATGGCTGTTCCTAGGAATTTTTGTATCTGTTCCTTTGTGATGGGGGTGGGGATCCCCAGAATTGCCTCTTTGGGGGACATTGACAGGAATCTCTTACCGTTTTTTGGGTTTTTTTGTTTTTGTTTTTTTTTGTTGTTTTTTTTTTTTTGGTTTTTCGAGACAGGGTTTCTCTGTGTAGCCCGGGCTGTCCTGGAACTCACTCTGTAGACCAGGCTGGCCTCGAACTCAGAAATCCACCTGCCTCTGCCTCCCAAGTGCTGGGATTAAAAACTCTTACCTTCAAACTCCGAGGACTTCTGAGTACGAAGCTGAACCTTCTTTGCAAATATGTGGTACCCCAGTGACTACAGGGTCTGAAGAAGTCAATCGATTGCATCTTTACTGTCTTTATCATTGGCTGCTGCAATCAGGAGGTCATCCACATACTTTAGCAACTAAATCCGAGGAAAATTCTATCAGAACTCTCACATGTCCACATGTAGGGCCTCATTAAAAGTGTAGGAGAGTTCTTGAACTCTTGAGGCAGACAAGTCCAAGTCAATTGACCATTAAATCCTGAAGTCAAATCTGCCCATTCAAAGGCAAAGAGAGGCTGGCTCTATGTAGCTAAGGGGATACAGAAGAAGGCATCCTTAATGTCTAGAATGGTGTAGATCTGCCTTTTGGGGGATAGCATACTGAGGAGACTGTATAGATTTGGCACCATAGGGTGAACATCCTCAGTCCTCTTATTAACCTCCCAGTGATCCTGTGCTGGGCCATGCTCATTGGTGCCAGGTTTGTGAATTGGCAATAAGGGAATATTCCAGGGGACTGGCAATGAACTAGAACCCGGCTTCCAGCAGACGGGCAATGTGTTTAGAGACACCAACTTTCACCTCTGCTGACATAGGATATTGCCTGACTATAACTGGGCCTGCCCAAGGCCTCAGTTCTACAATGACAGGTGCAAGATGTCTTGCCAGCCCAGGCAGAGGGTGGGGAGTGTTGATTCTGCCCATACCTGGGGAAACTTCTACTGCCAGTTTCTCAATAAGGAGGTGATTTGATTCTTGGTTTTGCCTACCATGGAGAGGAAGTATTCTTCTCCCACGGCAGGGTGGCACAAATGTTAGAGGGAAGGCTAGTTAGGAGTTCAACCGCAATCCCATTTTCTTTTTCTTTTTTCTTTTTTTTTTTTTTTTGGTTTTTTTCGAGACAGGGTTTCTCTGTGTAGTCCGGGCTGTCCTGGAACTCCCTCGGTAGACCAGGCTGGCCTTGAACTCAGAAATCCACCTGCCTCTGCCTCCCAAGTGCTGGGATTAAAGGCGTGCGCCACCACCACCCGGCGCATTTTCTTGAAAAACAATTTGAGCCTTTAATTTATGGAATAGGTTTCTGACCAACAGGGGATATGGAGAGTCAGGGAGGACTGTGAAGGGATGAGTGATGGTACCTTTTCCAAGGTCCACAGTTCTGGCGGTGGTCCAAGGTATGATTTGAATCATGCAGCACCATGGACTATAGTCCACCAGCTTGTTAGCAGTCTGTAAAGTTGTTGTAGGACCAATAGTTGAGCCCCAGTGTCAATTAGAAGTGGGCAAGCTGCATGTCGTCAGTTAGGGCATGGCAGACAGTTATATACATTTATGACTTGTGTACCTTAGTATAGTTAATGGCAACTTCTTCTATATTCTTTACTGGTTAACAGACAAGCAAGAAACATCTGGCAGCAAGAAGGAGAAGTTGTCTTTGAGAAGGCTGACTCAGATAATTGTCCTCAGAATAAATTATATGTTGTATACTATAAAAATATAAATATATCTTATTAGAGCTTTTTTTTTTTTTTTTTTTTTTGCTATTGTTAGTCTATTTTGCCTTCTTCATTGTATGTTTGGTACCTTGAGAAGAGTCCTACTCGCAGAAGAACGTAGGTCCTGTCTGGTACTGTTTGCCATAGATACGTACATGGATAAAAGCACACTTGGATTGGAATGTGATAACCATCTAAGGCTAGGAGAGAGCTCGCTGTACTGCACAGAAATTAGGAGGGTGTATATGTGTGCATATATACATAAATACATGCTTTACATGCTAGCCAAGTATGTAACAGAAGAGAGTTGCTGCCACTATTTGTCTGCCACACAAACCTGGCTTTGTGGCACACACCTGTAATCCCAGCACTCAGGATGTAGTCTGGAGGACCAGAAATTTAAGCTCATTTTTGCCTACATAGTGAGCGAGGACCACACCAGCCAGGACACAAACAGCATATTTTTTTGTTGTTGCTTTTTGTTTTGTTTTTTGTTTTTGTATGTTTTATTTATTTACATTTCAAATGTTATCCCCCTTTCCAGTTTCCTCTCCGAAACTCCCCCCATCCCATCTCCCCTCCCCCTGCTTCTATGAGGGTGTTCTTCCACCTACCCACCCACCCATCCCACCTCCCCGCCCTGGCATTCCCCTACACTGGGGCATTGAGCTTTCACGGGACCAAGGGCCTCTCTTCACACTGATGCCTGACAAGGCCATCCTCTGCTACATATGCAACTGGAGCCATGGGCCCCTCCATGTGTACTCTGGTTGGTGGTTTAGTTTCTGTGAGCTCTGGGGGGGGGGTGTCTGGTTGGTTGACATTGTTGTTCTTCTTGTGGGGTGCAAACCCCTTCAGCTCCTTCAATCTTTTTCCTAGCTCCTCCGTTGGGGTCCCTGTGCTCAGTCCAATGGTTGGCTACAAGCATCTGCATCTGTATTGGTCAGGCTCTGGCAGAGCCTCTTCAGAGACAGCTATATCAGGCTCCTATCAGCAAGTGCTTCTTGGCTTCTGCAATAGTGTCTGGGTTTGGTGTTTGTATATGGGATAGATCCTCAGGTGGGGCAGTCTCTGGAAGGCCTTTCTTTCAGTCTATGCTTTGCACTTTGTTCCCGTATTTCAGAAGCAATTCTGGGTTAAAAATTTGGAGATGAGTGGGTGGCCCTATCCTTCAACTGGGAATCTTGCCTAACCTCTGGAAGGTATGAACAGCATATCTTAACATAAACATAAAAATAAGATAAAATGGATGAACAGGCAATCATCTCTGCTCCATACTCCTGTCTGTCTGTCTGTATGTCTGCTACAGCTCAATAGGCTTCTGTTGTACTTAACTTAATTGCCTTTGCAAGGTTAACTTGAGGGGAAATTCACCCAAATACAGAAAGGTCTTATTATAATGGTACAAAAATGGGAAGCAGAGGCAGGTGGATCTCCAAGTTCAAGACCAGCCTGGTCTACAGTGTGAGTTCCAGGATAGCCAGGGCTACAAAGAGAAACTTGTCTCAAACAAACAAACAAACAACAAACAAAAACAAAAAAATTATACAGGAAGGAAAAATCATCAGCAAGTGACACTTCAGATACTTTTCAAATCTTTTTTTTTTTAACAGTGCCACAGATGGAACTAGGGTCTCTCACAGGCTTTGCTGCTGAGCTACACCTTGACCCAGCCTACTTAAACAAGTTTAAACCAGTTTACAACATTAGCTAATAGGGTCAGTGAGGAGGAGGAGGCAGGAAGGTACCTGATGCACACTAGCTAATAAATGGACCAATATGGCTGACCTCCCATGGCTGGGATTAATCCCATTAAGGCCAGAAAAACCAAAACTGTTAACAAAACCCTCCCTTAATAAGATTGACAGACTTGGGGCAGAGCCCCGTGGAATAATGTTTGTTAGTGCATGTGAGGTACCACTTCCATCTCTAGGACCAGAGGAGAGAAACAAGGAGGAAGGAGTGGAAGAGTGAAGAGACAAAGGGAGGGAGGAGGGGTAGGAAGGGAAGAGAAACTAGGTAGAATAGCTCATACCTGGACACCTGTGAACCCCAGCACTCACAAGCCTGAGATTAGTAAGGGCTACACAGTGAGTTTGAGGACAGCCTGGGCTATAGAGTAAGACACTTACTTATTTCAGATAGATAGATAGATAGATAGATAGATAGATAGATAGATGATGGCCTCAGCCAAAACCTAATGTATTGCTCTTGCAGAGGACCCAAGTTCGATTCCTACTACCCACACTAGGTGGTTCACAAAGTCCTAAAAAGTTCCAGAGCATCTGATATCCTTTTTAGGCCTCCCCTTAGCACTGCATCCACATGCACACATCCCCCCCAACTATATCTCATGTTTACACCCCCCTCAGATACACACACACACACACACACACACACACACACACAATTAAAAATATATAAGCAAACCCTTAAGCACAGGTACTGCAGAGAGATAGAAATAGTGTGTGTAAGAGGCAGGTAGGGGGTAAGCAATAGTTTAAACCACCTTTAACTAGGCAGTATAGTGGTGCACAGCACTGAAGAGGTTAGGATAGGAGAGTCAAGACTAGTGTGGGCCACTAATAAGACACGGGTTCCGATGAAGGACGGAAGAAAGGAGGAAAGGAAGGAAGAAGGGAGGGAAGGAAGCTGGGTCTCTGGCTTAGATCCTCAACACCTCAATACATTAGAAAAGCAGAGTGAGTCCACATGCAGACGGGCGCTGGGGCCTGGGGTCAAGCAAACGTGGTGGAAGGAAGCGGTGGTGAGCAAAAATGTGGTAGGTAACACAGGAGAAAAGAAGATGCCAGTGTGGCTCACAACTAGCTCTCACTCCAGTTCCAGAGGAGCTGACGCCCTCTTCTGGCTCCTGAGGGCACTACATGCACATATTGCAAAGGCATATATGGAAACAAGAGACCCATAAGCATAAAAGTAAAAACAAAAACAAAACAAACAAACAAAAAAAAAACCAACAACCCACTCCCTGGTTCTCCATGAAAAAGTAAGTGCCCTCCAGCCAGCCCCATCTGCTGTTAGGTAAATGCAGCCTCAAAAGAACTGGCTACTAAGAGAAGTCTACCCAGCAGGGGAAAGAAGAGCAGCAACAGCACCTTAGCAGTTTTTTTTGTGGCTCTTGACGAACCTATCTGTTGGCATTTCTTCTAGGCTCCGCCCCACAGTTACCTGGCAACAGCCAGGTGTGCCTGACTCACTGTAAAAGGGCTGCTTGCCTCCTGCTCTCTCTCTTCTCTTGTTCTCCTCTGTTGCTCTCTTCCCCCTCTTCCCCTTCTTTCCCCATTTCCCTTCCCATTCTCTCTCCACATACTCTAACTCCTCTCCTCTCCTCTCCTCTCCCCTCCCCTCCCCTCCCCTCCCCTCCCCTCCCCTTCCCTCCCTCCTCTCCTCTCCTCCCTCCCCTCTCTCTCCTACGCCCCTCAAGTCCCCTCCCCATGCCCTAAATAAACTCTATTCTATACTATACTCTTGTGGCTGGTACCCTAGGGGGAAGGGATGCCTCAGCATGGGCCCACAGAGGCACCCCCTCCCCCATACCATACCGCGCCTGCACCAAACATATCCCTGGCTTCTTTTTCTTCTTTATAAAACAACACTATCAAGTTAAGGAGCCACAGCTCCATGCCTGTACCTTGCAGTCTTAGGAATCCCAAACAGAGAGCTGTTGAAAGCAGTGGGACTCTCCCTCCAAACCCCACACAGTCTCCTTCCAGACATGTGAGTTCTCAATAAATTGTTTGTTGTGTTCTATGTACTTTTTTCTTTCCCTGAAAACACATGTGCACGCACATGCACACATATTTGCATGTTTCTTCATGCATACATACATATACAGCCACCCCCATTCCTGTACTTCCTGAAGTCTGACCACGTGAACTAATAAAGTCTATTTTCTGGGGGGAGAAGGTAGTGTATGCCTGTAATACCAATACCTGGGAGACAGCGGCAGGTGGATCTCTGTGAGTTTGAGGCTAGCTTCATCTATTTATAGAGTTATAGGTCACCCAAGCTGAATAGTCACACACTGTGTTAGCATTCTGTCAAACTCCACCTCCACAGTTACCTGGCAACAGTCAGGTATGCTCCTCCCTGCAGCTACCTGGCAACAGCCAGGTAGCCCTGCCCACTATTATAAAAGGGATGTCTGGCCCCTCCTCTCTCTTGCCCCTTGACCAGTGTGCCTGCAGGTTGTATCTGACCCTCTCCCTTCCCTTCCCCCTCTCTCCACGTGGTCATGGCCGGCCTCTACTCCTCTCTCTCTCTCTGCTGCTTTTCCAGAAATCCTGAGTTCAATTCCCAGCACCCACATGGTGGCTCACAACCATCTGCAATGGGGTCTGATGCCCTCTTCTGGTGTGTCTAATAACAACAATGGTGCTGAAACTCGAGATACGAAGACTTAGGGGACCTCAAGACCCATGCAGCCACAACTCCACCACCGCTCCCACCATTACTCCACGTGGACTTCATCTGTTGCTACCTGCCATTACCGACCGCTTTGCACCACTGCTGTGAAACTTCCACCACGTGAGCTTTGCTCCCAACACAGTGCTCAACCACTGGCTGCCACGTGGGCTGGGTATCCCAGACAGAGACACAAACCCCCGGTTCCCAAGAAAGATCTCTTGAGCTCAGAGCCAACCCTGTAACCCTGTTCCTCCTGAACCTCACTCTAGGATGGCTCCCTGTGGGCAAGACACTTCCCTTTCCCCTCGAGACAGTTTCTCGTGGCTGAGTACCCCAAGCCTGGACCGACTGTTCTGTCTTAGGAGCACCACCTCTGGTTTTAGTCCCCCCAGCGTGTCTCTTCCAATGGTTAGCCATTCGCGAGTTCTCCCCCTCCTCCCTGTCATCTGCAGCCATTTGGGCTTTGTTCCCTCAGTTTGCCAGAAGCAGCAGTTAGTCCGGGACTCTGCTGTCTCTTCCCCCCTTCGCCTCCTCTGCAGCTGGTCCACCGTTTGCCTGATGGGTCTTAGCTCTGCTCTGGGTCTTCTCCTTCAATCTCCTGCCAGAGAGACCCTCTCTGAGACTTGCTTCCCATGTGCACAACCACCAACACTAAGGGCTTGACTGCCCGAGCATGCCAGGGAGGCTCGCTGTCTGCCTGGGACCTATAAAGTGAGTGCTAGCGGTGCCTTCCACTACAAAAAACCATTAACTTGAACGTTGCTGTGACATGCTTGCTTTTTCCTTGCTCACTGCAGCTGTCTGCCAGAGGCACTGGGCAGCAACTTCCGACTTCCGGCAGCTAGCGGGAAGTCCCGCCCTGCTGCTGCTGCCCAGCAGACCTGATTCGGAGAGCCTGCCAGCAGTTCGATCGTTTGCCGACTGTTATCAGCTTTCTTATTCTGGTCCTAGCCAAATACTTCTTTGCTAATACAAAACTGCTTTTCTCTGCCTATACAACCGGCCAAAGTTACTGCTATTGAATTCTATTCAGTTACAACCAATCTTATGGCTCTCAATTTTGTCAGAAGTTTGCTAATACTAACTTAAATACTTTATAGCTGACAGAATTCCCAAAGCCTCTAGCAGTTGACCCTAGATGGTTTCAGAAGACCCGAAGAAGACTCCTAGAAGATACAGCCTAGATTGTATGCGAACAAACACAGTAGACTAAACTAGATACTCTGAGTCAAATGACTTAGCTAAGTCAACCCGAGGTAAGTCATTTCTCATGTCATGTGTATCCATTCCACAGAGAAAAAGCCCCGTGTCTTCTGCGCTTGAAAGCCAAACTGACTTCACCCAAGAGAGTATGGAAACCATGGGAACTGTTGGCTAGTGGACTCTGTCATTTTTTTTAATATAACTGGTAGATTGTTGCTTACTCTTTTTCAGACTTCTGACTACATTGACAGCTACGCTTTCACAGATATTATCTGTTACCTTATTACTTCAACTCAGTTGCCATCAATTAAACACTTTATATTTCCTCTTCTTGCTATCCCACTGTCCTAAATTACCTGAGTTCTTATGAACTTGCCTAACTGTTTTATTAAACATTCCACTATACGATCCAACAAAGGTTCATCTTAAAGACTGCTCATGTTGTTAACTCATGCTGTTATCTCTTTTATAAACTAATAAGCTACAGGAAACCCACTGAAATCTACCTCTCACGGACCAAATAGATGCCATCCAGATAAGTACATCTGACTAAAGGTCCCACTTACTATCACAAAGGGTGTGATCCCTCTGGGTTTCAAATGTACATCTTAGAAAAATTTTCTTTCTCCCAAGTGTGCTTAATCTTATTCCCTACATCTTGTCAAGTCCAGGTGCATCCAGGACATCTCCAGAGAAGCAACCTCCAGATGCTCCATCTCCTGTCACAGACACAGCTGCTTCCACTGGACCTGTTCCTTCTGGCCTATCCTCAGATGGCTCCACAGACTCTGGACAGCAGGACCAGACAAACATCACCCCAGGTTCCCCTTAAAGACACGTCGTCCCCAATGTCAGCAGGAAGTAGCCAGATATCACGACGACCCTATTCCTGCTGCGCTGTCACCTCTCAATCTAATTTTTTCTTTTTTTAATTAAACCAAAACTGGGGAATATTAGCATTCTGTCAAACTCCACCTCCACAGTTACCTGGCAACAGCCAGGTAGCCCTGCCCACTATTATAAAAGGGGCTGTCTGGCCCCTCCTCTCTCTCTTGCCCCTTGACCCGTGCACCTGCAGGTTGTATCTGACCCTCTCCCTTCCCTTCCCCCTCTCTCCACGTGGTCATGGCCGGCCTCTACTCCTCTCTCTCTCTCTCTCTCTCTCTCTCTCTCTCTCTCTCTCTGCTCTCCCTCTCTTCTCTTCCCTCCACCTAAATAAATATTCCCTTCGTGGAACCCTCTGGCCTGGCGTCTTCCATTCCAAGCTCCTGCATCAAAATAACAACACACTGTCTAAACAATAAAAAATCGACTTTCCTCATGCTGCTATTGTGTTCTCCCACCATCCTTTGCGGCATCTTGACTATGGACGTTACTCCTGGTAGGAGCTCAGGAGACTTGACTGACTACATAGCTTTCTGCTCCAGTCTGAGTTCAGCCCCTTCTCTGACTGTAGCCACTCAAGGCCTCTTCACCCCCCCCACCCCACCCCACTCTGGAGCAAGCTCTCCCTGCTTTCTGATGAGCTATGCCCTTTACTACTACTGAACCTTCAGATTTCAGCTTAAACCTCACATGGTCCCCCTAACAGCAATGTGTTAGCTGGGGCTGATCTTAGCTTCCTGCCATTTTGTTTCACTACTTTTGCTATTGTTGTTTTACAATTTTACACAACACACACACACACACACACTCTGAACTACTTGCAGGAGTCAGTTCTCACCTTCCACCATGTGGAGATCTGTTGGGAGCCAACTTCTGGCAGAAAGCGGCTATCATCTTTGCAGCCATCTCAAGCCATATACCCTGACAAGAGACTTGTTTTCAACAGCCTACAACAGCTGAGCACACTCTGATAAACATCATGTTTTCTCCCATATCTTGTTTTGTTGTTTGGTGCCCCCAGCTGCAAGGTGCACATGGTAAAGTGTCTTCAGCTGCATTCCCCTGCTTGTGCTTATATATATCCATGATTTCTTTTCAATAGGGGATATAAGGGGAACGAGGAACAAGTCTTGAACAGACTCTCTGTCTTGTCTCCATTCTTCGCATCTCTCGCTCTTCCATTCCCCACTCTCTCTCTTGCTAGACCCTGACCCACAGGCCAAAGCAGCAGCTCAGGCCGGGACATAGTGGCCCCCAAACCTGGGGCAGCTCCAGGCAGGTACAAAGTGGTGCCTCAACACTGGGCTCTAGTAAGCAGGATACAGTGAAGGATACTGCGGGAATTGGAAGCATGTATCCTCACTCCTGCGCTGGAGACCCTGTTGACTGACCGGAACGGACAGGGTCCTTACAGGGATCGAACTGGGGACCTTGGGCTTGGCAGCTAGCTCCTTCATTCAGTGAGCTGTCTCTCCAGCTCCGGTTTCATTTTTATTCAGAGCATTCACACTGCCAGTAACATGTGTTGATTTATTATTTATTTATTATACATGTATTTATTTACTATACAGGTTATTTGAATTACCTGTCTCCATTTCTAGATTCCTGCTCATAGTGTACTTATTACAATAGTCTGTGAATTAAGCACAGGCATAAAACAGAGTCTCAGTAAATATGGAATTCATACCTGCAAGTAATCAATCACATTTTTCACCGTCAGAGTTCAAGCAAAGGAAAAGAACCACTGTGAGAAAAGACATGTGTGAGATGAGAGGCGTACAACATTTCCATGTGCACACACAAAACAAGACATAAGCAACACAGTGTCTGTTGCAGAGACTGAACCAATGCAATCATGAGATCTTCATGAACGGTGTCCCTGGGGCCATGACCATCGGAAACTGCTCCTTTACAGCAGCAGGTCAAGCAACTGGACAGAGGGTGGTTATGAAATAGAGCACGTGCCAACTGATGCCCCTGTCATTCAGACTGCCTCCAAGCCTGGAGATGGTCCTCTTTGTTATCATCCTAAAGCCACTCTTGACCCAGGGCGCTGGAGCTGGAGTAGGTGGAGCACTGACAGGCACAGCTCCACCCCAATGCGCCTGGGGGGCGGGGCTACAAAAGCCGAAGCACTCATCTTTGGGGTGGTAGAGAAGAAAACTGGGCACCATGGAGACAGCTTAGTTGGAAAATGCTGGGGTGTGCATAAGGACCTGAGTTTGGATCCCCAGCAAAGAGCTGGACAGTGGTATGCATTTGTAACCTTCCAGGGGGACGGGTGTGTGTGTGTGTGGCAACTTCCTGGATTTCATTGGCCAGCCTGCCTCACCAAACCAATGAGAGAACTTGTCTCAATAAGATGGAAGCTGAGCTTATTGGTGCCTAAAACCAGCATGTGGGAGGCAGAGACACAGGGACCTCTGAGCGACATGTGTGCATTAATGCACTGCTCTCTGCTCTTCACAGGGGAAGTAATTAGCTGCTTCAAGTTCCTGCCAACCTGACGCCCCCACAATGGCTTGTGAGCCAAATGAATCCTTTTTCCCTTAAGTTGCTCCCTGCAGCCTCTAGAATTGAGCGTGGGTGGGCTGACAGTGTTGAGAGCCAGCATACTTCGTGGTGCATCGCGGCTTCCATGGCAGATAACTCACTGATGATCTCCCAGGCCTGCCCTCAGCTACCACCACAGCTGACGTGTTGGACCATTCCCTTCAAATTACCGCTGTTGGTTTTTGTGGGTAAAACTGGGGGGGCCACAGCAGCAGGCCCCAGGCCCATGCAGCAGCGGCCCGGGACCTGCGAGGTGGAGGCTGCCTGGAGGTTTCCAGGCAGCCTGTCTCTCGTACCGGAGGAAGGTCCCAGGTTCTATGGGCTGGAGGCTTCAGCGGTGGCAGACCCAGCAGGCCCCAATGATACGAGGAAGTCCTTGGATCCAAAAGGGTTTATTGTCATGGTGGATGGTCGATGGTGGATGGATCTGGATGTACCTCTCCCACCTCAAACTCAGGGCAGACCTGAGTTAAATAGGGAGGGAGAAGTAGGAAGGGTCTGGGAAGGAATGCTTAATTGACTCCACCCTCTGACCTTCATTAGTATGTAAATCTCTAGGGCCTGAGGCCTGTAGTTACACCTGTGCACTTTGGGAGGGGCTGTAATGACTGAACAATGTAGGTCTATGGAGACTAGACTGCTTGTTAGGACCCTGAGTTCTGGGGACGTGGCCGAACTCCTGCTGTTTCTCCCTTGGAGTCTCGGGGTTCTAGGCCCATGCCCAACCAAGAATCAGGATACCCTTACGCAGTCCCACAGGTTTTATTCTGTCTCCCCATACCTTGCTGATTTCTCTCTTTTCTAGTCCTCTCTCTGCTCCTCTCCTTTTTTCGTGTGGACCATGGCTCCTTCTCTTTCCATTCCTAAATATGTTCTGGAGAGTTCCTTCCTCCAAATTTCCATTCAGGCCAGTCAACGCTTCATAGTGAGCTTGCCAATTGGCTAAGCCAGCTGGCCAGCAAGTCCCCATAATCTACTAATCTACTTGTCTCTGTTCCTGTGATGGGGTTACAGATGTTGAAAAAGAAAAGAGAAGGAAAAAAAAATTTCATCCTCTGGACTAAGGGAAAAGCTTGCATTTCCCTTGATGCTGATAGTCTGTGTTGACAGCCTAACACTACAAACCTGTGACCGGTTACTGTCAGGATGCGAAAGCCACTCTGCGCTTCTTCATACCTCTTCATAGCCAAGAGAAAATTCTTTGCGGGGGAGGGGAGGATAATGAGATAATAATAAGATAATATTCCTTATGGAGGTGTGTGACAGTTAATCTCAATTGGTTGTCAACTTGATAGGAGGACCTGGAATTAACTAAGATACTCCTCGGGTGGGTCTGTGCTGTCCTCTGAAGGGGAGAGTCCATCCGCAGAGTGGCAGCACCTTTCAGGGGCAGTCCCTGTGTAGGGAGAGCTGAGACTGCAGTGTGAGGTGCCTGCCCTGGTTCTTGGTTGTAGGAGTGTCTATCATGTTGCTGCTGAATTCCTTTGCTGATAACAGAATCCAACTTCTTCAGGTGTGGACAAAGGCCAGCAGCTGAACCCTTCAAGTGCAAAACTGGAAATACTGTGGCTTCCAGAGTCTGGGATGGAGTGAGAGATTCTGGATATTTGGACAGCCTTTGGAGTTTGGGAATTGGAGTTTCCTCTGGCCTGACAACATGCATGTGCCACCATTCTTGACTTTATGTGGTGGTGGAGAATCAAACCCATGGGCTTCATGCATGCTGGGTGCTGGAGTTATGTCCTTAGCCCTCATTTATATGTGTATGCCTGGTATAGGTAGAGGTCAGAATTCATATCTTTATTATACTATGATCTCAATATATTCCTCTGTGTAATTTTATTTAAGCAAGTAACTTTTAATTTAATCTGCTCTATAGGAGGATTTCTGGTGGTTAGCTGAATGCTGCTCGCATTCTTCAGGGATTTGTGAAGCTGGGCCCCCCTCTATCAAAAGGGATCATTCCCTTTACCTCTGGCAGAAGGGCAATCGGCTTCCTGTGGTGCCTAGCAGCCTATCAAAGTGCATGCTGGTATCACAAAGTAAATGCTGGTACTCTGAGACCAAAACGGGAGAATTACACTTTACAGGTTAAGAGTTTGAGTGCAGTTAAGAATAAGTCCCTGCTTGTCCTATGTCCTCTGACCCCATCTGCACCGGATGTGCTTGATCGCCTGTGGACAGGAAATACGTCAGGATGCGCATTTGCCCCCATTGGACCATATGCGGGAAATGTGGTGCATTATAAGTTTTACGTTTTTAAGCCCCTGCGAAATGTGACTGGGGCCACTTCCTGGGGACCCAGAGATGGACCTGGCCAGTATTTAGTTAAAGCTTGCTTCCAATTTGGCTCAGCGGTCGACCACTGTGATTGATTAGCTGTATCTCAATAAATGTTGCACATTTCCAGGCACTCCTGTCCTCCCTGCCCTGCTTTCCCCCTCTCCCCCCCCCCTCCCGCTGCTCCTCCCTCCCTCCAGCTCACTGGCTCACTTCCCCTGAGCTACACTTTCTCTCTGTAACCCTCCCATTCTGTAACCCTCTCTCACCCTGTAGCTCTGTGCTTGCACTGCACCTCTCCTGCACCTCTCGCCTTGCTTTCTCCCTTCTCCATCTCCTGCTCTTCCCCCCTCTCAGACAGCCCTGGCCATGTCCAGTCTGCTGGCTGCGTTCAGCCTACTTATTTCTCTCTCTGTTCTGGAATCTTCCAGCTGCCTCTGGTGGTTCTCTCATACCTACCATAAAGCCTTTTCTTTAATCATCCCTTGGAGAGGTTATGCCACCGAGGTTACGCCATCGGTTTACACACCTGGGAGGTGACACATGCACTCAGCAGGTGGACACAGTAGAATTACAAGGCCCAGGTCACTTCATCCCTGGCCACAAAGCAAACAGCTCAAGGCTAGTCTGGGATCAATAAGATTATGTTAGAAAATGTAATCGTTCAATTAAAGGTTAGTTAAGGGCTGGAGAGATGGCTCAGCGGTTAAGAGCACTGACTGCTCTTCCAGAGGTCCTGAGTTCAATTCCCAGCAACCACATGGTAACTCACAACCATTTGTAATGGGGTCTGATGTGTCCAAAGAGAGCAATGGTGTACTCATATACATAAACAAATAAATGTTTTTAAAAAGTTACTTAAATAAGATTACACAGGGGAATAAATATATTGAGATCACATATAATAAAGACATAAATTTGGGCTTTTATATTTTCATCTGGGGGAAAGACCAAGTACCTGTCGACAGTCTTAGCTCAGACTCCTTCGCTGGGCAGGGATGAATTTTTGCTAGGATGACATTCAAGACAGCGGTATTCAAACAGTCTTAGAAGCAAAGAGGTCAGGTGGCAGGATGGAACAAGAAAAGGGGGAGGTGTGCGCGTGTGTATGTGTGTGTGTGCGCTCCTGCACTGCACTTGCCTGGCCACAGGAAACCCCAGGTTAAATCCTCAGCTCCATTTAAACAAACAAAAGAGACAAACAATGCAAGCACAGTCTGTTTCTACACTCCTGTCACTTTGGAAGGTGGGAGAGGGATCAGTGTCAAGATTATCCCTGACTACCAAGGGTGTTTTAGGCCAGCCTGGGCTACATGAAATGGTCACAAAAACAACAATTGCAGAGGAAAAAGAAGAAACATGACCACCTCCACAGCAACAAGGAGGATGAAGAAGAGACGCTCAGGGCTACATTGCAGCCTTGTCACTTTGGCAGGACATTCCCTCAGGCTCCTTGTTCACTGTGCAGAGGGGAGAAATAGCTCATTCCAGTTAAGTCTCTGCTATGCAGTGTGACATGTCAAAAAGGACAGACTCAGAATGAGCACCAAAGGGGGATTTTTTTTTTTTTCTTCAAAATGGTCAGAAGAATACAGAACAGAGCAAGCAGGATTGAGTCCTAAGGCTAGCCCGGAACTCCCAGTGGTCCTGCTGCCTCTGCCTCCCGATCACTGGCGCTGTAGTCAGGTGCCACTAACCCGGGCCTGGATCCCTGCCTTTGTACTTGCATTTCCTCATCTGAAAAAGCCGGGGGTTGAGCTGGCACTCAGTCTCCACAGTTTTATATTAAGATTTCCTGAGGAAGTGATGACTCGGCCTCTTGAAAGCAAGGAGGAAAGAGAAAAAAATGCCGCCTAAGAACACCAAGCATGTGCCAGGTTAGCAGAGACTAAAAACCATCCTGGGTTTGTCAATGCTCTGCCATCTACAGCTGTGTGACATTAGGCAAACTACCTAACCTTTCTGAGCCTCCCGTAGTAAAGCCAGTGCTTTATCTTAACAGCAGCCGTGAGGATGAAGCATGTTTCTGCATGCAGTGGTTGCTTGCACACGCATGCACAGCAGAGCGGTATGAGGCGGCTTTGGTCCGTGTGACAAACACCAAGCAAACCATCTACAGGAGGGATAAAGATTTAACTTGGCTCTGTGTGTTGCAGGCTTTGGTCTGGGGTTCAGTCCATGGTCAGCTGGTTGTGCTGAGGTCAAAGGTCTCTAACGGAGGATGGGCAGAAGGAAATGTCTTAGCTTTTGCTGACTACGCAGCAGCAAGAGTCAGAGGACAGGTTTTCCCGTGGCCCATCTTTAATCCCAGCATTTGGGAGGCAGAGGCAGACAGAGCGCTGGATTCAAGGCCAGTCTGTTCTACTTAGAGAGTTCCAGGACAGCCAGGGTTACATAGAGACCCTGTCTAAAAGAAAAACAGGCTGTTAGTCCCTGAGATCAGGTCCAGAAGTTACTTCTTTAATTAGGCTTCACCTCCAGCCTTTTACCATCTCCTAAGAGTGCTGAACTGCCAGCCTGTGATGCCAGCATTCCAGAAACTGAAGCAGGAGGATTGCTTGGTGTTCAACATGCAAAGCATCAGACCAGCCTAGTCTATAGAAACAACTATGTCTCAAAATTTTATATATTATTATTAAAATGAAGTGAAAGCTACAAGTTACAGGCAATCGAGAAAATGCAAACAGTTATAGAACCATTAGTTAGGCAAAACCATCTGGTGAGCTGGGAGTGTTGGCTCATGCCTGTAATCTCAGTCCTCAGGATGACCATGAGTTTGAGTCCACAGTGGGTTACGAAACTACCAGGCTGGTACCAGGCTAACCATGATTACATAGCAACACCCTGAGTCAAAATACAAACAACCAGTGCAGGAGAGAGATGGCTCAGCACATTCAAAACCATAAGGACCAGAGTTCAAATCCCAGGACTCATGTAACAAACCAGCAGAGAACCTGCCCAAATCTGAAAGTGCAGCATTGAGAAGGGTAGAGACAGGAGGATTGCTGGGACTTGGTCATTTCCTAGTCTAGCTGAAATAGCAAGAGGTCCTGGTTCAGAGAGAGACCCTGCCTCAAAGGAATAAGACTGAGAATGAAAAAGGAGTGCCCTGGAACCCTCCTCTGGCTTCTGCTTGCACACAGTGCACTGGAGCAAACAACAAGTTTAAAATCCAAACAACAGCTCAGATAATACAGAACAGAGCCACATCTCCAAAGTCTTCTCCAGAGCTTTTGGAACTATAGAAGGAATCTAAGAAAGCCAGGGTGGGGCTGTAACTCGGTTGGTAGGGTGCTTGTGTAACATCCACAAAGCCCAGAAGTCAATCCTCAGCATCAAATAATCTGGGGATGGTGGCCCAAGAATGTAAGCCTAGGACTCGGAAGGTGAAGGCAGGAGGCCAGTCTGAACTAAAGAGCATGTCTCAGAAAAGGAAGAAATAAAAATAGAGAAGGGAGGAGAGAGAAAGAAAATAAAGCTTCAGTAAATTATTCCTGGGTGTGGCTGACAACCAGAGAAGGACTGATGTCTGAGATACTAGCTCGGGACCATGCAAACTGCCACTTGAAATTGGGGGCTTTTAAGTCTAGCACAGACAAGTCCGCTTGTGGCCAGCAGAGGGAGTTCTCTTAGAAGATGGAATGGTACAGCGTTTCTCCACCGGAACAAAGGAAGTACTGTTGGAGGTGGGGGTGGGAGCACCGCACAGACAAACAACCTCATGCTCAGACGTCACCCCTGGAATCCAGTCCTACCTCAGGGTGAATCGAGTACCACTGAGGAGAAAACACGGACTGTCGGGGTTATAGGTATATTTATCATGACTTTAGGAGCTGAACTGTGAGAGGTCAGCCTCAGCCGGAAGTTCTCACTCCGGGGAAAGAAACCCTGGAGTCAACAACTGTTAAGAGCCCAGGAGGGGAAAAGGCAAAGATGGTCAAGTGTCCAAAGAGCCACGTGGTAGTAAAAGAAGACTCCAGGAAGTAATGGGATTGGGCCAAGAGAATGGTATTTGAATTTAATCTGTCTGTTCAACACATATTTATTCCTTGCTTTTTAGCAAGTACAAGCCAGTTGTACAGGTTTGATCAGACGGACATGGTTTAAGGGGAACATGAAGTTTAAAGAAGACAGTGAACCTATAAGAGAACAGTCACACCATGTCAGGGAACACTACGCACACCGCTTCCGGGTACTGTAACCAAGCAGACTGCGAGGAGGAAGGAGGCCAAATGTTCCGCACGGCCTGAGGAGGAAAAGATGAGTCCAGAGAGTATGAGACACTGGGGTTCCTGAGGATTTCCAGTGCATGGAGCAGAGAGTGAGCACGTCCCACAGAGCTCACATGACCGCAGAAGGCCAGAGGCCATAACCTTAATTTCTATCTCTCTAGAGTCCCCTCTAAGGTGTCACATTCTGGAAAGTTCTATATAAATACTTTGTGCCTTCCTACAATAATTACTTAGCATTCCTGAATCTCGGAGAACCAAATTCAACGGATGGGTTCACAATTATCTCATATTCATTTTCAGGATTCCAGGAAACCAAAGGTACCTACAGCAGACTCTGACAGACAGAGGAAGGAGGCAGGGAGGGAGGGAGTGGCAACCTTCCCTTTCTTGTAAATAAATAGCTACTGCTCTACATTGCCTGCTATAATTGGCCTTTCCCCAGAACTTTATGCTCCACTGAAATTACTTAAATAAACAACTTTGGGTTTTGTTTGTAAAATGCAGGGTTTCATGTATCTCAGACTGACCTCAAATTTCTTACAGAACCTTGAACCCCTGATCAACACAACCATTTCCTGGGTGCTGCTTCTCACCCCATTTAACTTTGGTTCTTAACTCAGGAGAAAAAAGGCCATTTCCAGTCCTTGTCTCTAGATTTAGGGCTGAACTCTAAATAATTAATTTATAGTTAATCCCATAAAAATTATAGAAGCAAAATATGGTGATCCCCTTTCAAATGCCATGCACAGGAATAAGAAGAGACGCATATAAAACAGGCAGGATGAAGGATTCTTAGCTAGGCGGCTGGGCATTAGGGTTTGGACAGGAAACTCAAGGCTGCTCGGCAGCTTTCTGACAGCTTCACACACTACCTGATTTGGCCAGCAGAGGGCGACGAGGGAGCCGTCTAACAGCACATGGAGCCACACCCAGGTCATGGTTGCTTATTCCAGTGTCTCTTCCTGAGTTCTCAAAAAAAACCTCGAAATTAGAAATTCTTGTTAAAGAAAAGAAAAAAACAAAAAAAGAATGAGAAAAGTTCAGAATCTTTTTATTGAGATAATCGCATAGACATACATCTGGGCATTTTCATGTGGACAACCTGGAAGAATTTCACGTCACCTCAGGCGACGTTCCTGTCTAGTCCCCAAACATAAGAAATGACTACATGTGATAGATCTAAAATGTACAAATATCACGGCCGTGTGTTGTCCTGAATCTGGGAAGAATCCTGCTCCACACAACTGCCCCCACCCCCCCCCCCAGTCAGCCTCCCTCATCTTACAGTTCACACCATGTGATCCGGGGTTAAAGTTACAACTGGAAAAACAAAACCATCTGGGTCCTTCAGTTCTTCCTCGGGCAAGTCTACTGTTGCTGAAGGCAGTGAGCACAGATACTGTTCACCAGATCTGCATGTTAATAAAAGTTAGCAAATTATTTTACTTTATAGTTAATGCAATGGAAGTGAACAACGAAGTCTATCCAAAACCTTAAGTCAGTGGCGGAAAAATGTAGTTATTTCTGGGTTTGTCTGAGCGTCATTTGAAGGGCACCATGTTAACTGGTTAGATAACAACTCAGAAATAACTAATATCATAAAGCCAAAAGGCTTACAACCTAGATCCATTTTTTAAAAATAATCTACTTCATGTTTTTTGTTTGTTTTGTTTTGTTTTGTTTTAAGAAAAAGGAAAGGGGGGTGGTGTGGGAGATTGCTGTAGGACACTGGGTTAAGGGAGGGGGGAGGTGTATAGAATGGGGCGGGTTCCGCCCTAACAAAGAGGCAGAAACTGTGTCTCAACAGCCACCAAATCCAGTTCAGGGCGGTTTGAGCCAGTTTCTGAGCTGGATTGAGAACAACAGCCACAGGCTGATACTTCACCAGGGTGAAATGGAAAATCCTGCATGGATTTTACAGACAGAACTGAACTGGACGGGGGATTTGCTGGAACCTAAACCCAGTTCTTGGGTGGCAAAGTCAGGTGAAATACCAGGCCTGGTGTTGGATCGGTTGCATAGCATCGCAGAGAAAGTTCAAAGTCTGGACTCTCTGTTGGGATCCAGTCCACATTTTCCCTCCTGCCGCTTCTGATTGTAGCTGGTGAGGGAAAAAGGGCCTCAGGATATCAGTTTTCAGAGAGCTGGCCAAGGCCTTGGGGGGAGGGGAGGATTTTGCGGCCTGGCTTATTGCCTGTGCTGGAGAGTGGGGGGTGGAGAGGGATGTAGGAGGGTCTGAAACACTGAGAAGAGCACTTCACACCCTGCAGTTCACACCATTTTCCTACACCTATGTTTGCATATCTTTGCAAAGCACAAAATACACAGCCACCATGCCTAGGGTGCACCCGGCTGACAACTGGACATCTCATCCTCTGCCCCTGGCCTTGACAATGCATGTGCCCAGTTCAGCCAACATGTTCTCTTATGTGTCCCCAAATGCGCACACCCTGTACACACCTCAACTCAAAGCAACATCAATCTCAGACAACACTGGGATGATGGTTTAGTCTTTGACTTGCCTCCCCTTCCCCAGCCGGTTGTCCATCAGCCCCAGAGTGACTCCAGGAACCAGCTGTCACCCAGTAGAACACACATGTAGGGTGTGCACTTCCTAAGGCCACACAGGGTTCAGAGGTATTCGGGCAGCCTCCACCCCTTCCCCTTGGAAATCTCCCAGGACTTTGAGGAGTTCCAGAACAGAGACAGAACCCAGGTCAGTTTCATTTGGGAAGGAGAATGAGAGGAGTGGATTTCTTGAGTGTCCCCAAATGGTTGGAATCTTCCAGAGTCAGCAAGAGAGTGCCTGGAGACTAAGAAGCCAGTCCGCTGTGGGAATAGGGGAGGGGCGCCCTGGAGTTCCTTTGTTGTGTCTGTGGGTATCAGAAATACCCTTGAGGTGTTGAGGGAGAAGACGGGAGACCCAGGGCTGAAATGTTGAAATACCATTCCAGTCTGTTAATCTTAGACACCTGGAGGGACTGTAGGAACTCAGCCCACTTTGCATTATTTATGTGTGACATTTGAAGCACCGGGAAGCTTGTTACTGGCAGGCATGCTCTATCTGATGCTTATTACACAAATATTGACTAAAGTACTTAGGCATAAATGCCAGTATCTGTTATTATAAGGGAGCTGCTATGGGCCCTATTTGTTCGCGTGGTTGTTGCTTGAGAAAGAAGTGGCTGCCTTTATGGAGAGCAACGCTTTTACACGACGATGTAATAAGCTAAAGAGAGATTCGCAGGAGAAACCATTAGAAGCCCCACACTGTACCATGCATTTCGTATGTTACATGAGCCTAGCCACTGTACATCCCTGAGAACGAACGGCATTGCTGTTCCCATTTCCAGAGATGGGAAAAATAAAGTTCGAAAGGACTAGGTCGCACTATCGATCTATAACTCGTCAGAGAAAGATCCTAGCTCCAAAATCCATGCTTTTAACCTTACACCATACCGCCACTTGGGTGCCAAATGCTTGCCAAGCCCTTCTAAAGCGCCTACTGTGTGACAACTACTCTGGGTGGAGGACATGGTTCTGGTGACGCCGATGAAAAGATGGTGCCTGCCTTCAACAAGCTTTCAGTCTGCTGACTTTTGTTTCAAGAAAAAAATTCAGGCCTGGCAAGCGCAGGGTTTTATTTTCGGACTCAAAGGCCATCTGGGAAATTTGAACTTCCGAGCATTCTGGTGCAGTGCTGGGTGGGAGGAGGCCGCGAAACCGGGAGTGACCTGGTGACAGCAGGCACCGCACTGGCTGACAGGCTGGCTGCCTGGAAATGGGCAGGGCCTGGCCCTGGGGAGCTGTAGCCATGGCAACCTAGCCTGTTTCCAGAACAATTGTCTCCAGCCAGGAAAACAGCTCTCAGAGCCTCTCCCGTGTAATCTCCGAAGCCGACTGAAGGCACAAAGGCCTTCTTCATTCCAGTGCGGCTCTCCACACTAAGCCAGAACAAAGCCAGCCATTTGTCTGGGACCCTGTCTTTGTGTTGCGCTTGTGACACCATCCACAAAGCACGGTCAACTCGTTCCTTTCCTTTCCGCTGCCTCTTGCATTTTATCGTATTTATTGTATTTTTCGTTTAGCCCCATTTTACAGATGCAAGATCCAAGAGCGTGAAGGGGCCTGATATCTAAAGCGAACTTTAATAAACCCAGAAGCCTTTCAGGCTTCTAGAAGATGGGCCCTGCCTTTGCCTGTTTTATGACACAGTGAAGGGAGGTCTTGTCCAGTCCTGAGGCACAGTGGCCCTGGGAGGCTGTCTCTGCACTGGCCCAGGCCAGCTCTCTGCGGACTGCGGCCCGCCCCTCCCCCACGCTGCGGCCCGCCCCTCCCCCCGCGCCGCAACTGCAGCTGCAGCCGGAAGAGGAATGCGGAAGGCACGCCCGCCCCGCCCTGCAAGCCTCAGAGCTCATTTCGAAACTCCAGCTCACAACCTCGAAAAAAGACAGCCGACTGGCGCCTGTACTCCTCCCGGCCACCCAGTGACTACTTCCTGTGCACTGAAGGTTGTCAACCACCCATGCAGAGCCAGGGTGTGACCTCCCTGAAATCGAGCACAGGAGACAACCTCCACCCTCAACACCAGTAACACAGACAGACGTAAGTGTAATTATGAGGACTGGAGAGATGGCTCAGCTGTCTAAGCTCACAACCAAAAACATAATTATCCAGAAATGTCTACATTTATAAGTAATATACATATTTAAACTATGTACCCTCCCAGAAGAAATGCGACTTTATTGTAATAAAAATCTTGCTCTCATAAGTGTGGTGGCACTCGGGAGGCAGAGGCAGGCAGAGTGTAAGGCCTGCCAGGACTACCAAGTGAGTTCCAGGTCAGGGCGACACAAAGAAATCCTGTCTAAAAAAAAAAAAAAAGAAAAGAAAAAGGAAGAAAAAAACTTGCCCTAAAGAAATCGATGATAGTTCACACACGAAATCCCAGCACCCAGATGCTGAGTCAGGAGGATTGTCAAGAGTACGGAGCTAGCCTAGGTTGCATAGCAAGACCATGTCTCAAAAACCGCACCTCTGTGCCGCAGAAAAACATGAAAGGAAAATAACTGTGGTTCCCCCAGGTTTCAAATAATTTCTACCCAGTCGTTAGAGGTTTCATTGCTCTAAGGTAACTTATCTGTAAAAAATATCTCCACTCAGCCCCAGAGGAATGGGAATCACCCCCTTAGAGCCCTCAGAAGGCTTGCTTTCCCGGAGGTGCTGATTCTAAATTAAATCCTCAAAGCCAAACATAATGGAACACACTTGGATACTCCTTATTTAGAGGCTGGGAAAGAAGATGGGAGGGAGGGAAGAAGGGACAGAGAGGGGGAGGGAGGGAGATAGAGGGAGGGAGAGGGAGAGAGGGAGAGAGAGAGAGAGGGGAGAGAGAGAGAGAGAGAGAGAGAGAGAGAGAGAGAGAGAGAGAGAGAGAGAGAATGTTAAAGGCCTGAGGCTCCATGCGGAGTCTGAGCTCAGCCTGCACTAAATAGCTAGGCCCTGTTTGTTGGCTCTCCCCACAGTTCAACAGATAGATTACCTACCTTCAGGTTTGTAAATGCGCATTTAGGGGTAACCTTTATTCTCCCTTAAACTCAAAGATCTTAAGCTGGAGGATGTAGGAAGATATCAACTTTCAAACGTTATTTGATGTAAGCAAAGGCTTTCACCCCTGGCGTGCCGGAGGGGAGCGTGCTGGGTAAGGACCTAAGGACACTGGTCCACGCATGCCGTCCTTCTTCTGAGCTTCAACTCCGGCCCAGAAATGGACCTGAAGTGTGAAGTGTGGAAGGAAGGCTACTATCGTATTGGTAGTTCATGTAATAAAGTGACATCATTGTCCCCCAGGTTTGATCCCTATAACATCCTATATGTAGTCAGCAGTCAGCCAAGCGCCATGGTACTAATGATTGTTCAGGGCTTGTGGATTTAACAAGCACAAAACAAAGTGGGGCATACTTGCAATGAGGCAGCACTGCGAGAGCTGGACATGACGGTGCAGGCCGGACATCCCTGCGTTCTCAAAGTGGAGGTAGAGGGATCTCAAGAGTCCAAGGTACTTAATGAGTTTGAGACACCCTGGGCTATATGGTTCAGGATTCAGCTAACTGTAAAGTCCTCTTACAGCAGTGACTAAGGCAGATCCTTTCCAAGTTGTCCTTTGCAGAGTTAATTTGTTTCTGTTCCCTCGGTTCCACGGTTTCAGTTATAAAGAAAAGCTGCACCCAAGTGATTAAGATTTGAGGGTTCATAAACCTAAAATGCCTGGTAACCTTCACATAACATTAAGTGTGTAACGCCCCGCCCCCTCCCTTCCTTAGTTTTGTGTATCAGCAAACACAAAACTTGACCCAGGCTATGAAGTTTAACTTGCAAAACAGTGATGTGTTTGTCTAAAGAGTAGCAGGAGCTAGCCCCAGGGAGGCTGAGGTCCATAGGGATGCCCTGGTCAAAGACAAACACAAACCCTGTTCAACTGAGACCCTTCCTGCCACCCTCCCATTGTCCCTCCTGTTCTGTGTGAAAGGCCACTGTCAAAGTGCCTCGATTCTCCCAAAGTAGTTTTGAAAGGTGCCAACTCTCAAATAAACCATTTTTTCCCAAGATTTATTTTGAAATATATTCAAAATATATTATTTTGAAAAACGTATTTGAAATATTTAAATATATTTTGAAATGCGTATTTATTTTGGCTGGGCAGTAGTGGTGCACACCTTTAATCCTAGCACTCAGGAGTTCAAAGCCAGCCTGGTCTATATAGAGTGAGTTCCAGGAGAGCCAGGGCTACACAGAGAAACCCTGCCTCAAAAAAACAAAAAACAAAAAACAAAAAATGAAACAACAACGAAAAGGTTTTGAATTATGTATAGGTGTGTTTGTCTGCATGTGGGTATGTGTACCTCTGTGGTGGGGTAGGGGTATGTGCACCTGTGTGTGTGTGTGTGTGTGTGTGTGTGGTATGTGCACCTTTGTGTGTGTGTGTGTGTGTGTGTGGTATGTGCACCTTTGTATGTGTGTGTGTGTGGTATGTGCACCTTTGTGTGTGTGTGTGGTATGTGCACCTTTGTGTGTGTGTGGGGGGTATGTGTGCACCTTTGTGATGTGTGTGTGTGTGTGTGTGGTATGTGCACCTTTGTGTGTGTGTGTGTGTGTGTGTGTGGTATGTGCACCTTTGTGTGTGTGTGTGTGTGTGTGTGGTATGTGCACCTTTGTGTGTGTGTGTGGTATGTGCACCTTTGTGTGTGTGTAGGGGGGTATGTGTACACCTTTGTGAGTGTGTGTGTGTGTGGGGGGGGGTAATGTGCACAAGATCGCAGGTGCCTGAGGAAGCAGAGGCATCAGACGACCCAAGAATTGTGAGCTGCCTGGTGTGAGTGAGGGAACTGAACCCTGGAATAGCAGCACGTGTTCTTAACTGCTGAGCTAAGCCCCAAATAAACTAACTCTTGTCTCTCTAGTACTGACTGTCAGTACATATTGAATAGATACCATTTGGAAACGTAAAACTGGGGCCACATAACAGCCAGGCAGGAAGTGGAAGTAACTGATAACGCACACGGAAACAGCTCTGCAGGCTGCTCCTGCTTTACATCAACTCTTTTTTTTGGTTTTTCGAGACAGGGTTTCTCTGTGTAGCCCTGGCCGTCCTGGAACTCACTCTGTAGACCAGGTTGGCCTCGAACTCAGAAATCTGCCTACCTCTGCCTCTCAAGTGCTGGGATTAAGGGCGTGCACCATTGCCCTGCTACATCAACTCTTATTTTAAAGACCTAAACCACTATTATTGTCTTTATCCACAGGGTTCCACTATGTACCCCTACCTGGCCTAGCATTTGCTGTGTAGAATAAGCTGGTCTTGAATGTTCACAGCTCCTCTTGCTTCCGGTTTCCAAGTGCTAGGATTACAGTCTAGCACCACCATGCCTGTTGTCACCCCACTCTTGAAGACCAGCACTATGGATCCATTCATAAAGGTAGAACCTCGTGACCTAATTCCCTTTCTTTGAGTCCCACACCCTTTTGATGGTACTAGTCCATGGAAGCCGTGTCATGGACCATTTCCAAAGTGTGAACCTGAGGAAGGTTCAAGCCTCAGCCATCCTTACTGGCTGTCATGGTTTATATATGCTTGGCCCAGGGAGTGGCACTACTAGGAGGTATGGCCCTGTTGGAGTAGGTGTGTCACTGTGGATGTGGGCTTTAAGACCCTCCTCCTAGCTGCCTGGAAGCCAGTCTTCTGTTTGCCTTCAGAACAAGATGTAGAAGAGCTCTTAGCTCCTGCACCATGCCTGCCAGGATGCTGCTATGTTCCCGCCTTGATGATAATGGACTGAACCTCTCTGAACCTGTCAGCCAGTCTCAACTAACTGTGGTCCTTAAAAGAGTTGCTTTGGTCATGGCGTGTGTTTATAGCAGTAAACCCTAACTAAGACCCCATGGAAGCCTGTTGTTTACCATTCCCACACAGTGAACCTGAGGAAGGTCTAAGCCGCACCATCCTTACGGGCTCACATCCATCAGCAATGTTCGCTAAGTGGAAGTTCTCAGGTCAAGTTCACAACGTAACACTGTACTGCTGACCTCTTTATGTTCGTTGTTTGTTTTGTTTTGGTTCTTGTTTTCTTTGGGTTTCTCTGATGAAGTGTTTTTCTGTGTAGGCCTGGATCTCCAAGAACTTGCTCTGTAGATCAGGCTGGCCTTGAACTCAAAGATGATAAGCTTCTGTCTGTGATTAAAGGTGTGAACCATTGACACCCAATTCCTCCTGAATTTCAAATACAAATATGTATCACTTCAAGTATGTGTCTTTTCAAATATGTATCATTTCAAATATGTGTCATTTCAAATATGTGACACCTCTTTCCAGGGTGTCCTTGCAAGCCACTGTGGGCATGCAGTGTTGAGAAAGAACTAAAGTTTTCATATCTTTTTGTGTTGTTTTGTTTTTCGAGACAGGGTTTCTCTGTGTAGCCCTGGCTGTCCTGGAACTCACTCTGTAGACCAGGCTGGCCTCAAACTCAGAAACCTGACTACCTCTGCCTCCCAAGTGCTGGGATTAAAGGCGTGTGCCACCACTGCCCAGCAAGTTTTCATATCTTAAATAACAGAGAGTTGGCAGGCATTTGTTATGCAAAGCAACCAAGAGTGCCTCGATGAAGCCTTTTAATATCCACTCCCAACCAGACTTCCTCTTGATGGAAGAAGCCACTATGGTCCACCATCTCTGCTTCAGAAGCAGCTGAGCTGAGCTCCATCCCTAGGGGGTGGTGGGCTTTGTTCAGCATAACTCAGTGCTGTAAGAGCAATCCCAGATCGTGATTGCTTCAGTAATTGCAATATGACCCAAATCTGACTGATGCAATGCAGAAATAAAAAGGTTGCCAAATGTTTCAGTAAAGTAAAGTAAAGGCTATCCATCCAGGGAAGCAGGAATGCTGACTGCAGATCTTCAGTTCTCCCTCCTCGCCTCCAAAGCCAATCTCTCATTCTCTGTAGTAGCCACCTGCTGTAGCCTCCCCCTCTTCTCTGCCCCCTCTCCAATAGATCACACAGGCTTTCTCCTCCAGCCTTCCGCACACTCCTGCTGTTACCCAGCCTCCAACTCTAGCAGGTATTCCCTGGGAATTCACCAGCCAAGCCTGACAGAGAAACAAGTGAACCAGCAAAGCAGGCTGGCAAGCTCCAGGTATTCATTCTCTCTCCTCTGATTCAAATCTAATTCTCCAATCCTATCCTCGATTCTGGAACAAAATACTTGTGGCCTCTCCTCACTCTCTGCCTCCATTCTTGGGGACTAAGCAAATCCTGGTGGAATGCCCTGCTTTGCTCCCTTCTGTGGACCCCTCAGTATACCTCCTATCCCCATTCCCAAGTGTCAGCTCCCAATACCTAGAAATACATTTTACCTGAAAACCCCATTGACCACACCTAACAGGATCCCAGAATTCCACACCAGGCCACAGGCAGCCACCACAACCTCCTAAGAAACAGAAGGCAACAGAAAGCAAGGAGAAAAACGTGAACCCAACAAAGACAGGACCAGATATCAGCACCTAGAATTACAAGTTTCTAAAACTCAGGTACTTAGACAACAGCATAAAAAAAAACACACTAACAGCCAAGACAGTGTGTCTCCACTGGAGCCCAGCAACAGAGCTGAAGCACAAGACAAAGGCCTTGAAACAGCTTTTATGAAAAGGATAAAGGTCCTTAAAGAGGAAATGAATACATTCCTTAAAGAAATCTATGAAAACACAAACAGGGGAAGGAAATCAATAAAAGCATTCAAGACCTGAGAGTGGAAATAGATCAGTAAGGAAACCCCACACTGGGGGAATCTGGAAATGAAAAATGTAGGCTCACTGATACAAATCTCAGAGGCAAGCTTCAACAATAGAACACAGGATGAAAGAAATCATCCCAGGCACTGAAGACACAATAAACGAAATGAATATGTCAGTCAAAGAAAATGTTATATCTAAAAACTCCTGGCACAAATATCTAAGAAATCTGGGACGCTATGAAAAGACTAAATCTAAGAAAAATAGGAATATAGGAAGAGGAAGAAACCAGGTCAAGGCACCGAAAATATTTTCAACAAATCATAGAAAACAATTTGTAGCCTAAGAAGATGCCGCCTATCAAATTACAAGAAGGATACAGAACACCAAATAGACTGGAATAGAAAATTTCCTCTTGGAAAATAATAATCAAAACACTAACTGTACAGAATGAACAAAGAAAGAATATTAAAACATATGAAGCAAAAAAAAAAAAAAAGTCAAGTAACGTATAATACCTAACTTCTCAATAGAGATTCTAATACCCAGAATGGCCTGGATAGATGTGCTATAGATTCCAAGAGACCATAGATGACACCCCAGACTACTATGACCAGCAAAACTTCCAATTACAATAGACAAAAAAAAAAAAAAAACCTCCATGAAAAAACCAAATTTAAGGAATATCTACAAATCCAGGCCTAGAGAATGTGACAGAAGGAAAACTCCACCTAAAGAGGATAACCACATCCAAGAAAACACAGGAAGTAAATAATCACAGACCAACAAATCAAAAGAGGGGAAGCACACACACACCACGACCACCACCACCACCACACACCACTACATACCTGGAATCAACAAACACTGCTCATTGATACCAACACCAATGGTCTCAACTTCCCAATAAAAAGACAAAGACTAACAGAATGGATGCAAAAATGAAATCCATCCTTCTGCTGCATCCAAAAACAAAACAAAACAAAACAAAAAAAACCCCAGATCTTAATATCAAGTATAGACACACAAGGGTAAAAGGATGGGAAAAGATATTCTAAGCAAAATGACCTAGGAAGCAAGCTGGTGTAGCCATTTCAATATCTGACAAAATAGCCATCAAACCAAACTAACCAAAAGAAACAGGGAAGGGTACTACATACTACTCTGTTGCAGATACTGGTCACACTGTGAACCTGGAGATTGTATTGTGTACTGAAAACAACTGTTTCTAGTTGTGGTGTGGCTCAGTCCTTGGCATATACCTTTAATTCCTCTGGTTGTAATACAGACACACCCTTAGTAAATATTTTTAATCCCAAGAAATGAAGGTAAAGTTAGTTTGTAGAAGGAAGCACCAGTGTTTGAAAGTGATGTCTAATTGAGCGGTAGACAAAGTGATGAATCAAAGAAAGACTAGACAAAATATGCTAAACTCTCATGAGAAGAGAGAGGAAAGGGAAGCTACTTGTGGGGCAGTGCAGAGAGAGGAGGAGGCAGTTTTGGAGGAAGTTTTACCAGGAGAATTGTACAGGTTGGAGAGGGACAGAGAGAGACAGAGAGAGACAAGCTAGACACAGATGAAGACAGAACAAGCCAGAGAATGAAAAGGAGCCAGAAGACTAGAACATATTGCCAAAGTTAATATGAGGCCAAGCAGGGCCAAAGTCAGAGGCAGAGAGAAAAGCCAGATTGAACCAGTCATCTTAGAGAGGAGCCTTGAGCCAGAACATCTGTGTTGCCCAGCCAGTGAGAGCTCAGAGAGAGCCATAAAGAGTGAGCATATCAAGCAGCAAGTTGCAGAGGATGAAAACATTTTAGACCTAGATTAGATTGTACAGGGGTGAGAAGCTTGCAGGACTAGGCCTAGGTTAGCCGATAGAGGCAGTAAGCCTCCCAGACAACAATTACATCAGACACATAATAGTTATATTAACACTAATCAAAAGGAACAATCTACCAAGAAGACATTGTAATTCTTAACAACTATGTACAAAAACAAACAAACAAAAACAACTCCAAGTTCATAAAAGAAACATAACTACAGTATAAATCACATACTGATCCCCACACACCGTGTTGGTATCAGGCTCAAACCCAGTGACATCACATTTAGGTGACCCCCATATCATTGCCAAGGCAACCGCCATACACATCCAGAATCTACCTGGCTACCTCACCTTTACCTGGGAGAGGCTACATCATTGCCCATATAAAACAGGCAGAACTCCCTGACCTCTTTCCTCTTTCTCTGCCATCTTTTCCCATTTCTCTCCCCCCACCTTTGCCCTATCTCCTGAATAACCCCACCCCCCAAAAAAAGTTTGGTCTGGTGTTGTCTGTTCTAAGCTGAGTGCCAAAATCTAACACACTGAAAGTGGGTAACCTCAGTACCCCACTCTTATCAACAGACAGATCATCCAGACAAAAACTAAACAGAAATATTGAAGTCATTGACATTATAAATCAAATGAACCTAACATATTTGCATAACATTTCATCCCAACACAAAAGATTATACCTTCTACCAGGAGGGGAAACACTGAGCAGGATATAAAGTGAATAAGTTTAAAAAAAAATCAAATTAAAAATAAATATATACCTTCTCAGCACTTCCTGGAACCACAGACCCAGACATAAAGCAAATCTCATCAGGTACAAGAAAATTGAAATTATACCCTGTTTCATATCTGCCCACTTTGGATTAAAACTGGATTAATACCAACAACAGAAACAGAAAGCTTACAAAGTCATAAAGACAGAACAACTCACTACTGACTGACAATGGGTCAATACAGAAATTAAGCCAGGCAGTGGTGGATCTCTGAGTTCAAGGCCAGTTTGGTCTATAGAGTGAGTTCAAGGACAGCCAAGACTACACAGAGAAAACCTGTCTTTAAAAACCAAAACCAAACACCACTACCACCCACCCCCCCCCAAAAAAAAAGAAAGAAAGAAAAAGAGAAGAAATGAAGGATTTTCTAGAATATTATGAATATGAATCCACAAAATACCCAAACTTATGGGACACAATGAAGGCAGTTCTAAGAGGAGAATTTGTAGCACTAAGTGCCTAAACAAACCCAAAAAAACCTGAGAGATGTTGTTACACACAGTAACTTAACAGCACACCTGAAAGCTTGAGAATAAAGAAACCAAAAGATGGCAAGAAATAATCAAACTAGCCAGGCAGTGGTGGCGCACGCCTTTAACCCCAGCACTTGGGAGGCAGAGGCAGGCGGATTTCTGAGTTTGAGGCCAGCCTGGTCTACAGAGTGAGTTCCAGGCCAGCCAGGGCTACACAGAGAAACCCTGTCTCAGAAAAATCAAAAAAAAAAAAAAAAAAAGAAAGAAAGAAAGAAAAAGAAAAAGAAATAATCAAACTCAGGGCTGAGATGGAAAAAATAGAAACATAACCACAACAAACAATACAAAAAGAAGTCAATGAAACAAAAAACTAGTTATCTATAAAATCAATAAGACTGACAAACCTTTAGTCTCATTAACTAAAAGGAGAGAGAGAAATCCAAATAAACAAAATTAAAGATGAAAAGGGGGATCGATCATAACAGCAAATATGGAGGAAATCCAGGGAGTCAAAAGGATGTACTTTAAATCTTCGCCAAACTCAAAAATCTAAAAGAATCACTTTTCTTCATACGTACCACTTACCAAAGTTAAATCAAGATCAGATAAACAATTAAATAGACCTATAACCCCTAGTGAAATAGAAGCAGTTATTAAAAATCTCTTAGACCAAAAGCAAAACAAAACAAACAAAAAACCAAAAAGCTCAGGGATGGATTGTTTTAGCACAGAATTCTACCATACTTTCGAAAAAGAGTTAGTGCCAATACCCTTCAAATTATTCCACAAAATAGGAACAGAAGAAAAACTGTCAAATTCACTTTATGAGTCCATGGTTACCCTGGTACCCAAATTACACAAAGACTCAACAAAGAAAGGCAATTACAGAACAATTTCCCTTATGAAAATAGCTACAGAAATTCTCACTAAAATACTTGCAGACTGAATCCAAGAACACATTACAAAGATCATCCACCATGGTTAAGTAGACTTCATCTCAGAAATTCAGGGGTGGTTCAATATACAAAAATCAGTGAATGTAATACACCATATAAAACTGAAAGACAAAAAGCATATGAATATCTCATTAGATGCAGAAAGATCCTTTGACAAAATCCAATACCCTTTCTTCATAACAGTCCTAGAGAGAGTAGGGATAAATAAATTAACATGATAAAGGCAGTTTATAGCAAACCCATAACTAACATCAGCTTATATGGAGAGAAACTCAAAGCAGTTCCACTAAAATCAGGAATAAGACAAGCTTGTCTAGTCTATATTTACTCACTATAATACTTAAAGTCTTAGCTAGGGCAGTAGAACAACTGAGGGGGATCAAGGGGATACACATGGGGAAAGAAAAAAGTTAAAGTATCTTTATTTTCAGATGATGCTGTATACATAAGTGACCCTAAAAATCCTACAAAGAAACTCCTATAACTGACAAACATTTTCAGCAAAGTAGCTGGACTAAATTAAATCACAAAAATCAATGGCCGTACTTTGTAAAAAAAAAAAAAAAAAGGCAAATGGTTGGGGGAAGAAATCAGAGAAGCAATGTTTCAAATAATATAAATACCTCGGTTAGAGATAACTCAAACCAAGATTTGTATGATAAAAATCTTTAAGACATTTAAGAAAGAAATTGCAGAAGATACCAGAAGATGAAAAGATCTCCCATGCTCATAGATTGGTAGAAATAGCATAATAAATATGTCCATCCTACCTAAAGCACTCTACAGATTCAATGCATTTCCCACCAAAATTCCTTCACAGATGTTGAAAGGAAAATTATCAGTTTCATATGTGTGGGACTGCGTAAGGGTATCCTGGTTCTTGGCTGGGCATGGGCCTAGAACCCCGAGACTCCAAGGGAGAAACAGCAGGAGTTCGGCCACGTCCCCAGAACTCAGTGTCCTAACAAGCAGTCCAATCTCCATAGACCTACATTGTTCAGTCACGTAGGCCATTACAGCCCCTCCCAAAGTGCACAGGTAGAGGGTGTAACTACAGGCCTCAGGCCCTAGAGATTTACATACTAATGAAGGTCAGAGGGCGGAGCCAATTAACCATTCCTCCCCAGAACCTCCCCCTTTCTCCCTCCCTACTTAACTCAGGTCTGCCCTGAGTTTGGGAGGTTACATCCAGATCCATCCACCATCCGCCATGACAATAAACCCTTTTGGAACCAAGAACTTCCTCGTGTCATTGGGGCCTGCAGGGCCTGCCATTGCTGAAGCCTCCAGCCTCCTGGAACTTCAGACCTTTCTGTATGCGGGTCCCCCACCTCGTGGAAGTCTCCAGGCAGCCTCCCCCATGCGGCCCCATTTATCCCACAATATGGAAACACAAAAACACAGTAAAGCTAAAACAATCCTATATAATAAAAGAACTGTTGAAAGTATCACTTTTTCTGACCTCAAATTGTACTATAGAGCTATAGCAATAAAAACAGCATAGTATTGGTATAAAAACAGGTGTATTGATCAATGGAACCAAAGTGAAGACCCAGATATAAATCTATGCACTTATCGTGATGGTGTGAATAGGAATGGTTCCCATAGACTCATGTGTTTGAATGTTTGGCCCATTAAAAAATGGCACAATTAGGAAGTGTGGCCTTATTGGAATAAATATGGTCTTGTTGGAGAAAGTACATTACTGTGGGGGTGGGCTTTGAGGTCTCCTATTCTCAAGCTAAACCCAGTGTGACACACAGTCTCCTTCTGCTGTCTGTGGATCAAGATGTAGAATTCTCAGCTCCTCCAAGCATGCCTGCATGCTGCCCTGCTTCCTGCCACGATGACAATAAATTAAACCTCTGAAACCATCAGTCAATAAGTCAGCACCAATTAAATGTTTTTCTTTATAAGAGTTGCAGTGGTTATGGTGTCTCTTCATAACAATAGAAACCCTAACTAACACACCTATGTACACCTAATTTTTGATAAAGAAACCACAAATAAACACTGGAATAAAAATAGCATTTTCAAGTAGTTCTTTCTAGCTTCATATAGAAGAATCCAAATAGAGCTGTGTGGCTTACTCTGCAGAAACTCATGTTTAAATGGGTAAAAGACCTCAACATAAAACCAGAAACACTAAACTTGATAGAAGAGAAAGTGGGGAACAGCCTTGATCTCACTGGCTCAGGAAAACATTTTCTGGACAAAATATCAGAGCACAGCACTAAGACCAGAAATTAATTAAGGGAACCTCATAAAACTGAAATGCTTGTGTATGGCAAGGGACAAAGTGGCAGCCTACAGAATGGGAAAAGGTTTTTATTTTTTTCTTCCAACTACATATCCAACAGAGGACTAATATTCAATATATATAAAGAACTAAAAAACAAGACAGTATGGAAATCAGGGTAGTGATTCCTTAGGAATATGGAAGTGAAAACACGTCAAAATCAATTGATAAACCCTCAAATATACCATTCTTAGGCATACACCTGAAAAATACTTCACCATGCCATGACCACTTGCTCAACTATTTATTGCTGATCTATTCATAACAGCTCGAAATTCAAAATTAGAAAGCATCTAGATGTCTGTGGTGGTTTGAATCAAAATAGCTCCCATGGGTGTAGGTATAAATTTTTTTCAACCTACTTTAATAACCTGTCAACCTCTCTCTCCTCTTGCCCACTGCCCACCAGAGGTAGCAGGAGAGAAAAGTTATTAGGATATGAAGGAAGTAGACCTGTTTAGCAATAGTTCTTTGGGGCAAGCTCAATCTTCTGTCAGCAGTTCATTCCCCTAGCAAACACCAAATACGAACCAGCAGCTGCAGTCCAGTCTTCTTGGCAGGCAGACACCAGGCATGAACCAGTGGCAATCAGCCTGAGGTGAGGCTTCAGAAGTGTCAAGCTGCCATAGGAACCTCACGAACAATTAATTCTTTGGTGATTTTCTTAATGGTGGTGTTACCACAGTGGAGCTCAACAACACTATGCAAGGCGAACCAATACATGTGTGTCCAAAGACTAGTGAGGCAAGACAAACCAAACCAACTCTCCTCTCCCACGTCTGTGGAGTCATATTTATAGTCCTTCATCACGAATCCCTTCACAGTCTGCTATAGCAAAACATCCTTGCACCTGTGTCTGCTTGAGGAAAACATTCTTTCACCTGTCTGCTTTAGCACAACATCCTTTCACCTGTGTGCCTCAGCAAAACATCATTTGACATAACTGACTTTTCAAAGAACCTAAGTTTCCACTTTACATGGGTCCATAGGGAATGGGACTATTAGGCAGTATGGCCTTGTTGGAGGAAGTGTGTCTCATTTCCTGCTGCCTGCCAAACTGAGAGTAGGACTCTCAGCTCCTTCTCCAGCACCATCTCTGTTTGAACATTGCCATACATCCTGCCATGATGACAATGGACTAAATCTCTATAATTGTAAGCTGGCCCCAATTAAATGTTTTCCTTTATAAGAAGTTGCCATGGTCATGGTGTTTCTTCACAGTAATAGAAACCCTAACTAAAACAATGTCCCTCAACATTGACTAGATAAAGAACATGTAACATTTATAAAATGGAATATGACACAGTCACTAAAAAATTAAATCATGAAACTCTCAAGGAAATGGATACAACTAGAAAAAAAAAATCATCCTGACTGAGGTAACTCAGATCCCGAAATACAAATCTAGTATGTATTTGTTTTTATATAAGTAGTAGCTGTTGCTGCTAAGTCAATGACACCCAAGAACCACAGAGGTTAGGTGTGGAATAAGGACTGGGGTGGTGGTGGTGGTTATAGTGGTAGAGGTAGTGGTGTGCAGATCTCTCTCTCTCTGAAAGTAAGGGAAATAGAATACACAGTTATGGGTGAATGGACGGGGGGACTGGGATAGGAGGAGGGAGAGGGAAGAAGGAGACAAGGGAGGGAATAGCAGAAGAGGAAGCTAAAAAGTAAGACCCATTTGAAGTAGTATGAAAACCTAATACAGAAAAAGATTTCTAAAATATATACATATATGGTGATCTAAAATGAAATCACCAAATAATCAGGGAGATCGAGCTCCAACCGGCCATCTCTTGTCACCAAACGAAGCTTCATGTTACAGGATAAAGTTATATCTAATTGAATTGTAGGTCAATCGGCTTCCATGGCAACTCCCGAACAATCCAGGCCATTGACATACATATTTCTGCAACCTATTTTTAATAAGGGTTCAACCTCTACTCTAGTCTACCACCCAGCAGAAGTAGTAAAAGAAAAAGTAATTAGGACACGGAGGAAGAGGACCTGTTCAGCAATAGGGTGAGCTCCATCTTTTTTCTTAGTAGTTCAGTCCATAGCAAACACCAAGTACAAATCAGCAATTGCAGACCAGTTCTCTGGACAGGCAGACACCAGGCATGAACCAGCAGCTTCAGTCGACTGGAAGGAACCACAAGGCTTGCCAACTGGCTTGATGTGAAGCCTCAGGAGCAGCAAGAGGCTGCAGGAACTCACGAGCAGTTCTTGGGTGAGTTTCTCTCAGAGGTGTTATCACAAGTTGAGCTCAACATTGTTATGTAAGGTGAACTAATATGTCAAAGTGAGCCAGGATTTCACAAACAGAGAGCTGGAGAAAAGCTGTACTGACACACTGAAATTCCTCCAGGGAAATTTTGGGTTCTTAGTCTCGTTAATAAAAGAATTTAGAAATGGACTTAGAGGAAGTTCAAGAAAAATTTTATTAGTTAAAAATTTTTAATTATATTATTTACCTCGTGTGTATACATATATTGTGTGCACACATATACAGCGGTGTACATGTAGAGTCTAGAAGTTCTCTCCTTCCACCATCTGGGTCCTGATAATTGAACTTAAGGTGTGAGGCTAGACAGCAGACACCTATACCCGCTGAGCCATCTCAGAAGATCTTTGTAGTATTTAGGAAAAAGACAGTGGGGAAAAAATTATAACTCTTCATAGCTGCTGGAAGGAGAGAGGTGGAGAAAAGGAAGAAGAGTCATCCTCAACTCCTTTTTTGGGACAGCGTCTCATCCTGTAGCTTTGGTTGACCTGGAACTTGCTATGTAGACTAAGATAGCCTCAAACTCATAGAGATGCACCAGTACAAATGGTGTGACAACAATACCTGGTGAATAAGGCTTTGTGAGTTGGGCATGGAGATCCGATCTGAAAGATATGAAGAAGGAAATGTTATGTTCTTTGAGTTTAGAGCTCTGCAAAGTAGGTAGGTTTATCAGGGAACATCTGCAAACTCTTGCACCAGGGAGAAGCTTACAGGAGGATAATAATAAGGGAACAATTATTCCTCCTACCTTAGCATGGCTTCAAGTTGAATCAGCTTTCCTGATGCATGTCTCTCAGACAGGTGACTTTTGAACCCCATTGCGTGAACTCCTAAAGGAGGGTCAGTAGGATGCAATATTGCAATTTTTGGAGCAGATCAGAATGCCTGAGACTGAACTCATATTGCATTCATTTGATGGGGAGGAAATAGTTCACATTAATTAGCCTTGACAAAGACTTGAAACTGCCACTTTTTCATATGGTATTCTAAATCTTAAAAGGGACAGTTGTGAACCTTCCCTTTTGAATGCTACCAGGGAAACCACAAGTGTGATTCAGAACTCACTATGAGGAAAGAGTCCATCCCGAAGCTGATTATTCTGTCTAGCTGCCTAACAAAGTGACAGTCATTAGATAGTTTACACTAAATAACTTCTCAGTTTGTCTTAATATACCACCGCTGTTCCTTATGCATTGTTTTTGAAGAAAAGGTTTCTTGCTGGGTGTGGTGGGACATAATTTTAAGGAAGCACAGTTAGACAGATCTCTGTGAGTTTGAGGTCACTTTGTTCTACATAGTGTGTTTTAAGATAGCCAGGGCTATAGTTGGTCACCCTGTCTCAAAAAATAAGAAGTGTCACCCACACACATGTACACCTTTTTCAGAGTAGATATTTCATATAGTCCAAGCTGGCCTCAAATTCCCTAAATAGCCAACTGCAGCAATGAATGGGATTCAAGGTTGTGGTGGTTTAAATGAGAATGACCACCATAGGCTCCTATGTTTGGATGCTTGGTGTCTGGTAAGTGGAACTGTTTAGGAAGGATTAGGAAGTGTGGCTTTGTTTGAGTGGGTGTATTTCATGTTTCAAAAGTCTATTCCTGGCCTAGTGTCTCTCTTTTTGCCTGGTGCCAGTGGATCAGGCTGTAAAGCTGATAACTACTGCTCTAGGCCATGTATATCTGCCTCCTTCCATGATGAACATGAACTAACCCTCTAAAACTCTAAGCAAGCCCCAAATTAAATGGTTTCTAAGAGTTTCCTTGGTTATAGTGTTTCTTTATAGCAATAGATTTACAGCACTACAAGTACCCTTCTTTAGAGTGTTTGCATATCTGCTCTAAGGAAGAGCAAATGATCTATGCAAACCACACCAGATGCGCTTTTTCCTATACAAATATTACCCTGGTGACTTCACAATAGGCCTAGCTCACTCAAGATTTTGCATCAGGAAAATAAGAAGTTCAAGGTTATCTTCCTCTATATTCATAATTTGAGGTCTGGGCTATGTGAGATTCAGAAAACAAAACAAAACAAAAAACTATAAAAATAAATAGATCCAAGGTTTGATTCCCAATATTACTATGATACACAACTATAATCTCAGCAATTGAGAGGCAAAGGTGATTTCAAGGTCATCTTTTGTGAGAAGTGCTGAGATCTGTGCTCACAGATAAGCCCTGGGGGAACCAGGAATGTTAAACTCACAGTGTTGTCTCTTTAAAGGGAATCATGTATAATGTTTTCTATGTGCAAGTCTGGGAGCAAATGTGGTTAAAGCCTGGTGACATTACATTATTTGTGTGACACAGACCACATTAGATCCTCCCGAGACCCTTATCACGAGCTGGTAAATCTATAGACCCCATCAAGATGGACAGTGTCACGTGTGGTCTAGTCTATAGAAACCATCTTGTTTTTATTCTTTGTGAGTTTCATATCATACACCCCAATCCCACTCATCTCCTTGTCTCTGTGTACCTGCCTTACAAGCTTCTGCTCAGATGAGAAACAAATCTCTCTGTGGAAGCTGTATTGTGTCACAGCATGTCCCACAGTATACCTGTTGTCCACACTTTACCTGCAAATGTTCATTACAAATGCGTCATTGGAAGCCGGGCGGTGGTGGCGCACGCCTTTAATCCCAGCACTTGGAGGCAGAGGCAGGCGGATTTCTGAGTTCGAGGCCAGCCTGGTCTACAGAGTGAGTTCCAGGACAGCCCGGGCTACACAGAGAAACCCTGTCTCGAAAAAACCAAAAAAAAAAAAAAAAAAAAAAAATGCGTCATTGGTCTGGTTTGAGGCCTCTGGCTCCTGCTATACTATCAATACTGGATCCTCATTGGGACTCTTCTCAGATATCCTGTTGTTTCCCTGTGTCATGGAAATCCTGCAGATTTGGATCTGTAGGACCGGCCCCTCCATGTGCTCCAGCAGTTCATAGATGGGGTAGATGTTGGGGTGGGCCAACGCAAAGCCCTGGATTCAGACCTGGGAGTTGCTAAGTTAGTCATCCCATCAGTTCTCCCAAACTCACACCACCAGGGTGAGCTCTCCAGCACTGCCCTAGCTAGCTCACCTGATGCCTCAACCAGAAAGGGGTAGAACCAGCTCTTCCACTCTCCTGTCCTGGGGGCTGGCTCACCTGTGCCCATTCCAGCAAGGTCAGCTCTATTGTGCTGCCTAGGAGAGGTACAGGGCCTGTTATCCCAAATGTTGTAGACTTGGAGGGGCAGGGCCAGCTCTCCTGCCTGCCATAGGAAGGGTGGTGTGTGTGTCAGGGTATCAATCCTCACCCACACTAGAACCTGTCTTTATGAAAGATGCCATATGTACGTTACAAAGAGTTGCAATATCCTTGTGTCTTAAGCTTTATTGTGCACATGAGATTTAGTTACTTACCAGGAAAATTTTCACATGATTGTACTGTGCTTAGATATGAATATGCTTAAAATAAATTACTAAGGGCCAAAACTCCAAAGTTTGAATGAACACTGGCTACTGAGTTGTGTTGAACCCAACTACTGTCTTGCCTCTGATGGGTCGTTACTTTGTTGGCCATGGTATTCCCAGACACTCCCTTAATCTTTTGCTGCACAGCAAGATGGAGGCACAAGGTGCCTAAGGAGGTATAAAGTGACTTTCTGTCCTTTGCTTCAGACCCGTAGTCTCACAATGATAATGCCTAAGAGGACTTGGCTTGCCAACTATAAACTCCTTAAGGAGGGAGTGATGGTGGCTGGAAAAGGTGTCCGAAGGCACAAATGACCTTAGGTGGCAGACAAGAAGGTGTCCAACCTTCATGTAATGACTGCCACATAGTATATCAAGTCTTGAGAGCCTATTGAAAAGAGCAGTTTGACTGGAGATATTTCTTTTTTTATTTTGTTTTGCTTTTTGAGACAGGGTTTCTATGTGTAGCTCTAGCTGTTCTGGAACTCACTCTGTAGACCAGGCTGGCCTCAAACTCAGAAATCTGCCTGCTTCTGCCTCCCAAGTGCTGGGATTAAAGGTGTGTGCCACTACGACCCAGCTTTTTTTTTTTTTTTTTCTCTTACATTTCTTCTGGTACCTTACCGATGAGGGCATCCTGTACGCCCACCCACCTCTGGAGATTATACCTGCAACTCTGTGCTGCAGTCTTCCTGAGACTGGTAGGCCTCTCCCACAAAGATCTGGAGTGGGAAGACCTACAGAAGTAACAAAAGGGGTTGGGGTGGATAGAGACACCTACAGAAGGAGCACTGTGTCCCCAGGACTGACAGGAAAGAAAGGAAAAAAATATTAGGTGTTGCCAGGTGTATTAGTTAGGGTTTTACTGCTGTGAACAGACACCATGACCAAGGCAACTATTATAAGGACAACATTTAATTGAGGCTGATTTACAGGTTCAGAGATTCAGTCCATTATCATCAAGGTGGGAACATGGCAGCATCCAGGAAGGCATGGTGGAGGAGGAGCTGAGAGTTCTACATCTTCATCTGAAGGCTGCTGGCAGAATACTGGCTTCCAGGCAGCTAGGATGAGGGTCTTAAGGTCCATACCCATAGTGATCCACAAGGCCACACCTTGTACTAGTGCCACTTCCTGGACCGAGCATAAACCATCACATCCCACTCCCTGGGCCTCATATTTAGTTCAGCTTCCAAAGCCCTTGTAGGCTATAACCGTCTCAACAATGTTAGAAGTCCAAAGTTCAAAGTCTCTTCTGAAATTCATTCAATCACTTAACAGTAATCCCCAAAGCAAGACAGGAAACCAGCTGGGCAAACTCCAAACTCTGCATCTCCGGTTCTGATGTCAAAGCCGTCCTCAGATCTCCAACTCCCTTTTCATCATTGTTGACTGCAACAAACTTGTTCTTCTGGGCTGTTTCTACTCTTGTTAGCATTCCTCTATAGATAGCCCATAGTTCTGGCATCTCAAACATCTTGGGGTCTCCAAGGCAACTTCAATGTTACAGCTTCTTGTTCCAGTATCTGGGATCCACACATGATCTTCTGGGCTCCTCCAGAAGGCTGGCATCACTTCTGCAGCTCTGCCCTCTATAGCACTCTAAGGTCAGGTTGATCCACTCCACTGCTGCTGCTGTTCTTGGTGATCATCCCATGGTACTGGCATCTACAATACACTGGGGGCTTCCACAGCAACTAGGCTTCACCAATAGCCTCTCAGAGGCTCTCTTCATGGTGCCAAGCCTCAACTCCTTTGCATGACCCCTTCAGTTCTGAGCTGTCAACTGCAACTGAGGCTGCACCTTCACCAATGGGCTTCCATGGTCTCTAACAGTGCCAAGCCTCAGCTGTTCTTCATGATGCCCTCATACCTTCAAAACCAGTACCACCTGGGTGACTCTCACACATTACCAAGTCCAGCTGCAGCATGAGGTACAACCTTGTCTATCTCTGGAACACAGCTTCTTTGTGCTCTCAGAAAACACTTCCCAGAAGATTTCACCTCAGTGATGCCGGTCTTTTCTTAATCACTACTAATTTCTTGGCTCCAATTAGCCAGCATCAATTTCCCAATAATCCCTTCCATTCATTCTTGACTCTAAAGCTACAGCCACATGGCCAAAGCGGCTGAGTTCTGCTGCTTGCTGGGGCTAGAGTATCCCCCTCCCCCCTTTTATCACCAGCTTTCTGTTTTCCAACCCCCTCACTGCCTAGGCTTGGTTTTCCTGGAACTTGTTCTGCAGATTGACCTTGAACTCAGAGATCTGTATGGCTTTGTCTCCCGGATTAAAGATGTGTACCACCATGCCTGGATTTAAGCTTTTCTTCACCCAGAACTTGCTCTTTCCCAGGCTGGCCTTGAATTTAGAGATCTGCTTGGCTTTGTCTTCTGGGATTAACCGTATGTATGTAGCACATTGCCTGGACCTAAATTTGGCTGGGTGGGATCTTGCCCCAATGTTATCACTCCCTTAATTAAATTTAATATCCTTGGACAGAGGATTCAGCTCCATTTCACATCCCAATGCTTCTTTAATACTCGAACCATATATTTTATATTTTTCCTTTCTCAGCTTGCTATGCTTGTTCAAAATGCTTTTCATGAGACTTAACTAGAGAACAAAGTCTCTACTGGGTTTTGTTGGGATTTCCTTTGTCAATGCAGTTAATATAAATCTTTTTACCTTAGTCTCAGGTAGACTCTTCAGATAAGGGCAAAAAGCAGCCACATTCTTCACAAAAATACCACAAAACAGTCTCTAGGCCACAAACTGAAATTCTTCTCCTCTGAACTCTCTTGGGCCAGGTCTGCATAGTTCAAATCACTCTCAGTAATAAAGTCTTCCATATTCCTACCAGGCAGGCTCATTAAGCCCCACTTAAAGCATTCTACTGCTTTCCAAACAAAAGCATGGTCAGGCCTATCTCAGCAATACCCCAGTCCCTGGTACCAACTTCTGTCTTAGTTAGGGTTTTACTGCTGTGAACAGACACCATGACCAAGGCAACTCTTATAAGGACAACATTTAATTGGGGCTGCCTTACAGGTTCAGAGGTTCAGTCCATTATCATCAAGGCAGGAACAAAGTGTCCATACTGGCAGGCATGGTGCAGGAGGAGCTGAGAGTTCTACATCTTCATCTGAAGGTTGCTAGCAGAATACTGGCTTCCAAGCAGCTAGGATGAAGGTCTTAAAGCCCACACCCACAGTGACACAACTACTCCAACAGGGCCACACCTTCTACTAGTGCTACTCCCTGGGCCGAACATATACAAACCATCACACAAGATATGGTAATATATTCTTTTTTTTTTTTTTTTTTTTTTTTTTTTTTTTTTTGGTTTTTCGAGACAGGGTTTCTCTGTATAGCCCTGGCTGTCCTGGAACTCACTCTGTAGACTGGCCTCAAACTCAGAAATCTGCCTGCCTCTGCCTCCCAAGTGCTGGGATCAAAGGCATGTGCCACCACCGCCCTGCATGGTAGTACATCTTTTAGTCTTTAATTCCAGCACTTGAGAGGCAGATGTAGGTGGCTCTCTGTGAGTTCCAGGCTAGAGTTCCAGGCCAGCCAGAGCTACATGATGACAGACCCTATCTTTCTGTGTTTTCTGGGCCACCCAGATAGTACAAGGTCACCTGGCTATTAACCACAACTGCCTTCTGGGCAGAAAACAGGTTATGATTATTAGTGTACAGGCAATTCCATTGGCTTGCCTTCAGGCACCTAGCCGCTGTTTATGCTATCACCTGCCACCACTGGCTAAGCCAGATTTGTGCAGCAAATAAAAGGACCCACTGCTTCCCTAGCTTTCTCTATTTTTGGTGGCTCCATGAGTGCCCCATCTCTCTCCCTCTCTGCCCCATCTCTGCACTTTAGGGTCTCTTGCTGTCTCTACCCCTTCCAGGTCCTCACTCTCCTTCCTTTCCCCCAGGAAACCTCTCTTATACCAAATCTGTTGCATAATGCATTTTCTCAGGGGTGCACCTTGGCTCGGCCCACTGAAGGTGCCCTAGCAACATTGTATTTTTATAACAGTGATGGATGTTAATATTGACTATGAACTTAAGAGGATCAGCAATTACCCAGGAAACAGATCTCTCAGCAGTGGACAGCCAGCGTGGAGGATGCACACTGGTGTTCAACAGTGATCGCTCCCAGTTCTGCTCAGTCAAAGTTCTTGGATGTGATAACAGAACAAGCAAAACTTCTCTTTCCTTTCTGTTCAGATGTGAGGGAGTGACGTGGGCGTTTCCAGCTTTGTGCCTGTGCCACCACAGAGCCACCTGCACCCCCTTACCTTCTCAGTCTTGATGGACTGTCTCCCCTCTAACTGTGAGCCAAATGAATTCTCTCTGCCAGATATTTGGTCATAGAAATTGAAACAATAGGTAATTTTATGAAATATAATGCAGCAAGGGGGTGGGGCCTTTGGGTCCAAGCCAAGGTACATCCCTGAGAAATTATGCCTTGCAACAGATCTGGTGTAAAAGAGGTTTGCTGAAGGAGGGAAGAGGAGTGAGTACCTGGGGAAGGGATAGAGGCAGACAAGTGGACATGTAGACAGGCAGGGAGCAGAGTCATGACCAGAGAAAAGGGGGCCAGGAAAGAAAAGAGAGGGGGCATGCATAGAGAGAGGGAATGCCAGAAACTGAGAGAGACACAAGAGGGCAGAGAAAGAGACAGAGAGAGAGAGAGAGAGAGAGAGAGAGAGAGAGAGAGATCTGAAATGGCTGGGGGCCCTTTTATCACCATACCCACCTGGGGAGAGGAGAGGGGGAACACCTGGCAGGGATGACTGAATGGTTCCTAGATCCTTGAGGGCAGGCCAGTGTAATCACCTATATGCTAACAAGTACATTCTACATACACAGTACATTAACACTGCTTTATATAAAGACATAAAACTTGATCTCCTTATTTTTTATTTGCTTATTTATTATATCTTGCAGTTCTGGACATAGCACTAGGTCTTGTCCATGTTAGACAATAAATTTGTATTTAAGGAGGGGTGGGGCCTGAAGTAGTTGAACACACACCTTCAATTTTAGCATGAGGAAGGCACAGGCTGCCTTCTGAGTTTGAGGGCTACATAGAACCCTGTCTCAAAAAAAAAAAAAAAAAGCCAAATAAACAGAGAGAGACACACAGAGAGAGAGAGACAGGGAGAGACAGAGAGACAGAGAAGAGAAAGAGAAGAGAGGGAGAAGAGAGGGAGGGAAAGTGGGGAGAGACAGAGAGAGGGCAAGGAGAGTGAAGAAGGGAGGAGAAAGAGAGCAAAACATTTAAAAAAAAAAAAGGCTAATATCTTCTGGCAGTGTTCCTTAGAAATTGCCACACCCTCACTTCCTGCCTGGGAAGCAATTTCCTTGACTAACCTGTTAGACTGCCTTTTGTTTCTTTCACTCTGTATGGAATTAACTCATTTATTGAAAGTACCCAGGAGCCTCCCAAAACTCCCTTCTTGATTAGACACAGACCACACCCAAGCACCAATTTCCAACACAAAGAGATCACCAGGCACGTGGCTTGCAGTGATAGTATTCTGCCTTGTGGCTGAAGCAACCTTGGTTTGAATCCAAATCATGTCACCAATGTTGTGTTTTATACAAAGAAAGAAATAACCAGGATATGTTTAGTAGAGGCATGGTAAGGTGAGGTGGAAGGGGGTGCCTTTGTGGGCCCATGCTGAGACATCCCTTCCCCCTGAGGTACCAGCCACTGTAATGGGTATAGTATGCAATATAGTTTATTTAGTGCATGAGGAGGGGAGTTAAAGATGTTGTAGAGACAGAGAAAGGCAGAGATAGATAGATAGATAGATAGATAGATAGATAGATAGATAGATAGATGAGGCTGGCCATGATCATGTGGAGAGAGAGGGAAGGGAATGAGGAGAGAAGGAACAAAAAGTAAGAGAATGAAGAGGGGACAAACAACCCCTTTTATAGTGAGTCAGGCACACCTGACTGTTGCCAGGTAACTGTGGGGCAGACCCTAGGAGGAATGCTAACAAGGGTGCTGAATCTAAATCCAGAAAGAGCAGCAGGCAGTTCTGTAGGAGCAATTTTGGTGGCAAAAGGAAGAAGTCCATACTAGGAAGCGTTGGTCAGCCCTGGTTGAACGTGTTTGTCAGTGTAGTCAGATAAATAAATCTGATAGCTGGACCTTGGTGGTCAGTGTCAGAAATGAGTCAGACATGAGTAAGTGTCCAAATAATAAGTCTAGTGGGGAGTCTAGGGGTTTAGCAAAAGGGAAGGGTGGGGGAGGGGCAGGACCCCACAGTGTCAGTTTTTCCATGTTTGGGACTGTTTGAGCAGTTCATTTCTTGTCCTTATGGTGACTAAATTGTGTCCCTGTCAAAATTCCTCTTGTGTATATGTTTATGTATGTGCAAGTGTGGAAGCTTGAAGACAACTTTCAGGAGTCAGATTGAGGCAGGCAAGCACAGCCACCATCTGTTTCTGAGGCAAGGTTCTTAGTTTTCTTCTGCTGGATTGAATACTCTAGGTTAGCGAGTAGTAGGACAAAGCAGCGGAAAGGGTAGCTTGGTGTGTTGGAGCCAAGAAACACCACAAAGTCACACCATGCAACAGATCCAGCGCAAGAGCTTCATTGAGGGAGGCTGGAGAACAAAAGAGAGATTGAGAGCCATGAATAAGACATCTTGAGAGGATGAAAAGCCGGGGGACAAGAAAGAGGGAATGAGGGAGAGAGGAAAGGGGAGAAGAGGAATGAGGGGAGGAATAGGGGAAAGGGAAGAGGGAGGGATTAGTGGGAAGGAAGGGGGAGGAAGGGAGAGAACAAGAAATGGTAAACAAGGGAGAGAGGGAGGGGGAGAAGAAGGAGGAGGAGAGGAGGAATCAGGGAAGGGGAGGGAGAAAGAGGGAGAAAAAGAGGGAGAGAGAGAGACAGCACACATGCAAGCTAGCCATGACCTTTTAAAGAGTGCACAAGTTGATATACAACTCATAGATACCACAGAAATTCGACACACCTGGCACAGTCAGGTGATGATGATTTAAGCTGCTGCCACTGAGTCACTGCAAGGCAGGCTGAAGGACCACCAAATTTAACACGTTTAACAGATGTCCTATGAGCTTTTGAGCAACTTTATTTTGCCTCACATTCTAGGAGCACTAAGATTGCAGTTGTATGCTGTATTGGCTGGCTTTCAACAGGACTCCAGTGATCTCTGTTTATGTTCAGGCTTGTGCATCACACATTTTTATCTACTCAGTCATCTCTGCACACAAATCCCTGTTGAAGCAAGATGTGGTGGTCACTCGTCTGTAATCCCAACACTTGGGAGTTGCAGAGTGAAGAGTTAGGCATTCAGGGTCATCCAACGATGCCATTCTGAGTCAGAGGAAGGAAAGAAGGAAGGAAGGAAGAATGAAAGGAAACTATGTTGAATCCCTAACCTCCATGTGACTGCTTTTGGAAACAGCAGCTTTAGGGAGGAGATTGAGGTTAAGTGAGTGTACAAAGGTAAGTACCGAATCTAGCATAAGGGATATCTTTATAAGAAGAGATTCCAGAGATGTGTGCAATGTAGAGAGCCCATGGGGAGACACATTAAGGATACAACCACCAGAAAACAGAGATGAAGTCTGGTCATTCCTTATCCAGAACTCCCAGCCCTGAAAACCAAGAGCATGTGAAGTTCTGCCATTAGAGCTCCTGGGGCGGACGTTTGTTGTGACAGACACAGATGACTAACACATTCCCTTAGGTTTGCTGTCTCAGAATTTCCTCTTTAAGCAACATTTTCCACGACCATATCTGGGTCCAATTTTGAAGAATTATGATGATCTTAGGTAATGCACTGTTGTCTATCCCCTGAGCTGTTAGTCAACTGTGAAACACCCACATTCCAGAACGACGTGCTCCCCACTCCCTAGTAAGCCTTCAATGACTCAGAGCCAATGGCCTTGTCTTCAGTAATGGTCAATGGGACATGTTTCCATGTGCATGCTCCATACCTACCCTATAAAGCCCGCCATCATGACCTGTTTGCTGCTGTCTCCATTCTTCCTCAAAGGCAGCCACAATTTTGTGACCCCCACACCCCACATAAATGTCTTATGTGAGGTCTCCTTTACGATGTGTGCTATTCCTTGGTATTACTCGGATCACCGAGGTACTCTTCAAGTGTAAAACCCTTTCACTTTCTACCTATGCAGACTTGGGGAACTCTTTAAACCTTGAATACACTCATAGATTTTTATATTCAATATAATTATTCCAAGTATAATTTCTGTTTCTTTTTTTAAACATATTTTCAGTTAATTCCTCAGCTAAAAGCAATTACTGATGTTTTACTTATTGTATTGTTAGAGACAAGAACAAACCTAGTGAAATACACAAACAAAGTGAAAGCAGCTTGGTAAGGACACTCTTCCCACTAAAAGGGGGCACCAAGGCCCAAAGCAGTTTAGCAAGCACATTGGGCCGATGGTTCCTGTCTTTTATTCCTCATGTGGATGTGACTGTGTCTCATCCCACTGGTGGGTGCTCAGCTTCACAGATTGTTATGATTGGCTAACTGGTACAAAGTAGGAGGGGAAAGAAAAGAAGGGTACTTGCTAGACTAACTTTGATAGGAACAACAGAAGTTTCTCACAGTAGTATTCCATCTGCCCATTCATCCCTTTTGCTCTCGGTATAAAGGCAACTACTTTAAAATTGTTGAAAACAGACTTAAATGAGACAAGACCTCTTCTAGTTTCTGGGACTTAATGTTTTTGTATGATGATGTAAAACACAGATTTTTATCCTGCTAAGATCACAGCTGCTGGACAGAATTAATTCCATCTTGATGTGCAAATCTATTGTCCTTTTATCCTGGCAGGGGTGCAAATGACCAATTTTACATTTGAGCCTCCCATAGAAGCTCTTTGAGCCAAGTGGTGTCTCTTCCATCTCTGTTCTTGCCTGCCTGTTTTTAGTATTTCAGGCTTAGTGTGATGAAACAGCTGCTGCACATGAAAACTATTAATATTTTCCATCGTGTCCTCTAAATGCACAACCTCAGTCAGCATGTGGTCTCCTGAGCCTGCTAAAGTGGGGAACCATTTGGTACCACATTGCCAGTTCTCTGATACTGATATTATACTGCATCATTTACTTGGGTGTCAGGTTTAGTACCACATTTTTCAGTACTTGTCTGAAGGCAAGACAATACACACACACACACCACACACTCATCTACTCATCCAAAATTGAAACCTACAACAGATCAAAATAACGATTATAGCAAAGCCCAATTGATTGAACCATTGATTTATTGGGGTTGCTTAGAGGAACACAGTCAAGTCAGAGCAGGTACATCACTCAGAGCTCACCCCACACAGATGACCACCGTGAGAGCTACAAACCTGGAGGTCTTAGCACACCTTGCAGGTAACTTGGCAAGTCAGAGAACGTTCTATATAACCCAGCTGATCAGATTTTCTTTTCTCCAACTGCAGCATGGCCGGTCAGTCCCTTCCCTTAGCCAGCAACTGTTTACTGCTTCCATGACCCCAGTAAGCCACTAGTAAGTCCTGTAAATTGTATCTTCCCCAGACTTTGGGAAGTTTGTTTACTTGCTGAGCCTCTCAAACTGCCCTCTCTATTTCCTGGAGAAACTGCTTCAATTCCTGGAATTGATCTCAGCAATACTTAATCTTATGTCCACTAGGAATCCATTCAGGAGCTGGCATGGAGCTCAGGATATATGGGGCCTAAATCTAATCCGTAACACCGGCAAAACACAACAAAAATGAACTCTTCAGCATATGCTGATATTTCTAGCTAATAAAACAGAGGGTGTGCAGAATATTCAAACTTTTCTAAAGACAAGTTTCCCAGAAGTGCACACAGATGTTTCTTGGAACTCAGTTTGGCTACATATAGCTTAAAGGGATGCCTTCTTCAGACACTGGCAAAACAAACAAACAAAACAGAAGTAAGAAAAAGAAAAAAAAAATAGATACTCTCAGTATTTTTCTTGTTGATGTGAAAAACTGTTCGACAAAAACTATTTAAGGGAGGAAGGATACATCCCGGACCACAGCTGGGGGACCACATGGCTGGCTAGGTATTTCTGTAGAGTGCGAGACAGATGTTCATATGTTTGCAGTCAGCTCACGATCTCAGTTTTCCTCTGTCTGGACCTCTAGTCCATGAGATGGTACATTCTGGTGGATCTAAGGACATGGCTCAGTTGTACAGCATTTGATTGTAGGGTGGGTGTGGTGATTTAAATGAGAAATGCCCATACAGGCTCCAATACCTGAGTACTTGATCTAAAGTTGGTGGCTCTATTTGAGGAGGTTTCAGTGTTGGGCCTTGCTGGAGGAAGTTGGTCACTGGAGGTTGGATTTGAGAGCTTAAAACCCTTGCTCTACTTTCAGCGTGCCCTTTCTGCTTTATGATGATTAAGACGTAATCTCTTAGTTTCCTCTTAGTTTCCTGTTCCTGCCGCCATGCCAGCCACTTGTCACCATCACGGACAATCTTACATAGGTGTCTGATTGCTGCTATTCTGAATGATGCTGCTTTTAAAAAGTGATACTTGCTTTAGGCTCACAAGGAAATTGAGCAGAAAGTACAGAGAGTGCTGGTACTTCTTCCCCCTCTCCCACTTATATACCTTCTCCCACATTAACGGATAACTTCTTGTATATACCACATACAAGTAAAATCTAATGTCTTTTTTTGTTTTGTTTATTTATCACTGGACAGGAACCCAAGCAGGAACTTGAAGCAGAAACCACGGAAGAACACTGTTTGCTCTGGCTCATGCTCAGCTGGCTCTCTTATACAGCTGATGATCACCTTCCAAGGGAATGGTGCCACCCACAGTGGGCTGGGCTCTCCTTCATCAATAAACAAAACAATCCCTTACAGACATGCCTACAGGTTAATTTGATCTAGGCAATTCCTAAGTTGAGACTTTCCACTTAGATGACTGTAGTATCTACAGTCAAGCTGACAAAGCTAAGACAAAAATTCAATGCTCTTTACATTTTCCTGTGTTTATATGATTAATACATTTAAACAACCTGGTGGTATTTGCACATGCTTACCTGCACGTGAGAGACAGAGGCAGGCTGGATTCTTTGAATTCAAGTTCAGCCTTATCTACATAATGAGTTCCAGGATACTCTGGGCTAACTACAAAGAATATGTCTCAAAAAAAAAAAAAAAAAAAAAGAAAAAATCAAACAATAGCAAATGTTTGAATAATAGGTAAGCATAAATCAATAGTATTTTTGATGCACCTTTGAGTATATGAACTAAGTAAATAAGTTGCTCCTCCTTATCTGTGGATTTTGTGTCTGTAGCTTCTATCAACCTACAACAACTGAGACTTTAAAAACATGAATACTAAGATAAAATTATTCACTCAAATAAGTTTCAGGCCACAACCATTATCATCATCATCATCATTTTTAGTATTTGGTTTTCTGAGACAGGATGTCTTTGTGTAACCTTGGTCGTCCTGGAACTTGCTTTGTAGTCCAGGATGACCTCAAAATCAGAGACCCACCTACCTCTGCCTCCGGGATGCTGAGATTAAAGGCATGCTCCACCACATCTAGCTTTGACCACCACAATTACTAAGATGACTGAAGGTATAAATGCCCTTTTATTTTTGTTTAGTGGCCAAGAGTGGGCTAGTGCCTCAAGAAGACTCTGGATGTCAAAGCGCAGGGATATGGGTTTTTTAAAGGCAGAAGACTATAAAGATGACAATTACATTAGTCTCAGATGATGGTCTGAGTAAATTTACAATGTGTGTCCTCCATCCCCATTGGCCATTGAGTCCTTGGTGGCCTCAGGATGAGGAGGAGGAGGAGCAGTGTCTTCTCAGGTGGCAGTGAGTAGGTCCAGTATAAAAGAGATTGAGGAGCTAGCTTATAAAGCTCAAGTCAGGGAGGGGGAGGGGAAGACAAAAGATCAAAGGAGGAAGTGCCGCAGTGGGGGCAGGGACTTTCCAAGTTTATCAGCTAGATTAGCAGACTGACTGTCACATGATTTCTAGGAAGCTAGTTCTCTGGTGGGGAAAACTGGCCTTATCGTGAGTGACAAGGCCTTTGTCTTTATGGAGGTGAGAAGGCCCAAGCCTGATGTGGGTAGGGAGAGGGCCCTACTCCTGGCAGGATCTCCGAGAGATGCTCAGGGTATGGGTAACACTCTACCACTCCTTGTCTGGCTTGGGAACCCATGGCAACCCTGTGTCAGCAAAACACAGTAGCTACTTCAATCACAACAGTTATTCACTCATAACCTGTTCACGTATTTAAATTTGTGTTTAGTTTGTACGTGCACTGATTCTTTTGGTTAATGCATCTGGATCATGGTCGGAGTCCCAGACAATCTCTCCAATGTGTTGCTGAGGTGAACTGTGGCCCAGCACGGTGGATACAGGTGAGGTGAACTGTGGCCTTGCATGGTGGATTCCGGGTTGAGAAAGTTCTCAGCAGACACAGCGGAGTCAGGACTTCAAAGAGACCAAAGAACGCAAGTTTAGTTAAAAAGAGTCACAGTCAGGCACGGAGCTCATCTCAACATTCTGAGTAGAATCTTAGATTTTTTTTTTTGAGACCAGATCTCTCTATGTCACTAGTTGTTAACCTTCACAATGCTGTGACCCTACAATACAGTTTCTCAGGCTGTGGTTGAATGAAAAAAAGAAATAAAAAAGAAAGGAAAGGACATGCGTGCTCCTAGGTACGGTGGAGGAGAAAGTTTATTATAGACTTGTGGGAGAGCACAGCCAGAGGCAGGCACATCTGGGAGAGTCTTCAGTGGTCCTGACCTTGAACCTTGTGTGAGATGGGGAGCCGGAGAAAGGCTGGAGGAAGGGAACCAGGTGCAGAAGACAGGAGGCCAAAGTTGCACAAAATAGGGCAGGTAGCCAAATGTCTGGATTATATAAGGAACAGCCTCTGTGGGAAAGGCAGCCCAGCTCCTGGACTGGAGAGTTCAGGATGGGGGCGGGTATGCCAGCCATATTCTGTAATGGTAGGGACTAAGGGATGCCTGCTGCCAGGACCACTTTGATATGGTAAATAAGCACCTCGGTTGTTGGCTCTGGGCTTGAAAGTTAACGGTAGTGACCCTCAGCCATAAAATTATTTTTGTTGCTACTTCCTAAGTGTAATTTTGCTACTGGTATGAATCATAACTGAGATAGTGGATATGCAAGATATCCAATATGCGACCTCTGCGAGAAGGTTGTTTGATCCCAAAGGGGGTCTTGACCTACAGGTTGAGAACACCTGTTCTCTGTAGTCCTGGAACTCACTGTGTAGACCAGGCTTGCCTGGGACTCACAGATCTTCTTCCAGCCTCCGCCTCCCAAGGGTTGGGATCAAAGGGGTGCGACACCACACTTGGCTCAAGAGAAGCACATTTTGAATGTATTGTTTTTTTTTTTTTTTCACGGACATAGTTTTCAGCTCCAAAGTGAAAAACCACCAGGAGCTGTGTAGGAAGTGTGAGCCCAGACACGGTTCTCACTTAGCCTGAGTTTCTGTCTTACATTGTAGCTCAGAATGGACTCAAAAGAAACCACAGCACTTCTCCTGCCTCAGCCTTCCAAAGGCCGGTCTTACAAGTGTGAGTCACCACACAGCTTGCTGGGACGCTCTAAATTGATGGTCTGCAGCCTGTGACTTATGCTCATTTTCTCAAGCTTGAGTCAACATTCACCCAGCTGAAGGTGTGGGAAACAAGGTCAGCTTTGGCCTCCTTGCTCAAAGTAGGTCAGCTAATCTCTGCGCAGGACAGGGCGTGCCTTCCCACTTCCCACAGGCAGCTTTCAGGAAAATTCCACTCTTATTCTTCAAGGCCTCAAGATTAGCTGCTTAATCTAGCATTTAATGTTGACAATATCAAATATCGTTGGTTTCTTTTTTTTTTTTTTTTGTCTTGAGAGAAGGCTTTAGACTCATTCGGCTCTACTCCCAAGAGCTAGAGTTACAGGTATACACCACCATATCTGGTTTATGGGTGATGGGGGTCAAATAATAGGAAGCTCTCTGCCTACTGAGCCATTGTCCCCACTGTCCCAATCCCAATAGCTCTCTTTTAATCATGTTGACACTAGCTTTCTGAGACTGACCCATTGTTTTCTTCCCTAGGACTTTGCACTAATTCCTACTCTAGTTTTTCTCCACAGTTATCTCAGTAGTCCAGTCTGGTCTGGAACTCGCTAGCCCATGCTGGTTGGCTGAATGCTGGGCTACAGGCTTGTCTGGCTTTAGCACCTCTCTTTATAGCTGATGTATCCCAGGTGTTTGTTTGTTTGTTTGTTTGTTTGTTTGTTGTTTCTTTCTTTCTTTCTTTCTTTCTTTTTAAACAGTGCTTGAAAAATGACTGGTAAATATAGGCGAAGCGCCATGCTTTAGGCAAAGTTCAATTCTTCCTGTGGTGGTCTATACTTGCAACTGCAGCTTGAGAAGGTAGAGGCAAGAAAAGGAGGGGCTCAAAGTCAGCCTCTTAATAAGTTTGTTTAAGGCTGGCTTGGGCTGCATGATACCTTGTCTCAAAACCAACACCACCAACAAAACCCCAGCCCATACATAGTGCATGCCTGTAATCCCAGCACCCTGCAGGCCAGGGAACTGAGGCAGGTTTGAGGCCAACCTGGCTTCCATGATCCACTCGGGGAAAGTAATTAGGTAAGGGCTCTGCTATGGAAGCAGTAGGGGTGGGACTTGGGGAGAAGAACATGAAGATTGTAACTCATTGGAATCCCAGCCAAGGGGGAAGAGAGAGCAGGAATGTCTCCCGATCAGGAACTTGAAAACCACAGGGTAGCCATTCTTGTCTTTTCTCTATGTTGGTGTGCCTTTCTATGAATGACAACTAGAAAACTGCTCTGCTCTCACCAGTCAGTCTCTGGAATCTACTCCACGGGTCCTGCTTCTTGTATCCCTCCTGTTGCCGGGAACCTGACCAACATGAGAAGGAATTCAGAGTTCTCATAACTGCCTCAGCTCTGATAAGTCAAGACAACATTCATGGAAAATGCTTCCCCTGTGGTAGTTTTCTTGTTGAGGATAACACTCAGGAAGTTACTAGAAGACATGCATAGAGCAGAGTGTGGAAGGAACCGAGGGATTCCATGTCCTCTGCTTGCAGGATCCAGATGAGCTACCTTCCTGGCCCACTGCTGTGTTTGACAACCCAGAAGTCCCAGTGAGCTTTGGTGTCGAGTTTTTAGTGGTACTTTAGTGCTGGGCATGATTGCTAAAACCATGGCCCTGTAGGGTTTAGCGGTTAGGGTGACTAACTCAAAGTCCCAACCACCTAATCCGATAATCACATGGTTGGTCTTTCTGAGGCTATCATGGGGTCCAAGATGAGTCACTCCTATCATAAGAGAGATGTATCTCCCTGGAAGTTCAAAAGGCCTTTGAAGTTCTGTGCCAGAAGCCAAGGGAAAATTACATATATATATGTATAAAACACAATGTTATATCTTCATGTCATGTCAACTTTTATAAGAATCGGGCACCCTGGCTGAGATGAAATGAGAAGGCTTCAGAGAAAAGAGACTGCATGTTTTGTCATTGTTGTTTTGTGACATGGTCTTACTCTACAATCTAGATTGACCCTGAACTCACGGCAACCCTCTAGGATTCTAGGATCATAGTCAAAATAGACCAGACCTGTCTGGGAAAAAAATTGCCAGCTAAGAAAAGGACAAAGGCGGCAATTCAGATGACACTTCTGTTTATATGACAAATTATTTAAAAGAAAATAAGGATGATTTTTGTTTGGCCACAATGAGAGTTCATGGATGACAAAGTATACTTTTTAAAATTTAATTAATTTTTGTGGATGGTATTTTGCCTGCATTTTGTCTTTGTCTGTGTGTGTGTGTGCACACGCAAAGACTGTGTGCCTGGTAACAAAGGAGGCCAGAAAAGAGTGCAGGATTCCTTGGAACTGGAGTTACAGATAGTTGTGAGCTGCCATGTGGGTGCTGGGAATCAAACCTGGGTTCTTTGCAAGAGCTTTCCGTCCTCTTAAGTGATGAGCCACATCTCCAAAAATATAGAATTTACAAAAGTACAGCTTTCTTACAAATCTAGAATGAGCACATGCTAATGGCAATTGTTTTAATTTACTAGTGAGCTGATGTCAGATGATCTAAAGAATTACAAGAACAAATCCAGCTGGAAAGGCACATTGAGGACTTTTTTTACCGGTTTGAAATTAACTAAGAAGGTTGGTGACATAGTTTAGTGGTTAAGGTCCCTGGCACATTCGAGATACCTGCTTCAACTCCCAATATCACAGACACTGGGTATAGTAGCACATACTCTAATCCTAGGACTCAGGTGGCAGAGGCAGTAGAGTCAAGAGTTCATGGCCAGCTTCTGCTACATGATGAGTTTAAGGCTATCATGGGCTACAAGCTATCCTGTCTTAAAATACTCTAATGCTTTGCTCTCATAGTTCCTAGTACATTCATTGTTGTTTGGTTGGTTTCCTTTTCTTTGTTTTTGAGACAGTCTCTCTCATTCCTTAGCCCTGGCTGTTCTGGAATGTACCATGTAGATCAGAGCAGGCGAGTTTCAAACCCAGACTTCCTCCAAGCCTCTGCCTCATGTGTATTAAGATTAAAGATATGTGCACTTTGCCTGGTTCACATTTATTTATTTATTAATGCGGTGTGTGTGCATTCTATGTGGGTGGGCTCACATTTATTTACTTACTAATGGTATGTGTCTGTGCATTCTATTTGTGGGTGGGCTCATATATTGAGGTCAAAGGACAATTTACAGCAGTTGGTTCTCTCCTTATACTCAGAGTTCCAGAGTCCCAGAGATCAAATATGGCAGCAGGCACCCTTACCTGCTACGTCATGTCAAAAGCCCTGGTACATGTCTCTTAAAATAGTGTTGAAATACCTATAAAATGTGGAACATAACTAATTTAAATTTGAATGTAAGATAAAATATCAAATTCTTCTGATGGTCAAATGGTTCTGGAAAACCCCTAAGATCCCAGGACTCCCCTTCTGAATATGTCCTCATTTTGGGAGGAAAACTCTAAAACCTAACATACTTGAAAACCTAGCAGAGATTTGGCCACTTGTTTAAGCTAGGACCATATGTCTTAACACACAGTTTAATTGACTGCAGCAGGTGAATCCATCTAGGTGTTTTGGTGACAAGACCTTTATAACTGCCAAAGTATAATTTTTTCCTTTTTGTTTGTTTGGTTTTGAAACAGGGTTTCTCTGTGTAGCTCTGGCTGTCCTAGAACTCACTCTGTAGACCAGGCTGGCCTTGAATTCCCAGAGATTCGCCTTCCTCTGCCTCCCAATCGATGAGATTAAAAGTCTGTGCCACTGCCACCCAGCTTCTTTTATATCTTTTAAAAGAGCTAAACGTTGAGAGATAGGCATGAAAGAAACAGGAAGGACTATTTCCGGGTTACAGGGGGACTAGCACGAAGAGAGGAGGAAGTACTGAGGGGATAGTGGTGTGTAATGCTACATTTGTGTCCTTGTTAACTGTCAATTGACATAGTCTGAAAGAAAAGTGTCACTTGAGTAAATTGTCTACGTTGGTCCATGGTTATGTTTTTGAGGGATTGTCCTGATTGTTAATTGATGTAGGAAGCTCTGCTCACTCTGGGTAGTGACATGTCCTAGACACGTGACCCAAGGATGAGCCTGAGGAGTCAGGAAGCAGCCTTCCTCATGGTTTCTGCTTCCAGGTGTTGCTTCAGTTTCTGTCCTGACCACCCTCAGTGATGGAGTGTGACCTGGAAGTCTAAGTCAAATAAATCCTTTCCTCTCTGAAGTTGCCTTCTGTCATAGTGTCTTATCACAGCAATAGAATGGGGACTGGAACAACACAAATAAAAATGTCACAGTGCGCCCTTGTGTGCTAAAGCAGAACAAAAGAAAAGAAACAGTAACGGTAGTAAACCCTTGCTTGCTGGATCTGAGACCTGCTTTGCAGTAGAGAATCTGGTATTTTAAACCTGGGGTTATACACCTGGAGCAGCGGCTCTTTCTATTGCTGCTTTGCTAACTGGATACAGCATCAAGGTGTCCTCTCGACATTTATCTTCAGGTTCATAGGCTAACGCTACTCTGAGCCTTGGTCACAGAAGCTCCTCCTCTTTAAATGCCCATCAAGTGAGTGCTTAGCAGCAAATGGGTATCAAACCCACTGAAGCTCAGTAAACACTGTGGGGTCATGGTGTTACGAGGATGAGCAGGAGTAATTGCCTCAGCAGTGTTGCTATGGTAACTTGTTCCTGCTCCTTCCATGATCTGAGCTAGTGCTCTAGCCCTGTTACTCACATTCCCACCCACCCCTGCCCCACCCGTCAAGACAGGGTTTTCTGTGTAGCTCTGGCTATCCTGTAACTTACTCTGTAGACCAGGCTGGCCTTGAACTCTTGAGATAATACCTGCCTCTGCCTCATGAGTGCCTGGATTAAAGGTATGTGCCACAACTGCCCAGGCAATGAAGTACACATGCCTTTAATCCCAGGAGACTAAGGTAAGGAGATCTCTGAGATCAAGGTCAGCCTGGGACACAACAATTCCTAGATCCAGGCGTAGAGGTAAACACCTTTAATCTGGGCCATACCTTCTGGAAAAAGGAAGATTCACTTCCCCTGCTTGCATTTACTTGCCAGCACATCTGTTGGAACCTACTTCTACAGAAGACCAGCTGAAACTACTAGTCTTGTGAGACTGAACATCTACTAGGTCCTTGGGCTTCCCATTCACAGATGACCATTGTTGGGGAGTTAGACTACCGACTGTAAATCATAACAAATTCTCTTACTATATAGAGACAATCCATACGTTCTGTGACTCTAGAGAACCCTAATTATTACAGTATCCCACAGCTCTGGCATCCCTAACATCTTGGGGTCTCCAACTTCACCTTCACAGCTTCTTGTTTCATTATCTGGGATCCACACATAATCTTCTGGGTTCCTCCAAAGGGTTGGCATCACTTCTGCAGCTCTGCTCTCTGTAGCACTCTAAGGTCAGGTTGATCCACTCCACTGCTGCTGCTGTTCTTGGTGATCATCCCATGGTACTGGCATCTACAATACACTGGGGGCTTCCACAGCAACTAGGCTTCACCAATAGCCTCTCAGAGGCTCTCTTCATGGTGCCAAGCCTCAACTCCTTTGCATGACCCCTTCAGTTCTGAGCTGTCAACTGCAACTGAGGCTGCACCTTCACCAATGGGCTTCCATGGTCTCTAACAGTGCCAAGCCTCAGCTGTTCTTCATGATGCCCTCATACCTTCAAAACCAGTACCACCTGGGTGACTCTCACACATTACCAAGTCCAGCTGCAGCACGAGGTACAACCTTGTCTATCTCTGGAACACAGCTTCTTTGTTTTCTCAGAAAATACTTCCCAGAAGATTTCACCTCAGTGATGCTGGTCTCTTTTTAATTACCACTAATTTCTTAGCTCCAGCTAACCAGCATCAATAGTCCCAGTAGTCCCTTTCATTCTGGACTCTAAATACAGAGCCACATGGGCAAAGCTGCTGAGTTCTGCTGATTGCTGGGGCTGGAATATGGCCCCCCATTATTCTATTACCATCTTCCTGTTTTCCAACTCCCTCACTGCCTAAGCTTGGTTTTCCTGGAGGAACTTGCTCTGTAGACTGACCTTGAACTCAGAGATCTGTATGGTTCTGTCTCCTGAATGCTAGGATTAAAGTCATGCACAATGCCTGGATTTAAAGTTTTCACCACAAGGTACATGGAATAGTGCACAAAAGGCAAGAAGAATGTAAGAGCCAGAGGATGGAGACAAAAGTTTGAAATGTTGTCTTGTGCAAGTGACATAGCTATTATTATGCTCCTAAACTCTGGCAGTGGTGGTTACCTATGCAAGACATGCAAACATCAAGCCAGCCAAAATCCGAGTCTAGACGGATGTCCTAGTTAGCATTAACTCCTCAATTTGACACAGTGTGGAATCACCAGAAAAAAGAATTCCAACTGAATAAATAGTTTTTATCAGGTTAGTCTGTGGCATATCTGTGAAGGATTTCTTGACTGTTACTTGATGAAGGAGGGAACCGACCACTGTGAGTGGCGCCATTCTCTGGGCAGCTGATCCTGGGCTACATAAGGAAGCTAACAGAACGTAACGAGGAAATGAAGTCGGAGAAATCCTTTCCTCCTCTACGTTGAATTTGGTCAGAGTTTCAACATAGCAACAGAATGAATGAGAACAATGGAGAAGCTTCTTTCTAGGCTCCACTGCTAACTGGGGAGCTGTTGGCAATCGGCAACTGATGGAGGGAGAATTCTTTTGTGTGTGTGGGTGTGGGTTTTCCATGTTACAGGAGATGGCCCCGTGCCCAGGCAATAACTGGACTTAGCATGGTATTTCAAAAAGATAGCTAGGAAGAAAGAAAGAAAGAAAGACAGACAGACATGAAGTGGGAGGTGGACATGTTTGGGGAGACATAGAAGGTACTAGAGGAGGGCAGTAGGTTGTGTGGATATATTTCACTGTATACACATATGAAATTTCCAAGAATAAAGAAAAATATCAAATACCACTTACCCAATCTAATAAAAAAAAAGTACACAGAGAACCTTACAAAAAATGGCGTCTGTCATGTGACTGCATGCAGAGTTTCCATGGCATCTGTCATATGACTGCATGCAGAGTTTCCATGGCATCTGTCATATGACTGCATGCAGAGTTTCCATGGCATCTGTCATGTGACTGCATGCAGAGTTTCCAATGGACATATTTAATTTGATTGATACAGAAGTCTGGAGCCAAGCTGGCTTTATTTATTTTCTTTTATTGTTGTTCTTTTTGTTTTAAACTTTAATTCTATCATTAAATAACTGTTTAGCCTTGGGCAGGATTTAAATGGAGAACAGCAGTAGTTTATTCCTTGTAAGATTGCTGTGAAGATTAAATGAGACAATTTTCTTCAAGTTTTCAGAAAAGGCAAAAACTAAATAAAGCAAATAAATGAAATTAACTACTCTTTTCTTTCTGGCTCATAAATATTGAAATTTCCCAAGGTCTGGTCTGACTTCTATTTTATTATGCCTTCTATCCTCAAAGGATAATCATGATTTCCAAGTCTATCTATGCTATAAACTACCAGCTTTGTATTTCTAATTGAGTTCTGTGTGTATTTACTGTGTCTTTCATAAAAGAAGGAAATTTAAACCAGAGATGATTTGAGTATAGCCAAATATATACTTCTTGCAGCTTATTTTATATCTTAAACTTTTTATTTATTAAGTAATTAGTTGTACTTGGGGATGAACACTGTGCCTCATGAATGCTAGACAAGCATCTAGTAATGAACTTGGACATCTATCCTCAATATATGAAATTTAAAAGTAATTTAATTAGATATGTATTTGTTACCTCCTTATTGCTATGGCAAAATATCTGACATGAAGTAATTTAAGGCATGAAGGGCTTATTTTGGCTCATAGTTTGAAGGACTATGAGTCCACAGAGAAGGCAAAGCAGCATGAACATGATGTAGTTAGTCACATTTTTATCTACAATTGGTATTTTAGTTAAGTTTCTACTTCTGTGAAGAGATCCCATGACTAAAACAACTTATAAAAGAAAGCATTCAATTAGGGGCTTGCTTACAGTTTCAGAGGGTGTGGTTTGAATGAGGACACCACACCTCCATGGGCTCCTATGTCTGAACGCTTAGTCCTCAGGTGGTGAAACTGGATAGGATTAGGAGGTGTGGCCTAGTTGGAGGAGTTGTGTCAAAGGTGTAGGGCACTGAGGTTTCAAAAACCTATGGCAGGCCTAATGTCTCACTCTTAGCTGGCTGTCTACAGATCAGGATATAAGCCTCTCAGCTACTGCTCTAGTGCCACAGCCACTGGCTTCTTGCCATAATGATCATCAACTACCTTCGAAACTGTAAGCAAGCCCCTAACTAAATGCTTTCTTTTATAAGAGTTGCCTTGGTCATGGTGCCTCTCCACAGCAGTAGACCAGTAGCTAAGACAGAGGGTTACTCTATACCATCAAGGCTGGGAGCCTGGTAATGAGGCAGGCCTACATGATACTGAACAATAACAGAGAGTTCCCATTTCACCTGCAGATTGGAGACAGAAATAGAGAAATTGCGCCTGGTGTGGATTTTTCAAACCTCAAAGTCTACTCCCAGTGACACACCTCCTCCAAGGCCACAACTCCTAATTCTTCCCCCAAAAGTTCAGTATTCAAATTTATGAGCCTATGGGGGTAATTCTCATTCAGACTACCACAGTTGGGAAACACAGAAAATGAATGCTGGTATTTATTAGGCTTTCAGATAGTTTGAATGAAAACTGTCTCATTGTGCCCTTCCCCTGGCCTTGAGCAGGCCTGAGAGACCTTGTTTACCACAACAGACTAAGTAATAAGGATCTAGGTGGAGTTATCCACCTTGGCTACAAGGAACTTAAAAAAAGAACTGCCTCAGGATTATCCCACCCATCTCTCCCACTGAAACTAGGAAGGTTTCTGTGTGTGTGTGTGTGTTCCCTTTAAATTGAAAACTGAACATTAAAGCATTGAGTCTTGATCAGAGAACTTTGTCTTGGCTTCTTCTCTTCTCACCCTCCGTCCCCCTTTTGTTCCCAGCCCCATTTCAGGTAAACCCGGTTGACTTGTGGCCGCAGGCAGCTACATCTCATTTAGGCTCACGTATTTGAACACCTGCTCCCAATCTGCTGGTGCTGTTTGGGGACATTTGATGGTGGAAGCTTTACAAGGGGCAGCCTGGCTGGAGGAAGTACAACACTGGGACCTGCTCTGATGCTTTTATAACCTTGGCCGACTTACTGCTTGCTCTCTGCTTCCTGTGCGCAATTAAGATGTGATCTCTCAGCTTTTCACTCCTTCCTCCTCTCTGATTATGAACAGCTAGTCTTCTGGAACTGCAAGCCCAAATCAACTCTTCTTTAAGTTACTTCCAGCTACAGCATTTCATCATGCAGCAGAAAATAACGACTAGACTTCCTCTAACGCTTCCTTCTATTTACTTCTTACTCCATTAAAAAGAAATTCTTGGCAACTCTCTTAGTTTCTATTGCTGTGGAGAGACACCATGACCAAAGCAACCCTTATAAAGGAAAACTTTTGAACTGGGCTGGCTTTCAGTTCAGAGATGTAGTCATTTTTGTCATGGCAGGAAGCATGGAGGCATGCAGCACACACAGTGCTAGGGAAGGTGCTGAAAGTTCTGCATCCAGATCAGCAGGCAGCAGGAAGAGAGACACCGGGCCCACCTTGAACTTTTGAAACTGTAAAGCCTACCCCAGGGACAAGTGACACAATTTTTCTAAAAAGGCCATATTTACTCCAATAAGGCAACACCTCCTAATAGTGCCACTCTCTATGAGCTTATGGGGGCCATTTCCATTGAAACCACCATAGCAGCTGTCTTAACAACTTTTACATTGCTGTGCTAAAACACCATGACCAAGGCAATTAATAAAAGAAAGCATTTAATTGGGCTTATGGTTTCAGAGGGATTGGAGTCCACTACCATCGTAGTAGGGAGGGTGGCACCAGACAAGTAGGCACTGTGCTGGAGCAGCAACTGAGAGCTTATATTCCAGCTCAAAAATAGGAAGCAGTAAGTTCATTAGAGATGACTAGAGGGTTTTACAGCCTCCCAATCCAGCCCCTATGACACACATCTTCCAACAATGCTACACCTCCCAGTCCTTCCTAAACAGTTCCACCAACTGGGGAGCAATATTCAAACATATGAGCCTGTGGGGGCCATTCTCATTCCAACCACCACAGCAACTACGAGGTCCTGGTAAGCACAGCTAGTTTCTGCGGATTATCTTGCCAAGCACACACACCGTAACCTCAAATAAAGAATCCCTTAGGGATTTAGAGAAGTACAAAGTGAAGGGTTATGGTTATCTTTAAAGAACGAGGCAGAATGACTATGATTGATTGGTCTCTTTCATGAGTTAAGGGTGGACGCCTGGGCAGTGAAATCATGTCAGGTGTAAGTACTTGTGGTTAGACCTTGTTCGACTTGCTTAACCTAGAGTTATGAATTCATATTTTGGCTTCCTATATTTTCAGTGGTAGCGTGTCCAGAAGAGAATCTGATGAAACCAGGAAGGCAGAAGCAAAAACCTAGCAGTTTCCTTATTCATATGTGGTAACAGGGAGGTTGGTACTTTCTGGGTCATGCTGTCTCCTTCACTTCACCTTTACTCTCTCAGCTGCCAAATCTGTTTGAGCAACCATAACCACAAGCAGCCAACCAACAGAAGACTGTTCACAAGGAGTGGAGACAACAGAAGCAATAGATCCCTTTGGCATCCACTTAAGCAATGAATGGGCTTCATGTTTCTGCTTAGTTAGCTGGTGACTCCTTCCCTTTTGGTCTAGTTAATCGAGTGGATTACTGTTTTATCAGTTCTAAAGGCAAGAATAGGGGGCTTAAGCAAACTTAACCCCAGAACTCAGGAGGGTGTCCAATCCTCATACCAGATCCTTACTGGATATCATCATCGGTTCTGGAAGTGGGTCCAGGGAAACAGAAGCCTGATGATGAGACTTTAAATTTGGTTCTCTAATCTGCCTAAAGGTAAAAGAATGGGAGACACTGTCGGTAACAAAATGGCGGCTCATGGTGCGAAGTAGCAAAATAGTTACATCACAGACCGTGAAAAACTGAGATCTACTTGCAGAATATACAGTTCAGACTCCTGACACTATATACTAAAAATTCAATTCACCAGGACTGCGGGCCCATGTTTGTAATCCCAGAGACCTGGGAGGATGAGGATTTCAAGTTCAAGGCTTGTCTGCGCCTCACTGAGTTTAAGCCAGCTTGGATAACTGTAGGATTTGTTGCAAAAAAAAAAAAGAAAGCCGGGCAGTGGTGGTGCACGCCTTTAATTCCAGCACTTGGGAGGCAGAGGCAGGTGGATTTCTGAGTTCGAGGCCAGCCTGGTCTACAGATGAGCTCCAGGACAGCCCTGGCTACACAGAGAAACCCTGTCTGGAAAGAACCAAACCAAAAAAAAAAAAAAAAAAAAAAACAGCAAAGACCATATAAACAAAAATAATAAAAAGTAAGAAAGGGCTGGGCACATGGCTTAATGGTAGAAAATAAAATAAAATACCTTGAAAGTGGATTAAGGACATAAACAAACACAAGTCTCAAAACTAAAACCACAAATTAAGAAAATGTAGGGGAAACCTTCACAAAATTGGTCATAACAAAACAATTTAAAAACTTAAAAAAATAAGCCCCTTTTATTGAGCCTTAAATGCTGAGGCATTTGTACATGCTCCAGGATCAGAGCACATTTATTATTTAAAACTTTTTTTTTTTTTTTTTTTTTTTTGGTTTTTTTGAGACAGGGTTTCTCTGTGTAGTCCTGGCTGTCCTGGAACTCACTCTGTAGACCAGGCTGGCCTCGAACTCAGAAATCCGCCTGCCTCTGCCTCCCGAGTGCTGGGATTAAAGGCGTGCGCCACCACCGCCCGGCTATTTAAAACTTTAAATATCATCCATCCACACATTCAAAGAGGAAAAAAAAAAAACATGAAAATTTACAAATCCCCTACAGACTTCTTTTTGGTGGTTCATTTCCTCTTTTTATACAACCAGCCATTGAAACAGCCAAGACCAGCCCTGTAGCCTACTATCCTGCAGAAGCCCAGAGGAAGAACCCAGAGCCCTGGGGGCTTCCTGCAGACCAGATCTATATTCAGACCACGGGACGTGTCTCGTGACTTCTGCAGACTCTTGCTCATGCTCTTTATTCTCAGAGGCAAGCAATTCACTGTGCTCAGGCTGTTGAGGTTTGATAAGGTTGGGTTGTTTTTTCTTCTCTTTGCACTCATCTGAACACTCCTCCTCTCAGGGAAAGACTGAGGGCCGCAGAAGTCAGCCTTAGAGGGGACATCACCCCTGCAGCTGGCCTGCATTTACAGGGCCAGGGATGCTGGGAGCTGCTTTTTGCTCCACCAAAGAACTGTGATCTTGCTGAAATCATGACTTTCGTTGTTTTATACAGCGTAGTCTGGTGTGCATGCTCTGGTCTCAGAAGATCCATCACTAAGCAGAAGTAGAGTATGGTACATGTGGGTGGAAAGATGGCTCACTGATTGTCCTGGTTGTTCAGAACTGGTTGTTCTTCTGGAGAACCTTTGTTTGATTCTCCCAGACCTCCATGGAGGCTCACTTGGGTGACTTTTAAACTACCAAGTTCGGCTGACAGCAGGAAGCAGCACAGCCTTGGCCATCTCTGAAACACATCTTTTGTGTGTTGGTCCTGAAGAAACACGTCCCAAAGGATTTCACCTCAATGATCTCTTCTTAATCACAGCTGGTTCTTCAGCCGTAGCCGTCCATCATCCATTGTCCCAGAAGAACAAACTTCTGGTCTCTTGTTAATCACAGCTGGTTCTTCAGCTCCAGCTCACTAAACACCACAGATTCTTCATACGAATGGCCTCATAGAATCTTTGCTTCCCTCTGAAACTTCACAAGCCAGGCCGCCATCTTCTACACTTCTCTCCACATTCTTATCTGTCTAGCTTCTACACAACAGCTCACGGAGTTCTCCACACTCAGTGGCTCAATTCCAACGTCCTTCCAATCTGCTCCTAACCAACATGTCCAGGTCTGTCACAGGAATACTGGGCCTGGAGCAGGAACATGGGGGACTCATGTTTCCTTTCTTTTCTTCATTCTTTCCTTCCTTTCCTCTTTCCCTTTCCTTTCTCTTCCCCTCCCTTCCTTTTCTTCCTTCGTTTTTTTGAGTCAAGGTTTCTCTGTGTTGTCAAGGGTGTCTTAGAACTCACTATATAGACTAGGCTGGATTAAACTCACAGTGATTGGCTTGCTGCTGCCACCCAAGTGTACCACCACACTCAGCTGGGTGTTTCTCTTTTTAAGGTCTCTTGTTAGATTAAGTCAAGTCTATTCAAGATATTCTCTCTTTCAATTAAAAATCAATCTAGGATCTTAATTACATCTATTAAAACCATCCACTTTTTTCCTTTTTTATTTTTGGAAACAGGTTTTCTGGGCTGGAGAGATGGCTCAGCAGTTAAGAGCACTGACTGCTCTTCCAGAAGTCCTCAGTTCAATTCCTAGCAACTACATGGTGGCTCACAAACCATCTGTAATGGGCATCCAATGCTGTCTTCTGATGTGTCTGAAGACAGTGACAGTGTACCCACATACATGCAAGAAATAAATTTTAAAAGAAAGAAAGAAAGAAAGAAAGAAAGAAAGAAAGAAAGAAAGAAAGAAAGAAAGAAAGAAAGGGTTTCTCTATATAGCCCTGAGTATCCTGAAACTCACTCTGTAAACCAGACTGGCCTTGAAGTCCTGGACTTGCCTGACTCTTGCCTTCCAAGTGCTGAGATCACAAATCCAACCCACACTTAAGCCGTAAGGACTACACAGGACATGAACTAAATTTAGGAGGGAAGGTGATGTGTTCATCTCATGATTCTGGCAATTCTGGGTTGATGCTATCATTCCGTAGTAGAGTCCTCGTCTAGCATGTGGACAGACTGTCACTAGATTCTGGAGACTGTACCACATTTCATGTCCCCAGGAGTTGTTTCTTGAATTTCCAATTCCTTGATTTTGCCTGTTTAACGTCCTAATTGAACTGTCAAGCACAGGACAATAAGGAAAGCTTCAAGCTTCTTGGAGAGTCTCAAGCTCCAGATGACCTGGGAGCATGTGGCCCCAAGTAGTCCTTGTTCTCTCAAGATCTGTCTCATCCTCCCTGATGGCTGTTCAGAACTGAGCCATAGCTACCCGAGAGAGTAGATTTCCTTAGCGCTGACAGCTACTTAAGTCTTGGAACACAGTGACTGCTTAAGTTACTATTGAACAAATACTTTAAGGGAGAAGTTAAGTTTAAAGGATTAAACTTTCCACCTAATATATTTTTTTTTACAAAACATGTTTAGAATCTTTTTTACATCCTAGCTTCTCTCAATTTTGGGAACAGTGATTATTACTGTCTCTAATTCAGCGATATGTGAATTTATGAGGTGTGAGGGTATGATTGGTAGTGCTTGCTCTGTTACAGATTACCCCCCAAAAGATGTTTATCTCCACATCTAGATGATTAACACATTTAGTGAACTTTAAGCAATACCTGTAAGCAACATTGGAGAGCATGAGGCAAACCGATTTCAAAATTCCAGACCAGTGTGGGCTATGTGGCAAGTTCAATGCGAGACTGGGTTAAATTGCACGAATCTTACTCAATAAAACAAAAAAGATAAAAAAATTACAAAAAAAAAAATGTTGAATAAATTACCGTAGTCTAGGCTTCTAGACTTTATGGAAAAATCTTTTCGCTTTTTAAACACTCACCTACTTCTTTTCTCAAGTCTCATGGAGGGGTGGCCTCTGAGGAATCTCCATGCAAAAAAAAAAAAAAAAAACCAAACAAAAAAACAAACAAAAAGAACCACCTCGAGGATTTAAAAAAAAAAAAAAAAAAAAAAAAGCCAACCGGGGAAAAAAAAAAATCACTTCTTGCATGCGATAGAAAAGACGGCAGCGCCACCACCTCAGACGGGCCTCATTTTCAAGGCAGGAGGCGTGGCCAAAATCTCTCATTCAAATAAAAAACCAGGAGATTTGCATGGAGAATAGGCATCGCGCGCGTTCATTGGCCGATCGCTCAGTGGGTGGAGTATATAGTGCGCCCACGAAGCTCCGCCCCGGCTATTTGCATAACGGCCCCGGCGCGTGCTGGGGAGAAGCGGGTTTGTTTTTGAATCTGCGGTGGCGGCGAGTGGAGCGCACGGCTGAGACGGCAGCGTCCGGGACGGCTGCACGGGACGGCTCCGTAGGAAGGAACTCGGGTCCCAGGCCCTCACCTCCCGCCCCGAAGGTATATGCGAGTGCACAGGGGCTGTTCTAACCACAGTCGGCGAAATGACTATTGTATTTCGGAAGAGTCAAGACCGCATTATGGCGGCTGCGGGAGTTGAGTGTGCGCCTGCGCGGTTGCGAAGCTGCGGGCGGGCGCTGCATGGGAGCACGTGATCGCTTGGGGTCGGGCTCTAGCTGCAGTTGAGCAGCTGGCCGGGCGGTGGCTGCGCAAGCGCAATATTCATTTTCAAGAGCTAATGTTCTTGTTGGACGCCATTTGGGTTCTAGATTTAATTTTTCTCATTCTCGAGGGGGTTTCATCTCGTGCCTCTTCTTCTCACATTTTCCGCGGAAAACGTTTCTCTCGTGTCGTACACCTACCCGCACCTTAAAATCCTTTATTTCTCTGACGGTCTCACCGGTGCAGACTTGATTTTTTTGGTACAAATTGCCTCTTGTGGTTCTCGATTATAATTTCGCGTTTAGTTAGGTATTTCTGGATTCGCGTTCCATTTAGGGAGATAAGATCGGCACCTAGTGGTGTTCTCGGGGGAAGTGCATTTACTTTAGCTGCACTTTTGTAAATACATTTTTAACCCTGTTTTTACCGGTTCGCTTTAGGATGTGCAGTGTTAACAAAATAGAAACTTTTACAAAATAGAAACTATTTTATTTTTGAAATGTCAGTTTCAGAGGACAAGAAAAGAATGTACAAGTTAAGTTGAAATCTCAGTTTTCTCAGGCATTATATCTTTATCTCTTTTTTTTTTTTTTTTGAAAAGAAATATTTCACTAGAAGTCAATGAAGTTTTTATTCTGAACAGTTTGCCATGCACTTGAATCTTTCATGTTTTTAGTTTTATTACGTCTTCAGTTAGATAAATGTTAAAAATAATTAACGAACACGTTTTCTCATTATTTTGTGATGATATATAAGCTATTATACCTGATACCGGTTTTTTTTTTATGAAGAATTTTACAAATAACTCCAAGTTATATTGAGGCCCTTATGCATTAAGGAATCAATTAAACATTTTGAGTTTTTAAAAAATTATGTGCACTGTAGTATATGTGTATGATGTACGCTTTAAATATTTTTTAGCTGTATATGTTCCGGTTTTAGTTTCTTAAAATAACTATGGGTGTGCTACTGATGAAAGTTGTGATGCCACTAAATTTCAGTTGTATGTAGCACAATTGGGTCAATATACATATAATTTAATATCATTTTCTTATTCTACCACTTGTTTCTTACTAGTCTAAAAACTTGTAAATGGTTTCATAAATTTTATCTGTCATTCATATGTACAGTCGCTTTTTTGGTTGATTATGTAACCCAAGTGTAAATTAGTCTGTTGTCAAATTAAGTGCTGTTGCCTATAATGTCGATTGGTTTGGGGTATCTCTATTACCTGAAACAAATACTGTTAGCAATAATAGCATATAAGAAAGGAGCACTTTGGGCTAATTTTTTTTTTTTTAATGATGTGACATATGGCATGGAATGGAAGGATGGAGAAGAGTCTTTCCTTCCCCTGGAGCAAGCAGGTTTAAATGTGATGGGATGGGATTCTTGAGACTCCGTTGTCTTGTACCCAGAATGAAGGCAGTTCTGCCTTTTTGAGACTGATGCTTCTGAGGTGGTTCTCCTCCCCCCATTTTTGTACTCCTAGTACTTGAGTTTGTGTACTTAAACTTAACACTTTTGGTTGAATGCATGGGTGATTGTGTCATGGGCTAATATTGAAGATCATCAGAGGCACTGGAAAATTATATAACATGCAATTTCAGTATTGAGGGGACAGTTTTGCTATTATATTTCTTAGAAGGCAAATGTAATTTTAAGTTTACTAAAATTAATGAATTGTCTGAATGTCAGTGGTTGATTCTTTAGTATTTCAGAAACAAGTACTAAAAGTTTGAAATTTTAGTTTGGTTATGATTAAATGAAGCTTTGACATACACTGTGCATGTGTGTGTGTGTGTATGTATATGTACATATGTGTACATATGTGTTCATATACATACACACACACACATACACACTAGGTTATTCAAAGTATGAACAATTACTGAAGTTATTTAAAAATATAGTTTTGTAAATTTTAAATATGTAGTTTAGAAAAAAAATCAGGCTGGAATGATTTAAGTCATAAAATTAAAATTTTTTTTTTAAAAATGACTTGATTTTGTACTATGTTTGACTATTTTACATTTACACATAATGAAAATTTAGTATTATGTTAATAATCACTCTTAACTACTCTGGTGATCTTTGTGACTTCACTTTTGTAGTGGTAGATCTCCTCTCTCTCTCTCTCTCTCTCTCTCTCTATCTATCTATCTTCATTTATTTATGTTTTTTAAGACCCTGACTGTCCTGGAACTCACTCTGTAGACCAGGCTGGCCTCGATCTGCCTCCCTTTGCCTCTGCCTCCCAAGTGCTGGGATGAAAGTCATGCACCATCACTACCTGACTTAATTTTTAACTAATTTCCTACATTCTTTTTTCCATTTTGGTTGTGCTGTGAGTGAAATGCAGGGGCCTCAGGCATGCTAAGCCCACACTGTCACGCCCAGCTGCACTCCCCAGCACAATTCGTGCTCTCTTAACTTAGCTCTTATGACTATCTCCCCATTTTAGTATTCGAAAATGGTTTTTAATAATTACATAATTACGTATTATTAAAATCTTAATTATCAGATATTTTCAAATTTCTTATTAATCAATCAGTGTCTTTATTCATTTTTTGAGACAATGTATCCCTATGTAGGCTAGACTAGAGGCAGAACTATGTACATTTGTACCTGGTTCTGCTGGGATTAAGTGCCTGGCTCCAATATGTTTTTAAATATCTGAAGGTTATTTGTACTGGATGAGTGCTCCTGCTCAGACAGTCTGTGGCTCTGTTTCTGTCTGTTCTTCCCTCCTCCTCACAGCTTCTCAGATGTAGCTCAGGCTGGCCTAGGCCCTAGGCTGTTCTTGCCTCAGTATCCTGAGTGCTGGTTACTGGCATTCTCAAGGTGGCTTGTTGCTTATTTTTCTAGTAGAAAATTTGTTACAGTAAATACATGGTGAACACAGGCCACAGTCTATAACAACAGCTGTTTAGAATTGGTGTTTCTGTGTGGGCCAGTGGTGACACACAACACAGAAACCCTGTCTTGGAAAAAAATAAAAGTAAATAAATGTAAAAACAATCAGTGTTTCTAAAGGCTTGACAACAGTCATTTGCAAAAATAGAACACTGTAGAGATTTGTAATCTTGTTTGCTTTGTTTTTCTCCCCACCCCACCCCCCAGGGGCATTTCTCTCACTGCCACCAGTTAAGGGTAGTCACTAACTTTAAGTACTAAAGTTGTGTGTGTGTGTGCATGTGTGTGCACGTGTACATGCGGTGTGTGTGTGTGTGTGTGGCGTATGTGTTGTGTGTGTGTATGTGTCCTATATGGATGATAATGTTCCTTTCTGCTTGTCAGCAACAGCTATGCCAACTTCCCTATTTATTGGAGCTGTTTTTATTTTATTTTTTTTTCTAACTTTTCAAACTATTTTGTCTTGAGAATTTTCTTCCTTCTATTTAGTTCAAATACCTTTTTTGCTTGTTTAAGTAAGGGTCTTTCTGTGCAGCCCTGGCTGTCCTGGAACTCACTATGTTGACCAGACTGTCCTGGAATTGACAGAAATCCACCTGCCTCTGTCTCCCCAGTGCTGGAATTAAAGGCCTGTGCCACCGTATCTGGCGGCACTGCCTTTTTAATTTATAATTTATTCCAGAGCTTCTCTGGAGACAAAGTATTGCCTGTTACGAGATGAATTTTTCCATTTTGTTTTATTTGAGAACGTCATTATTATTTAAAAGTCACCTTGTGTGTGTGACGTGTGTGCATGTACTTATGTGTCTGTGTTCCTCCTTGGCAAAGTAATCTTGTGTGTGACGTGTGTGCATGTACTTGTGTGGTCATGCTCCTCCTTGGCTTCTGTGTGGCCCTCGGAGTAGAAGCTCAGGTGGCTGTCCTTGTTTCTGACATTATTTGTGCCAGGATGCCTTGATTCTTTGCATTGGGCTCACCAGCCTAGGTGACCTGGGAGCTTCTGGATATTGTGTCTCTCTCTTTCTGTGAGAGCTCTTGGATTATGGATACTTGCACTGCCATGCCTGGTTCTGGGCTTTGAACTCAGGTCCTTTTATGTCTCTGACTCCACTGTTGTTTTTTTGAGACATGTTTTTCTGTGTAACCATGTTGGCTGTTCTGGGACTGGCCTTGAAATCACAGATAATCCCTCTGCCTTCCCTAAAATTGGGATTAAAGGTGTACACCACCACTGCCAGCCTAAGTATCTTTTAATTGACTTTTAAAATTGTTAAATTATCCGTGTTTGTTTGCCTGTGTGTGTGTGTCTGTGTGTGTGTATACACAGATACAGGAGTGCTTACCTACCTCCTTGCAGAGAGCGTCTCCTTAGCGTGGCGCTCACTGCCTAGAAACCCTGGTACATCAGCCTCCCAGTACAGAGATGACAAGTGTCTTCATCAACCTTTTATGTAGGATCTGGGGTTGGAACAAAGGTCCTCAGAGTTGCAAGGTGTTGTAGGGCCATACACTATATTAAATAGTAGATAAGTGTTTTTACAGTACTGTTTAACTAAAATACCCATGACTTGTTCTCACAGTTGTGTTAGCTAATGTGTGGTTTTGCAGATGAACATTAGATTCTTTTGGTTACATCAAAACAACAATAGTCTTTGTTTAGAATTATATACAATAAATTTAAATTTGAGGAATTTTTAAGTCATGTACTTGAAAAGTCATAAAGAGCATGCACTTCTAGACTCCTAACGATTCGTATGATCACTCAGTAAGTTGCCATTTTACTGTTTTCTGAGTGTTGATAGTGGGAGGGTTAAATTATGAGAGAGCATAAGACTAAATTTCTGGTTTTTTGAACATGTTGGTAAGAAAGTAAACCAGTTAGAAGCTGGAAAAGTCGGTTTCAAAAGAAAGTATTTTACAGTATTTGAAACCGTTATTATTATTTGACTGGTAGAATTTTGAAAAGTTATTTACTCAATGTTTGGCCAGGATGTGACCAAATTTATTGCATAATAAATACAAAAATAATTTTACTTTGTAGCATTAAATTACTATACTTTCCCTACTTTCTATATACATTTGTTATTTCATTAATTTTATGTTGATTGCAGTGACATTAATTTTATTTTGTTTTGTTTTTTGCTGGCCTTAAACTCACAGAGATCCTCCTGTCTTTGCCTCCCAAGTTCTGGGTTCAAAGGCATGTGCCACCATACCTACCTTATATTTATTATTAATTACTAATGACATAATTATACTTTTAAATCATTTTTATATTGAAAGGAGTCTGGTTACTGCCCAAATACTTACTGAAATTGTAGAGGCATGAAAAAAAAGAAAAGAAATAAAGAGAACTCAAATAGTCAAATCTTGCTGGCTTTGTGAAAATGAACCTAGGAAATAGATAGTGAGTGTTAAGACACTGGCATTTTATCCTGCCTTTGGGTCTTTTTAAAGCAAATTTACTTAGAAAAACTTAATTATTTGCCTTTTTTATGTTACCTTTGACCTTGGTGGAGATCTTTTCAGCATCTAGTGTATTACATAGAGCATTTGTTTCCTTACTCTGGGACAGAAGTGCCCATAAAGAAGGACTTTGATGAGGAGCAAGGCACAAAGGTTGGCGTCTTGGCAGAATACAGGGGAATCACACTTTAAGGCTTAGAAACAAGAATTTGTCATTTTCTTTTATTTCTTTTTCCTTCCCCCATTTGTTTTCTTTTCTTTTCCATTTTTTTCCTCCTCCTCTCTTTCCCTTTCTTTCCTCTTATCCACTCTCCCCTCCCTCTTACCCTCTGTGCTTCCTGCCCCTTCCCCTCCCACTCCCCGAGTGCTGGTGTTACAGTCATGTACCTTCCTGTCTAGAGATTGAGCACATGGCCTCTTGGTTGCTAGGCAAACACTGCCGATTGAGCCGCACCTCAGCCTCTTTTGGTTTGTCTTTTCTTGTGTTTTTGTTGTTGCTGTTCTGTTTTTTAGACTGTGGGTAACCCTGGCTGGCCTGGAACTTCTTATGTACTTCAGGCTGGCTTCAAAGTCACAGAGAGCCATTCTGTCTGCCTCCTGAAGGCTTATTGACGGACAGGCTTTGGAGACAAACAAGGTCATGGTCTGTAGCTCAGTCCGCCTACCAGGTCATTGTCCTTATGCCTTGTCCTCTCTACTTGTGCTCACCTTAGATCCTCAAGTCCAACTCTGGAAAAGATGATGGAACGATACAAGTAGTTACCTGTGTATATGTTTGTATTCTTTTCTACTTCCCTATCAGATTTAAGTGATTTAAAAGTTGGAAATGTGTCGAGGGCGCTAGCTGAGTTGGCAGAATGCTTGCTTACTGTACATGAAGTCTTGGATTTGATTCCCAGCACTGTATACAACTTGGCATAATCCTGAACACCTATAACCACAGCATTCTGGAGGTAGAAGTAGCAGATACATTTTAAGTATAGTTGGGATAATGTGAGACTCAAAAAATATTCAAAGATGAATCAAGTAAATGAAAGACAAAAAGAACAAAGGCAGAGAATTTTTCGTAACAAGTTAGAACACGAGAAGGAGCTGTTGTGGTTTATGTTAGGATCTTGGCAACTACCTGGTGTCTGCAGTTTTTCTTTCTTTGGCTTTTATGTTAATTAGTTTTGCAGTTTTGGGTAAGGCCTCATACATGCTAGGCAAGTACTCTAATACTGAACTCTATTGCTCTCCTTCCTTTCCCTGAAAATAGATTTAACATCTATGTGGTGCAGTAATAGGGCTAGAGAGATGGCTCAATGGTTAGAGTGTATTGCTCTTTCATAGGACCCATGTTTGATTACTGACACCTACATCAGGTGGTTCACAGTTGCCTGTAGCTCTAGCTTTAGGGTATTTGATGGCCTCCTGAACTCAAAATCGTGCATGCATACATGCATATACAAACACTCCCCCCCCCCCCCCCAGATATTGATAAAGCCTTAGCAGGTTAAGGCACTTGCTGTATAAGCTTGGTAACCAAGGTTCTATCCCTAGAACTCACTTAAAGTTGGAAGGAATTAACTGACTCCAAGTTGTTATCTGACTTACACATGTGTGCTGGGGCATATACTCCTCACACACATCAAAAACACACGTAATACAATTCTAAAAATCCTTATGGACAATAGTCTTGATTATACAGATAGAATTTAAATGTTTTGAAAAGTAATTTAGAAAAAAAATTGTTTGATAATATATACATAAGGAATTCATACATTTAGAAAGGTTAATTATTTATAATTTTTTTGTGTGAGAATCTGGTTTTAGGACCAGCTAAAAACTAAACACACAAGCCATGGTCACTAGATTTACAGTGAATCTCTTCATGATGAAAAAAAGATCAGCTTTTTTCCATTAGTAATTCTATTTACTGGCCCAGAAAGTACACTATCATTGAAGATAACTATGTTCACCAGTATGCCACCAACATAAGCCTCTTGCTGAAAACATATAAACTGACTTATAAAAAGTAAGAGATGGTCTGTGAGATACCCCAGTGGATCAAGCTGACTACTACCAAACCTTATCACATGAGTTTAATTCCTGGGACCCACGAAGAGGAAGGAAAGAACTGACTCCTGCAGAGTGCCTTCTGACCTCCACACATAACCTGTAGCATGGGCTAGCTTCTGCTTCCAACACCAAATGAAAAGAGAGAGGTGGGGGTGGGGACACAGAGAGAGAGAGACAGAGATTCCCCTTATTCAGTTTAATAATTTTGAAAAGTATTTCTATAGAACTAGTCTTAAAATGTTTCTGATAATTTAGCTTATTATCTATAAGGTCTTTTTGAATTAGTTTATCAACATTAAATAGTGCTTTCTCAAAGTTGTCTGCTTTGTATTAATATTAACATGAAAATCCTGACCTAGTCCCTCGATATAGGTGTTAATTCATGAGAATAATGATTCCTTTATGTTACAATAAGTCTCTCTGGCCTCTATTGTATTTAACTTTAATTAAACATCTGTTCAATATTATGGAGGTTTCTTTTTCTTGTAGGACCCTGTTTTCCAGATGCAACATATTTTGATTGACTTAGTCTCTGAGGAGGAGGAAACTATAGTATGTAGTAAATGTTTTATTTTTAGACAGGACATATGAGATAGTTTTGTGGATTTTAAAGATCATCCATGTCAGAAAAATATCATTTGTTATTTTAATGTTTGATAGTTTGGCTGGGTATAGAACTTTAGGTTGAAGTCATTTTCCTTTGTTTTGCAATGGAAGATTATACACAGGAAGTAAGTGCTCACTAGTGTTGTACACTGGAAAGTTTTTGTAATAACTTCATTGGTGATATCTTCTGCCATTTGGTCATTCCATTTTGAGTGTTTGTATAGATACTCCATTTTCTCTCTATTTATACTTTGTCTATTGAAGCAGCTTTCTTCAAGTTCATCAGTTTTTTATATTGAGTTTTTCATTTCTCTCTCTCTCCTTCCTTCCTTCCTTCCTTCCTTCCTTCCTTCCTTCCTTCCTTTCTTTCCTTCTTTCTTTCTTTCTTTCTTTCTTTCTTTCTTTCTTCTTCCTTTTCTGAGACAGGGTTCTCTGAGTAGCCTTGGCTATTGTGGAACTCTCTCTGTAGTCAGGGCTGTCCTAGAACTCATCTGCCTGCCTCTGCCTCCCTGAGTGATAGGATTAAAGTCATGCACCACTACCACCTGGCTGAATTTTTCATTTCTTATATTAAATTCTGTTTTTCATTTCCTGCCTATACTGTTCTGTTCTGGACTTGAAAGTGCAACTTTTTATAGTATTCTTCTTGACATGTACTGTATTGCTGATGTGTAATGTATTGATTTGCTTTCTGTCTGTCATGTTAAAGGCTTAATCTAGTTCCTTTTGGGGGGCTTATTGCATAATATAATTTGATAGAAGTCAATTGAAATGTCTAAATTTAGATAGATTTAAACTTTTCTCTAGGGGTCAATTTTGGTGAGCTCCTCAAAATGTCTTGGGTTTTATATTGGTCAGACACTTATGCTTTCCCTTTTGTAAGTTTGTGCACATGTGTATATTCACACATTTATGTGTGGGACTGCATATAAACATACAATGCATGTGGAGACTGGCTGGGTTAGGCTTAGCAGAGGTCAATGCCGTGTGTCTTCTTCAATCACTTTATACATTTTTTTTTTTTTTTTTTTGAGATAGTGTTTCACATTGAACTTTGACTAGCAGGCTACCAAGCTCTGGGCTCTTTTGTCTCTGCATCCCAGCTCCTGGATTCCAGGCCCATGGCCTTACAAAGTAGATACTGAGGATCAGATTTGTGGCAATCATTTTACTGCCGTCTCCTCACAAAAGATTTCCATGTGTATGCATGGAGAATAAGATTCTGACTCACGGAGGAAAAGGATTAAGAATCTCTTCATTCGGGGCTGGAGAGATGGCTCAGTGGTTAAGAGGACTGACTGCTCTTCCAGAGGTCCTGAGTTCAATTCCCAGCAACCGCATGGTGGCTCACAACCATCTGTAACGGGATCTGATGCCCTCTTCTGGTGTGTGTGAAGACAGCTACAGTGTATTCACCATATAAATAAATAAAATCTAAAAAATAAACAAAAAAAAACTGTCTCTTATTTAAAAAAAAAAAAAAAAAAGAATCTCTTCATTCAGTCTGCACTCTGTCAGTTTTCAGTGGTACTCTCTCTTTCCTCTTCCTTCCTCTCCCCCACTTTCTCTTTGGCTGTTGTTGCTGTAGTTGGAGTCCAGCACCATGTAAATGGTACATAAGCCCTCTCACAAAATTGCAGTGTTGCTTTCCAGTGCTCACTGGACTGCTCTTGATAAGGGCATCTAGAGTTCTTACAGCTCCTCATAGCTTTGGCCATCTGTGGAGCCCCCTCCACCATTCGTCTTTAACTTGTTGCCAAGTGCATCTTGGGATATGTTTTCAGCCTTCCAGATCTTGCTAGCTGTTTTATCTTACTTTCATTTAAAGAAAAGAAATTACACCTTGGAAAAAATATCATTACTGATGAGGAATAAAGCCCAGTGGTAGAGTACTTGCTTAACATGGGCAAGCTAGGGGTTTGATCACAAGCACAGAAAAACAAAACCAAAAATACCTTAAAAAACAAAACCCCAAAACAAAACAAAAATAAGCCCAACAATGAAACAACAAAACCAACACCAAAATTCAAACAAAACTCCCATCTGTAATTTTTGTAGGATTAAAGGAATAGGATGAGAGGTGGAGAAATGAGGTATCTTCAATATGTATCTTAATTTTTTTATTTTAAATTACAAGCTTATTCTATTTTATAGAGTGGATCATGTGTTTCATTTAATGGGTGTGGGGGACATTGAGGTACTTGAGGGAATTGATTCTTTTTTTTTTTTTGAAACAGAGTTTCTCTGTGTAGTCCTGGCTGTCCTGGAACTCACTCTGTAGACCAGGCTGGACTCGAACCCAGAAATCCACCTGCCTCTGCCTCCCAAGTGCTGGAATTAAAGGCGTACGCCACCACCACCCCGCTTTGCCATCCGCCTTGTGGGTCTCAGTCTGTAAATGCTGCAGGGGAGGGACTGGGCCTCCAAAAAGGGGCATGGGGTGAGAAAGTGGATTGTTGTGTTTGAAGTTTGTTTAGGATTTTAGTCAGTAACCTAAGAAAACAGGTACAGTGTTGGCTGTAGGACCCAGAGAATCTAGTGAAGCAGTGAAGGTCTGGTTTGTATGTCAGAGCCCTGTTATGTCTTTTTAAAAGTAGTTTTCAATAATTTACACACAAGCTATTCCAGTAATGTGGTAAATAAAAAATATAGTAGTTGACTCAAGTGAATTGCTACTTGTTTAGTTCTTGCAAATGATTATATTCTCTGGATATAAAAGTTAGTGATTGTAACACTTGTTTTCAGGGTTGTCTAGACTCTTGATTGTAATATGACTTTATCATTTACAAATTCATTAGACCAGATTCCTAGAGCAGAGTCATCCTGACTGCAGGTTGTAGTTGGGACATGCCTGCATTACTGTCATGATGATATGAGAGGACTGTGACAAAGCAGGCTACTTTCTCCTGAGAGGTGAGATGTGAGATTGTCATGGAACTGGTTACCCAATGTTAAAATCCTTTCCAAGTCATTTATTTTTACAAATAAATGATGTGGCTTTGTAAATGATCTTATCTAAAATTTCCTGAAAGATTTCTTGTGGTATTAAGTCAAGCCATGTTAGACTTAAAAATATTAATAGAATTTAAAAACAAATAATTAAGTTATATGTGAAAATGTCATAATGAGATCTGTTATATTCTAATTAAGAAGCAGGAGGCTGCACTAGCCTGACCTGCGGTCTGTCCCTGAAACCTACTTTGGAAGGAGAGAACCGACTCCTGGAAGTAGTCCTCTGATATCCATGCACAAGCCATGGGCATGCATGTGTGCTTCTGCATGCGCATACACACACATAATAATAAATAATGATGATAATGATAATAATAATAAGTGGTAACAGTAATAATACAAAGTTGAAACAACATTTCTATAGCTGTTTTAGAACTCAATTATTCTATGCAAACAGTAGATACTGCAGTCCCTCTCAAAACACTAAAAAACGGAAGTGTGCTGTATAAAAGGTATCTTTAGCACATTGGATTCTGAACTGCAGTCTTATAGGAGAAAATTAGGATGAAAAGAGACATTACAAGTAAAGGTTCACAAAAAACACAGTTTTCTGAGTTTTTATGTCAGAAACAATAATGAGAATCTCAACGTGTGAGTTGAGATAGTTTTATATTATTGAATGGAAAAATGATATTCAAGTGGAAGACAAATAGGATGCAGTTTCTGATCTTACATGATGTGTGAAGAGAGAGTGTTGAAGTGTGGTCAATGCAGTGGACATAGGAATTAGAGATCCTGAAGCAATTATCCTAGGCTTGGGTGATGGACACCGTAAGGAGAAGAGGCTGGGTGGTGAGGAGAGGACCGTTAGTGATAGATAGTTCTGAATGGTGGGGGTTCTAGCCCATGTGTGTTAATCCAGGACTTTGGAAAGCTGAGGCAGGAGGAAGCTATAAGTTTTAGGCTAGTCTAGGCCTGAAGAGTGAGACTGTCTCAAACAAGCAAAACCTGTTGAATCCAGACTAGAATTTATCTGTTGAGGTGGGCTGTTTTTCTGGGACATGGAACAAGAGGGTGAACTGTGATAGAGGCCTGACATTATCCTTTCTTGTTTTTATTAGAAGGAGAAAACCAGTATCTAAAGAAGTTGGCTAAAGCTGTATGGTTAAGAGTACAGCTAAGTAATTTTTCAGCTTTTATTAAAGTTTGCCCGTTATTTAGTCTTTGAGCCTGTTCTGGATATTGATTGGTGGTAAAGCCTGCCATTAGAATCAGTAACAATTGAGATAGTCTCTAAGGTTTATCAGGTTAGCTTTATTTTGGTTATTTGTAATGTCTTACCCTACTACATTAACATGGAAGTTTTACAGTGAGCGAATCTATTCCGAACATTCGCAGTTTCCTGACATCTTGCTTTTCCTGAATAAGCAAACCGTCCTCAGCCACAGTACTCTAAGGTTACTGTGGCTTGGCCAGATATGGTATCACAAATTCCTGTAATCTCAGCCTTCAGGGGTAGATGCAGGAGGATTGCAAGTTTGAGGGCAGCTTGAATTGTACAGTGGATTCAGGGTTTTGGTTAGTGAGGTTGTCTCAAAAAATGCAAAATAAGGGTTGGTGATATGAAGCATGATCAGGCCCAGGCCTGATCCCTAGACTATAATTTGATATGGCTTGGATCATGTGTAACTTTTATTTTGTTTTCTTTTTTTTTTTTTAATTTTGTTTTCTGATATACCTTCTAAGACAGTTTTCAAAGACATTATCCAGTTCATCTCATGGAAAATTGAATAATGTCTCTTTCAAGACTGAGTAACAATTTTTTTATATCAACATATATAGAAATAGAATGAGATAACAAAGCACGTGAATTATCATCTCTTGCAGCCAGTCTTATGTCCATCACCTCTCTTACACCTTAAGCAGTTGTAATAAGTACCAGCATTTAGAGAATACAACACGAGGTAACTGAGCCTGAACACTGTATGCTGAAAAGTGGAGGAGCCTGTGAGGCAGAACAGGCCCTCTGTGTGCCTTGGGGCCTTTCTTCTGCAAGCCAAGTTTGCTGGGCGTGTTCTCAGCTGTGGCTTACCCACAGCGATAGACCTACCCGCTTCAGACTAGGTTGTGCCCTTTGTTTTCCCGGCTTCCCCTTCCCAGGGAGTCTGCCGTCTTCATTGACCTTTTACTGTGTACCCTGGGAGTATACTAGTGACATTCAGACTACAAAGAGATGTTTGCTTTGATGAGAAATTACTAAAATATGCTTTGTTGCCACCTTAGTTTTTAGGATTGTATCATTCCAATAAAAAACTGAGGGTGTAAACTCTAACCATTCTGCTAGATGGAGCACTTCTGAAGCTTAGATTTTGTTGGAACATTTTAATTAGCTTTTTAAAATTCAAAATTAACATGATCAAATGAATATAGGATTTAAACAGATTTGACACTCTTATTGTGATGGCTGTGTTCTGTCAAAGGTAAAAAGAAAAGGTAAAAAAAAAAGGGGAGGGTCTTGAGTGGGGTTCGAGGGCTTGGCTTTCTCCTCCCTTTTTTTCTGGACTGAAATGGAGGCTTTCTTTCAGGCAATTCCCTGGTGTTCGCTCTGTGTGATTTGGCTCTATCTCTGTTACTGCTAATACGTGGCCTGGATTTCAAGTTGTTTGGGATCGGAATGTGCCCAGACTCTGTATTGCAAGTCCGGATTCACAGGCATTTTGTTGCAAAACTGGCTTGCTGCCTTCTGTCTTCTTTCTGTGTCCTAAGTGGCTGCATTGTTTGTTGCAGTATATGCATTAGCTATCTGTGTTCAGTTGCTTGCAGCCTGGCAAAGTGGGAGGGGCTTGCTTTGATACATGGCTGAGGTTTCACTGTGTGAGTTCTTTGGTGCACATTGCAGCCATCTTAATTACACTTTTGTGCAACTGAGACTGTGCAGCTGTCTCAAAATGGCTGCTAACCCAATCTCTGTAGCTGATGAGGCAGCAAGTGTGCCAGTGAAGAGACTTGTCACATGCACCAGGATCTGAGGTAAGAACCAGGAAGCTTTTATCTTTAAACATTACAGTTAGAAAACATCTGAACATGACCAGGTTTGTACAGGAAAGAGAATTTGCTTGTGAAAAAGTTGAAATGTTTACTAAGACCTGTAAGCTTATATTAGAGAAACAGTATGTTGGGATGGTGAGGTCAAAGGTTAAATTCCTGTGATTTCTCACCATTTGTTGTGATTGCCAGACACCATTGATCACCACCGTAGGTAGTAGTGCTTTTCTGACCCATGTGGAATTTAATGCTCCTGTGTATTTGATAATTAATTCATTAGATATTTGTAGAAATTCAAGCAGTATATTGAGTATTTTTTAAGAAGCCATAAATTAGCCTTGTTTAGAAAGATTATGATTTTCTGACTTTTCAAATGAGGTATTGTATGGTAGTTTTATAAAAAAGAGTGGTAATTTGCTACATAAATCATAGAAAAAAATAATATTGTTTTTTGTCTTACCTTTTCCTTAAGTTACTTTTTGTTTGAATTGACATTTGGATTTAGATTTTAAATTTCAGAGTAGTTTTACATATAGACCTCTCTACTTTTTCAATCTAATGCAATCTGATGCCTAGAGAGCTAGAGTAAATATTGTTTTAGGTAATTGGCATTGTTAGGCATGTTTAAAACAGTTAACACTCAAATTGTAAATTTGAAAAAGGTTTTTAGCATTGTAAAACAGAAGTGTTTGCTAAACTACTGTAATATACAATTTCATGGATACCTAGCAAATTGGGAGAATAATTTTCTTTTCTCTCCCTCTTTCCTTCCCTCTCTCCCTCCTTCCTCCTCCCTTCTTCTCTCTCTCTCCCTTTCTTTTCTTCTTTTTGAGCCATGCTCTCAGTGTGGCCTGCTGTTGGTTGCACCTAGCCTGCTAAGTAGGTGGGGCTTGCCTTAGACTCCTGACCCTCTGGTCTCTGCCGCACTGGTACTTGGATCACAGGCCTGTGTGCTGCTGTCACTCCCAAAAGCAGGAATGAAATTCCACTCACATAATTTACGTAGAAGAACAATTATATTTTAAGCAGTGCTTAAGTTGTAATAGTTACAAAACTATTTTCTGAATGCTGTTGTAGTTTAAATATATTCTTGACTAATAGAGAACAATTAGTTCTGTATGTTTTGATAGAGGAACTTTTATTTTTTATTTTGTAACCTTTTACACTTCTCCATTTTTGTCCCCCTCCCCCCGTTTTTATTTTTATTTTTAAAAACAGTGTCTCATATAGTATAAGCTGGCCTTTGAACATTTGTTCTATGGCCTGGGCTTGCCTTGAACTTGTAATCTTCCTGCTTCAGCCTACCAGAATTAGACGCAAGTACCACCACGTCTGGCTCTAGAGCAACTTCTAAAACAGCAAATTAAATTTTTGCAAATTAAGTTTGTAATCACATGTGCCTGTGTAAATTTGAATCCTGAGCCTGTGAGCCAAGTACTGGTATGGCAGAGACTGGAGGGCAGGAGCCTGAGGCAAGCCTCATCTACTTAGCAGGCTAGGCGCAACCAACAGCAGGCCACACTGAAATCATGGCTAAAAAAGGACAGAAGGAGGGAGGAGTGGAAGGAGGGAGGGAGGGAGGGAGGGAGGGGAGGGAGGGAGGGAGGGAGGGAGGGAGAAGGAAGGAGGGACAGAAAGAAGAAAATTACTCTCCCAACATACTAAAAGTTTTAATATGAAACTTTTATTATGCATACATGAAGTTTTATTTTGTACTTATTTTATAGTATAAACTTATAATTTACTTGTCATAATTATATTTAATAAATAAGGTATTATGTTTAACAAAATGTTGAAATAAGATCACATATGGCCTTTAGAATTTTATATTAGTGTCCAGATCTGGTTGACTTATTTATAAAACTCAACCTCTAAGGCATTATGGAATTCTGTTTGAAATTTTCCTGAAATGCATCTACTTTTATTCCTTTGTTGATTTTTCTTGAAGATCTACACTGGAACATTAGAGCTGCTACCTAATAGTTCAATATTGCTGCCTTGTCATGAACTTTAATTTATACTTTTGTTATTGCTTATATTTTTTAAATAAAATAATTAATTTTTTTATAATTTAAACTCAAGTAAAATTGTGAATTATTAATAATTTAAATGATAGTTGATATAAACCATTCACTCGCGTGCATTTGGCCCCAACACAGAAGCAGGATGAGGGTGCGCTCTTGCTTTCTGTAAGCTTGTGCTGTGTGTGGCAGGAGCAGGGCCTGGCTCCCATCTCCCGCACCTCCTTTTCATGAATAAGCAGTTCCTGTCTTGGTAGAAGGATGGGGGAGGGTACTATTTAAAATATGTGTATTTGAATAAAATGACACACGACAGCCATTTTGTTTTTAATGTGAAAGAAAACTAGTGATAAGGTTGAAATGATTGAGCAGTTTATGTTGGCATTCACTTTTTTTTTTTTTGCCTTCTGTTGCTGAGTGTACAATTTACTCTCATACTTTTAAAGATTATCTGTTATGCATTAGAAAATTCTAAACTCTGCCTACTTAGGCTATTATTGCTAAATTTTTCATTGCCGGTTCCCATTTTTACAGCTTATAAGCATAAAGTAGACCTTGGATTATTTTTCATTGGTGGCAGACTTCAAATTTTTTGTGAATTACAGGTTAGCTGTTATGCTGGCTAATTGAGGGCATGGTCTGAATTCTGGGGACTGAATTCTTGAGGCTGTATTGTCCTTTTTTCTCCTTCTCTTTGTTTACTAGTCTCATAGCTTTTTTTTTTTTTTTTTTTGTTTTGAGACGGTTTCTCGTGTGCTGGGCTGTCCTGGATCACTCTGAGACAGGTGCTTACTCAGATCCTGCCTTGCCTCAGTGCTGGATCAAGCTGCCCAGCCGCATAGCTGTTTTTAAAAATGAGCATAAGTCTCAGAAGGAAATGTTGGGATGGCAGAAAGTTCATTGATGAAGAGTGCATACTTAGATACAAAGTCCCTTTCCTGACACTGATGGGCTCCTTTCCCTCTCTTTAGTTTATTATCTCTCTCATGTCACATCCCTTGTCATGTGTGACTAGATCAGAGTGTTATAGGAAAGGATGGGAAGTTTCTCACGTAATTCATACTGAAGTATATTCATCAGTAAACCCTGAATGGAATGTTGCTTACACAATTGGAAGTGTAGCATAAATGCTTCAGCTGTAGTCTGGTTGAGTCTTCCAAATATATTGTTAAAAAAAGAAAAAAAAGAAAAAGTAAAAGAAAAAAAGGAAAAGGAAAAAAAGCTTCTCCAAGAGATGACTTGAATTTAGGGCCAAGTGTTTCCTGGGCTTGGGGCAAATGAGGACCTTAAGAACAATTCTCTTTCAGGGACCAGGAACGGGCAGCTGCTAGACTTAGTTTATCCTTTAACCATTGCCCATGCTCTAGTTAACATCTAATGTCAGGTTTGACTACAAGTCCACATTGCTTGCATCTTAAAAGCCGCTACATGGGGCAGTGGTAGGCCTGTGTGCTCAGTCATCTGCACCGAGTACAAAACATGGCTCTGTTCCATTGTCTTCACTCTGATGCTCCGTCAACCAGTTCCACTAGAATCCCTTTTGTATCCCATTCATGGGAGTGTTGATAGCCTTTATCTAAAAAACAGTTTCTAACCAAGAAGAAAACAAACACAAATAAAATGCAGTTTACTATATTTAACCTTAGGAAGATCTAACATGTAAGTTAAGTATATTCTTTAGAATAGATACTTTAGGTAGCATTTTTTTCAAAAAAATTTTTTGAGATATGTTTTTATTATGTGTATAGTTTTTTTGTCTCGTTAATACCATATGTGTACAGTTCCCACGGAGGTCAGAAATGGACATTGACCTTGAATGTGGAGTTAAAGATGTTGTCAGCTACGTGGTGCTAGCAACTGAGCCTGGTCCTCAGAGAGCAGGCTCTCATCCGGCCTTTTTTCTTTCCTCAAATGATAGAGCACATGGGCCTAATAGAAAGATTAGTGACATCAGCCTAAGATCAAACTGAGAAGATTACCACTAGAAGTGTATAAGGGACTGTGAGGTCTCTTCTGTTAATGGTATCACTGTCTTAAAACATTATTGGCTATCAACCAGTCTTGATGGTGGTGTGGAAGAACAAATTACATTGCATTCCGAAGTACAGCTTGGTGGACGGTAAGTAAAGTAACATTTTGTCAACATTTTCTGCCAAAACTGAGCAAAACATATAAGTTTTCTAATAGGAACTTTTCTAAGTTGAAAATATTTTTTGATATACTTTTCTTCAATAGATAACAATAAAAGCCAATATGAATTTAGCTTTGAAAAATCTCTTTACATTTAGTAATTAACAGCATCATGTCAGCTTGAACATGGTATGTTATTGTGATTGGTGTGATTTGAATCCACATTTTCTAGAGTGTCAGCCCAGCTTCCCTCCCTCCCTCCCTCACTCCTTTTTTCTTTCTTTCCCTTCTCTCTCTCTCTTTCTTTCCCTCCCTCCCTCCTCCCTCCTCCTCCCTTCCTTTCTCTCTCTTTCTTTGTTTCAGTGATAGTCTACTGTGTAGTCCAGGCTGGGCAGCTTCTTGCCATTCATAGAATGACAGGTAACTCCAAGGAAAATACTTCCGGTTGGAAGTAGATTTCAAGATAAAAATGAAACCCGTGAAGAATGAAGAGGTTGCTAACTTGTACAGGAAGTAGACCACTCTGGTTCCCACACTGCCCAAAGACAGTGACTGGGGAGAAAAGGTAATTACTGTTCAGATAGCTTGAATAGTTCAGGTTAGTTAGAACTTTCACAGAGTGGGTTTTTGTTTGTTTTGTTGTTGATTCATAATAGTTTGGAATTGGAACTATCGAGAACCACATCAATTGACCACAGCAGTGTAAGTTTAATGAGGAAGGGGATTTAACTTGAGAGATGTCTGAGGAATTCTGAGTTTGCCTGAGTGTGTCCATCCTGTCTCTGAAGTAAGGCAAATGCAGCGGTTGAGGAATTGTGACTGTGGTGTTCTTTGTTGGCTATGGAAGTTTGTGTACTGTAGTGGGGGCGTTAACAAAATTGTCAGGGAAGGTGCTGTCTGCTCCTGCAGTTCAGGATAAATCATTTCATCTCTTTGTGCGGTTCTTTGACCAATAGAAATGATTAAAGAATTAGAAAGTACATGTTAGCCACCTGGAGTAAGAGGATTCTAAGTTTGAGGCTGGCTTAGACAATTTTGCAAGACTAAAAAAAATAATGTCAAGCAAGAGTCCTAGCTTTGCAGGTAGACTAGGTCTCTTAGTTAAGGTTTTACTGTTGTGAACAGACACCATGACCAAGGCAACTCTTATAAGGACAACATTTAATTGGGGCTGGCTTACAGGTTCAAAGGTTCAGTTCATCATCATCAAGGCAGAAACATGGCAGCATCCAGGCAGGCATGGTGCAGGAGGAGCTGAGAGGTCTACACCATCTGAAAGCCTCTCAGAGAACTTCCAGGCAGCTAGGATGAGGGTCTTAAAGCCCACAACCACAGTGACACACCTACTCCAAGAGGGCTACACCTTCTAATAGTGCCACTCCCTGGACCCAGCATATAGAAACCATCACTAGGTAAGCACTCAGTGCAAGAACTGTTAGAGGACCCAGCCTTGGTCCTCCCTAGCATAAAAGCTCTAAGCCAGACGGTCTAGACATTTTTTTTTTTAAATCAGTTTGATAAACTAATTTTTGGTAGTTTCATAAAAAGTAATTTAAGCTCATTTTATTTTGATGTCTTTTATGCGTCAAGCAATTCTTTTCATTGTACGTCACAGAACTATTTGTGTGTTGGTGTACTGGAACTAGGATGTCAGTCCTCTGCTGCTGTTGGCTGAAGCTCCTGGGATAGGATCGCCAGTCTTCTGTTTGGCACATTCAGTAAGCAAGAATGTTGAGCTGTTTCTGATAATTCACTGCAGGTGATTAATTAGCTTATTTTATATTAAAATAATATCTCTGCTTATTATTTGCATTGTATTTTATGCTGCATTAAAGTTGGATACTTAACCAAGTACAAGAGGGAGAGCAGACACCTAAAAAATGAGAGGCTGGACTCAGTCACAGACCTCTGATCCCAGCCCCTGACAACTGAGGTGGAAGATTAGTGCAGCAGTTCTCAACCTTCATAATGTTGCAGCTCTTTTAAAAACTCGGTTCCTCATGTATTTATTGTAATGTAAATATCTGCTATGCAGGGTATCTGATCTGTGACCTCTGCAAAAGGGTTGTCCAACTCCCAAAAGGCGAAGCCCATAGGTTGAGAACCTCTGGTACTGGGTTTAAGGCCAACCTGGGCTCAAATGTAAAATAATAAAAAGATCGTACCTGGTGGTTTGAATAAGAATGGCCCCCCATAGGTTCATATATTTGAATTCTTAGTTACTAGGGGTGGCACTATTTGAAAAGATTAGTTAAGTGTGGCCTTGTTGGAGGCAGTGTGTCATGGATAGGGTGAGCTTTGAGATTTCTAAAGCCCAGGCCAAGCCCAGAGTGTCTCTGTCTGTGCTTCAGGATGTAGCCCCAGCGCCATGCCCGCCCGCCATGCCTGCCCTACCCGCCAGGCCCACCACGCCTGCTGCTGTGCTTCCCACTGTCATGAGAATGAATTAACCTCTGAAACTGTAAGCAAGCCCCCAATTAAATGCTTTCTTTTATAAGAGTTGCTTTGGTCACTGGTCTCTTCAGGGCAATAGAAAAATGACTAATAGAGAAGCGGATGTGTGGGGAGTGCTGCTGTGACAGGTCTGACCGTGCTTGCTGGAGGAGTATGGGAGACTTTGGGGCTTTGGCTTAAGAAAGTACTTGAATGCTTTAAGTGGTGCTTAATGAGCCATACTAGTAGGTGCTGGTGCTGAGAACATCTTGTCTCTCTCCCTCTTCTTCTCCCTCTCCCCCTCTCCCCCTTCCCCCTCTCTCCCTCTCCCTCCCCCTCTCCCTCCCCCTCCCTCTCCCTCTCTCCCCCCTCCCCCTGCCCCTCTCCCTCTCTCCTTCTCCTTCCCTCACCCCTTCTCCTCCCCATCCCCCCCCACACCAATTGATTTAAGAGGGGAAGAATATTAGTAAATGGTTCTTGTGATATTTTAGCAAAGAATGTGGCTGTTTTCTGCCCTTGTCTGAAAAACCTATCTGAAGATGAAAAATTTTGGATTAATGGCCTTTGAAGAGGAGATTTCAAGACAGCTTAGTATTATTGACTGTGTTGTGTGATTATTAGTGGCTACTTTCTGCAGATCTATAACGTACAGGAATACGCTGGATAAAGAGAAATACATTTACAGTTTGTGGAGAAGAAGGAACGCCATGAAGTAATGATGGAGCTAAGTCTTGTGCTCAAGGAGATAGAAAGTTTAAAGAAAAGCCTGTTGCTAAGTGGAGTAAAGGGAGGTGACTTCAGGGCAGCATCCCACCTAGCTCACTTTCCAGCTTTTGAAAAGGAATTAAAGAAAACCTTTTGCAAGGAAGCCGAAAGCTGATGGAAATGTATTGAACAAGGATTCCAAGTTCCAGCCCCAGCAAGCAGCACAACTTTTTGGCAGCTTCAGCCACTGGTTCTGGCATTAGAGTTATAATACAAGAAAGGGTTGTGGAATCTCCCTCTCTGCTAAGGAAATCTGCTGAGGTTGAGCATGTGTGAAGGGTGTCCTGGTGTGGAGGCCTAGAGAGGCCATTGCATGAAGGTGTGAAGGCAAAGCCCAGACTGTAGAAGACCCAAAGATGCTGGAGATGCCAGTCTTGGCAACCTGCCAAGGAAAGCTGCAGCAGCAACAACGGTGACAGGAGTTGGAGTTTGCCCTGCTAGTTTTTGGTCATGATTTGCTCCAGTATTTCCCCATTGTGTTCTCTTTCCTACCTTTGGAATGATAATGTATGTTCTGTGCCATTATATGTTGGAAGTATGTGATTCGCTTTTTGATTTCAATTCTGTGGGGTGGGGTGGGCAGGGGGAGGTGGTTTACGGTTAAGAGAGTGCCATCAGTCTCAGAGACTGTTGACTTTTAAACAGTATTGAGACTGTGATAGACCATGGTGATCTTTGAAATTGGACTTAATGCATTTTTGCATTCTAATATGGCTATTAGCGTATAGGGGCCGGGGACTGGAATGTGGTGGTTTGAATAAGAATGGCTATGGATTCATGTATTTGAATGCTTAGTCACCAGGGAGTGGCTCTATTTGTATGTGTGGCATTGTTGGTGGAAGTGTGTCAAGACAAGAGTGGGATTTGAGGATTCCAAAGCTCATGGAAACTCTACCTGTGGACCAGGACTTAGCTCTCGGCTACTTCTTCAGCACCATGCCTGCCACTGCCTCCCATCCCTGCCATGCTTTCCACCATGAGAATGAATTAAACCTCTGAAACTGTAAGCCAGCCCCCAATTAAATGCTTTGTCTTTATTCGTTGCTTCGGTCACTGGGGCCTCTCGTCTCATCAGTAGAACAGTGACTAAGACACTATAAAGCCTTCTAAGCTCTCTTCAGTTCTGGAGGCGTTATGATGAATGTGGTACTTAAGAAGCTGCTGTTCAGAGCTTGTGCCCTCGGTCCCCAATATTAAGTGTATGGTTCATTTTGAAGTTGCATTGGATTTTGCTGTCGTTTTGTCTGCTGGGGTGGAGTGGCCAAGGTGACAGGTCTTGAGAGGACAGTGTGGTTGTCTGAGAAGAATTTATCTTTCCTTTCAGTTATTCTCTCTTACAGGTGACAGTTACAGTTGTCTGCATGCAGAAGATCCCATTTACTGTTTACACAACAATACTTCTTTATTCATACTTAGAGTCTCCTTATTATATAGAGTAACGTAAGTAAGTTAAAAATAAGAATAAAACTAGAGAACGTGGTTATAGGAGGTGGCTCAGCCACTTAGGAGTGCTTCCTGCTGTGCAGTTCCTGGCATCCACTTCAGGTGACTCACAGCTGCCTTCAGCTCCAGCTCCAGAGAGCTCCGACATGTCAGGCCTCTGTGTGCAACTAGCATTTATATGGGCCTACCCATATGCAAAATACATACATACAGGTAATTTAGAATAGTAAAAATAAAACTAAAAATAAAAACGTATTTTGAGGTCGACCCTAGCATTTAAGTACTTTTTAGTTTATTAAGTTGAATGTAGCACTAGTTTGTGGATTTGACTATAGTTTAGGTCATCTGTTCTTCTTTAAAGTAAGTGGGAGTAAAGTCCAAGTAAATGGAGTTGTAGAATGTGTATCAGTAAATTGTGAAGGAGCTAAAGCCAGTTTTAACTAAGGTCCCCACAGCCGTCTGTAGTGCCTTGATGCTTGCCCATGACGCTTAGCACGAGCGGCGAATTGAAATGGTAGTCAGCCGCACAATCCTGACAGGAATTGTGGCACTGACATTTCTGATTTCATATGTGCTTGTCCTGGTAGGAAGAAGGAACATACTTTAGTAATGTTAGATGGTGTTAGTAAATATGTTGAATTATTTGACCATCATAATAAGGGATACATGAGTATGTGCATCTTATTTGGTGAATTGTCAAGTGTTTAACAGCAAGTTTGCTTACAGAAATTTATATTTATTCATTAATAAAACTTGAAAACATAGTTGTATACTAGAGTGAAGATAGCTTTTATTTAATGAGTTATAATTTATGTTTTTAATGATTGTACAATTAGAGAATATTAATTTATATATGTTAGTCTGTGACCAAGTAAACTGAGGATTTAAAAAAAATTTGGGGGGTATTCAATTTTTTCATGTGGCAGGAGTTGAGTTTCGGCTATGTAAGTGTTAGAAGTCGCTTTTGTTTTATTCCCAGGAATAAATTAGTAGCTAGCTAGCTGGATGGCTTCTAGAAGCAGCCAGTGCCTGCTGGAGAGCTAAGGGTGAGGGAGGGTTTTCTCCCCAGCTCTGAAGAAAGGACTGCTTTATGTAAATCGTTCTTACTGGAGCCAGCTAGCTGGAACTGCAGTCTGCTTGTGCAGTGGCAGCAGATAACATGTGCCATGGACTTCCTTTCTGGAATGTGTGAGAACTCAGCCTTTGGGCTGATAGAGGAGACTTGAAGCATTAGTGTCACAGTAATGAGACCTCCAGCACTGACAGTGCCTTGGATGACTGAGAGCTGCAGTGAGTGTTTTAAGCTTTAAGTTCTGCTCTTAGAGACTGTGCCTGCTGACACCATTAGTAGTAGGTGGGAGGTACTTAGCTGCGAGCAGTTGCTGCAGACCCCATAGAGAGCAAGCGACACAGGGAATTCAGATTCTAGGCATCTTCACTGCAAACAGTCCTTTTGAGGATAAGCTCTTGTGCTCTGTGGGCATCACTGATACAGTGAATGCCAGCTCTTTGGCTTTGTGGTTAGTAGGATATTAATGGGATGTTTGCTGCACAAACTACACAACAGTTGTGAAACAAAAGGAATCACAACATGTAGCCAACTATTGTATTGTGTTCCTGAGTTTTTTAAATGAATATAAATCAAATAAGAAATTTAAACTCAAGAAGGCTAACCTAGAAGTCTCATTAGATTTTAAAGTTTGCACTGGCTTAAATGAAGAAGAGGAAATCTTCTTACAGTACCAAGCTGCCCCAGGTAAGAGCTTCAGGTTCCTTCTGTGACATCTCATCCTCGGGGCTCTGGCTGTCTCTCTGCCTTTGTGTGTTTTTTCCCCCCAGCTATAGTAATGACAGGATTGGTAGATTTTAATGTTAATATTCAGGAGATTTTGAGAGCCATATTTGGATTTAGTCTTTTAAAGAGATGTCATTGTGAAATTCACATTTGAAGTGAAATGAACTAATAAAGTGAGCTTCATATGGATATTACTAATGTATATAATTGATTCATATTACATATGAATCAGCCACTATAGCCTGTTATCAATCCTCAGTTACATCAGCACGAACTGGTATATGAAGAGAAATCGTTCTCTACCTTAACTAGAGGTCAGCATTGTAGATAGACTGCTTATGCATTCACATTTGACTTAACATGTTAAACAATAGGTGTTATACAAAGTTAACAGTATCCAGTTTTTCACTCCACATTTGTAATAAATTCATTTCCAAATATTTAAATTTATCACAATTTTAATATGCATTAATTAAGAATTCCATTATATGTAATACTTTGATAAGTTGACCAATGGTATACAGGCATTGTTGCTCTTGTGTTGTATACCTGAAATATTACATCCTACAGAAATAGAAATATGTATGTATAATAGAGGGTGTATATAATAACTATAAAGATAGAAAGGTGTATGTTTGTGAAGAAATGCACATGTGTTCATTAATGTCATGCAGAGATTAGATATTTTACATTGATGTAATTGTGTTTGGGGAATAGGGGTAAGTACAAGACGTGACGTAGTGATGCCAGTGTAGGAATGGATAGGAAAATGCTTCGGTAGGTGGCTCTCTTCTGTGTCTTCCTCTAGAAGATATATGCTAGGCTTTTCCTGCAGCCTTAAAGTGGTATTAGGTGGGATTTCCAATTCTCTAGCTTCTGAAAGGTAACTGGTCACTATTTCTATATGGTTATGTGTGTAAAGAGCTAGCTAGCTAGGAGAGAATAGTGCCATGTTTCACGAGCATGGACTTAACTGTTGTCTTTTGACAGTTTTGCTCATTAATAGTGTTTTAATGTGTGAGTCTGTAAAGAACAGAAACATAGGTTTGTTTGTGTTTTAACTCAGTTTCACTGTGATTACGATGGTAAGAGAAAGCAGCTTTGAGTCATTTGAGGTTAGATGGGAAGCAGGTTATAATTTTGTTAATGTTGTTGGACAAAGACATCTGAAGCATTTGGGAAATGTCCCCATGCGTTTCAAGCCACTATGTTTTAGGCAGATGTTAGACTGGCCAATAGAGTGGTATTTATGTATATAAAAAGGAGAGAGTTTCTGAACTCAAACCAAGTAATCTATTGAATGCTGTTAAAAGTTGAGGGTTATGCCATAGCAAATTAAGATGGGGATTCTGTGTGTAGATGAACCTAAAAGGAAATATGCAAGACAAAGGTAAAAGTGTCCAATCTTGGAGACAGTGGAATGTGAGACTGGCTCAGGCCTGTAATCTCAGCACACTAGAGGTTAAGGCAGGAGGATGTCCATAAGCTTCAAGCCAGCCTGGACTAGAGAATGAGTTCTGTGGCTGCTTGGGCCATCGAGTGAGACCCTGAGTGGGGATGGGGGCCAAGCTAAGGAAAAGTTGGGAGATAAAAGTATGAGTTGTAGTTCTGTTTCCTCTACAGCAGTTAAATTATTTAGCACACCAAAGAACCATAAACTCTTGGAAATGAGTTGGGCAGATTGGATTAGTTTGAACTGCCTGTATGGGGTTGTTCCTTAGGTCTCGATAGACAGGAGTCTTTTTCTGTGGCAGCATTTTATAGGCCAACAGGGTTAGAAGATGAGGAAGCTGTTGCAGTTCTAGTCTGTTACAGTCAAGCATGTGACAGATTGATGGTTTTGATACAAAGTTGGCTTTTGTCATATATCTTCAATTCCATCCATCCATGTCTGTGTTCCTGAAGTTATTAGGATACCTTGTATTTCCTAGGCTAAATATTCTCCATTTTCCACAGCTGTTCCTCATACAACATGTTGTTCAGAGCATTCTTAGATGGCATTTCATTTTAGTTTAGTATTACAAGACTGTCTCTGATGTTTAGTACTGCTACCTGAAAGATAGTATCTTCTCTTTGACTTTATATTCTGTTCTGTGGTTTATTGTTTTGGTAGCATTTGTGCTGTGAAGATTTGTTTGTTATACATTTATTTATTGTTGGCAGAGGTTTGTCATGATCCTGTGTAGAGGTCAAGGACACTTTAAGAGCATGTTTTCCATGGTGTATAAGTTTTGGGATAAATTTAGGTCATAGATTATGAAAGGCTTACTTGCTGAGACATCTTACAGCTCAGATCTGAGTTTATAAATAATTAACCCTTCAGTCCTTTTGGTACTCCATTGATGATCTATAATTTTCTTGAATGTTTGAGACAAGTAGATTTTTCTTAAATGTGTGTCTTTCACATTTCTGTTGTTATTTTCTGCTTTTTCTGCATCTTGCTTGCTGCGTTTCCCTTTATCTTTCATTGTTTGACAGCTGTGCTTGAGTTTCTTTCATGGTTTCTGCTTTTGTTATATTGAATGACAGTATACCTTCCTGGTTGTGTCAGTGTTTTGGGTTAGTACAATTAAGTGGGCTAACTTTTTTGAATTAGCGAAATTAAATGTACTTTTTTTTTTTTTTTTTTAAGAAACTGACCTCATCAACTTGTGACATAGAGTGCTTTCTTCTTTTTTTTTTTTTTTTTTTTGTTTTTGTTTTTGTTTTTGGAGATAGGGTTTCTGTGTGATGAAGCCCTGGCTGTCCTGGAACTCACTCTGTAGACCAGGCTGGCCTTGAACTCAGAAATCTACCCGCCTCTGCCTCCCAAGTGCTGGGATTAAAGGCATGTACCACCACTGCCCTGCTATAGAGTGCTTTATTAAGCCCACAAACACATCTGTCCATCCACCTATCATCTATCCATCCATCCATCCATCCATCCATCCATCCATCCATCCATTCATCCATCCATCCATCCACCTGTTTATTTATTAATCTATCGGTCTGTCTGTCTGAGTATTAATTTATTTTTAGACCAGGTCTCTATATATAGTCCTGGCTGGCCTGGAACTCAGATATCTGCCTGCCTCTGCCTCTGTGCTAGGATTAAATTCACCTCCACCAACCTGAGCTATCAATTTTTATATGACTAGTTTTACAGAATTACTTAGGATATATTCTATTAGTGATTTGCTGTCAGTGTTTTACAAATAGCCTCTTTATTCCGAATTTTGTTCTTTCTTTGTTTTAATAGATAATTTTCCTCTTATCCTACTGGTATATATAATTTTATTTGTGTTTTTTTTTTGTTATTGAATTTATAAAATATTTATTGCCACATGTGAGTTCACTATTGATATTTATTGGTATATTTATAAGAATTTTACATTTGGCTGTTTTGGTATATGATTCTATATGTTTCCCTATCATTCTAGGTTGTTAATAGATTCTTTTTTTTTATTGAGTCTATAGATTTTTAGGAAGAAATGTGTGTATCTTTGCTTGGCATTTACTTTTTCTTCCTGAACTTCTGAGCCCTGTTTTGTCTTGCATGATATGAAATCATTATTTAGTGTTTCTGATGTGTGTACTTGGAGTGGATCTCTTGGGTACACTACTTGATTTTCACTTTGAATTCTTTTAAAATATGTTAGATATAGCATTTATTTATATGTTCCTCTAATTTTGGGTCAGCATTTGGCTAGCATGTAATTTGTTAGCTTCCTCATTTTCAGAGCTTCTTCTATTTTGCTTTATTATATAAGATATGCCTCTTAGGTGGAGTACCTATAGATGATTTAAAAAAATATTTTTACTAACTTGAAATTCAGTGTGCTCTCTCTTGTTCTCATTGTATTTTGAGACAGAGTCCCTCATAGAACCTGAGTCTCCCCAATCTGGCCAGTGAGCTCCAGAGACCCTCCTTTCACTGCCTCTCCAATGCTAGGATGACAAACACATGCTGCTGTGCTGGGCTTTTTCTGTCCTTGCTGAGGATTTAAACTGTTGGTCTGCTTGTTGGGGAAGTACTTTACAAACGGTGTGGTCTCCACGGTTCCTACACTCTTCTGTTCATAAAGGTGGGGAAGTGGTACTTACTGTACATGGGATACCCTGTTAATTTGTCATTTGAATGGTGGCTACTGTCTCAGCATGTGTACTACTACCCTAACTACAGCCCTTCGTACTAGCATGGAAGACAGTAATGGAGTACGATTAGCCGGCCAAATACTCAGTGTATTTTCACATGAAGATTCAACGTGGCATATGTGGTCTGAGTGAAAGTCTGTTTATGTTTCCTCTTCTCAAGTAAACTGCTTTCTTTACTAGGCTTGGCATTTATCCTTCCATACTTGGGTAATGTCACTTGGATGACCACATATGTGTTCAGAATTTTCTGTGTATGTTTGACAATATAATGTTATAAAAATAGTGAAAATATTTATTGACTGCTTATGATATCAGAGTATTTGTGCAGAGACACTATTAAAGGACCAGTATCATGCAAGGGGGTATAGGCACAAGGAAAGTAGCATGCCTTAAGTAACATAGCCAGCCAGGCAGAGACAGTGCCAATATTCATAGGCAGGACTCTGTTTGATGAGTTACTAACGCCTGCACTGCAGTTTTGGCACGGTACTTTTCAGAAATTTCTTCATACCTTAAAAAATATTAATTACATTTTTAAAACTGATGTTCTTTAGTTTGGATGCTCTATTATTTTTGAAAACTATTTTCTTAGTGATTTTTTTTCTTGTTTGCTATTTATAGTGTAGCTGTGTATTCTGTTATGTTCTTCTTTTAAACAGTCTGGCATAACCTGAGATAGAAAGGCCAGGCACCTGGGCGGGGCTAATGCCTGTTTGCTCTCACCACGCTTCTGATGAGTTAGTCTGACAGTGAGGGACATGACATCTGTACGTTAATGCTAATGAGAAAACTTTTCTGACTTGAATTTTAGTTTTCCAAATCATTTGTAGCTATTCCTGTTTTCCACATGGTCCTCAGAATTTGTGTTTAATTTTCATTCTATGCCATTGGATTTTCCATGATTTTATGTATAACCTTTTTGATATTATACTCATGTCTTCTCTTACTCATTTATTTAAAAGCTGTCTTGTTGTTTATTTATGTGATGAACAATTCACTGCACTCTTATTTTTAAATAATCTTTCTCATAAGCCTTTATATTTGTTTTTGATTTTTAAAATATTTCCTCTTTTTATAAACCACTTTTTTTACATATTAATCTTAACAGTTTTGTTATAGTACAAAAATTATGTAGGTGAAATTTTGGCTAGAATTTTTTTTGACAGGTTTTTCTTAGGAAGAGTAGTATATTTTTCTTCATTAAGTCTTATGTTTTACATAGTTCTAGTATTTCACATAGTTTAAAAATTCATATAAATGTTTTTAGATAGGTTTGTCTTGCTATTCTGAAGGGAGGTTTTTCTTACTGTAGCTTCAGGTATTTGAGATCTTTGGTCAGGGTTTCTAGTATTGAACATAGCACCATACTGTTCTGTACTGGCTTACGAATGAAGATATTTGATTGAAATGATCTTTGTTTACTCAAGGACTAATCTTGACATTGCAAAGTTTTATTTTTATCACTGTTAATTTGTATAAATGAATGAATATTGAAACATCCATTGCTATCCAAGTTTTATTCAGAAAGGACAGCTGGGCTTTGTAATTGTTTTGGGTTATTAGTACATTTTCTAAATTTAAATTATTACAGTTTTAAAATAGAAAAAATAGTTTGGTTTAGTGTGCAAATATTATCCTTTAGTAGTGTGTCAAGCATATAGAAATAAATTTCAGGGAACCGTAGTTGGTTTTCTCCAGTCCTTAAAGGTCTGACGTAATGGCAGTCGTGCGCATGCTCTTGCCTGTTTGCTCACCCAGGCTGCATTGTTTGCTTATTAGAAGAGGGACTTCCGGATTGTAAATCTTCTGAGGATTGCCAGGTTTTGGAAATAGCTGAATAAGGTGCTAGGTGCTTGGCTTATTATAGTTTTTACTGTCCATCTTTGGATCTTTTTCTTTTTTTTCTTTCTCTCTTCCTCATTGTTCTGCTTCTTTTCTCTTTTTTGTCTCTTTCTGTTCCTCATATTTTTTCTCCTCTTCATCTCCTCCTCCTTGTCTGCTTTGAATTCTGGAGGCTCTAGGCTCAGTTAAATCCTCTAATGTGGCCGACAGCCAGATCTCCAGCAGGCCCAAACTGAGCATGCTGCTGTTGCTTAGCAACTACTTGTGAAGTCTTTGTCTATGACTGAATTATAAATAGGGTTATGAGCAGAAGTGCAATTGAAAATGGGATTGGAAAGAAAGGAATACTCTTTTTCTTCTCATTTGAATTTGAGGGATTAAAGAATTTTTAAATATCTTCTTTAGAAATCTGGCTTATAAAAATTGAGCTAATCAGGAAGACAATAAAGGCTTTATACGTTTATATCTGTAGTTAAAACATTTAAAATTGTTTTTAAAATTATTTTTATTTGTGTGTATGTGTGTGTTCGTGCGAGTACACGTGTGTGTGCTTGTGCATGCGCTGTGCACTTACGCTTGTGAATGTCTTTGGCCCCTAGAGGAGGACTTTGGATCCTGTGAAGCTGGAGTGAACACAGTTGTGAGGCAACAGATACAGGTGCTGGGAACCAAACTTGGGTCCTTTGCAAGAGCCACCAGGCCAATTCCCTAAAGTCTATTCTTCTAAATGATTAAAAATACCTGTTTTTTCATTGTTTGTTAGTGTGTGGTCTGTGCGTGTGAGTATGGGTGCTGTCAGAATAGACCGTTGGAACCTCCGGTGCTGCAATCACAGTTGCTTTGAGTTTCCTGATTGTGGGTGCTGGGGAATGCTTGGTTTTCTCCAAGGAAAACTCACCAAATGTAAGTAAAAGATGTGAAAAACAAGTTTAACTAGTACTACAGGAGAAGAAAATAGAAATCCTAAGGCTTATAACTAGTCATATTAATGATCTAGATTTATCAAAGATCTCCTATCACTAGTTCCTTATAACAAAATTTGATCACAAGGAAGAAACCTAATTAATTGTAGCTCATTGTTTAATTCATAATTGCTTTCTTGGGTGATGGTGATAATAGTTTATTTGCTCATGATTTAAGATTTTATTTTAAGTCCTTTTTATTAAGATGTAAATATAGCTAGCTAGATGCTGGATATGCAACAGATAAGAATAGAACATTAAGGTAAAGTAATCTTTATTTACTTTTTATGTAAACTGTTTAAAATAAGTAATTTTATGCCAGATGAAACTCCATTTTAATGTTTAGCCATTGTGTGATCAGAAGGTAGATTGAATCTTTATCATCTGTTTCCTGGAGCTGTTACTATTTGACTTAAATAGGTCTGTGTTTGCTCCTCATCACCACAAGATCAAAACCAGAAACACACAGAAAAGAAACCCTCATAAGGCAGTTGCTTGTTTTAATAGGACAGGACTCGAACACAACCTTTGATTTCAGCAACTATCACTTGGGTTAAAGTGAATTTCAAGTGCTACCTTTACTTTTTTTTTGGGGGGGGGGGGGTCTTAGTTTGCCTCTTCTCTTCCTGTCTTGGACTTTTCTTCATTATGTGTCCTTCCACCTCCATGCCTAGGATTCAACCCTAGGCTGCACGCATGCTTGGTGAGCCATCTTAATTTTGAGCCAAATCCCTTGCCTTTATATTCTTCTTTGGTAGTTAATATTAGATTACAGATTGTCACCTTGAGAAACGAGAATTCTTTCTGGAGTAACTTTGTAGTTTACAGAGAAAAAGGCTTATGCATTGCCATTAGGTTGCAAGTTAGAGTGCAGAAATGTCTCCACATCTGGACAACCTGAAGATTTTTTTATTTTTAGTTTTTTGATTTTTTTGAGACAAGGTTTCTCTGTGTAGCTCTGGCTGTCCTGGAGCTCACTCTATAGACCAGGCTGGCAACTGAAGAAATTTAAACATGTGGATTTTAACATCTCTTCCATACTAGGAACCAATTTAAATATCAAAAATTTGTACAGATTATTTATGTTCAAATATATTTTGTTTGACAAATTTTCCTCAATGATACTAATTTAACTTTTGATAAAATAATTGATGTCTAGTGTGACTAAAATGCACTATTAGAAGTTTATATTTAAAAAATGAATATGGAAATCCTTACCTTATTTAGAGGTCTGCTTTCTTGAGTTGTGTTTTTAGTATACAACAAACAGACTTTTGAAAATCAAATGATATTCTCATATAATTGTACAAAAAGTGGTAGAAAAATGCTGTGTTATTCAGATGTTTGAGTTTTTCTTTTTCTTGAAAGCCTGGAATTTGTTAGAACTGGGATTCAAGTGCCTCACTGTTCTCCTGGAAGAGGGAAACCACGGATGTGTGTGCACAACGGATTGTGTGCATGATGGATGTGTGTGTACAACGGATGTGTGTGCGTGACGGATGTACGTGCATGACGGATTGATGTGCGTGCAAAACTGATGTGCATGTGCGTGTCCACAGGAAAGCAGACAGTGGAATGTTACTTGGCACTGATCCATGGAACATTTAATGGAACATTCTTCTATTTTTTTTGTAATTGGAATCTAATAAAAGGTGTCAGATTAACGTTAGGTGTTATAAAATGCAAGACTATTTCTCTCCAAGAAAATGAGGTTTTTCAGCCAGGAAGTTTTGCTGTTAGGCTCACATCTGTTCTAGGAATTAGGCTTACATATTGTTTCTATTTTTAGGCTGTTGCCAGGTGGATTTAAATTTTCTCCTCTTATGGTTGCCCAAGTTCTAACTTCCTGATTGGTTACGTGACCCTGCTTTCATTAGCCAACCACAGTGACTATGTAAATTGTATTTCAGTTTCTGTTTCTGTCAAAAGCTGATAAGATGGCTGCAAGGGGCTCCTTTGGGGTATGTTTATCACTTTGAGGAGGGTTTTCATCGGCATGTAGTAATAAGTGTAGATTTCTCTTAAAGGAATATTTAATTTTTGCAATAAAAAATCACACTGACCATGAAAACTTCTATAAGGCTGAAAATGCCTCTTGTCAGATCTCATTTTAATGATGTTATACTTTGATACGTAGACACTGTATAAGTGGTACGTTTTATTAAATGTGTGAGCATGCTAGCTTAGAAACTGTTAGAATGTTCTAGATTACTACTTTGCTTTCTAAAAGAACAGTTTTTACTTAAGAATTATTTATAGTTCTCAGTTACGTATATGTAGTGTATTATTCTTTAGTCAGTATTTAATATATAGTCTGAACTATATAGTGTGTTTCACTATATATATAGTCAATATATTAGGACATTCCAATTTTCATTATATTGTGAATGACTTTAGAAGTATATCATGGCATTGATATATTTAAGAGGTTTTTCTGATATAAAAATTTTGCATTTCTGAAATATGCCTATACTAAAAATCTTATACTGGAGATATAACAGGATATGCTAAAGTACTTTGTTAAACAATGTAAATATAGGTATTAAAACCGAATGATGTTTATTTTTAAGTGATCCTTTAAAATGTGGCAAAAATAAGAAATGGTAGTAAGATACTTAAGAATACTGGTAAAATGCGATAAAGCCACCAGTCCAGGAAGTTAAATAAATGCATCTCATGAAACTTGCCAGGTTTAGTTACATGTTAGGTTTTGATTAGACTCGGAAAACATTTGTTTCATTTGAGACTTTCTAGTTGTCCTGGGAAAAGATAGTGAATTGCATTTTACATTAGTAGAAGAAGACAGATGGTAACTCTCAGAGCTGCATGCTTTTATAGTTTATAGTGTGTTTAATGCACAGTACTGTCTTTTGGGATAAACATGTTAGAGAATCTTGTCCTATTTAGAGTAAGGAAGAAGAGTAAGAGGCTTTTTTGAGTATGTAGAGACAAATGTTGGTAAATGTTTACATGTACTACCTTTGTCAAAAGCAGAAGTCACAGCAAATACTTAAGCATCTGGAAATTTGAACTTCCTAAAATAAAGTATGAACTAACAGTTTCTTGGTAGTTTTTTTCTTCCAAATTTGTTGACTATATATGTGTATTTGCCTGCATACACATACTATGTGTGTATATACATATACATATATGCATCATATATGCATGTGTACATGAAGGAACACACACACACACACACACACACACACCACCGCACACTGCATTCCATGTATACACCCCAGGGAAGCCAAATTTGAGTGTCCACAGTGCTGAGTGCTGGAATTGAACCTGGTCCTCTTGAAGAGCAACCAATTATTCTCAACCATTGATCATCTCTCCAGCCCTGGTGGTGGGTATTTATTTTTGTTTTGTTTTTGTTTATTGTTTTGTTTTATTTTTAATGTTTGTTAAAAATATGGACCTAATAAAAGAAGTCAGGCTAAAGCAGAAAAATAATGGGTTTTAAACAAAACATCACCTTGTTTTTTGAGCTGCATTTTTTAAAAAAATTTTGATTTAATATATAGTAACTGGGATAAGGTCAAAGTGATGATTGATTGTATTATCAGACTAATGGGCAGTAAACAGTGAGAAAGGTTGTTTGTATTTATTGTATGACTGATTATTTTTTATGGCCCTGTTTCCATCAATAAATACTGCAAATTCCCAAACAGTGTAAAACCTAGAGTTATATACTGAGAAATGAATGTTTTTTAGTTTATATTACTCATCCATCCATCCATCCATCCATCCATCCATCCATCCATCCATCTGGTGTGTGGTTGTGGGTTCATGTGTGCCTTAGAGCTCAGAGGTCCGTCTGTGGGAAGTGTCTCTCCTTCTGCTCTGTGGGTCTGAGGGCCGAATCGAGGCCATGACAATCACGATGAAGAAGATAGTCTTATCGGCAAGTAGGGTAGAAATCGTGGGTCATGAATAAAATAATGTTTAGGGCTCGATTATTAGTAGTCAGGCTTGTTGAGTTGATTTTGTTAAGTCATCTAAGGAAAAAGTTTGAATAAAACGTTTTCATGGGCTGGAGAGATGGCTCAGTGGTTAACACTAGGTTCAGTTCCCAGCAGCCTTAACTCAGGCCCAAGGCATCTGATGCCCTCTCTGGCTGCTGATGGCATTTGCACACATGTGACAAACATTCACATAAATGACAAACAAAAATAAATCCTAAAAATCCAAGATTTTCAGCATCTGATTATTCAGAAAAATGTTAGTGATGTTTATCTCAGCGTGGACATAATTGAAGTGTTCGTCAAGGATCATGCTGCATTTACCTAGAGGATTTTGGTTTATGTTCCAGGGTTTTTGTGTGAGTTGTATTTTTATGTATTGTTTATTAGAGATATTAATTTGAATTAGCATGGTGGTTTTGTGTGTGACACGCTTATGGGTGTGTTTGGAGTCAATAATCTTAGTATTTATTTGGACTATTTTTAGAAAAGTATAGACCCTAGTTTAAATATAAACAATAAAATGGGGGGGGACCACTGAAACAAAACCCAAACAGCACTATAGATACCTTTGATTGACACAAGGCATTTGAAGTTGTGGTGATAATAGGTTTCCATTTTAGTTGTTTCCTTTGACTTTCACAGTGCCTGTAGTTCTTAGAGCACTTGTCCTCATCTGCTTCCTTTGTTGCTGGGTAAGGTTTGTGATACTTTTCTCTGATTGGCTTTAGGCAGCTAAGGCTTTGAGCCAATCAGAGAGTGAATTTCAGTTCCCTCACAGGACTGAAGGAAGCGCTGAAGCAGCTGTTGATTTATTTCCCTTATGGGGAGATTATATAAACTAAAATTATGGCTGCAGCAAGCTCCCTCTTGGGTACGTTTGAAAAATTGCAAGGTTCACCTGTAACGAAGGGAGGAAAATGATTAGTTTAAAACCATGTTGACTAGGAAAAGCTAACAAAGATAGTGAATTTGGGGGAAATAAACTCTGATCATAGATTTTTTTTTTTTTTTTTTTTTTTTTTTAGTATAGAAACCTCCTGTAAAATTACCTTATAATCCACACATTTTATTGCTTCAAGAGCAGGGCTTATGTAGTCTTTTTTTTTTTTTTTTTTAACGAACCGTGAAAGGCAATTAATTGTGCTTGTTGTAGTAAATATGTTGTTAGCTTCCATCAACAAGAGTCAGACATTTTGATTTCGTTCTGTGAATAAGCTGAGTCAGGTCCATGCAGTACACAACACCGCTGGCACCTTGTCATCCTGCCTGTAGGCCAGATCCTGGTGAATGTGGGGTTTGGAAATCTGTATTAGTAACGGTAGGTAAAATGGTTTGAAAGATCATCCTAATTATTTGGATTTAATATTTTGATGGGTTTTATTTATAATTTTTTTTTTTTACAAATAACTATTAATCTTGTAAAAGAAAATATATTTTGAATTTTATAGATTCTAACTCATTATATAGAAATGGTATTTTTATGTGTTGTTCATATTTAATTGATTCCTCAGATAAGTTATATTTTAGAAACATTTATGAACATTGATTAAATCCAGATAAAGTAGCATAAAAGATATAAATCTTATCTACTTATTTATGTGTGCCGAATATTTAAAACATATCATGGATTTAAGACAGGAATCTGTGTTCTAGGTCATTTGTTTCAGACAAAGAACCACATTGCACCATTTCAGATCTCTGTTTTGTTAACTATGTTTCTCTGACCTTTTTGTCTGTCTCCTGTTGCTGGGCAGGAAATAGAATGCTGGCTACTGATTGGCTGAGTTTGTATGTCGCTCTTGAACAGCCACTTAAATTCTTGAGATTTTGAGCAGGGAGATTATAAGCTGAGACAAACCAGCGGTCCCTTTGTTTCATGGCTGGGATCTCTTGCTAGAAAGTGAAAGGAGGGGGTGTAGGGGAGGGGCTCAGGAAAACCTTCTCCTTTAAAGAAGAGGCTCACTGCTCTTAAAAAGAATTTATCAAAAAAATTGAAAAACATTACAAGGCATAGAGACAACTCAGGTAACATACTTTCCTCTGGTTACTAATGTATAAATTTCTATAGAAAAATGTTGATAATATTTCACCAGAGTTCTTGGATCTGAATATGTAAAGTAAATACTTTGCTTTTAAACGTCTTTTTGATTAAAACAGTACTTCCAGGAGAAACTTAGTTCATCACATCATGTGATGTGCTTCTAGATATGGCAGACATTTTCTGCTGAATAGAAATGCTCTTTCTGTAGAGAGCTGTCCTGTGGAAGCACTGTGACTCGTGGCTGCCTTACTGAGAAGCACAGATTGCACAGGATAATGCAGATGGTTGGTGGCTGACGGTCAGATGACGATACACACCTAAAGTGAGCTCTAGGATTCCCTTCTGGTAATGCAGCCTTGGACACTTGTTTGCAGGGTACTCCCTGCCCTAATGTACAATTTTCCTAATGAGCTTTGCTTATGCAAAATCGATTTCTCAAAGCAGATTGCTGATTGGTTCTCACAGATATGCCTGAACTAGTTTGAACTTGTTGTTCATGCTACTTCCTTATTGCTTTGTCTGTTTTGTTGTTATATGTAGAACCTATGAAAATCTGCTGAATGGCTGCAGTGTGCTCCCTTGTGGGTATGGAAGGTAGTTACCTCAGTCTCTAGCAGCACTTCAGGCTATTACTGAATTTGATGGCTTTGTTGTAAAAACCAACTTGACTTGGGCTATATTTATTTGTATTAAGTGTTATTTGATGGAGAGAGTTTAGTAATAATTTTTGTTTACACTGACTTGCTGGATTTTCTAATTTCTCTCTCTCTCCCTCCTCTCCTCCCTTCCCTCCTCTCCCCCCCACCCCCGACACTCTTAATGTTATTTAAGAGAAAATTTGTCCCAGAGTCTGAAAGTTATGCCTAAAAACCACACGAAATGCACATACAGGCTAAACATATAATCACTTTTGAGGACCTATTTTTGTGGCTGCAGCATCTCACTCACACTGTAGCACAGGTTGGACAGGAACTGACTATAACTCAGGCTGGCCTCAGAATTGTGGTGACCCTCCTGACTCAGCCTCCCAAGTTACTAGTACACTCCACTTTGCTTGGCTTAAATCATTAATATTAATTAATGTCATCAATTAATCACATCTCATAATTCTCAGCTAAGCCTGTATTGGTAGATATGGTTTCTCTTAGGACACTTTAAGATACAGTTTCTTTTAAACACTTTAAAAGATTGAAACATTAAGCAACCTGCCTTCTCTGGGAGATGTGGGATTCAAACTCTATAACTCTCAGCAGAGCTCATTCGTTATTTGCATTATGAAAAGTTAAGTGTGGGTTTTTGTTTTGTTTTTTATTTGTTCATTTATCTTTGTTGTTTTTTGTTTTTTTTTTTGTTTTTGTTTTTTTTTTCCAGACAGGGGTTCTCTGTGTAGCCTGGCTGTTCTGGAACTCAATCTGTAGACCAGGCTGGCCTCGAACTCAGAGATCCACGCACAGCCTCTGCTTGCCCCTCTCCTCCCCACCCAAGTTTTGGGATTAAAGACATGTACCACTACACTGGCTTACTTTTTAAAAATGTTTAATTTAATATAAACAATTATAACTCTTGGTTATGCGTAGAATATCTGAAAATTAATATTTCAAAGTTTAAAGGACTGGTACTTCAGTATTTGAACATATTTAAATGGTAACCACACTACATTTAGTATGTTTATTATAGTCAGCAGAGTGAGTGGTAAGCTTGTGTTGTCTAGGATACAGATCACCAGCAGAGCACTGATCAGCGTGCATCGGAAATCCCTGAGTTTTATCTCCTGCACCAAAAAGTAGGCCAAAAGTTTATGTAGAATAGATAGCAGGACTTGCAAGTGGATGAGGAAAGAAAATCTCCAAGTTTAAATTCTAGAGTCTTAAAATAGTACCAGTGTGATTTTGTATGAAGCTTTCTGTAGAGCTGAAAGATAATTTTTCTAAGAAGTACTTTAATTTAAATGAAAAGAGGACACTAAGAACTGTTCAAATTATTGAATTAAATTCAGAAAATGAATGCAGAATGTAGCATAATCTAGACATTCTTTGACAAAGTTCCATGTTCTTAGAGCTGTATTGGTCTCTGACAGATAGGTCAGGCTTATTATTTTTGAAAAACATTCATTATTAGCAACTTATTGGGTTGCTTATTTATTGTAGGTAAGTTATATTAGTAAGGTGTTAAAATGTGATTTAATATAGTGTAGAATAAGTTGTTTTGTAGCATTTAAAAGTAGAGCCTCATTCTTGATTGGGTGATACTGGGAAGTAAGTATATTAGTAAAAGAGAAGAAGGGGGTGGGGGAGAGAGTGTATATGTGCATATAGGTTTTTTATTCCAGCTATAGTTAATCTCTCGCTTCTTCCCTCCCTCTTCCCCTCCCCTGTTAGTCTTTTCTACTGCTGGCTGTGCTCTCCTTTGGGTGGAGCTAGGGACCATACCCAGGACCTTCCCTACGTGTGCCAAGCAGAGATGTCTTCTTCTACTTGCTCTTTTGCTCTAGCCTTTGATAGCATAAAATTGGTGATATGGGCTGTCTTTGTTCTCTTGTTAAATTAATATCATTTCATAATTAGATGTAGCATCTACATCTTGATAACCTTTAGCAGATATAAGTGAATTCCCTTTTGCTTTTTGAGTGTCTTATTTTAATTTTGAGGTAGTGCTGAATGTATTCCATGTCTGGTCAGGCAATTTCTTGTTTACTCTTGTTTTTATCTGGTAAATCTCTCTCTCTCTCTCTCTCTCCTCTCCTCTCTCTCTCTCTCTCTCTCCCTCCTCCCTCCCTCTCTCTCTCTCTCTCCTCTCTCTCACACACACACACACACACACACACACACACACACTCGGTATATTGTCTTTTACAGGCTAGAAGTTCAAAATGGAGCTGCTGTCAAAACAAAGTTCCGTGGATGGTTCTGAGGAAGGATTTGTTGAGACACATCTCCTAGCTGCTTCTAGTTGTTTGGCTTGTGATGGCGTAGTTTCTGTCTCACGTGGTTTTATTCTGTGCATGATGTAGTCTCAGACACATTATTCACTTTGCACTAGGGCCCACCCTAGTAACCTTATACTCATTTACAGTTTAGGCAGTAAAAATACAGTCCCACGTTCCCACTCATTTTAAGGAAGAACCGTCACTCAGTGACTTCTGTGGCCCGTATAGGCTAGGATGCTTACTAGTGATCTGCATTGCTTGGCTTTGGATATGAAGTTTTGATAATGATCATTGGGTTTAGATGTGAATTTTTGATAACGATCTTTACCTGTTGATAAGTAGTATCTCTTAAAGAAATATACTGCTTAGTCATTTATAGATAGAAGAAAGAACTATGAAAATTAGAAAATTCTTTAGCAGAAAAAAAGATGTGCCGACGAGGAGCTGTAGCTGTAGCTTTGCAGTTAAGACAGAGTATTGGCTGCTCTCCCCGAGGACCTGGGTTTGGTTGCCACCCACGTGGTGGGTCAGAGTTGTCTGTAACACTGGTTCTAGGGGATCCAACACCTTTTCCTCACCACTTTGCATGCATGGAATCCACATAGATATTTGGTTACATGCACATAAAATAAATACCTTGAAAAAATATTAGATTCGCTTCTGTGTATGTATTATGAAAGGTAAATTTTAATTGAGAATTAAAGGATTAAACTTGAATCACAAGGAAAAAGATGATGGTAGAGTGCTTAGTCTCAGTTGTCATGTGAAGAGATCTAGAATCACTGAGAGGTGGGCCTCTTGGATATGCCTGTGGATGGGATTGTCATGATTAGGTTAATTACACAGACTCACCCACTGTGAGCAGCCCCATTCCCTGGGCTGGGTGTGGGAAAAAGGAGCGTGCCGGAGTTCGCTGGGGTTCGTCATGGCTCTGACTGTGGGTGTGATGTGACTAGCCACTTCAACCCCTGCTGGTTCAACCTCCCCTTCAACCTCCTCATCATAATGTTTCAAAACAAATCCGCTCTCCCCAAGCTGATTTTTGTCAAAAAATAACTCATCAGGCAGGGGCGGTGGTGCGCACGCCTTTAACCCCAGCACTTGGGAGGCAGAGGCAGGTGGATTTCTGAGATTGAGGCCAGCCTGGTCTACAGAGTGAGTTCCAGGACAGCCAGGGCTACACAGAGAAACCCTGTCTCGAAAAACCAAAAAAAAAAAAAAAAAAGTAACTCATCAGATGTAATTGACCTTATCCAAAAAGTCAAAGACGTGATATTAGCGGAGAAAGCAGCCAGACCACAGTGCAGGTGCACAGCGGGAGCAGTAACAATGAGAACAGTCACTCTTTGGCAAACAGATTTGATAGGACTCTAACAAGATTGACCAAGGAGGATGTGCTGCAAAATGTGTAGTGTTTAAGTTGGGTAGCTTTCACCACAGTGAATGTTAGAACATTTTTAATAGTTCATAGAAGAATCCTGTACTCTAAAACATTCATTTCTTGCTTTCTCCAAACCTATAAATGGAGCTGGAGAGATGACCCAGTGGTTGGTTAAGTGCTGCACTTGTAGACAGCGACTTGGGTTTGCTTCCCAGCACCTGTTTTTTCGTGGACTTTTCACATTCCTGAAGCTTCTCATTTTTAACTCCTGCATTGAGAATAAAAATTAGCTCCGGTCCCTCTTCATTCTCCTGCATTGAGGTTCTGGTGTGCATTGTTTTGTCATTTCTATATTATGTGACTAGTAAATATGAGAACTAAGACGTAGTAAAGATTAAGGTTTTTATTGTCATTGTTTTAAATTTATATGATTAAATTGTTCACTTTTTAATTTTCATTAAACCTGTAATTAAATGACTTATCTCAATTATTTAAATTCTTTTCTTTTTATTTAAAGATTCAAAATGGACAGTACAGAAGAACCTCAGAAGAAAGTCTTCAAGGCTCGCAAAACAATGAGAGCGAGTGACCGGCAGCAGCTCGATGCTGTGCACAGAGTCAAAGAGGAGCTGCTGCGCACGGACGGGAAGCTGCTGAACGGGAACCATGAAAACGGAGACTTGGATCCCACTTCACCTTTGGAAAATACAGACTGTGTTCAAGATAGAGAGGAAGTGAATGGTATTGATGGCATTTGTTTGGAACCCGAAGAAAGTAAAACAGAATGGAAAGAAACACCTTGTATCCCTGATATTAGTGTAAAAAACAAGCAAGAAGATTTGAATAGTGAAGCTTTGTCCCCCAGTATAACTTCTGACCTTGCTTCTAAAGTAACCACTGAACCAGCTTCTGGTACACCAGCCCCTGATAACCCAGGCTGTGATGCAGCAGCCTCTGATAACCCAGCCTCCGATGACCCAGCCTCTGATGACCCAGCCTCTGATGATCTGACTGCAGGAGAGCTGGCCACTAGAGTACCAGCTGCTGGTGACTCTGCCTGTGAGGAGCCTCCCTCCGGTGATCCTTCGTCTAGCGATCCCTCTTCCAGTGATCCCACCTTTAGCGATCCCCCCCGTAGTGATCCCATCTCTGGAGATACTGCTTCCGAAGAACCCGCCTCTGATGGTCTTGTCTCTAGTGAGTCCACCTCTGGTGCACCAGTTTCTGGTGAGCCAGTGTCTCACAAACCAGCTTCAGGTGAACCAGCCACAGGTGAACCAGCCTCAGATGAAGCAGTCACAGATGCAGTGGCATCTTGTGAACTGGCCCCTGGGGAATCAGCTTTGGATGATGGTGCCACTTCTGGTGATTCACCTTCTGAGGATCTGCCTTCTAGTGAGGAGTCCCTTCGTAAGTCTGTCTGCTGCAGACGGCTCCTGATGAGCTGACGCCTGGTGAACTCACTGTGGAATCAGCCACTGACACTTTGAAACCAAGTTCGGTGCCAGTTTGTGAACCAGGTCCTGACACTGACAAGACAGAGCAGAGTAGCAATAACCGTGATGATTGTTCAGGCAAGAATGAAGACAATGAAAACTTGGTCCAGATTCAAAGTAAAGACTCATTTGATGAGGGAAGTGAAGTGAACGGCAGTGTTGGTGAGAAGGAAGAAAGTCTAGAAACACACAGTGCAATTATTTGTTCTGATCTACCTCCAGAAACTGCGAAGAAGGTAGAGGAAGAGCCTGCTGCTGAGCCTGCTCTTGAAGAAGAAGCCATCTCCAGCAGCATGGAAGTTGACCAAAGCGAAAAGGATGGGCATAAAAGTCCTGCGGAGCTCGTGGAAGCTGTCAGTGAGGACCGCACAGAAGAGGACAAGAAGGACCCTGCCTCGGCCGGCACAGACTCGATGGAGACAGATGAGATCATCCCTATTTTGGAAAAACTTGCGCCCACTGGGGATGAGCTCAGTTGCTTTTCAAAAACTGCTCTCCTTCCCGCGGAAACAAGTCAGGATCTGGAGGATAAAATGGACGTTTCTTTTGGCTCACCCTCAAAACAAGAAAGTAGTGAGAATTTGCCAAAAGAAGCTTTTTTAGTTCTTTCTGATGAAGAGGATATTTCGTGTGGAAAAGATGAGTCTGAAGTGCTAGCACAGAATAAGATCAGCGCTCCAGGTTAGCTGATTAAGGACTTTTATTTGCTTTAATAAACTATTCAGTGCAACATGTTCAGTAATTTCAGGGTTAGTGATCCATGAGTAAGATTTTATAGAAATGCAGCACAACCTATATTGGCACTAGGGGAGAAGCCGGGGGTTGCGGGGGAGGGGGGGGACGAAGGCACGTCAAAGTTAACTTTGGCTACGTAAGTAGTTTGAGGCTAGCCTAGGCTGCATGAGACCCAGTATCAAACCATTAGCAAAACAAATAGAAACAAATCTTATTTTACAAAATTAGAACTAATGTGTCTCAGTACATCTGGAGACGACTGTTGCATATTGCTAAATGATAACCGATACTTTCTAAATGATTAAAATCTTATCTAAGGAGACTATAACCGTATTTCCTTTTCTGGGAAAGTTCAGACATTAGTGGATATATGTTTGTTCTAACATCATTATGCATTTCATCATATACATTCTGTAGCTGCTATTAGCTCTCTTTCTATCCTTTCAGATCCAGCCCTCCAGCTGTATGTACCAAGCTAGTGCCTTGTTTCTTCCCCTGTTAAGTCTCGCTATTCTCATACTTCACATAGAGCGTTAGCCCTCAGCCTTCCCAGAGCTTGCGACCCCTTAATACTATTCCTCATGAAGTGGTAACCCCATCATAAAACTATTTTTGTCGCTACTTTATAACTAATTTTTGCGACTGTTTTTTATTATACTGTAAATATTTTATGTGCATATGGTCTTAGCTGACCCCATGAAAGGGTCGTTTGACCCCAAAGGGTTCATACCCCACAAGTTAAGAACCATTAACCACATGAAAGATAGCATTTGCACTATTGTAGAAATTGTGTGGAGAAGGTAGATTTTCTTGAAGCCACATTCTCCTGGTGTATTTTGCAAGGTTGAAAATATGTTTATTGCCCTTTGTATTTGCTTATATATGGATTGCCATTTACTTCCTCTTTTCCCTTCAATGGGTATATTTTTTTCAAGTAATCTATAGGACTTTGTGTTTGTTTGTTTTGTGTTTCTGTTATCCTTACAGATTCATTTCAAAGCAAGGGGTTGGCATGCTGTGGCCCATCAGAGTTTTGTACATTTTAGTAGGGCAGAGGGAAGCCTGTTTGTTTATATATTATATATGGTTATTGTTATTTCTACAGGACAGCAGTTGTAGTATTGTGTCAGACTCGTGCTCTTGGCCATTAAAAGAAAAGTAACTTCTTAAATGTAATGCTGTCAGGAAGATATTAAATGCTTTATTTCAGTCCCCTCTCAAAGGTTTTTGACATTACCAGAACTATAAGATCTGGTCACCTCCCTTTACTGAGCTTTATTTACTGAGCGAAGCTTATGGAAGTTAGGACTGTGAAAACGCAGTAATTAACTTCATAAGGTTTGTATTGGATGAGTTTTAGAAACCCTGATACTGTCTGAAAGGATGCACAAATTGTGTCTGTACAAGGGCATTTGATTATTATTTTATGTAGGAGAGATGACTCAATGTTGAATATTAATTTGCTACTCTTGCAGAGAACTGAAGTTGGGTTCCCAGCACCCACATGCTACCTCACTGCCACCCATAACTCTAGCTCTGGAAGCTACCTACACACACACACACTAAAAAGGCAATTTGCACAATCCCTAGAGACTGAACAAAAAGTTATAGAGCCCTATTTCCTAGTCAGAATCTGCTAACATTTTTTCTTATCAAAGTTCTTTCTATGACACAATGTAAAACGCTAGCATATATTCTAATTTTTGTTATCTATTCTAAAACTCAGTGTATATTCTAAGTGCTATGTATCTAGTAGGCAGATCTGAAAAATGGTAATTCAGCATAGATTTTTGAGTTGTTTAGAATTTACCTGTATGTTGTTTATCATTATTATTTTGATAATTGTCCTTACTGCTTTAGTTTTCTTACATTTATTTATTGTTAGGTGCTCAGCGTACATGTGAAGGTCAGAGGATAACGAGTCAGTTCTCTCCTTCTATCATGTACAGCTTGGGAATTGATGTCAGGGTTGCTGGCAAGTGTCTTTTACTCTCTGAGCCATCTTGCTGGCAGTGGGTTTTCTTAATAACAGAAAGTAAAGAAAGCTGAATGATTTATAATAGCTGTTACTGATGATGGAAAATTAATGAGTAAAATTGTTGGCTTTGAAATCTAGTATTTTTTCATATTAAGCATAAACACAGTTTGAATGTAAACTTGGTCTTTAACTTCTCACTGTGTGCTCCCATGTTCTCTGTAGTTCCTATTTTGTGACTTCAGTCTTGTAAAACATTTGTGTGGTAGCCCAAATGGTGACCAAAAATGTGAATTAATGAGATGTCCCTGATTCCCATAGAAATAAGGCTCCCTTCTCCACATTTATCCTCACAGAGGGAGAAAAGAGTGAGAAAGACAGCAAAGCTGAGGAAGAGGAGCGAGTGCCAGCCGAGGAGCAGCCGCCTGTGAGAAGTACGCATGCCCCAGCACCTGCCTGCCTTAGTGTGGCCTCAGCCATGGGCTCCCGTCTCTCTCCACAGATGGTTGCAGCATTCTAACTTTAAGCCACAATCACTGATGTTGTTCTTTAGTAGCTCAGGGATCTTTGTATTATTTTGAATATTAATGGGTTTATTGTATTTGTCTATGTTAATCATTCTGCAGAGAGGACTTAGACGTACACTCCAAGGCACCAGTGTCTTAAGCTGCTCTTAAGTTTAGGGAAGGATTTGCCTTGCTGTTGTAAGTGAATTGTAGTGTGGTTCTGTCTGCAGCAGATGCATAGGGAAGGAATGCTAGAACTGATGCCACAGACTTAGAAAAAGCTAGAAGCCAGGGTTTTATTTTGGTTTATTATGTCTATATTAAAAAGTTGTAAACAAATGCATAGATAGATATGAAAATATTTATTTACTATTCTAACAACGCTGAAGAGTATTTGAGCTCCCCCTACCTTGTATCATGAACAGTTTACAGATAAAAGGAAATAGGTGCCGGGCAGTGGTGGCAGATGCCTTTAGTCCCAATACTTGGGAGGCAGAGGCAGGCGGATTTCTGAGTTCGAGGCCAGCCTGGTCTACAGAGTGAGTTCCAGGACAGCCATGACTACAACAAGAGACCCTGTCTCAAAAAACCAAAAAAAAAAAAAAAAAAAAAAGGAAATAGGTTTATGGCAAAGCTTTGGTATAGCCATAAAAGGTATTGGAATATGAATGATATAATTTTTGAAATGCTGAAAAGCCAGTATAAATTTTCAAATGACTTCATGAATGTTAACATTTGAAAAAATGTTTTAAGTAAAATCTTTGAATGTCTGTTCTGTACCAAATGTACACTCGTGGCATTAATTTTTCTATGTGTATGTATCAGAACTCTACTTGGCTATGTTAAATACCTCTTAGAGTAAGTACTGTCACTGCTCTAAAGGTCGAATGACGAGGGAGTGGCTCAGTTGGAATCACTGCCTTGCACCTGTTTTTACAGAGGAAGAAGGATGAACTAATTAATAGAGATCTATGTCATAGGGATGGCTCTTGCATGTTATAGTATTCCCTTGTGCTATGGATCTCAGCAGAGAGAACAACATGGGGGGCTTCCTATCTGCATGGCAAAGCTATAGACAGCTCTCATCTTAATGTGACAGTTTTAAGAAGAATGCTGTCTTCGGTGTGCATTGCTAAGCAGTTGGGAAGTTTTGTCATGCTAAAGTCCTTTATTTCATCTTTAAAGCTGAGCATTGTATGCCTGCTGGTCTTGTGATGTGAGCGTGCACGGCCTTGCTGACTGTAGTCTGGAGGCCTGTAACTGAGACAGCGGACTCAGCAGTGCCGGTTGCTTTGTTGTTTTTCTCAGATGAATTTTCCAGACGAAAACGTTCTAAGTCAGAAGACATGGACAGTGTGCAGTCCAAACGCCGGCGATACATGGAAGAAGAATACGAGGCTGAGTTTCAAGTAAAGATCACAGCCAAAGGAGACATCAACCAGAAGCTTCAAAAGGTGGCACAAGTTGCATTCCAAATGTGTCAAGAACAAGCTGTATGCTTGGAGGGTTTTAGCATGATCCTATTCTGTGTTCACCTTGACACAGTCTAGTCAAAGCTTGAAGACAGTGGCAAGCTATGAAATCTATGATAAATTGTATTCCTCTGACTATTTGGCTATAATATTTTTATTTTAAAACGTGGTAGTGAATATTAAAATAGAAGAGAGCTATGATATTTCTCTATTATTATTAAAAAAATTAAGGTTTTTGAACATTTTCTTTTTATATGAACATTATTTTACAATGCAGAAGAAACAAACTTTATTTAGTAGACTTTACTCTCTCTAATGTTAAGTTGTTAAATCCTAAAACCCTTTTTCATATTAGTTTAAAGCATGATAGAGACAAGGCTTTAGATGGATTAGGAAAAGTGAAAGTTCAGCGTAAAGATAGCTTTGAAACATCCCTGTATGTTATGCTAGCATATAATATATGTTAATTAGTGTTCTATGTATTTTTCAAAGTCTGAGCAAGGGGAGATGTCTCAGATGGTAAATAGTATGCCAGCATGAGGACCAGTTCTCATCGGATGCAGTCATATTAGCCCGGCGGGCTCACTTGTCCTCCTAGCTAGGAGCTAAGGGAGGCAACTCTGGGGGTGGGGACCCCCAGGCCAGCCAGTCTAGCCAGTTGGTATACTTCAACTCAACCAATATGAGGTACTGTTTCAAAACTGAAGAATCATGAAAGATACTCAGTGTTGACCCCTAGGAATCCATGGAGACATTCATGAGCACACATACCTGCATGGTACACCACACATATGTACGTTAACATGTTCAAATACCTTTTGTAGAGACACATGAAACTCAGGCCTCTGTCTCTGGATCTCCCACTCTCCTTCCCCCATGAGACATTAGTTCATAGTAGTTTAGGCTGTACGCAAGTTATAGCCCAAGTTGACCTTAATCTTGTAGGTGTCCTCCTGTGTCAACTTCCAGGTGATGTGAATACAGGTGTGAGTCACCAAACCTGATTCTGTTTTTCAGGATCTTATGGACTTAGTTATAAATTAATAATCTGAAATTTCTTCCACTGAGATACTAGTGCAACAAGAACAAATATTTATTTTTTTTTAAAAAGAAAAATTAAGAAATTATGCAATAAAAATGCTGTCACTGCCTACTTTTTTCTCTTGTGCATGTTGAGGTAGTAATGGATACAGTGCTTATAGAATTGTGAAGACGAACTTGTGAAGGAATGATAAACGCCTGTGGGTTGATGATCCACCAAGAACAGGTTCACAGGTGTCAAGGACAGACTGCCAGGGTCCTGTTTATTGTGGTACCAGATGGAGTAATAGTGGAATTTGAATAAGCATTTAGAAATATTTTATCAATTCTGATACTGCAGTGTCATTTTTAATGTATCTCACACTGTTTTCAGTCCTTAATAGGTTAGAAAAATCTTGAACTTGTTCTTTTTAACAAATTTTTTGTTTTTATGGTTTTCGCATGATAAGGAAGATATGAAAATGCTAAAGCTTCAAATTACTTTCAGAATTCTACTCTCTGCAGATATTATTCTTAGCGTGTACTTTTCATTTTGAGGTAGTAGAGAATCTTAGAAGGTAGCATTGAGTTTTGGATTTTGTTCTTTAAATTAGACGATCATGTTTTATTCATTAAGTTTATATTGTTATTAGTCCTTAATATTTTTTGTTTTGCTGAATTGCCTTTTTGCAACAAAGGATTTATTTTTATTTTTTAGGTCATACAGTGGTTGCTACAAGAAAAACTGTGTGCCCTACAGTGTGCTGTGTTTGATAAGACGTTGGCAGAATTAAAAACTCGAGTGGAGAAGATAGAGTGCAACAAGAGGCATAAGGCGGTGCTCACCGAGCTGCAGGTCCGTGCCATGTGCCCTGTCTGCAGCCTTGTCAGCCTTATACCCGGGTGTCATGTAGAATTTATCTTCTGATCATGTGGTACCACTTTTATATCTTTGAGGTTGAGCACAAAATACGTTTACATTCTCTATAAGAAGAAAAGGTGTCTGTTACTAGTTTTTGCTGGGCTGCTGTGAAAACAGAACCATACATAGCAGCATGCTTTACAGAAAGAAGTGTATCACATCATTAGTTAGAGATGGAAGGAAACCCAAGATGAAGGTGGCAGCAGAATAGTTTACTTTCGAGGTCGTGTATTGTGAGGAAGGACATGTTATGTCTTTTCTCATGTGCTGACAGCTTGTGGAGGCATCCTTTCTATTCAAACCATTCTCTTGTGTGTATCCAGATTTCTCTCTATTTTGAAGGTACCAGTTACATTCATTAGATTAGAAGGGAAAATCCCAGTCCAACATGACTTTGTATTAGTTAATTATTTTTGCAGTGACCCTGAGCTACTGTTGTAGACTTTATGATATGAGCTTTGTCTACTTTAACCCATAGCAGAGACTCCGAAATTACCTAAATTTGTACTTAAGTTTTTCTTAGGGTAGAGGTGGGGGGGTATTTTTGCATCTGTGTACTTTCTCTGTGGATATTATGCGTTAATGATAGTTTATCATGTTGGAGAGATGACTTGGTGGTTAAGAGTACTTAGGTTCAGTTTTCAGCACCCACATAGTTACACACAACTGTTTGCAACTCCAGTTCCAGGGCATCCAATACTTTTTAACTGGTCTCCTCAGGCAGAAGACACATACATGGTATACATACATAATTTTATGCCAATGGAACATTTGTGAACATAAAATTAAAAAAAAAAGATGTTACCTAATCCATATTAAAAATAAATATGTTTGTCGACATATAATTAAGTATAATCTTGAAGTTCTAGATCCCTAGCTCACCTGAGTGCTAGGACTATGAGCATATCTGGTTTATCTGGTGATCGAGATCAAACTCAAGGCCTTGGTCATGTTGGGCAAACACTCTGCCAACTGAACCACATCCTCAGCTGCTGCTTTCACTCCCGCCCAAGTACTTCTTTATTCAATCATTTAAGTCCCCCCACCCCCAAAAATGTTTAGTATATTTCCCAATAATTCTGAAAGGGAAAATGAAAATGGATATAGAATGATCCTCCTTTTTTATCATCATCATTATCACAATCTTTTTTTATTCCACTTTGGCTTAAATTCTTCTTTATCAGATGTGTAGGGACCTACCCCAGCGTGCTTTCAGTTATCATTTGCTTGGATTATCATTTTCCATTTTTTTCATATTAACTCTTTAGCAGTGTGATGTGTTTCTTGCAGGCAATAATCAGTTGGTATTTTTCTTCCCCCTATTTTAGTCTGACCAGCTTATCTGCATCTTTGAACTGGAAAATAAAGATGATTTACTTTTACTGCTGAGAATTATATTCTTCCCTCCTGGAATTCTGTCTTCTTTCATGGTCCTCGCTCCTCAGTTGATTTGAACACTCTTTCTTTCTCCCTTCTTCATCTTATAAGTTTGCTGGGTCACTGTGTTCAAACTGGTTTCATTTCTTAGTTCTGTTTGCACATATTTTCTCATGGAATTCATCCTTTTCTAAACTTTTGTTGTTGTGACTTTCTTCTTTGTGTACATAGGATTCTCTAATTTTCTCTAATTTTAACTAAGCAGCCATGGTTTGATTAGTGTTTGTTTAGAGGATAACTTTTTTGAATATAATAACCTGTTGGGTAGTGATTTACTTGAAATAACATTCCATTATTTTTCTAGCTTTTGAGTTTTACACTGTATTACAATTCTAATGAATTTTCCTAAGATGGCCCTTCACTTTTGTAACTATCAGCATTCTTTGTTGAGTACTCTTGATAATTTAACTACAATGTGACATGAAGAATTTCTGTCTGACCAGAGTTGTAAATTTCCTTTATATATGAAGGTTCATATCTTCTAAATCAGGGAAATTTTCTACTATAATATGATTGAATAGATTTTCTATGCTTTTAGTTTGCATCTCAGTTTCTTGTACCTCATGGATTAAGTTTGGTCTCTTGATCAAAGTTTCTGAAAGTTGTGGTCATGGTTCATTATTCTTATTTTCCTTTATTGTTATATGAATATAAGAATTTCTTTACTTGTTTTCAATTTTTAATATTCTTTATTCTGATTGATACAGTCTTTGGATGATGCTTCCTATTGAGGTTATATAATTGACCTTTTCATTTCTAGTATTTCCATTATTATATATTATTCTACAGAATCTCTCTTTGTTAAATTTGAATTTGTTATCTAAATGCCCAAACTTGATTTACTTCATTTAACTTCATTTTTTTTTTCCATTGAAGTGCTTGTTCTTTTTAAAATTAGATTTTTGAATTCTCTATCTGGCATTTCAGTCATTTTGTTGTATTTGGATTCACTTATTAAAGGGTCATTAACTTTTGGAGAACTCTGATTTTTCTGTTTCTTCACTTTGTGTATCTGTTGATTGATACCTCTGGTTTTATGTAGGGTTGTCTTAGCTGGCTGCTTTCTCTTGAGGTTTTAGTTTGTTACGCCTGTATGTATGTCTGATGTGTGTGTAGAGGTCAGAAAATTCCTTAGAACTAGAGTTACAGATGGTTGTGAACCACCATATGTGTACTAGTAATTGAACCTCGGTCCTCTGGAAGAGCAGCCAGTGCTCTTAACCACTGAGCCATTTCCCCAGCCCCTGGTTTCAGTCTCTTTTACTCCTCCAAGAAGAGAAGGCATACCATAGTAACAATTGCTATTTAAAAACAAACTTAGATGTTAAAATTTTTATTATGTTTATTTACTATGTATATGTGTGTATGTGTGTGGGTGTAGACATGCCATGGTGCATATGTAGAGTCAAGAGGACAACTTTCTTTCTGTTCTGTGGTTCTGGGGATTAAGTGCTGGTGTCGTCATGGTGGGAAGTGCTGAGCTGTCTTGTACAGCATCCTTAAATGTAGCAAAATGGTTAGAAACATTTGGTCTTATACGCAGAGTGAAAGAGCAAAGGCCCAGGGAATATTTGATAAACTCAGGAATTAATTAAACCACAGCTCATTAGAAATGGCGAACAGGCTGGGCGGTGGTGACGCACGCCTTTAATCCCAGCACTTGGGAGGCAGAGGCAGGTGGATTTCTGAGTTTGAGGCCAGCCTGGTCTCCAGAGTGAGTTCCAGGACAGCCAGGGCTACACAGAGAAACCCTGTCTTCAAAAAACCAAAAAAAGAGAAAAGAAATGGAGAACAGTATAGGGAAAGGACAGAACAAGAACATCATGAAAGACAGGACAGACAGGCTCTGAAAGACTGAGAGCTGTAGTGAGCAATAACAGAATAGATCCAGAGGCAGAGGAGCAGCAGGGACCAGCCGACTCCTCCTTGTTGAAGAGGGATTTTAGGAGTGCTTTGGTGTGTTCCCTAAGCCTGTCAGTTGGCAATTCACTTTAGAAGGCCCAGGGACACTGAATTGTTTTCTCTGTGAATTCCAAACAGGGTACACATGGAAGGTTCTTGCCATCTAAGCTCCCTTCATCTTTCAAAGGGTAATTTATAAGCCCTCATCTGCCCATCTGTAGATAGTCAGTAAAGCCTTTCTGAAAAACATTTAGAAGACTTCCTTTAGAGTATGCACCAAGAATTCCACTTCTGTAATTAACACTAAAGAAATATTCTGAAAGAACAAACCTAACAATTACAGCCTTGTCTGACTATAGCAAAGCACTAGGAAATACTCAATTTATTCAATAAAGAAACAAAAACAAAAAATATTTATACAATCAGCCACTAGTACAGTGGTTCTTAGATATCCTTTATATTAGGTATTTACAATTCATATAATAACAAAATTGCAGTTACAAAGTAGTAATGCAATAATTTTATGGTTCGACATCTTGACAACATGAGGAACTGTGTTAAAGGGTTGCAGCACTGAGGAAGGTTGAGAACCACAGACCTAGCAGGAAAGTACATGTACAAATGAGTCAATGTCGTACATAGATATCCAAGTAGTTTTGTCCAGGAATCTCTTACTTGACTTACATATATACCTCTATGCCTATATGTTTTCAGTAAAAACTTAAGTGTGATTATAGCCATTTTGAAAAATAACTGCAAATAAAGTCTTACATGTTCCAAAATAATCTGGTGAGAACAAACACACTAGCTGTGGTTAAGGGCAGGCTGGCCTAACCTGTTCGTACCTAGAAGTTATTTCAGGGACTGCAATGGGTTTCTTGTGATTTTTCTTTGTTTTTCAATTCTACAACCATCTCGTCTTCCTTTTTTTTTTTTTAAAGAAGAGTCAGAGCCGTATATCTTTGATTTCTCCTCCGACTTAAAAGGACTAACTCTTGACTTTTGTTTCTTTTGTAGGCCAAGATAGCCAGATTAACCAAACGTTTTGGAGCAGCCAAAGATGATCTTAAGAAAAGACAAGAAGTAAGCCTCTTAGTTTAGTCTTCATCAGTGCTCTGGTGCTGTGAAGAAACACCATGACAGTGGCAACTCTTATAAAAGAGAACATGTGTATATACCATGTATATATACCTCTATGCCTATATGTTTTGAGTAAAAACTTAAGTGTGACTACAGTTGAGAGTTTCCTTTATCGTACTGTGGAAAGCATAGCAGCATGTATACAGACAGATGCTGAGAGGGGCCGGGAGTTTCCGGCAGGCAGGGGTTGAGGAGTGCAAAGGAGGGGAGATACAGACACACGCGTATGGAAGCTCGAGCCAGCTTTAACATTATGTTTTTAAAAGCTGAACATATAGCTCGATTCGTGTGTGCTTGACTAGCATGCAAGAAACACTGGAATCCATCCCAGCATGACATGGGACAGGGCATGGGACGACAGCACCTGAGGGGAAGGAGGCGGGAGAATCAGAAGTTTAAGGCCTTTCTTGACTATAGAGAGTTTTGTGACAGCCTAGATTAGGAGAAACTCTGTTTCACAAAACAGAAGTCACGTTTTGGAGATTGTCTTACCTTGTTTACTTCTTTGTCCGTTCTTGCTAGTGTCTTTGGTTTGTATTTTCCTTACAGTCATTCTCTATTGTGCTTCTAGGATGCAGATGAAAATTAGGTTGTGTCTTTCTTGTTGCCTTTAACAGTTTGAACATATTTTTTTTAAATAGAATTAAATCTAAACATCAGCACAGCCTTTGCCTGACTTTTGCTTGTTGGTTTTTCTTTTTTGTTATTTCTTTTATTCCATTATATTTTTATTCCTAGCTTAGTATAGCAGCTTAAGTTTGTTTTCAGTTAAGTGAACAGCATCTCTATGTTGTGATAACTCCGTTATCTGTACATGGTGATTGCTAACAGGAACAATGCTCACAGTCATCGTTAGTTCAAGAGCCTTTTCGTTACTGACATAGTTCTGTACCACTTCTCCTCCTCTGGAGAACCTGAATTACTGCTCTTGTTGCCGGTAATCATCATGTAGTGGGCCTGCGTGTCTCTCAGGTCTGTGGCCAATATATTAATTGATGACAGCTGCCTGTGTAAGTTCCTTCCTTTTTATCAATTCCTTCCCTGGGAGAATGATAGATTTTCAAGAGATAATCCATCTTCCCCAAACAAAGCCATTTCTAAGGTTGGCTTGAAAAAAGAAACGTGAGAGCTTTAGATTTCACATATTGTCAAGAAAATGAAGAAAAAGCATCTGAAGTCTAGTGGGTCTCAAATGGATCACAATGCTGCTGCTACCCAGACCTCATTCTAAACGGAGAAGTTTGTGAGACTGAAGAATGTTGTCACTGTCATTATTTCAGTAATATGTTCCACACTTGATGTTTCTGTATGGTTTAAAAATGCAGAGTGAGTTACTTCAAAGAAGCATGAAGTTCTGTGAAGCCAGTCAGAATGAGAAGTGGCAGCACATTTCCAGCTGTGACCATGCACAGAGCTCAGTGCATTCCCGTGTCGTGAGCAGCGTCACTGTAGGAACCCCTGGGCTTGCTGTCCAGCAAAGGACCTTACCCAGAGAGGGCACATGACCTCAGAGTGTTCTGAGAAACATTCAAGCAAATTGCCAGCTCCTAAAGAAAAGTCCACTGTGTAGAACTCTCTCCTGAGTTAGAGAGATCAGCATCAGAAAGAGAAAATGACTGAAGTCACCAGCTGGAGGTTAACAAAATGAGAAATTTTCAGGTTTATGAAGAAAAATTTTCAGGAAAAGACAAAGTGATGTTGTCTGATCTTGCAGTTTTTTCTATTGTATTAGTTGAATAACAGATCAAGACATTAGAAAGGCAGTTTTTAAACAATTCCTATATATTGGAATTTATTATTTACTTCCTTCTTTCCCCCCTTCCAGATCCCTCCAAACCCACCCATATCACCAGGAAAGCCTGCCAGTGATGTCAACAGCAATAATAATGTGACCTACAGGTAAGACCTGTGTTCTCTTTATCTATTGCTTATATTAGAAAGCAAAGTTAATCTTGGCATATAATTGTAGATACCTATGATGCAATTAATGGTATATTGGGTATTTAACATATATTAGGTCACCTAATTGTTGGTTTTTTACTTCTCCCTTAAAGTATGTATTGTTTTTGTGAATTTGTTTCATTTTTTTGTTTGTTTTGTTAAGACTTTTAAAACTTTTTAAAAAGAATGTTATTCATTTATTTTTCAGGCTTTTTGCATTTTGTTTGTTTGTTTGTTTGTTTTTAAATTTATTCACTCTACATCCTGCTCACTGCTCCTCTCATGGTCACTCTCTCCACAATCCTTTTTCCCCTTTCTTTCTTCAATGAGTGGGTAGAGTCCTCTGGGTATCCCCCCCTGCCCCTTGGTACTTCAAGTCTCTGTAAGGCTAGGTGCATCCTCTCCCACTGAGGCTAGACAAGACATCCCACCTAGTAGAACATAGCCCATATACAGGCAACAGCATTTGGAATAGCTGGCCCTCCCTACCTCCAGTTGTTCTGGACTTACATGAAGACCAAGCTGCACACCTGCTGCATATGTGCAGAGAGGCCTAGGTCCAGCCATGTATGTTCTTGATTTCTTTATAAAGTTTGGATATTATTCTTCTGTCAGATGTAGGGTTGGTGATGATTTTTCCCCCCAATCTGTAGCTTGCCACTTTGTCCTATTGACAGTGTTCTATGCCTTACAGAAGCTTTGCAGTTTCATGAGGTCCCATTTGTCAATTGTGACTAGAGCCTGAGCCATTGGTATTCTGTTCAGGAAATTGTCTTCTGTACCAATGTGTTCAAGACTATTTCCCACTTCTATGAGAGTTAGAGTTAGTGTATCTGGTTTTATGTTGAGGTCCTTGATCCACTTGGACTTGAATTTTGTTCAGTGTGATGAATATGGATGTATTTGCATTCTCCTACATGTAGACATTCAGTTAGTTTAGCACCATTTTTTGAAGATGAGTTCTTTTTCCATTGTATGGATTTTGGCCTCTTTATCAAATATTGGATTTATTTCTTTGTCTTCAATTCAATACCATTGATCAGCATTTCTGTTTCTGTACCAATACCATGTAGTTTTTTTTTATCACTATTGCTCTACAGCTTGAGGTCAGGGATGGTGATTCCTCTTGCAGTTCTTTTCTTGTTCAGGATTGTCTTGGCTATCCTGTTTTTTTTTTTTTTTTTTTTCCCATATGAAGTTGAATATTGTTCTTTCTAGGTCTATTAAAAATTGTGTTGGAATTGCATTGAATCTGTAGATTGCTTTTGGTATGCTGGCCATTTTCAGTATGTTAATCCTACCTATCCATAAGAATGAGAGATCTTTCCATCTTCTGATATCTTTCTCAATTTTTTTCTTCAAAAACTTGAAGTTTTTGTCATACAAATCTTTCACTTGCTTGGTTAGAGTTAATCCAAAATATTTTATATTATTTGTGGCTATAGTAAAGTGTGTTGTTTCCTTAATAACTTTCTCTGCCCATTCATCATTTGTATAAAGGAGTGCTACTGTTTTCTTTGTGTTAATTTTGTATCCAGTCTCTTTGCTGACGGTGTTGATCAGTTGTAGGAGTTTTCTCATAGAAGTTTTGGCTTTGGTTATGTATATATCATATCATCAGCAAATCGTGATACTTTGACTTCTTTCCCATTTGTATCCCCTTGATCTCCTATAGTTGTCTTATTGCTTTAGCTAATACTTCAAGTACTATATTGAGTAGATGGAGAAAGAATGGGCATCCTTCTCTTGTCCTGACTTTAGTGGAATTGCTTTTAAGTTTCCCTCCATTGAGTTTGATGTTGACTATAGGCTTGCTGTATATTGCTTTGATTATGTTTAGGTATGTACCTTGTACCCCTGATCTCTCCAAGACCTTTAACATGAAGAGGTGTTGGATTTTGTCAAAGGCTTTTTCCGCATCTGAGATGTTCATGTGAATTTTTTATTTCTCTTCGAGTTTGTTCATATAGTGAATTATGTTGATGTATTTTCGTATATCGAACCATCCCTGCATCCCAGGGATGAAGCTTACTTGATCATTATGGATGATGTTTTTGATGGGTTTGTTGATTTTGGTTTGCGAGTATTTATTGACTAGTTTTTACATCAGTGTTCATAAGAGAAATCAGTCTGAAGTTCTCTTTCTTTGTTGAGTCTTGTGTGGTTTAGGTATCAGGGTGACTATGGATTCATAGAATGAGTTTGATAGTGTTCCTTCTGTTTCTATTTTGTGGAATAGTTTTAGGAATATTGGTATTCCTAATTCCAGTCTTTGAAAGTCTGATAGAATTCTACACTAAAACCATCTGTCCCTGGGCTTTTTTTGATTGAGAGAGTTTTAAAGATGGCTTTATTTTTTAGGGGCTACAGGGCTATTTAAATAGTTTACCTGATCTTGATTTTGGTATGTGTTATCTGTCTAAAGAATTGTCCATTTTATTAAGATTTTCAGATTTTATGGAGTATAAGCTTTGGAAGTAAGACCTAATGATTCTTTCAGTTTCCTCAGTGTCTGTTGTTATGTCTCCCTTTTTACTTATGATTTTGTTTATTTGGATATTGTCTGTCTTGATCAGTTTGGCTAAGGACTTGTCTATCTTGTTGATTTTTCTCAAAGAACCAGCTCTTGATTATATCTGTTCTTTGTGTCATTTTCTTTGTTTGTAATTGATTGATTTCAGCCCTGTTTTTGATTATTTCCTGCCTTCTACTCCTATTTGGTTTGCTTGCTTCTTGTTTTCCCCAGAGTATGGGATATGGGAATGTTGTGCCTTCATTTTCATTGAATTCTAGAATCCATGGAGGTTTGATAAGATGCAAGGCATTATTTCAGTTCTCTTGCATCTTGAGGCTTGCTTTGTGACTGAGTATATGGTCAGTTTTGGAGAAGGATCCATGAAGTGTTGAGAAGAGGTATATTCTTCTGTGTTTGGGTGAAATATTCTATAGATGTCTGGTAGGTCCATTTAATGGAAAATGCCTGATTCATTATTTTTCTGTTTTTGTCTGGATAATCTGTCAATTGGTGCGAGTTGGGTGTTGAAGTCTCCCAATATTAATGTGTGGGGTTCAATGTGTAGTTTAAGCTTTAGCAATGTTTCTGTTACAAATGTGTGTTCATAGATTTTCCTTTGACGAGTATAAAGTGTTCTTCCTTGTGTCTTTTGATTAATTTTGGTTGAAAGTCTATTTTATTAGATATTAGAATGGCTACCACAGCTCGCTTCTTGGGTCCATTTGCCTGGAAAAAATTTTTCAGCCTTTAACTTGGGGTGTGGGGGGGTAATGTCTATCTTTATTGCTGAGGTGTGTTCCTTGTATGCAGCAGGATGATGGATCCTATTTCTACATCCATTCTGTTAGCCTGTGCCTCTTTATTGGGGAATTGAGCCCATTGATGTTGAGAGATATTAATGCCCAGTAATTGTTACTTCCTGTTATTTTGATGTTGGTGTTAATATGTGTGTATTTGTATGTGATTCCCTTGTTTTTGCTGGTACAGATTTACATATGTCCCATGTTTTCGTGGCTATAGTTATCTTCCTTGGGTTGTAATTTTTCTTCTAGTATTTTCTGTGGACTTGATTTCTGGATAGATATTGTTCAAATTTGAATTTGTCTTAAAATATCTTGTTTTCTCCATCTATAGTAATTGAGAGTTTTGCTGGGTATAGTAGTCTAGGTTGGCATTTGTTGTTGTTGTTTTTTGTTTGTTTGTTTTTAGAGGTTACAAGATATTTGTCCAGGCCTTTCTAACCTTTAGAGTTTCTGTTAAGAAGTTGGGTGTAATTCTGCTAAGTCTGCCTTTGTATGTTACCTGACCTTTTTCCCTTGCAGCTTTTAATATTCTTTCTTTATTCTGTAGGTTTTGTGTTTTGATTACTATGTGGCGGGAGAGAGTTTTCTTTTCTGCTCCAGTCTAATTGGTGTTATGCAAGTTTCTTATATGTTTATACGTATCTCTTTGTTTAGGTTGCAGAATTTTTCTTCTATGATTTTTGTTGAGAATATTTTCTGGACCTTGGAGCTGGGCCTCTTGATCTTCTATTCCTGTTATTAAGTTAGGTCTTTTCATGGTATCCCACATTGGATGTTTTGTTTTGGAATTTATTTATTTATTTATTTATTTATTATTTATGCCTCTTAAGGGTTTAATTATTTGATTTGAACATGGAAATAAGGGAAAAAAAACCAAAGTGGTGGAGATGGGCCTGACTTTACGACTTTTTATGCTCAGTTCGTTCTACTTTCAAGTCATCTTCAATTAGCTGATAGACATAAGTGACCATGGTAGAAGCCTGGATGTCCATCAGCACAAATGATGGAATAATATTTATTTCCAAGGCATTATAGGCCCCAAGTGTCAGAACCTGGGTTAATGTAGAATTTATTTTCATGCTCAAATGCTTCAAATTTGTGTGTGTGTCCTGAGATAAGAATGTCCACGTCAAACTGCCTCTGCAGCAGGGCTAAGCTAGCCATGGCTCCCCACGGAATAACTTGGTGTCCGTGGATCAGACCAATGTAGAACTGCCCCACAGTCACAGCCTTCAGTTGGAGGGAGTTCAGATTCCCATCAGTGTCTCCTCTCACGATGTGGACATCAGCAGCCAGAGTTTTGAGACAGTCATAGCCCTCCCTGGTGCAAAGGTTTCCAGTGCAGAGATTGCTGGATTTTTCCTGGCACCAGGAGTTCTTTAAATTTGGCCGGCAGGCTGTTCCACTGGTGTGGAATGTGCAGATCTCCTAATACCAACATCCTGTCACCAGGCTCTCTCTTCCTCAGGCTCCTTGGTCCAGGAATTTTTTAGATTTAACATTTTCTTTTACTGATGTCTCAATTTCTTCTACTGTATCTTCTACACCTGAGATTCTCTCTTCCATCTCCTATATTCTGTTGATGATGCTTGTGTCCATTGTTCCTGTTCATTCCCTAGGTTTCCATCTACCAGATTGCCTCAGTTTGTGTTTTCTTTATTGCTTCTAGTTTCACTTTCACATCTTGCATAGTTTTATTTATTTCTTCCACCTGTGTACCTTTAAAGAATTGATTTGTCTCCTCTTTATAAACCTCTACTGTTGGATTTTCCTGTAGTCATTTCCTCTTTAAAGGCGTCTACCATTTGTATCCTGATTATTTAAATCCTGGGTTTAAGGTCATTTTCTTGGGTACTGGTTGTGTTATGATAGCCAGGGTTTGCTGTGGTATAGTAGCTCTGCTCTAAAGGTGTCACATTTTTCTGACTTTTGTTGATTGTGTTCTTTCGAGGGCCTTTAGCCACCTGGATGGCTGGCTTTGGTCCTGGATTTTCCTGTAGTAGTAGGTATTGGGAGGGGGGGTTAACCTCGATTGTCCTGGTGTAGCAGGCCTCTGATGGGTACCCTTGGACTATATGGTTCCTGAGCCTCAGGTCGGATGAATGTGGGTAGAGATGTGTTTGGGAGACTGGACTCGCCTTAGTAGCTAGGCAGGACTGCTTAGGGTAGCTATGGGGGGGCCTCCCCACGTGTGACTCAGTGTAGCAGGGAAGATGGGTGTGGGAGAAGGGAAGCTTCTTACATGAAGTGGTCTGTGTACCAACTTTGTCTTCAGGTATAGGACACAAACCACAAATGCCATCACCCTTTTCACACCATGGGCCACTATTTTTCCTGTCCTTTGGTGGAGCTCTCCTAGATGGCATAAGCATTGACTGTCCATGTATCTTTTTTATAGAAATGCAGGCACAGTGCGACAGCTGCTGGAGTCCAAAAGAAATGTTAGCGAGGGTCCACCACCATCCTTTCAAACTCCTGTGAATACAGGTAACGTGTTATTGTTGTTTTTAATACCAACATACATTTTCTGGACCCTAATATCTTTGGTTCTCTTATATTCTTTTGTGGTTAGAAATGGGTTAGAAAACAGGGAACTTTGGTATAAATACAAGTATATTTCAAAAAAATTTTCAGGATTATAAATAAGTAAGCATGTACATATAGATGTTGAAATTCCTAGTACAGTGCTTCTCAGATTCTCATGTTTAGGTCCTCACAGTCCTGTGCACTTGCTAAGAAGTCCAGAGAATTTTTGAGTTAAACTAATTGATATAACCAATTAAGTTAAAATAAAAATGTAAGGACTTTTTGTTCACTTAAAATTAATAATAAGCCTAGAGGCAGGCAGATCTCTGTGAGTTCAAGGCCAGCCTGGTCTACATAGAGAGTTCTAGGACAGCTTCTACACCTTGTCTAAGAAATGAAAAACATACCAAAATAAATTATAATAAGCTCGCAGTATGCACACAAGAAGCAGTTTTTTAAAAATAGAAAATAGCTTTAATTTTCAAATTTAAAACTGATTAGTGAAAGAGTAGACACTGAGTTCCATTTCCAGAACGCACATGAAACAAATGAACAGGTAAGTAAAGGCAGCCCACATGGTGGACTACACCTGCAGTCCCAGTGCTAGAGAGGTCAGCAGGCTCTGGCCAGCCAGCCTACATGGTAAATTCCAGACCATTGGGAGAGCCTATCCTGTCTCAACATAGAAGAAAAAGAAGAGGCAGACAGTGACTGTGACTAAGTTACCGAAGACTGTGTGTGAAGTTGCCAGTGACTAAAGAAAAAAGTTAGTGGCACCAGAGGAATGACACTGGAGCTGTGCTCTGCTCTCCACATGTGCATGCACACATAGACATACATGCACATGTGAGCACACATGAACATGCATGCACACATGGACACACATGCACACATGAGCAACATGGACACACATGCACACATGGACATACATAATTATCAGTGAAAACAGGGAGGTGTTGCCTTTTACATATTTTTTGAAAATCGTATTTGATGTTATACAGCTAAAAGATGGCTGTCTTTTTTGGTTTTTTTTGTTTGTTTGTTTGTTTGTTTTTGAGACAAGATTTTTCCGTATTGGCCTGGCACTCGCTCTGAAGACCGGGCTGGGCTCAAATTTAGAGATCTTCCTGTCTCTGCTTCCCAAGTGCTGGGATTATAGGCGTGTACCACCATTGCCTGGTAAGCTGGCTGGATTCTTATGTCTCTATATGCTTTCAATCTCATCAGTGTGCTGACTTTATACGTGAAAGAAATGTAGTCTCACACAAGTAGATCAAAACAGGCTGGCCCTTTTAGATAGCTGGGCGTTCTCCCTTGGTAGTTTCTGTGTGGTTAATGCAGAACTGAGTCAGAAATCATATTGATATGATTTTGTCATTGTTTTTCTAAGTCACTTTTTGAAGAAAATAGGTACTGTGAGGCATGGTATTGTAGACCTGTAGTTCCAGAACTCAGCAGACTATGGCATGTAGATCTTAAGTTTAAAGCCAGCCTGTGCTTTTACTGGAAGATGAGGCATAATAAAAATGGTAGTTTTTATTACTTCTTTATGGAAATTTTACAGTGAAATTTACTTTTTGTTAAGTACTATAATAAGCATTTGCTAGTTAGGAGCTCAGTGTGACAAGAGCATTTGGGACTTCGAAACCACCTTGCACTTGTAGTGTCCCCTTATCCAGAGTTCATTTTTAGTTTGTTACCATGGACTATAAATATTACATGGAACACTCCACAAATAATTCATCTTTTATCATATTGTGATAATTATTCTATTTTATTATTAGGTACTTTTTTTTTGCTATGCCTAATTTCTAGATGAAACTTTACTGTAAGGACACATGTACAGTCCTGTGCCCCATAATGACATTTCAGTGAGTTCTGAATGCACATGAAACAGTTACCTGGTGAGAGCATGATGGAGCCAAGAAGTTCTCTATCAGCTGCTGAGTGAGGCCTTGGCTCTCTTACTGTTATAGCTCAGCATGTTACTCTTGTGTATGTTATGTTCATGGGAATAGACCTGTAGCACCGTGAGCTATACAGACTGTTGCAAATAGAATGAGTAGGATTCCCAACTGCAGCTATATCACTGCTTGTTACACTTATCGCTAGTTCACTGTAAGCTGATGCACCATTTTATACTTGTAGTAGGTGCATATATTTCTTATTGACTGTCCCATGACACATGGAATGATTGATACATACCAATTAGATTTGTAGAATCTTGTGATCATACAGCATTGGAATTATGTAGTGACACATTTCTTAAAATGTAACATGTTGTTAAGGGTTAGGTGATCGCATAGGAAAAGACATAGTGTGTGTAGGGTTCTCTACTGCCTGCTTTATGCATCACTAAGAATGAATCCATGATGTCTTCAGATATGGATCTGTCATTGTGCAAACTCAAATGACATTGCAAACTCCATGCAGGGTTCTCAGGTCCCTCTGTATTTGCTGAGAATCATCTGGTGTACCTGTGGTTTTGGAACGACTTGTTATCTGAGCAGTAAATTAACTTAAGAGTTCCAATGACACTAAGCCTTGGTAGTCAGCATGCATTCTTGTCCCTCTTAGGTATTGACTCCATTTCTTAATTCGTCTCTACTGTTCACTCGATGCTTTTTTGGTGCCAAGTAAAGGTTATAGACTCTTCTCGAAGGGAGTCTCTCCTAGTCAGTTCTTTCCAAGGACCTCGGGGAAACTGTCAGGTCTCCTACGGTTCCGATGGTGGTCCTCTGTGAACAGGCTGTGCTGACTGATGGCCAGCGCTGTCTAGATGGCCTCCCTAAGTTAGATGTTGATGGTTTAAGACATTCATAATGTTGAAAATGAGGTTTAAAAAATACCTGTATAGTTTTATTGAGTTTTTGGTATTTTTTATTTTTTCAGTTCCTCTGAAGTGAATATGGTAATTTCAAAAATTGTTTTGTTATTAAGAGAGCTTGCGTATTAATATTAAATCATGTGACATTTCATAAGACACCAAATATATACACTAAAGTACTTCTAAGCTGGGGCTGGTGGTTTCGTGTGCCTATAATCTTCATACTCAGGAGGCAGAGGCAGGTGGATCTCTGAGTTTGAGGCCAGCCTGGTCTACAGAGTGAGTTTCAAGACAACAGACAGGGCTACATAAAGAAACCCTGCCTTGGAAAACCAAACAAGTAAAAGTACTTCTAACCATTTCAGACTTTCAAAACTTAAACCTGGGAATTTTTTGTGGTGACTTTTCTGTGTCGAGAGTACATTGAATTCGTGTCCTATTTTTTGCTTGTCAGTTAAGGTAGTTGTCTCGACTGACTTGTGTTTCTCTCTGTAGCGTCTTCAGGCAGTCATGCCACGTCTACAGCAGTTGTCAGTAGTCAGCCTAAACTGCAGACCTCAGCAACCTCAGGTTCCCTATCGGCAGCACCTCTTCTTCCTGCGCCCAGCACAGCCACAGTAGTCGCCACTACTCAGGTGCCTAGTGGGAACCCTCAGCCTACGATCTCGCTGCAGCCCTTGCCAGTGATTCTGCATGTGCCTGTGGCAGTAACCTCTCAGCCTCAGCTCCTGCAAAGCCATCCAGGAACTTTAGTGACCAATCAACCATCTGGCAACGTGGAATTCATATCTGTGCAAAGCCAACCTACAGTGAGTGGTCTTACCAAAAATCCAGTCTCCTTGCCACCCTTGCCAACCCCCACTAAAGCAAACATCCCATCAGTGCCCAGTCCTAGTATTCAGAGGAACTCTTCAGCCGCCGCTGCAACTTTGGGGACAACACTTGCTGTACAGGCCGTTCCAACTGCACATTCTATTGTGCAGGCCACGAGGACTTCTCTACCCACAGTAGGCCCATCAGGACTCTATAGCTCGTCAAGCAGTCGAGGCTCTCTACAGATGAAAATCCCAGTACCCGCATCATTTAGCACTTCATCTTCTGCAGAACAAAATAGCTCTGCCACCCCAAGAATTGGTAAGTGGGTTTGCTTTGTAACAAAACACACTAATGACCTTTCACTCATTAAGTACGCTCTTCCTAACATCACTGGGGAAATGGGGTAAACAATTTACTTGCTTATTTTTAATAATTTTCTAAATACCTAATGATACTATTGAAGTAGGTGTGAGGGGTTATTTAGTGTTCTTTCTTATTGAGGTGTATTTGTACAACTTTTTGGGATCTGTCACAATTAACTTGATCCATATATATAACATTTAATAATCAATTCAGAGCATTGAACTTTGTGTGCTTCAAACAATCATTTTTTGTGTTGGGACTTTACTGCTGTTTTTTTCTTTATATCAGAGATGGTTCTGGCAAGTAGTTAGTTGCCTTACTGTGCCCTAAGACACAGAATTCCTCCTGCCTTACTGTCTCCGTGCCCCTTAGACATGTCTCCCTCTGCCCCTACTTTCTCCCTCCTTGTGCCCCCCTTCCCTTCTGTGTAAAAGAAGTTGTAATTGAGAACAGCATTTCTGTTTGCTATTTTAGTAATTTATTTTGATGAATTTTTGTACAGTCTTTGTAGCAAGCATTATACATAATTTTTATTTGCTTTTATGATAGGTGGACCAGGACAATTAAATAAATACATTTTAATGATCTAATTTTAGAGGTTTATTGTAAGAGAATATCTAAAGCAGTATCTTGCCAGGCTGCACGCCTTTAATTCCAGCACTTGGGGCAGAGGCAGGTGGATCTCTGAGTTCACAGCTGGCCTAGTCTTAAGGGCGAGTTCTAGGACAGCCAGGGCTGCACAGACAAAACCAAAACAAGAACAAGAACAACAAGAACAGCAACCCTGGTATATCTTCTTTACCCAGTCGGAACCCTCCATGCATTCATCATGCAACATCTTCTGAAGTTGAACTTTTTTCTTTTCTTACAAACTGTTTGACTCCTTGTTATTTTCTTTTTTCTGTCATATTCCATAAGACATATTATCTGATTGTTGTATTTTACTTCAATATATAAGATGAATTTGGTTGCAACTGCTATTTGAAATTGCATGCCTCTGTCCTGGCTGTCCTGAACCAGGCTGGCCTCAGAGAGGTCTGCCTGCGTTTGCGATGCTGGAAGAAAGGCACATGCCACCTCGCCTGGCCACAAGAACACTGTTAATGCTTGTGTTCCTAAGACAGATGTTTACCTTTAATTAGGTCAGAGGGTGAGCCAGCTAAGCTTCAGTTTGCCCTCTGACTTCACAAAACTTCCAGTATTTTTAATGTCAGATGATTGATAATAGATTTTATTTTATGTAATTTTGCACAGGATAACTGAAATTATAAAACAAAGTTGGCATTGTTTTTAATTCATTTAATTCATTTACATTGAATTTAAATAAATACAGAACTTTACTAGAAGACCATAGTTTGTAAAGAAAGCTTGAAAGAGTTCTTAGTGGTGTGAGTACTTGTCCCTTAAATATGTACATTTCAGATGACTTCACCTGTAAACAATTGATGTTGCTGTACTCTGGAGTACACTATACTGTAGAGTTATCTAGCTGACAGCTGTTTGAGTAGCCACTTATCAGTCTGTTTCAGATTCACTTTGCTATTCAGTGTTTTGTATGTAAGATTAATACTTCCCATAATTTTTGATTGGTATAGCATTCTCTTTTTGAGATAATATGTTTATCCTTAAAATGTTTTTATTTTGGAGTATTTATATAACTATATATAAACTATTGAAGTCCTTCATTTGAAATTGCATTTGGTTTGTGATTAAACACTAATTTCTAGCTATTAGTAATGAATGTGAGTGGCACATGCGGTGTTTCTCCAGTGTTCATCAGGAAGTACTTACGTAAGAGCCATGGCCATGTTTACATATGTAAGAACCTGACAGTGCCTAATCTCACGGATACCATGAATGACAGTAAAATGATCATTTGTCCTTTTAGGCTGCCCATAATTTAAGCTGGTATCAAATGGAAAAGCTTTGCAGAATATGAAAATCGAAGCTAAATTATATACCGTTATTGTAATAGATAATTATAATTGTAGTCAAAACTTGCCATGTCTTTCTTTTATTATATATATATATATATATATATATATATAATATATATTATATATAACACACACACACCACACACATTTAATAAAAATATGTGCTGTATAACTAGATTATATTTGTATACAGTTGCTGTAGTTTATTAAATCCTTTTAATGGATTTTAAGTAAATAGTACTTGTTTATAATGAAATAGAGACTCAGGCCTCACATTGTACTTTATTCATTCAAGAAATAATTGGTGCTTGTAATTTTCTCAGGTCCTGCAGGCACATAGAAACATATAAGATATCCTCCTTTTACTAACCCTACAGATTAAATATGCAGTCTTGCCATTAAATAAGTAGCTATAAATGTCATAACTATTGTAGTATGCTCTTTTCTTTGAGAAGATGGAAAAGGGGATGAGAGTCCTTGAAAGGTATGAGTTAGTGCGCAGGCAATGGGGAATATATCTTAACCTTTTTTTCTTTTTGTGGACTGGAAGAGTATGGCATCCATGAATATTGATTGCAGTGTGGAAAATGGTTTGATAGGGATAGAAAGAAGTTGTCGATACTAGCAGTGAAGCATGCAGGAGTGGGGCGTTAGATAAGATGACAGCATAAGAATATGCAGAGGAGAAAAAAAACTGGTGTATGTGCTCATTTGTTAATAGAAGATCAGACAACAAGGGCTGGAGAGACAGCTCTCAGAGCTGGCTGCTACTCCTCAGGACCCAGGTTTGATTCCCAATACCCAGAATGCTGTTCCCATCATTTGTACCTCTTGTCTCAGGCGATCTGATGCCTTCCTCTGGCCTTCTTGGGTACCAAGGCATGCACATAGTGCTTGTGCAGATATGTAAACCAAAGCCTCCACAGAGGAAATGGAGCAAGTTTTTTAAAACAAAGATTACTACTAGGAGAAATGCTAAATTTAACGATTGGATTTTATTTTTTAATGTGCATGTCTGTGTGTGAGGAGGAGTGAGGGTGTCATGTCTGCATATGAGGAGGATGGGGGTGTCATGTCTGCGTATGAGGAGGATGGGGGTGTCATATCTGTGTATGAGGAGGATGGGGGTGGGAGGTGTCACATGTCTGCATATGAGAGGGACAGAGGGTCGTCAGTGTGTGTAGCTGGAGCTGTAGTTACAGTTACTTGTGAGCTGCTTGTGTGGGTGGTTGGGACTCCATCTCTGGGTCCACTGAAAGCACAGTCTGTGCTCTTAACCACTGAGCCATCGCTCCAGTTCCTGTCTTGGACCTATAAAATGTTGAATGCTAGTCTGATTTTAAAAGCCCGACATTAAGGGGTTGATTTGTAAGAGTTACATAGTTGTGTGAACTTCATAAACATCTCTGATTTCCAGAAGTATGGGAATACTGGAGCTTATGGAACACCAAGCAGACTACTCCTTCAGCCACAGTTTCCTTTGAGGTTCTGCAGGCTTTCTGCATCTACTCTGTTTCTACTTCTCCAGTTACCCAGACCTATTAAGAGAATACTAGCAGTTTCTACTGTAATGTACCTTGAGGACGGACACTATAGTGCAGAGATGGCTCAGCAGTTACGGGCACGTGCTGCTCTTGCAGAGGATCTGGGTTCAGGTCTCACTAAAACACAGCCACCTATAACTCCAGCTCCAGAAGATTGACACCCTCCTTCGGCCTTCAGAGGGAGGCATCTGCACACATGTGGTATACACACAGATATTCCAGACACGCACATATGTACATAAGTAAAAGTAAATGTAAATCTCAAAAGAGTAAATGAAATACTGGTTAAAATGACTAACATAATCCATCAAGCAGGTAACAAAATAAATGTCTGCCCTACATTATAGAAAGATATTAAGTTATAATTTGTATATAGTATAATAATAATTTGATATAATATAATTTGATTTCTCACTTTTGTTAATTTTGCTAATAGATGATTTTCAACTTCCTACTTTGGGAAGTAGCTCAGGTGGAGAGGAGAAAGGGAAGAAAACAGAGACAAATGCTGTATTAAAACATGAGGCCATGTTTAGCCTGTTGTAAAGGGCAGAGTTATTGAAAATCTAGGTAAAGGGATGTTGTTACCTTTATGTGAATAATTAACTTAATCTGAGACAGTTATGCCAAGGATAGAGTCATTCTAGATTATAAAACAGCATGCATGCGCATGCGCGCGCGCGCACACACACACACACACACACACACACACACACACACACACACGCACATTTAGTATGTAGGTAAAAAAATTACTGTTTTGGTAATATTGCCTGTGTATATTAATTCTTTCACATGTAAAACAAGTAACCTAGAATTAGTTTTATGGTAAAAATGTTTCAGGAAAAAAAATATATATGTTTTTCATTTTTTGAGACAGAGTCTTATTAGGTCGTTCTGGTAGGCCTAGAACTTGCTGGGTAGATCAGATAGGCCTCTGTCACACAGAGCCCTCCCTGCATCTGCTCCCAAGTGCTGGGATTAAAGGTATGCACCACTGCACCCAGCCAATTTTAAATTTTTTATAAAAAGTAAGTTTATATTAATATATTATTTCTTCAAAAATAAAATCAAAGCAAGGTTAGAAAAAATCACCATGAAGCATTGGTCTTTAGTTCCTGCCCGGGGTTCACTTGTGGGCCTTTATCTTAGTTGATTGTTTAAATTGGAATTATACGTGTAATATAGACAGCTTTATCAGGTTTTAGGTATTTATGATCTCCTTTTCATATGTTCTGAGGGTTTGAAAATGATAGGAAAACCATATTTGACCAAGATTGTTTATTTCCAGAAAAAAGATGGATGTTTTTAACATAAGAACCCTCCTGGTAATGCAGCTATATATTCTCAAAGAGTGAAAGCAAAATTACTTCAATGGATGTGAAAGATATGTTATAAACTCTTAAAGTTTCTCTTTTGTCTGTTAGAAATTTGATATGAAAAGACTTGCTTTTCATGCTGTTCTGGAAGTAGTTTTCAGGTCTATAACAATCTTCCCACGGAAAATTGATACAAGTCAAACGAAAATGAATATAGGAAAGTAACCTGAGTAGGTGGATGACCTCAATTCAGAGTCCCAACACTTAGGTAAAAGTGGGGACTGGCAGCAGGAGTCTAAACCCAGTGGAGGAGCTCAGACAGGTGGATTCCTGGCACTGTTTGACCAGCCAGCCTAGCAGAAGAGTGGTCTCTAGGTTCAATGAACGACTGCCTCCAGAAATAAGGAGGAGGGTGATTGAGGAGAACACAGAACTCTGGCTTCTGTACATAGCCATTAACAAGCATGTGCTTCTGCACAGCACACAAAGAGAAACGGTCTGTACTTAAACTAATACATGTATATATGTTTTACCATCCTTGCTGTAAACTTCCTTATTAAATTTATTGTGAACACTTTATATAAGATTTTCCCCAAAGACACATGATATGAAAGAGTGGCAGTTTGCTTAACCATTTACTCATATTGAACATTCTGGTTGTTGTACAAATGTCAAATTATATTTCTCAGGTATTCCTTAGGATAGTTTAAGTTGCTCGGTAATGAGTAAGTATATGAAGCTTGAAATTTTATATTGTGAGAGCTGGAGAGACGGCTCAGTGGTTAAGAGCACTGATTGCTCTTCCAGAGGTCCTGAGTTCACCAGCAGCCACAAGCTGGCTCACAACCATCTGTAATGAGATCTGATACCCTCTTCTGCTCTGTCTGAAGATAGCTACAGTATGCTCATACATAAAATAAATAAAAAGGAAAAGAAAAATTTATAATGTGAATTAGCCTTCTAAAACAGAGTGATCTGTGAAAAATCATGTACATCTCTAACATGCTGACAGAAAAAAATCATTGGAGAAGAATACATCAATTATGTGTGTAAAGCAGCCTAGCCTTTTACATATTATATATGTGTTAAAATTTTCCTTTTTTGTTTAATTTGCAGAAAACCAGGCAAACAAAACAATAGATTCTTCTGTTAATAAGAAAGCAGCTGATAGCACATCACAGGTAAGATTGTTTCCCTCTGCCACAGCGACATGCTCTAATCAACAAAAATTAGGGTTTTCCTTACATCATTAATTACAGGGTTTATTTTTTCTTTTTTTGAGACAGGATCTCTCATAGCCCAGGCTAGTCTCAAACTTGCCGAAGGAAGGCTTTACTGTCCTTGGAATTGTGCCTTTAGAGGATTTTAGTAAAATGAGCAGCATTTTCGTGGACTGTTGAATGGAGCAGTGGCTCTCTGCTGCTCTGCAACATGTGATTTTCTCCTTCGTATTCACCATTTTCTTTTCCTTTTTGATTTTCGTGTCACCGTGATCTCCATAGAAGTGTGTTCTTAGTGTTCTTTCTGCTTGACGGTCGGTGATACTTTCGGATCGTAGATGTTTTCACCAGTTTTTTGGAGGAAGGTCATTATTTCTTCACATACTCAAGTACTCCGACCTCACTTAAAAGTCGTATTGCATTTCTTTGTTTGGGGTATAACAGTGGGGGTATGTACTGAGACTAATGGATAGCTACCAGTCAGTTCTCTGGGCCTTGAGCTCAGTCTTGCAGAGCCTTTGCTGAGCCACTATGCTGGCCCTCCAGTCAGGTGTTTGAACTCCACTTGATATCCAGTTCTCCTCCTCTTCTTCTTCCTCTCCCTCCTCTTCCTCTTCCTCCTCCTCCTCCTCCTCTTCTTCTTCTTTTTTTGTTTTTTGTTTGTTTCATTCTCCATTTTTGGGTGGGAAAATTCTGTTGGTCAAACCATTTTCACTGTTACCACACATTTCCTTAGTAGCTGCCAATTCCATTGCAGAATCAACCAAGTTTTATTTTTCAGAGTGGAAAAGCTTCTAGCAATGACTCAAGTGGTGTCATTGATCTCACCATGGATGATGAAGACAGTGGAACTACACAAGGTACCTGAATAGTGATTCTTTCAAGAAATACTTCAGCAGTGTTCCCCTCCTAGTATTTTATTTATTTACATTTCAAATGTTATCTCCCTTCCTGGTCTCCCCTCCACGAACCCCCCACCCCAAATCCCTCCCCTTTACCTCTAAGAGGGTGCTTCCCCACCCACCCCACCCCTCTCCTGCCTCACCCTTGTAGCATCCTCCTCTTGAGCAAGCGCCTCACTTCCCACTGATGCCCGATGAGGCAGTACTCTGCTACATATGTGGCAGGAGCCATGAACTGGCCCCATGTATACTCTTTGGTTGTTCTTCCTATGGGGTGGTAGGGCAATCCTTTAGCTCTTCCCCAACTCTTCCATGGGGTCCCTGGGCTCAGTCCAATGGTTACCAGTGTTGAGTATCTGCATCTGTCTCGGTCAGGTGCTGGCAGAGCCTCTCAGAGGACAGCCATACACCAGTCTCCTATCTGCAAGCACATCTTGGCATCAGCAATAGTGTTGGGGTTTGGTGTCTATGCATGAAGTGGATTGCACGGTAGGGCAGGGCAGTCTCTGGATGGCCTTTCCTTCAGTTTCTGCTCCAGTTTGTCCCTGCTTTTCCACTGGGTCAATTCTAGGTTAATTTAAGATAGCCCCATGCCCCTCCAGTGGGGCGATGTCTGTCTACTGGAGGTGGTCTCTTCAGGTTCTTTTTCCCTGTTATTGGATATTTTGGCTAATGTCATCCCCATTGGGTCCTGGGTGTTTCTTACATCCCCTGCTTTTGGGACTTTCTAGTGGTTTCCCAAGTGTCCCTCACCCCACCGCCCAGCCCCCCGTTGCTACTTCCTTCTGTTCGCTCTCCTGGCCCTTTGAGAATGAGAGTCTTAGAATTAAAAGCAGCACTCAGCTTCTGAGTGAGTGTGAGCGAGCTGGAAGGAGGCAGCAGTGAGGTCACAGCGATAAGGCGCCTGTGCCGTCCCGGGAGCTCTTCTAATGAGACCTGCTCTCTTACTGGCGGTGCAGGGCTAGACTAGACTAGGAAGCGTCAGAATCGGGAAGAGACAGACACAGGGATCAAGGCTGCCTCTTTGCTCACTCGCTCCCTTAACCTCTTTCCCTTCTTTCCTCTCTCCTCCCTCCTCTCCACTCCTTCTTCTAGTATAGATACTTTTAAGTGTCTGTCCATTAAATTTTCATCACTTGAATTGCTTTTCTTTAGTGCTATATGAATAAAAATCAAAATTTTATAGTCATTCTTATCAAGAGTCCCTAATAATTTTCTTAGTTGCAGTGTTCAGAAACTATACTGGATAGATACTAAGACATATTCTGCAGTGTTTCATGAATAAAAAGAGTTCCTGGGTCAAATCTAATTGCAAAAGCGCTGAGTTTAAAAAAAACAAAAAAAAACCCAACGTAACCAGCCAGTGGTGGCGCACCGCTGTAGTGTCCGTGCTCTGTCGTCTGAGTGCTGTGTCTGATCCGAGTTCGATTCCCCTGTGAGGGAAAAAACAAAACAAAAAAAAACCAAAAACGTTTTTTTTTTCTTTAAATATACGCTAATTTAGCCTTTACTGTGGTAATTTATAGTGTAAATGCCCAGTTATGATTCAGACTTTGATTTTTCTCAGATTTCTTTGGCTATCAAAGTATCTTTGCTCACTGTAAAACATGTAAAAACATGATAATGTGTTTGTTTGAAAAGAGCTAATGCTAATTGTTTTTATCTTGAAGTCAGTAAACTTACAAAGTTATGTTTTAGGGTATAAGACAGTTGATTTGGAAGAAATAAATAAATATAGCTAATTCTAGGCAGTGTATAGAAGTGTATAAAGCTGAGGTCCAGGTGACCCTCATTTGTCCTGTCCTTCATCAAGGCTGACCTCTTGATGGTGTGATGGGTACCATGACTGGTAGCATGGTAATTTTAATTTCAAATCGTCATTTTACTTTCAGTTTTGTTGTTTTGCTCTTGGGAATTCTTAGGGAACAAACATAAATACTGAAGCAGGATTCTGTGAGGGCAGAGCTGGCCATGAGTGTCCCAGGCATTCCATCTGCCACTGCTGGTCTTTTGGGCTGCTTTCACTAACTCACATTTGGGTCATATTAATTTTCCCATTCTAAAGAATATTGTTTTCCTATTGTGACAAACTGAAGGACACAAATGGATGAGAGCCGACACCTGAAGAAAGTAGTTGGCTTCTCTTCTTCAGAGTGCCCCATGTCAGGGCTTTTCTCATGGTAAAGAGGCCTGTTTTGACACTTGAAGTCTTTTTACTTTAAGATACAGATAGTGATGATTAGCAAGCACTTACATAAAAAGCTAAACAACTCTTAGTAATTGAGATTTAAAACCTTCACTCTACACTCTGTCTAGAAGAATGTCTTTGGTACATTAATAAATTATATACACATGTATTTTTACAATGAAGTTAATATTATATAGTGACTCCAGAAGATTGTTGATTGAAGAATAAGATTATTTCTCAAAAAGTGTGAACTGGAATTCTTTAAATAGCTCCTGACTGAGTTTTCAGATCAGCAAAAACACACATAATGAGAACAGAGAAGCGTTGTTTCTGAAGAGGGCAGTGTGGTGTGCAGGTGACAAGCGTCTCAGGAAAGTCGGGTCCGGGTCACCTTGTGTCTTCGGTCATCACTCATGTGTCTTGCATTTTAATTAACAGACCCCAAAAGGCTAAACCCTCCTCCTGCACCTACTGTGAGCACTTCTCAGCCCATGTCTCGACCGTTGCAGCCCATTCTACCAGCACCACCTCTACAGCCATCTGGGGTGCCAACAAGTGGGCCATCTCAGGCAACTATCCACGTCCTGCCTACAGGTAAGTTTGCTGAGTCACCAAGCGGGGACTTGAGTAGCCCATTTATAGGACACTGGCTTTGGAAGCAGGGGAAGAATCAGAAGAGTAGTAAGAAGAATTCTTATAAGTTTTAAGAGAAAGTTTGTGATTTGAATGCATAATGTGACCTAGCTCTGCTCACTGCCCTAAGGAGCAACACGGGTAGAGAATAATTATAAACAAGACTTTATCTGGGTCATTGTCATTAGCTATTCTGAAGAGCAGAACTAATTTAGCTCTCCAGAAAGCCTCGTTATAATGACTGTTCTGAATAGAACTAAGACATTCAAGGGCTGCTCAAATTTTGTTTTTTAAGTTGGAGATTGAACCTAGGGCCTTAAGCATGTTACATAAGTAATCTATTCCTAAGGCCAGGTCTGAGGCTCAAGCTGGTTTTAACCAGCTTACCATAATATCAGTATTTTAGGGTCTTATTGCTGTGAACAGGTACCATGACAAAGGCCACTCTTACAAAGGCAAACATCTAATTGGGGCTGGCTTCTCCACTTGATCCAAAGGCAGCCAGAAGACTATCACACTAGGTGTAGCTTGAGCTTATATGTGAGACCTAAAAGTCTGTCTCCACAGTGGCACACTTCCTCCAACAAGGCCACACCTACTCCAGCATGGCCACACCTTCTAATAGTGCCACTTCCTGCGGACCAAACATTCAAACATATGAGTCTATGGAGTCCAAACTTAATCAAACCAGCACAATCCGGAAGTCTATGCTAATATTTTACCTGCTTCATTTCAAAAAACGGTTTGGGTATTCTCACTACATAGCCTGGTACACCTAAACTGTTTAGAAGACATCCTGGCTTCTTGCAGGTCAGGTTATAATCACTTGAAGCGCTTACAGAAGCACACCCTCCTGAGTGAGCTAAATGACATTTCAGCTGTGAAAGTTACCATGCAGAATAATGTGTGGCTAAATTATTTTCTAATGGTTCAGCAAGTCCTTTGTTAATCTTCGAAATTGTTCTTGGTGCGGTACATGCGTGCAGTTTAGTGTAGTGGATTGTTTGCCTTTCAGAGTTATTGCACATCCTGTCACTTAAGCTACTGTTTATCCTGTTGCTGTTTCTAGACAAAACCATGTGCTATGTGACTATGTCCTGCATAGTTTTATGTTGGTCTTTATATTCAAATGCCATTTTTCTATCTAAATAACTACATTGCATTTAAAGCTTAGCAGTTCTGTGCCTCTTTGCCTTATCCAAAGTTACAGTGACAGTTATGTAATTTATAGTTTAAAAGGAAGTGTCATTATGCAAAGAGATACATTGGTAGTTGTCATCAGATGCTAAAAAGTTCTTGCTTCCTATTCTGAGTAAAAAATTAGTAAGCAAGATATAACCTTTAGTTGAATGTCCATTTAAGGGCTTTGGACATACTAAATTCTCTGGAATGTAGCACTAGAGATCCTTCTTGGAGACTGTTTTACGTGTAGGGAAGTAAGTGTTGGCATCAAATGTCAATTCACTGTAAAGTTGATAATTCTGACAGTTAGATAGGAGATGGCTTCTTTGGCCAATGACTTTATCCACCCTATCAGTGAACCAAAGGAGTCATTTTTGAGAACACTAGCAAAAGCAAATGGCTGCTAAATGGTTGAAGCAGTGTCACTGCGTCTTTATTAGGCTAGACCATTTCAAAAGCTTAAAGAATCTTACTCTTCTTGCCTTTAATAGTTCACTTTATAAGGTCACAGCCATGAGGTCGTGCTTGTGCCAGCTCTGCCATATAGATGGAAAACTTGAAACATGTTCCAGCATCCATGTCAGTCGTACAGCAGACCTTTAACAGATGCCTCCTGTAGATAGGCTGTGTTGTGCACACTGCTGCAGTGACCTCAGGACTGTAAGGAGGAGAACCAGAGTGGCTTTTGCTGTAGTTCAAGTTCAAGGGCAGAGGCCACAGAAAAGAATCAAAGTTACTGACAACGAAGAAGCACACTTGTTAAGTTTCACCCTAGTGCCACTTTGAGTTTTGTGTGTGCATGGTGGGTATGACTCAGAGTGGGCCATCGTCAGTCTCGGTGCTCAGGTATTACCATGGTAACACAGAACTCAATAAAGAAGGGACTAGTGAACTGGCTTTGCCGTTTGTAGTTTCCTGATACATATTATTTCCTTTACTTCTATCTGTTTTGCTTTAGTTTTGGTTGTGATCTTAGTCTTTGACGGCTGAGCCGTATCTTCAGCTCTTTCACTTTGTCGGTAAGCTAGGGTCTCATTCTAGCCCAGCATGGTCCTAAACTCACTCACAGCCGAGGTGGCTTCCAACTCACTATTGGGATTACATGTGTAGCCTTAACAAATAGTGAGTTACTGCCTTACTAGAATTCTGCATTTCTCAACTTGAAGTAGAACACAGCACTTGTGGTAGGTTAGACAGGACCTACATTCCAAGTACCGAGTAGCACCAAGGAGAACAAGTGTAAGAGTGAGTCCATTCCCAGTGCCGGGAGTGAGGGGTGCTGTGCAAATAAGCATCAAGGTAAAGGCTTTGATTTGGACACTAGTACCCTTAGAAAAGAATTCATGTGGAAGGGGGAAGAGAGTAATTTCATATCAAGTCCCCCCAAAAGCATCTTTTTCCAGCTTCATCATGTACAGTTTCAGCATCTGCTAGAACACCGGATACAGTGCCCTGTGTATTAGAGCAGGAGCAGGATCTAAATAAAGCTGTATGTTTAATGAACACTACTTCTAAGATTCCAAGATATTCCATGCTTCCACACCAGCAGCCACCCAGCAAGTTCCCTGGAAAATGTGTGTGTGACTGGTTGACAGTGCCTAGTGCCTTGAGTTCAGTGAACAGACCAAAACCACCAAAGATGGCAGCTGAGTCTGGGGTGATCCTGGTTAGGTAGTCCGTGGGACGAGAGCTGTGCTGGGCACCCTCTAGGAGGGCTAACGATGACCTCGTCAGTCAGCTGCCATGCAGATGGTGACATGGTCACACAGATTAAACTAGGCTGTGGGAATAAAAGTCCCTCAGACAGATGACACACACCCAGGAACCAGGGTCCTAAATTCCTTACAGAAGGCCTGTTCTTTGAGCTGTGCTACTTTCTCTTTGGTCTGCTGAGTTGATGAGTCTGGCTGGTGTTGGATGGTAGACTTGAACTAGAACTTGTCCCTTATTTGTAGGCAATGGCCTGATCTGCCTCTGTTCCTTGCCATAGTTAGCTCAGCTTGACAGACACCTGGAATGGGGCAAATGCACGAGACCTGCATGTGGTTCTGACAGCCCTTTTCCCCTGTGCTTAGATTTTGTGTAGCGGTAATTACTGCTTCATGACGTCCTCCAAACATAGAATTGGCTACATTCTTGGTATCTTTGTTTGCTTCCTTTAGCTCCAACCACCGTGAATGTAACACATCGTCCAGTAACTCAGGTGACCACAAGACTCCCTGTCCCAAGAGCTCCTGCAAACCACCAAGTGGTTTATACAACTCTCCCAGCACCGACCGCTCAGGCTCCCCTACGAGGAACTGTTATGCAGGCTCCTGCTGTTCGTCAGGTCAATCCTCAAAATAGTAAGAGGCTCTTTTCTTATATATGGCTTTGAAGTGTATGTACTACTCTGTACTGGCGTAAGATTATCAGTCATACTAAGGAACATAGGAACAGCACACTCGCATGCTCTAATTAGTAACAGTGTTGTGTATTGGAAATTACTGATACCATGCATAGATCCCTGGCTAGCCTGGAGCTCACAGAGATCCACAGGCCTCTGTGTCCCACATGCTAGGATTAAAGGAGTACAACACTACATCCAGCCTTTCTTACGAGTTAAAGAAAGATATTGGACATATATGCTATAAGATTTGTAGTCTTTATATTATCTTCAATTTAACTTGTTATTATAGTACCCCATTTGATATTTATTTATGCTTTATATATCCCTGTATATCCCTGGCTGCACAGGAGCTTGCAGTGTAGCTCAGGCTGGCTTCAAACTCGCAGACATCCCTGCCTCCTCCACGCTGAGGTTTAAAAGTGTGCACTTAATGATTCCTACCTTGCCAGGCAGTGATGGCGCTCGCCTTTAATCCCAGCACTTGGGAGGCAGAGGCAGGCGAATTTCTGAGTTTGAGGCCAGCCTGGTCTACAGAGTGAGTTCCAGGACGGCCAGGACTACACAGAGAAATACTGTCTCGGAAAGAAAAAAAAATGATTCCTACCTTGTCAAATGGAAGTTAGATTGGTAAGTTGTGGCTTAACTCAGAAAAGGGAAGTTATGGTAAAGGTTATCTCAAATATTACAGGAAATTCCGTTGATTTAAATAGTAATTATGTCCTATCTGTATAAAATTAATATATGCATATTAATATCTTAAAATACATGGCTTAACCACAGAGTATAGCATATAAAAAAAGCAAGGTATATAAAATGTAATAAAAGTGAAACACAAGTGACCTTGGCCAAATTAGGAAACACAGCTTTATTGTTCTTCAATCTGTCTTTCCCTCTGCCATTCTCTCTTTATTTGTTAACATCAGTGTAGGAGTCACTTAAATATACTCATCTCACATGCACATAAGTACAGAATGTCAAAGCTAATGTATAGCTGTGCATATATATTTATAAAGTTAGAACACAAATCTAGCTGTGTTAAAAAAACTGCAATTCCATTATTAGTTACTAATTTCGAAGGGAAATTAAACCAAGTGAAGTCTTTGGATCCATAGTCTGGCTTTAAGTTTGTCAGGTTAGTAAGGATTTTCTCTAGGCAGTTGTTTGACTGGGTCATGAATGAATTCTGGACCAGTCCTGGCAGGTAGTGGGGCTCACGTACTGAGTGTCTGGCTGGCTCTAGGTTCTCTACTGTTGTTGACCTTGGTAATGTCACAGCAGTCTTTGTTGGTGTGAAGTAAGTGTCCTCAGCTAGTTAGCAGTATAAAGAGAGAACGTAGGGAGCTCTCCATAACACAGGACTGGCGGCTTTTAATCTGTCCGCACAGGCCGGAAAAGGATGTCCTGCTCCGGATTGCCTGGAGCAGGTGATGGAGGGCCAGGGAAGCAAACTCGGGTGCTCCTCACTGCTGAGCTGCCTTTGTCTCTAGCCCCAAGGACGGATGGCTTTCTTAGGAGCTTCTGTCTGAGGCTCTTAAGTCATTGGCTCCATCCAGTCTGTCTAGCTGCTGTTCCCCCTTGGAGGACACAGCCATTGTGTAGGGTTTTATTTCTAGTCCTCCTCAGGAGGATGTCTGTCTGTGCTGGTCTCCTGTATCACTGTCGTGTCTTCCTGCTTCTTAGTTCCTTCACGTTGTGCCTGCAGCCTGCAGTTGTGCGTCCCACTTGGGATAGTGTTTGTGAAAGGCTTGACTAGGAGTTGTTTTTCCTTGTGTGTAAGTCACAGCTTGGCTGACTAGAGAGTTTTCCATTGGAATTTCTCGTCTTGAAATTTTTACAAAATGTTTTTACTGTTTACAATGGCTGAACACAAATTTATAGTAAAATTTTCACATTTCCCGTATTTTTCTTTTGCAGGTGTTACAGTCCGAGTGCCTCAGACAACCACGTACGTCGTAAACAATGGACTGACCCTAGGATCAGCAGGGCCTCAGCTCACGGTGCATCACAGGCCACCACAAGTGCACAGTGTAAATGTCCGGCTTCCTTTCAGACAGCCTCAGGCACTAAGCTGCTGGAACATTCCAGTCGACCTCCTCCCTCCCTTCCTCTCCCCTCTCTCTCCATCTTTCCTCTCTTTCTTTCAACAGGGTTTCTCTCTGTAGCCTTGGCTATCCCGGAACTCACTCTGTCATAGAGACCCACCTGCCTCTGCCTCCAAAGTGCTGGGATGAAAGGCATTAGTCACTGCTGCCTGGCTGCCACTTCCTTTTAAAAAGTAATATTATCAAAGGAAGGAGATAGCTCTTTCTTCCCTCCAAGAGAGGGTCATTTTAGAAAACTTGATCTTATCATTGGGAAAAAGTACTGAGCGAGGACTTCTGCTCACTGTGTCTGACAGGGTGATGGTCCAGGCTTCTGAGGTGACAGACAGTGCCTCTAACTCAGATGTAAATTCTTCGTGTTATGACTTTGTGCTTCTAAAATCTTACTGCTGTGTTGTCATTAGTTTATCTTAAATGATGCACTGGTATTTGGGATGCATTTTGTTACAGAAAATAAAGTATTTCCCTTTAAATTTAGCCTTAAACAAAGTCATATTGTCCTGTGACAGGATAATAACTGATTTTAGGAGTACTGTAGCACATACATGAACATACATCGGATGTATGAGAGGCAGGTGCTGCTCTCAGAGAGGTGAGGTAGGAGGCCCAGAGTTCTCCGTGGGGTTGATTGTCTCCAACATGCTCAATGCCTGTCCTCACAGAGCACTGGAGGCTGTTGCTGAAGGACTTTCCAGTCTTTACTGCTGGGGACAGCTGATATTCAGAGGTTGAGTAGCCAGCCCAAGGCGGTGTGTGCTGCCTGCGAGCCACACTCCCCAGCCCTAGAATCTAGAGTTTGACAGCTGTGATTTTTATTAATCTTAGTGGAAAAGTAGTACCAGTGATTGAGCATCTCCGTTGAAGCCACTCTTATGAATAGAGTCTTAGCCATAGACTCGTCACTGTATTGTTTAGCCCTCATAATCCTATGGGGATTTGTAGTAGTACTTTTACTTTGGCAAAAAGGGAACCAAGTGACAAAATCCAAGGTAGTGTGTCATGAAACTGTCTGGTTGTTCCGTGTCCTCACCCACACTGCTGCCAGAGCCAGCCAAATCAGCTCTGCCTCTGGAGCTGCCTCTGGGTTTCCATTCTAGCTGTTTTGAGGTGCATGGCAAATTTCTGTTGTAGCTACCAAAAAATGCTTTGCTTTCTTCAGGGATCTATAACATAGTAATATAGACTAGTTTGCCCTGTTTATAATCCACCACAGCTTTTGAAAGTTTTTACTTTGTAAATCTGGAACTCTTAGTAGCTTAAACTGTTTTGCTAGAGGCATAGACTTCTAAGTTTATTTTAATGCAATTAAAACTCAGTTTAAAGGCATATTTTCAAACATTTGAAGGGAAGATTAATATAGTTTCTATATATCCATAGCCAGTTTGACCAGTTTTCAGCAGTTGGCAGTTTGGTTTTGTCTCTATCCCTTAATCCCTACAGTACGTGCTACATTTCTTGGTTTCCTTAGAGGCAGGACTCTACCTGTAACTCAGACTAGGGCAGACTCATGATCCTCTTGCCTCAGTTTCCCAAAAGTTAGCATCCCAGAGGATCCATGTACCTATGTATCCACACTTGGTTTTAAAGTAAATACCTAGTAGTATGTTTTTTTGGATGTAAGTAGTTGGGCAAACCCATTCTACTCTTGTTCCTTCCCAAGCCCCTGGCCTCAGCCAGCTTCTCTGAGCTCCTGCTAGCTGTATAGTTGTAATGAATTGAGTTGATGAAGTCACTTCAGGAAGTGATCGTTACAGGAAGCATAACAGCTCTCGGTGTTACTCCCTTACCCTTGGGCTTCTCTCAGCATGGTTTTGTCTGTTAACTAGTGAGTGTGCCTCTCCACAGATGTATGTATAATTTCTTTTCTACCAGGGATAATGCCATTGAGCATAACATCTCCATTCGAATCATCACTAACTGACTCGAGTTCCTTCCAGCTTCAGCTTCACATGCACAGCCCCGCTTTTGTTCTTTGATTAGCCCCTGTTACAGTAGGATTGGTATATTCTGCTTGTTCTTTCATAGTGTTAAGTAGCAGGTTTCCTTCTCTGGGTATTGGACTCTAGTTTGATGGTTATCCCTTAGGCGCTGTCACACCTAACTAAGCTATAATTTTTCTTGAAGATTTTCGAATAATTTGACTTGTAGTTTAGGCAGTTCAACTATATTAAGGTGTTAGAATCTAAAAGCATATATTATATTATTGGCCCTTCACATAATTCAGTAATGTATTCAAAGTATCCATACAATTAAGTATGTGTTGCTTTGCTTTGTTTGGGTGATGCATATTGAATGTAGGGCCTCATGCAGTAGGGTTAGCACTCAACTGCATCCCCACCCTGAATACAGATTCAGACGGATGCTTTGTTTCAGGAATGTTGGTTAAGGTATAACATTTTGACTCCAGAAAGTCACTGAGTACTATGTCCCACTTAGAGTCACTATGTCTGTTTTCTGGCTCTTACTGTTTTGAAAGCCTGTTATCACTGTCATCTCAAAATAGCTGTGGTGGCAATGTTTTCAGTAACTGTGAGGCTGTGCAGGATTAGGTCAACAGGGTTTTCCATGCTTCTGAATCACTGGCCATAGCCTCCTTTTCTAGATCTTTCTTTATGTGCCTTATGCCAAAGAGAGTGTTAACATTCATGTCGGTTAACCTCCCGAGTCCTCTGCCACTGCTGCTCATATCTCCTTTGAAGGGGGGGGTGGGGGGAGGGGACACGACATTTTGCCTTTTTGCGTCTGTAAGTCCTTCCTTTCGTAGAATCCCCTTTTCATCCAGACTTCCAAGCCCGGAGTCCTGGTTCAGCATTATCCATGCGTGTGCTGCTGTCTTTCTATGACAGACTAGTTTTAGAGTGAGTCTGACTGTACATGCCCATTTATATGATGCACACAACTTAAATGCTTTTCTAAAGTGAGACTCTGAGGTTAAACTGTAAGGTATTTGTTAGACATAGTTGGTTCCCTCTTGTATCAACATCTCTTCTATGATACTCCACTAGGAAGGGATTTTTTCCCCCAAGGAGAATGTAGTATTTTTGGTCTGGAAATCTGGTTGAGAAAGTTTAGCATCATTGTTTGGGGCATCACTGAATAGAACTTGCAAAGTTGGTTGTGGTTGTGGAGTTGTTAGTGTAAACTAGTGTCTCTTCACTAAGGTATCTTCTGAAATTGTTCTGTAATTGCTAGAAACCAATCCATCTCTTCTTTCGTTAGGAGCCCCCACGCCCTCTGCATCCAGCGCCCTTACCAGAAGCCCCACAGCCACAGCGTCTGCCCCCGGAAGCTGCCAGCACTTCTCTGCCTCAGAAACCACACTTGAAGTTAGCCCGAGTTCAGAGTCAGAATGGCATTGTTCTGTCATGGAGTGTCCTGGAAGTGGACCGAAGCTGTGCTACTGTGGACAGCTACCATCTGTATGCCTACCACGAGGAGCCCAGTGCCACCGTGCCCTCACAGTGGAAGAAGATCGGGGAAGTGAAAGCCCTGCCCTTGCCGATGGCTTGTACTCTCACGCAGTTTGTGTCTGGTAGCAAGTACTACTTCGCAGTGCGCGCCAAGGACATTTACGGCCGGTTTGGGCCTTTCTGTGACCCTCAGTCCACGGACGTGATCTCTGCCTCCCAGAACACTTAGACCTTGGAGTCCTTTAGCTTCCACTTTTGAAAGTTTCACATTTTGGGCTTGTTTTAATCTTGTGCATGAAATTCAATGTAAAAATCACCTTGTGCAAGATCTCCCGGACAGATGACTGTATACACTACGTTTGTTTATAACCGGAAGCAAAATAAATTCAGCCCATAAAGCAAGTCTTCCCTGAACAATTCAAACTTCGGGGTTTTGAAATGTATATTTATTCCTTGCTTTGGTTTTGAGGCTGGGGAATACGTATGGGTGTTTGTATGTTTTCCTTTCTTTGAACTTTTAAATTACTAGTTGTGTGTGTATCACAGTGTGATCTCCCATTTTCCTCTCAAATTTACCTCTCTTCCAGTAGGAAGTGTATTGGTGAGAGAACCTGAGTTGCAGAGCTGGTGTGATTCCGCCTCGAAGGGAGGCTAGAAGATTAAAGAATCTAAATAAAACCCAAAGAAAGAAAGAAAAGAAAGAAAGAAAGAAAAATATTTAGCTTAAAGTAGATGAATTTGAGCAGAGGAAACATTCCCTCTGTGTTTTCTTTGATTTCTTCTGAGTTGCTGACGAGGTGAACAATGGCCTACCCTCACCCCAAGTTCCTAATCTGGCTTCTCCTTTTGTGTTTGTGCCTTAACTACAGAAGTCCATAGACCGTGTGCCCATTAGTATAAATTTCTCTTTCAGCTTCCATTGGTTCTTAATTGCCACCAAAAATCCCATACCTTTTAAGTGTTTTAAAAGCGAGGTGTGGACGTGTGTGTTCTCATTCTCTGTGACATCACTGCATTCAGCTCCAAAGTTTTGACTTCCTGTTATGTTTTAAGAACATACTTTTATTTTTGCCCATCATTTAACTCTGCATAAAATAGGCCATATTGTTTAGGAACAAATTTCTTAGCCTGTTTCAATATCCATGTTACACTGTTAGAGAATCTGAAGGAAGTTCTAGTTCATCTCTGCCTTTCAAAGGCAGTGCATGTCAAAATTCATGGAAGACCAGGGGAGCTCACTTCCTCTGGATTCTCATGAGGTCCTTGCTGCTTTCGTCTTAACTGTTTTGCTGGTGCCAATTGGAGTCTGATTTCATCAGCTTTGGGTATAGCCTAAATGCTTTCCTTTGGGTCATTCCACACTGCAGGTACATCTGCTCACTTTACTATTTCTCATTCCTTCAAAACAAGCTCAGGCTCAGCCTTGCGTTTCCAAGGCTTGGCAACTGCAGGGAGTCAAGCAGGTACTTTCCAGACCTGACGGGGAGGACGAGCATTTAGGGATGAGCGGGGCGTTTGTGGAGTCTGAAGGCACTTTTGAGCTGTCTTCCCTTATGGTATTTTAAGTTCTATTTCCACCTTCACAAGCTGCATCGGCCATTCCCTTGTCCTGGCATTAAAAGCAGGAGCTCTGTTCCTTTGTAGTTGCCTCTGTGATGGCTTACAGAAGGAATCGTTGAGCTATGACAAAATTGTCTTTGGCGACTTCTCCGGGTGGTGTTCTGTCATCTTCAGTGTGAATTTTAGTTAATGAAGGAAGCCTGCAGTTGCCAAGGTGTCAATGCTCCTAACCTTCACTCTGAGAAAAAGGAGACCACATGAGAATCACTTTCCCACAAGTTAAGCTTGGCTAGCAGTCATGTAGCCAGGACTGCTGAGATGCATGGTCATGGGACACCGTCGCCAGTGTTACGGTAATAGGATTTGGAAAGGAAGACATTACTTTCTAACTGTGAGCACTTCTCTGTACTAAGTGTGTTTCTGTCATATGGGTACAGTGTTGGTCTTCTGTTCAACATCATTCCTGTCTAGAGTAGAAAGCACATATTCAAAATGGTTTTCACTGGCTAGTCTGCTCACTAGCTAATGAAAGTTTCTCTGGATGAATATGTTTGTTTATATTTAGTAATTATTTTATATTTACTAGTTCTTTCTTTTTTTTTTTTTAAAGTTTTCATAGTGTTCTATAATCACGTGAAGAAAGCCCAGTGGAATTAGTATTATTTTATTGTTTTGGCTTTTACTTGGGTGTTTTTTGTCAAAGGAAAAAAAAAAAAAATCCCAAATAATGGCTCTAGATGTAGATTTACTGCAGAAGATAATTACTGAAAACTCTTTATTCCAGATTGGAAAGAAGGTATAGGCAGAGACTGTAATTGTTAAGAGGAGAATACACTTGCGGCCAGTCTCCTCAGGTAATCTCTCATGATGCTTGCTTTGGGCAGCAACCATGTTAGGTTCCAGAATGTGCTCACTTATGAGGCAAATTGTAGGCGCTGAGGGGTATCGGCTTCTTATCTGCTGTCTGTGGGGGAGAGTGCAGGACTTTTTACTCCGGGTCTCTCTTCTCAAAGTATTACAAATAAACTCAATTGTCCCATTTTGGGGGATTCAAGTTTGCTACATTTTTAGCCTGACAATACTGGTAAGTATTGCCTTACTGGGAATCCTGGAAACTTGTGAAATTTCTAGATGAAGCATCAGATGTTTATATAGTAACTAGTGGTAACAGCTGTGTTTGTTACTTACTCTCTCCTTTGCACTTTGAGTACTTTTCACCCTGTTTTAAGTGTGAGTAAGCCTCTTTATGTTCTTGCTAATGGCATACAAAGACAGCGTGTTGTAACCGCTCGTCTGGGTCCCTCTGTTTCTCCAGGCTAGTTTTTTTTTTTTTTTTTAAATCTGCAGAGTGCTTTGTGTACTGTGTGATGCAGTATGACTTTATGAAAGGAACAGCTCTCTTCCTCGGAGATACTTGTCAGGATAGCATTTGCCTCACAGAGAGGTGTTCTTCCCCACCCCCACCTATGCCAGATAAAGGATACCTTTGCAAACAGGATGAGAAGCAGCATGGGATCCCAGGGCTGTCTCTTCAGAGCTCTCTTCTAGTGTTGGACAGGTGTTCTGGTGGCTTGCTCCAGTTGCTTTAAATATCCTCAGAATTACCACTTAGTGTCAGTGTGATATGGCAGGCATTTCACTTCCCATGAGTCTCCCAGTACCGTATATGATTTAGAATGCTCTATGTGGCTTCCTCTCTCGACATGCTGTGATTTCACCCCATAGGTACTACAAAGAAAGCTTCCAAGTGTCCTCCTGACTCCTCCTCAGGCCATTTCAGTATCCTCAGTATGGTAGTTTTTTCCCACTTGCCTGTGATTGGGTGGCCTGTTTGATTCCCATGGAACTACACATGTCCTGGTGGTATAGACAATAACTGTGTAATCATGTGATTCTGTCTTCCTTAATTATTTTCTGGGCAAATGGCTTTAAAAAAAATATTTAAGGGACACGGATTTGTTGGAGTAGGAAACTAATTCTTAAAACTCATCCCCTTGAGCCAGCCGAAAGGGAGGAGCCGAAGCCACTCTGCTCCCATCTTGGAATGACTTTATCATGTTTGAACTTTTGTTTTGTGTTTTATATGTAGCAATAGCTGAGTACCTATCATTTAAATATTTAAATGTTTTCTCTTTTTCTTTTTGTAAATAAGGGAACTAAGCAATCACACACCTGGGGGATCCTAGCTTGAGGATTTTATCAACCATTTCAAATGTAAATGTAAAAATAAATCCCTGTAGGAAACTCGCATCCTAATTTCTGTTTGTTGCAGTTGGAAATGTAAATAATAAGATGCTGTAAGACCCTCCTAAGGTCTAATGCTAACTGGACCATAGCAGGTTGGTTGCCCATTTTTTATTAGGTTTTGAAGGTTTTAATTTTCTTTTTTTCCTAAATGTACAGTAGAGTGGTGTCCGTTTAAGTGTTGACTGTAGTGGGGTTTGTCCAGCAAGCCTGGACTTTATACTTTGAAATAAATGACTGGGTTTTTAACATTCTGAGTACCTGACTCATTCCGAGAGTTCTCAGTCCACGTGTTTCTTTAAAAACTTCTATTTCTGTCACAAAACCCCTTGCTCCTTGTTCAGTGTGTCTTATTTATTAATCTGTTTGGCAATTCCCTGGTATTCAACCAGTTTGTTGTTCTCTGGCTTTGGAAGAGGAGGAGTTATGCAGAATTGCTGCCTGGTTAGATAGGGTTTTCAACTAGTGAGAGACTGAATGTTTAGCCTGTTGTCTATTAACAAGCGGGAAGAATCACAAACTGCCTCTTGAGCTCCCCAACCCTAGGGCTTTGCTGTTATCAGCAGGGGAAGGAGAAAGACCATGGGAAATGCAGGTATCTAATAGGCCAAGAAGGGCCTCAGCCTACCTCAAGCTCCACTGGCTAGAACTGTGATTGATGTTTGTGTCGGCTCCTTAAAGCCCGCAGGTCCAGGAGGAGAGGAGAGAGAGGTCCTACTCCGGCCCAGTCTCAATAGAGCTGAGCAGGATGGTATCAGCCGCCCAAAGAAACACACCAGGCCAGGAGTCTTGTCGAAGCAGGAACTCAACTTTTATGTAACAACCTCTTGTTTATATACACTTGGAGCATAGGAAGGAGGGTTTTGGTGGGGTGAGATGATGTAGGGGGTGGGGGAAGGGTGATGAGGGTTATGGTGTGACTGACAGGGCCAATTGCAAAGCAGCAGCTGAGCAGAGGTAGGGCCAAACAGGTCCTGTTGAGTCACTCTGGTTCAGAAGTGACTTGAGACAGGTCTCAAACTCAAGCCAGGGTTAGGCTCTCCCACAAGGCTGCAGAAAGTCAAGCCAGGCTCAGTCAAGTTTGTCCACAAGGCCCAAACCAAGGCTGAAATGGGGCCCAACATGTTTGTAGGCCTAAAAGAATAATGAACTGTGACAGGGCTTCTGTTGTCCTTTTGTGTATTTGTTTCACACATGTTTATTCTACAGCTCTCTACCATTCAGGAAATGTTTGCTGTTAAACAGAACTCTATGGAAAATGGATGGGTGTAGGGCAGTGGACCATGCCAGGAAACTTGGTACAGTTGAGTGGGTTCAGAGACCCAGGTACCCATCTCCCTGCTCTGTACCACATCCCTGGCTTGGAACACATGACCACGCTCCCCACATAGGAACATGACCATAGATCAGAACAGAGTTCTCCGTGCTAATGAGGTATTTGGATAGACCCTGGGGGTTTACCAATAAACTTCCCTTCCCGGACATTCCTTCCTCCAAAAGGTATTTAATCTCTGGTCCACCCTGAGGATGTGGTATGGACCCATTTTCCACAAGGTTCCCCATTCATTCCCCAGGGCCCTGGGCTCCCTCTCTTCCCAACTCCCGGTGACTTCCAGCAACATCTGGATGTCTAGGAGTTTAGGAAGCCCCAGTCCTGAGCTCCTCGCAGGCCCATGGGCCCCTCCATGAAAACTCTGGTTTTCAGTGGCAACTGGACCCTCGGGAGTCAGGGAGCTCCATCTCCAGCCTCAGCCTATATCGTTTCTCACTCAGGCTGTGTCCCCCACCCAAGGCTGCATTTCCCATTGTCAGTGGTGAATTGGTACTTCTCATTTCACCTGCCCAAGCAGCATTCCAGCAAGGCTGAATGTGGGACCACAGATGGGAATTTAATATTTTTTATTAAGATTACAGATGGGAAAATACAGCTAAGAGTGCCCTTGGTGTCATATTTGCAGCTTTCTGTCATCTCTATTCCTCACTTGTTGTCCTATGACAAAATGGGTTTCATGGTAACAAAATCAAAGTCAAAGACTTCTGGCATCCCCCGATGGAGTGTTTCGTTGAACCGATTCCAGTTAAAAGGTGGAAGGCCATTTTGTACCGTGGGACCACTGATGGCAAGGCTGTATACTGAGATGCAAGGAAGATGTCTGAAACCTGAAGAAAGGAGGAAAACATTTGAAAAGACCATCTAAAGTTTGTAATTTTCGTCCACTTTCTCAAAGGCATAGTGTGCTTTATTTATTTTATGTGAATGAGTATTTTGTCTGCATGGGTGTATGTGCACCACATGCCTGCAGTACCATGGAAGCCTGAAGAGGGGGTTGGATATCCCAGAACTGGAGTTCAGATGGTTGTTAGCCAGCATGTGAATGCTGAGAATCTACCAAAAATCTGTAGAGCCAGGTGTAGTTATATACAAAGCGGCTTCCTGAATTTAATATGTGGTTAGAGATACTGGCCTTATATGCCACAAAAACATCTTGGCCTCTGGCCTAACTCCTTGTGAGGAGTTAGTAAACTGGAGAGCAGCAGAGTGTCTGTTACCTTGGTGTCATAGCATCCTCCAGGGCTTGGATTGACTCCATTCAGGTCCTCACGACAGCAGATGGTACTGCAGGGATCACCCTTACTGTATTGGTCCTTCTTGTAATCTGGGAGACACAGCAGTGAGGAATAATAGGTGTGAGCTACTCGGAGATATACTTAGTCATAGTAAGCTTTTGGATCTATTCATGCCGGATCATTAAAGAGTATATCCCACTGGCCTCCCCAGCCTAGCCTGCTTCCAGATACAGACTTCTCTCTAGGATTGCCCCGTCCCAGGGCCAGCCTGCCTTAAGAACAATACCCCAAAGAGGAGAACGAGAGAGATAAGGTAAATGTGCACCACCATTTTCCAACAGATGAAACACAAACTAGACTTGGAAAGTCTTCACCAAAAGAAAGCATTTACGCGTATTTCAGCTGCCTTTGTACTTGGGAGGCGTGCTCAAGAGAGGCCAGGCAATGCTAAGGAAATGACCCTTCATGGATTATTTCTGGATTTTACATGTTTGGTTTTGTTCTTGTGTTTTCTGTTTTGGGCAGGGGATGAAAGGATTAGGTACAAAAAAAAAAAAAAATGTGTAGAGCCAGGTGTAGTTATATACACCTACAATTCCAATACTTGGGAGGTAGAGACAGGAGGATCAAGAATTGAATTTTTGAGTCTGTATCTGTGCCAACAAGGGTGTGTGTACATAAGCATACCATGGTGTGCTTGCGGCTGTCAGAAGAGAGATTGTGGAAGTCAAGTTCTGTCCTTTCACTGTGTGGTTCTAGAGGATCAGAGTCAGGTCAATAATCTGACAAGTGCCTTCATCTGCTGAGCTATCCTGCCAGCAATTTCTCTTGAGATTTCATAAAGGAGGCAAAGGTTCTATTCATTGACCAATATGTGTACAGCATTAATAGTATCCCTGAATATTGATTCAGATAATTTCTTATAACTCCCTCTAGTACAGAGATGATAAACGTACATAGATTCTTATTTCACAGGGGAGAAAAGAAGTTTTGCAGAATGACTCTTGAGAAATAAATGTGCTACATACCGTTGTACCGCATGATATATTTCATGGAATCCATCCCAATCACGTTTCCTTGGTCACGCCTGAAGATTTTGGCACGTGGAGCTAAGTCATAAGAGTAGTCCAGGCCCAGCTTGTGAACCAGCAGTGGATAGCCGCTCCAGTTGTAGATCGTTTTGTGAAAAGGAATATTGTAGGAAGACCAATATCCTGATTTGGAATGGAAGAGAAATGTGGGGTGTAACAGAGGGAGATGGGAAGAAAAGGGGAACAAAAGAAAAAAGTTATTTAGTGCTGGTATATTTGAAAATTACCACATGTGTAATGACAAAATGAAATAGCACAGGAAATAAAGCTGTGACTGAACCTGCAGGCCACAGAGTCCCTGCTAAATTTCCAGAGGAAAGGGAAGAAGAGCATACGAAGCCTTTGGTTTTCACTTCAACTTGTTAATATAATCTTAGAACCCAGAGTGTGACATCCCTTCCTATGGACCAAAAAAATGAAGGATGGTGCAGTGTTCTGGGAGCCACCTGAGGTCCATCTGCTGTGAAGGATGCTGTGCAGAGGCCCACAGATGCTCGTCACACTGATGGAAGACACCGAGCTGACATCAGGAAACCCAAGTTGTAGCTAGGTTCTTGGATGAATAATTAGGTCTTAGGCACTTAACCTTCCATTTCCGCCTGCCTTTTGCGGGTAGTAGGGAAGGAGTGCCCATCATGGGTGGGCATGGGGTGGGGGGTGCTCTCTCATGTTCCAGCAGACTTTTTAACTCCTAGAACTGAAAAACATTTCACAGGACCCATGATCGTTCAAAACTCTGTACCTCAAGCCACTAAGCACTAGACGTGTGAAACCAATTCTCGGATCATCTTGGATTACACCAGCCTAGGTTATTGCCTACTGAACCATCAGTTAAAATAAGGGAGTTTCTAGTCATTATGGGAATCAGTATGGAGATTTCTGTGATATGCTCCAGCTTGATAGCTCCTGGGAATTCACATCTTAAATCAACATACCACATTGACACCTGGGCATCCGTGTTTACTGTAGTACTGTTTATAGCAGCTAACCAATAGAACTACTGTCCAGCAACAAACAAGAAAATACGCCATTTATACTTGGTAGAGTTTATTCGACCATAAAGAAAATTTCATCTGCAGGGAAGGATGCATCGGAAGATGATCATATGAAGGGAAATGAGCCCAACTCAGACAATATGTTTCTGTCTGCTTCCTCTCTATACATGATGTGAAAGTAGAATTGAACCTGTTGATGAAGGGAGGGGCTGGCAGGAAAGGGAAGGACGGAGCAAGGGAGGAGTATGTCGGATGGATGAGGTCAAAGAGCATGAGGGACTTGAATGAAAATGTCTTGATGAATCCCATCACTCACAGCACATCTATTCCAATTAAGAATTTGGAGTTTCTCTACTTGAGGAAATTATTTCCTACCTCTGTTTCTCTTGGCCCTTGTATGTCTTTGTCCCTTTTCACTACTGTGTAGGAATCTCCTAGTCTACTACAGTAGGGACAAAGCAGGTTTTTAACCTTGCTGGGGCACAGAACCAGCACCAGGAAGAATGGAGATAAGGACAACATTGTAAATTATCTGAGGAGACAGACTGCTTGCTAGGATATGCCTAGATTACAAAGACTCAGAAGCAACACTGACTGGATTCAAAGCCTAGCTCCAAAATTGGACAAACTGTTTCACCTCTCTGTGCCTTAATGTCTTCATTTCTATAATGTCAGCAAATGCTTTATCTTGACATCTGTGGTGGTCTGCATGTGAAATGTTCCCATAGGCTCGGATATTTGAACGCTCGTTTTCCCATTGTTGGTGCTGTCTGGGAGGTTATGGGACCTTTAAGAGGTGCAGCTTTGCTGGAGGAAGTATATTCGTGGGGGTAGACTTTGAGGGTTTCTATTCTGGCCCTACTTTCTGTGTGCTGTGTCTGCATCCTGATTGTGACTAAAGATGTAATCTCTCAGCTTCCTGTTCCTGCAGCTGCCACGCCTCCCCACCATGGTGGACTCACTCTCTCTGGAACCGTGAGCCGAAATAAACTCTTGTAAAAGTTACTTTTCCTCGTGGTCTTTATCACAGCAACAGAAAGGACTCCAGGACCACACAAATGAGCCTTTCTTTGAAAGGATCACTGTAGACACTAAATGTAAACAGCTGTGGGACTTTCAGGTGTGCCAGTCTTAGTAATAAATTATTGGTGATCAATACTATAAGAACAGATCACCCCAAATAACAATGTTTTATACTTCACCGTTTCATAAAGCCTCATAATCTACAAAAGCATTTACAAGAGAAGCTTACTTATTCCCAGATTAACCTGGTGATGTTTAAGCATTACCAGCTCCTCTTGTGAGGAAGACACTGCTTAGCACGGTCAGTTGCCTGCTTTGGCTCTCAAAGCACCCCATCCTAGAACTGCTTGCAAAAGCTTCCAGGACTCTCTTGTTTTGTTTTCAATTTAAAGTAACTTTATTTGATCACATTTCCTGTTTCTTCTAGAGCCTTTTATCCTCACAGTGGAATGGTAATATGATACTATTCTGGAACTTTCCTCTGAAGATCAAACAATAGAACATAAGGAAAAGACCCAGAAGAGAGACCTATGGGTCGCTATCAGATATCCTACATGTCAGATATTTAAAATGCAATTCATAACAGTACCAATATTACAGTTATGAAGTAGCAATGAGAATAACTTTATGGTTGAGGGTTTCTACCACGTGAGGAACTGTGTTAAAGGGTCGCAGCATGAGAAAGGTTGAGGACCACTGCTCTAAGGGGACCTAGAGACATTTTCCTCTGGGGTGTAATTGATAAGTCACTCAAGCTACTATCCTTCACCGTAATTATACTTGGTGGGTCCCCCATGTGTAAAAAAAAAATAAGCCATGAAGGCAGAAGAGACTGGCTGGGAAGGGAAGAGGGATTGGGATGGGGTGGGGTGGAAAGGGTGAGGGAGATGTTAGAAGCTACACACGTGTGAGATCCATTGCCTCCGCAATATATACCAACGGGAAGTCTTTTAGAAAGAGTCAGTGTAGGAAAGTGGCCAGTCTTCACGTTTTGACTGCAGAAGTTAAACGGGTCCTGATTTAAATCCCAGACTTGCCTTTACCTTCATTTCCTCCCTCCTTCACCTGCGGGCTTCTGTTGCATGCAACATTGTTTCCTTTCCTGCCTTTTGTGTTCAGCCTGCCCCCTCTCCCATCATGCCCTTTGCCTTTTCTCAATAGACTTTTCAATGCACCCTGTGAACCGACAGAGCTCTACATGTTTGCATTTCCACCAAGGCTCAGTGGCCAAATAAGCAATTTTCAGGACTTTTCAGGTGTTCGTATAGCAATGACATATGTATATGATATGATAATACGTTCTCATGGGAAACCCCTCATAATGAAGATAGATATTTATCCTTATGTATCATAATGTGTGTTTTGTGATCTAGTTATGAAGTTCCCTATTCCCAGACTCTCATGTACTCAAAAGGTTTGCTCCCTAACTGGTGATACCATGGAGACGTCATGGGTCGTGGGTATCAGCTTTACTGATGAAGTACTCACAGGTTTGTCTGTCCCTAAGTGGGTTATTAGGAGATTGGGCCTAGATGAAGGAAGTACGCCATTGGGGTGCGTGTGCTATGTGTGGTCTTTGAATGTGGTACCTTGACCTGGGTTATCCCGGTGCCTCTGCTTCCTTACCACTGTGGTGAGGATAGTTTTCCTCTACCACGTGTGCACACAGGATGCTCTTCCTCACCAATGGTCCAGAAAACACAGGCTGAGAAAGTGACTCCCAGGAAACTCTGCCCCTTTTAAGTTATCATCATGAGATTTGTCACTGAGACAGAAAAAAAAAAAAAAAATGACTAGCGTGATAAGCAATGTCTTTAGGAGGGGACAAAGGCAATAAGAAGACAGCTAAAGCCCATATTGGCAGATTTGGGGGCAACTCTTTTTCCTACCAAATTAGTTCAGTCTGAGTCATCTTTTTCTACCAGATAACTTAGTACCAAAACGATAACTTTTGGCATTAGAGTTCTGGGATTTTAATAGTAGGTGATTGGTGGGTCTGCATCAGGACTGTCCAAATTTACATTTGAAGAGAGTAAGGTTTGGGGAGTTTGAGTCATTTACCTGGGACTTTGAGAAGCCAAGATTCAATCCCTGGGCTTCACTTGTCTGGGATATACCCTTGGTGGCCACAGCCAGCAGTCTGAGCCCTCACACTCATGGAGCCCTCTTTAGGTCCTACCAGGCCCGGTACTTCAGACCTTATTCCAGATCCTTCCATTCTGGGCTCATGTCCTTTGCTATACAATGCTCCCGAGTTTCTAGAGAGAAGCAATTTGGCATCCTTGCTTTCCCAGCCTGAGTCAGAGTAACGCCCCACAGATGAGCCCAGTGGAACTTACAGTGTAACCTTCACAATTCCAGAAAGGAGGCAATGTTAGAGCTATGAGAGGTCAGAGGTCAGGAGGCTTGACGACATCCCAATCTCCCACGAGAGGATGAAGCGCTCTCTCACATGTTTGCTGCGAATGATGCTTCTTTACTGGGATACTTATGAATGACACCCCACCAACCACTCGCGCACAGCACATCCCCCATCAGATCCACTCGTTTTAACTTTCAACCTGATATGACCTAGAATCATCTGGGCAGAGAATCTCGAGGAGGGATTGTTTAGATCAGATTGGCCCTTATGCACATCTGGAGGACAATTGTCTTAACTGATCTGGGAGGACACCTGTAAGTGGTGTCACGGTAGCATGCCCTGGATCTGGGCCCCGGACTATAGCAGAGCAGAGAAAGCTGCCTGAGTGTGTACATGCCCTTTCTCTCAGCTCTTGATTTCAGATGTGATATGATCAGCTGTTTCTAGTTCCTGCCTTGACTCGACCACTGCCATGGTGGACTGTAACATGGCATTGTGAGTTTTCCATCGCTACGATGTTGTTTTTTTCCTCAGGGTATCACAACAACAGAAAATGAAAGCAGCACGCATGTATTGGCACACAGGCCTGACAGAGTAGGAGGAAAAGGTACCTTTTCTTAGGACATTGGTTTGGTCGGAATATTCTACATAGGTAGGGATTTGTTCCACGATATAGAGAGTGCCTCTGTCAAGGCTCTTTCTGATGGTCACTTTCTTCAGGTCCAGGACCATGTACTGGTTGTTGTAGGTACCTGAAATATTAGGAGACACAAAGGCAACATGGATATGCCTCAACTGGTTAACTGGTTAATAACTTCAACTGATTAGCAACTGTAAGGCTAAACATAGACACATGCCCTTAGGATGCACAGAAACACTTACCAGAGTTGAACCTTGAAAATATCTGTGCCCATTCCTTACCACCCTCTGCCATCATGTTGGCCACACGGACTCTTTGCCAGGCCAGGAGAGTCTCCGGTACCACCAACTTCAGCAGGGTTTTGTTATACACACTGTTGGTGGTCTGCAGCAGTATCAGGCCGCTGCTAAGAATGTAAAAGTCATCCAGAGATTCCAAGAACCCTAGAAGGAGACAAATGCACAGGTCACCGCATGTCCACATGGTCCACACAGCTACCATCAGCACAGGGCTTCACATAAGCAGTGGGTCTGGCAAAGTTGCAGCTATAGTTTTCTCTGTAGCAGGCACTCCCAGCTTTGGCCCAGCTACTTGGTAGTTTATTGAGCTGCTGTGTACACAGGGTGCCAGTAGAGCCCACAGCCTTCTAGATTGTCAGAGAAACCTGGATTTCTGAGGTGTGTGTGTGTGTGTATGCATATGGATGCAAGGGATAGGTGGTGTGTGAATATTTATAAACAACAGACAGAACTAGATCCCTACTTGGCAGGACTTTGCAGAACTTGTAATTCAAGAGGATTGGAGTAGGAACCATTGCTAGGCAGGTAAGAATATAGATATCTTTCTTCTAATGTGTTCTTTACAAATTGTATTGGAGTCTATATGATTTTTCGCCATGGATGAATCTACATGTCTAAGTCTTTGACACCCTGGTTCATGGAGCCTTCTAAACATTGGAGACAGTGCAGGCTTGTGTTGAGTCTGTGCTGGATGAGTGTAGACAGGTAGCTCAGACCCAGCTGGAGCCGTGGGAGGACTGAGCATTGTCAGCCATTGACAGAGGTCCGCAACTGAGAGTGTTAAAGGAATGTCTGAGAGCCCAGTGGTAGGCTAGGCACTGGAGAAGCCAGACTCCGTCCACTGTGTGCACACAGAGCGAGGTACCAGTTATAAGAAACGGACTTTCACAGACAGGGAGTCTGCTGCCACCCTTACCTTGGACTTTCCAGTGTCTAGAACTGCAGGCAACAGTTCTATTTGGAGATGACCACGTCTAAACTCCATCATGACAGAGCAGACCGACATAGGCTCAAATGTCTACCTTTTTATAACATCTCCATCTTTTTTGACATATCTGAGCATTATTATCTATATTTTTATCATCTAAACTGTTAATCACTTTTAACATTTTGTCTTTGTTATTTATTTATAGTCAGTGTATCTTGTTGTGCGTATGTCGTGTGGGCAGATACTTGTGTGATACAACTGGAGGGCAAAGAACAACTTTATGCGGCTGCTTCTTGTCCTGATTGTTCTTTGTTTGTTTGCTTTTGTCAACTTGACACAAATTTGGACATATCTTGGAAGACGGAACCTTATTTGAGAATATGCCTCTGTCAGATGGCCTGCAGGCAAACCTGTGGGCATCTTCTTGATTATTATTAATTTTTTTTTCTGTCTTTTCGTGACAGGGTTTCTCTGTGTAACCCTGGCTGTCCTGGAACTCACTCTGTAGACCAGGCTGGCCCGAACTCAGAAATCCGCCTGCCTCTACCTCCCAAGTGCTGGGATTAAAGGCGTGAGCCACCACTGCCCGGCTATCTTCTTGATTATTGATTGATATGAGAGGACCCAGAAAACCACAGCTGATGCCATCTCTGGCCTGGTGGCCCTGGTGTGTATAAGGCAGCTAGCAAGCCAAATCCCTCTACTGTCTCTGCTTCAGTTCCTCCTTCCACATTCTTGACTCAAGTTCCTGCCCTGATGTCCTCAATGCCTGACTATAGGCTATGAGCTGAAAGAAGCCCTTTCTTCTCCAAGTCGCTTTTGGTCCTGGTGTTCATCTCAACAGCAGAAACTAACAGTTCTTTCTTTTTACCTTTCCATGGGTCCCAGGGTCTGACCTTAAACCGTTAGGATTTCAAAGCAAGCCCTTGTACCGACTGAGCAATCTTGTTGGCCCTAAGTATTACAGTTTTGCGGTATTTAATTTAATTTTTAAAAATTTTATGTGTATTAATGGTTTGCCTGTATGTATGGATATATGGATGTATATATACCATAAAACACATATGTGCAGTGCCTGAGGAGGCCAGAAGAGGGCATCAGGACCCCTGAAACTTAGTGTTACAATTGTGAGCTGCTGTGTGGGTTCTGGGAAACAAAACCAGGTCCCCTGTAAGAGCAGCAGGTGCTCTTAAACACTGAGCCATCTCTGGGGGCTCCCTTGTTTTGGTTTGTTAACTAAAAGGTAAAACTGTGCATATCTATGGGATACATCTGATATTTAAATAAATACATATTGTAAATGGCTAACTCAAACTCTTTGATATATATGCTTCTTAATATTTTTTCTTTATGCCAACTTCCTTTTCTTGCCGAAAACATTAGCCTTTTTGTATATGTTAATGTCTAAAGAAACAGGAATTTTATGATTTTTCACCCCAGAAAAGGAAAATAAATGCCTTTCTTTTCGTGTACAAAGAGTACTCATACATGAAACACTTGAATCCCCACCCGCCATGATGCGTATCATCGTTTAACTTCTAGGAGCTTGGAATGGGCCAGGGAGGGCTGGAGTCCAGGAGAGGGGTTACATCAGGCTAAAGTCTTGGAAGCATGGGCAGATGTGGTGGTCTCGTCTGTAGTCCCAGTGCCTCCGAGATGGGAAAAACAGATCAGGATTTGAGGGTCGTCCTCAGCCACGTGGCAAGTTCAAGGCCAACTTGGGTCACATGAAACTTTTATATGCCTCAACAAATGAAAACAAGGGACAAGACAACTGAATTTCAGTTACCTGCACAGCTCACTCCAAACCTGGCAATGGTCACTTCGCCTCTGACAGCCTGAGACTGCATGACATCACTCGACTCTCACAACCTGTTTAATCTCCAGAGTTTCGGAGTAAGGAGAGTGTCTGACTGACTTAATGAGCTTCTCCAAGGCTGGGTCAGCTTACACAAGAGGGTTCGGAGCAAAAATGAGTTTCCTACTCCAGGGTGCAGGCTTGATGGCACGTTTGAATGCAGTTTTAGTGAGTACCCTCTCTGGGAAGACACAGGCTGGATATGGGACCGACAGTGGGACAGTTTTCAGGGACATCTCATTCATTTCTAAGTTCCTTTTGCAGTGCTCAAACTACAATCAAGCATGGCCACTGTGGGCGAGCCCTGTAGCAGGAAGATCCTTGCCAGTAGAATGCAGGTTTGCAAATTCCCTCCTTGCTGTAGTACCCTCGCTGTACACAAGAGGGCAGGCGTTCTTTTGTGAATGAGTGCCTGAGGGGTGTACTCTCATTTGTAGAGTAAGGGTTAAGAGACCAGAGGTTAGAAAAACACAGCCTGCCTAGAGTTCTTAAACGAAAGAAGAATTGGTTTGCAAAAGCTACTTGGGGAGGGTGACTCTAAATTGTCAAGCTTAAAGACACCAAGCAAAAGACTAAAGGAGGATACAAAGTTGCAATGCTTGGCCCTAAAGAGAAACATTGTTCCTGTCGATCCTAACCTCAGATCATTATCAGCAAGGGGAAAAGGGAGAACCCCCAGCGTCTTATAAACACCCACCCTCAGATAAAGTCCCATGGTAACTTTGTTGCTGAGGTTAAGAAATAGTGAGCCTTTCCAGTAAATACGGCCCCCTTAAGGGCCAGTGAGGTGAGTAAGCAGAGAAAGGCACTTGCCACCAAGTCTGACGATCTGAGTTCTATCCCTGGAACCCACTCGATGGAAACAGAGCCCCCACTCCTAAGAGTTGTCTTCTGACCTCCACATGTATGTTATGGCATGCACATACACATATACTACACACACACACACACACACACACACACACACTATGGCACACATGTCACGACATTAGCTGAGACTCATAGAATGTTGGAACTCATGGAACCTTAAGTGGCCGCCTCCAGTAGCCAGGCAGGACCCCCAGTGGAGGAATAGGGACACCAACCCACCCACAAAACTTTCTACCCAAAAATTGTCCTGTCAACAAGAAATTCAGGGACAGAAATGGAACAGAGACTGACAGAATGGCCAACCTATAACCAGCCCAACTTGAGACCTATCCCATGGGCAAGCACCAATCCCTGACACTATTAATGATACGCTGTTGTGCTTGCAGTCAGGAGCCTAGCATGACTGTCCTCTGAGAGACTCCACCCAGTAGCTGTTAAATTTATTGAAAAAAATAGTGAATAGTGTTCATGCATCTATGGCACTTGGGGCTCCTCACTCTGGAAGAGTGGTAGCCATTTTTTGATCTATACACACACACGAACACACACACACACACACACACACACACGATAAACTACTTAAAACTAGTGAACAGCAAGTCAGGAATCATCTCAGACAGGCCTGTAACATGGTTCTTCTCTAGCTGCACAGACCTGACGGGGGGATGGGAACAGATGTACAGTCATGCAAAAGAAAACACTTCACACACACCATGAAGAGACTGCAACAGGAACAAGCAAAGTGACTCCTGGGAGCTGCGTACGCCAGGAGTAGTCGGGGGAACACTGAGCGGCCAGTTCATCCAGAGGAGAATAGCAAATGGCTGGCAGGATTGCTGGACCCGAAAGGGAAGAAGATGCTCTGAACCAGGTGGTGGAAGATGACTAAGACAGGTGTGTCCCTCAGAAGACATCGAGTCCTGGGACAGTGCCAAAGGAGATAAAAACACACCCAAAAGGGAGGCTAAGAAAACCAGAATCAAGCACTACAAAATCTGCCTGTAATCCTTCGAAACCAGTGCCCTGCTTCTATTCTTCCTTCGTCCCTCCCTAGAGTCAAGCTGGGAACGTGTCCCTGTGCTCACCTGTGAATAATTTGTATAGATTTTTCAGAGTCTCCAAGATCAAAGAGGTAACACGAAATTAGTAAAAGTATTTACCGTTCATTAAATAGTCACAGCATACATCTATTAAAGGGACAACTTTAAAATCTAGGCAAGTAACCACACTGTGGACCTTGGAGACTGACTAAATTCTCCGGGGCTTGGAACATTGGATTTCGTTTTCACATGTGTCTATTGCAAGGCTTTGGGGACCACAGAGGCAGCTGGTGGCTCCAAGCATGGGCTCTGGTACCACAGGTGAACATCACCCGGGAGCTATTCTAAATACCCCTGCCTGGGAATAAGAAAGACACCGTTTGCGGCCATCCAGAAGGCTCAGTGGGTGAACATGCTATTACACAAGCCTACTGGGCCAAGTTTGATCCCTGGAATCCATGAAAAGGTGGACAGAGAGAGCTGATCATACCACATTGTCCTCTGATGTCACACACTCATGGTGGCACTTAAGAAAGATGTATTCCGAGTGGTAACACTGTATGTGGGCTTCCAGCAAATTTCCCTGAGAAACATGAGGGGAAATTTATTTTCTGTGGTTTGTATTCGTGTGTATCTAGGTGGAGACAGACCCATTGTCACCAAGAACACACACATGTGGTAAGACACACTCAGGATGTCACAGAAAGCCTCCATGACAGGCTATTAAGCATGCAACCCCAGGATTATCATTATTGGATTTAATTAAAGACAGTTTGAATGGGTTCCAGCTTTTGACCGCAAGCACCCTCCTCACAACCCCAGGCTGGGTTCAGTTTCCTCCCTTGTAGCTATTTCTGTTCAATGCAAACTGAGCCATTTCAGGAATGAGCATAGTCAGACATACTGTATTTAAACCCGGGACTCAGTGTGGTTGTATGACTTTGATCTATCTGTATAGCCTATTTAACTTCTCTCAACCTATTTCTATCTTTAAGGAATAATAATAAAAAAAATACCATTGGTTATTTTTGTTTGTTTGGTAGAAATTAAACGACCTACTCTGTGTAAGACAAATGTTTATCAACATGTCACAGAGCCAGGCACATAGTAGGGAATTGGGGAAAAAAAAATATTTCCTTTTTACGCTATAACAGAAGAACATAAACAACCTTTATAGCAATTAATTTAAGCCTTGAATGTGGCCTAATTCTCATAGTGCTTGGCAGGTCCCATCTATGACCCCACCCCTTCCCACCCCCTCCCCCCTTTCTTTCTTTCTTTCTTTCTTTCTTTTTTTTTTTTTTTTGGTTTTTTTTTTTTTTTTTTTTTTTTTTTTTTTTTTTTTTTTTTGGTTTTTTGGTATTTTGAGACAGGGTTTCTCTGTGTAGCCCTGGCTGTCCTGGAACTCACTCTGGAGACCAGGCTGGCCTGGAACTCAGAAGTCCGCCTGCCTCTGCCTCCCAAGTGCTGGGATTAAAGGCGTGTGCCATCACCGCCCGGCTCCCATCCCCTTTCTTGTTCCCCACCTTCTTTTTTTTCTTTTTATTGAGACAAGGTCTTACTAGGTAGCTCTAGCTCTCCTGGAAATCACTCTGTCGACCAAGTTGGCCTTGAATTCACAGATCTACAGGCCTCTGCCTCCTGGGTGCTGGCATTAAAGGTGTGGGCTTCCATGCTACTTCTAATCAGAATTGCTATGAATGTTCTAGAAAATGGCCAACTCTGAGAAGAAACTGAACAGCGGCACAGTGCTGGTTAAGCATGAGATCGAGACTTCCTTCCCTCAGGGTCCTCACTGCGCGTTACCCCTTACACTTCGATCCATAAAACTAAAAGTTTAGTCCTGAGACTTCCTGTCTTAGGTCTTGCCTGTGTATGGAGACAGGGTCAAAAGAGCAGTAATTCAGGTGAACTGAAGTCCCGTGGCTGAGACTTAATCCAGTTACAATGCTGCCTTTCAGAGCAGTAAGGAGGCCAGTGGAAGGAGCAGCCGTAACGCCAGCACTGAGGAGTTAGAGCAAATAACAGAAGAGAGGGATGGAAAAATATTTGAAGTGTAAGTGCTGAAATCTTGAGAGAGGATGAAAAAGTATCATTTTACAAATCCTATAATCTCAACAAGCTCCACAGGAATAAACACAAAGAAAAACAAAACCAGCAGTCATATAGACAAATATAAAATAATGGCAATTTACTTCAATCTGAATATATGTAATCCTAATTTCACTAGAAGATGCTTGAGTAAAAAAATTATATACATTATGTGCACACACACACACACACACAGAAGAATGATTACTATCACAGATTTCTATTATTTATTCATTTGAGACAGGGCCTCTTGTACCCTATGCTAACATTCAACTTACTACATAGCTGAGGATGGTCTTGAACTTCTGATCCTTCTCCCTCCGAGGACTAGTGTTATCAGCAAAAGCCAGTTTATGTGGTGCAGGGGATTGAACCTAGAACTTTCAGGCACTTTGCCAACTGAACTATATCCCCAACCCTACCCGTGTTTTTTATACATATATAAATGAAATATTAACCTGAAGTGAAGTGTGAGTTAAGGAAATATGCTACAGTCCCTAAGTGAAGTGTGAGTTAAGGAAATATGCTACAGTCCCTAAGCAAGCAGCAATAATGACAATGCAATACAAAGAAACCAACTTAGGTATTAACTACAGAAGTTTCTAGATTCGCTTATTTTATGTGTCTGAGTTCTTACCAGCATGTGTATATGTGCACCAAGCCCATGCCTGGTGTCTGTGGAGTTCAGCAGAGGATATTAGATCTGAGGCTGGAGTTGTGAGCTGCCACATGGGAGCTGGCAACCAAGCCTCTCTCCTTTGCAAAAGCAGCCAGTGCTCTCAAGCTCTGAGCATCTCTCCAGCTCCAAAGAGCGATTTTTTAAAAGAACATTGTGTTAAAATGCTTATAATGTGGAAAAAAGAAACAAGAGAGATGAAATAAAGAAACTAAGTATCAAGATGGCCTGCTTCAGTCCAAATATATTACCTTAAATCTATGGGCCAAGCAGGACTATGAAAGCACATCGTTGTTAGTTTATAGTTTTATGTACTCTTGATAGAGCAAAATCAGCTATCTTAGCTTGTAAAGTAAATAGAAGGAAAAAAAATGATAAAATGGAAACAATAAAGAAGAAAATTGGCAAAGAATAGGAAATAAATTAATAGAACTCAGGTTTGGCTCTTGGGGGAAAAAAAAAACAACAACAAAAAACCTAATGCACGAGATCAATACAAACTAGTGTGATAATGAGAAGGACCAGGAATACGACTGCCCGTCCTATGGATGACAAAATGTCAGGGACACATTTAACTTCCTATCAAAAAACCCTAGAATAGGAGAAAAAAAATCCTTAACACAAATTCAAGAAAAAAAATCCTTAACACAAATCACTAGAGCTTCTATCAATGAAAGAAACTAAATTCCTGAGAATGTTCCAGAAACATTCCATGCCTTAGTGACTTCACTGGTGAATCCTACTGAACACTTAAGGGAGGAAATCACACCAGCCATTAGAAGCTTCTTTACAACATTTAAGAGGAAGGACAATTTTATGTTCGGGACATACTGACCCTGCTGCTAACGCTATGATCTCAAAAGGAAAACATAGCAGTATCTCTAGCTCTTGGATATAGAAAACAAAAGCCCTTAACAACACGTTGGTAATTTGGAATAAAAAAAAATAAATTGAGTTGTTGGGACAATACTGTTGCGCATTGTGTGAAGATTGTCTTTGTGTCATTCAAATGCTCTCTGTCTTTGGTGTTGTTCACATGGCTGCATCACATTTTGTCAACACTCCCCCTCTCACTTTCTGATTGGTTTATTAGAAATCAGATGGCCTATAAGCAATGGAGGAGAGAATGAGAGGGACATCTGGCAGAGATGGGAACTTTGGGAGAGAGTCAGATGTGGAAGAATTTGCCATCCAGGTGTGGAGGAAGAAGCAGGTTGCGACTAGAGACTTAGAAGTAACAAACTATGTGGCAGAACGTAGAATAGAATAATGAGATTAGTAAGTTATAAGGGCTAAGTGAGAATAAATCTAAGCCAAGGCCTTCCTTAAGCATTCATAAAAATATAAGCCTCTGCGTCGTTATTCCGGACTTGGTGGGCATAGAAAGTCCTGTTATTTTGAATAATGAATCATGATTAGGATTAACCTAGGCATGTTAAACTGGCTTAATGTCAGACAATCAATAGACAGAAATCAATCACCATGTCCGTAAAAAAGAAAAGTCATGTGCTCTTCCCAATAGGTGCTGAGAAGGGATTTGGTAAAATTAAAAACAAAACCTTCATTGACAAAATCTCCCAGCATAGTAGGAGGGAAAGGAACACGTTAGTTCCACCATAAATGCACGACAGAAAGCCCATAGCTAAAAAAAAAAATGAAACCTGTGGCTGAAACCTGCATCTTTGTCCCCTGACAGCAGGAGGCAAGTGAAAGTTTTCATCCAACTTAGTCTGCATCAACCCAAAGATCTTCTCCAGGTAACCACAGGAGGGGGTGGTCATCAAAGGTACATACGGGACAGAAGGAGGAAATTTCATTTGGAGACGACAGTCCCTTGTGGATAGAAAATAATCCCAAGAAATCTACAAAATCTCCTACAAGTAATAAATGATGGAGAGAAGTCTAGGGCTGTAGAGAAGCCAATTCACAGACCTCAGAGCTTTGTTGATAGGTAAAGCCTGAAGACCTGAATTCTAGCTTCAGACCCCGTGATGGAAAGAGAAAGCTAATTCCCTCTAGTTATTCTCTACACAGACAAGTAGCACGAGAACACGGTACCTACAATGAATACAGAAAGTTCTCAGGGACATAAATAACAACGTCATCCCAGTCTCCATAGCGACTGTCAAGCCAGCCGGGACTACATAATAAAATCCGGTTTCAAAAATAAAGTAAAACAAAACAGTAAAAGCACTGTCTACAAAGTGTTTTGTTTGCTTTTGTTTTTTGAGACAGACTCTCACTGGGTACCCTAGTTTTTCGCCTTTAGTGTAAGCTAGTCATAATCCTTCCCTTCTAATAAACAGAAGGTGGCAGAAGTGGTCATGTGACCTCTGAGTCAGGTCACAATAGGCAGGCCAGCTTGCTCTCCTGTGTCACCTGACTTGGCGGAAACCAAGCACCCTGTCACGGAGACACTTAGTCACCCCTGAGGAGAGTCTAGAGTGAAGAGGAAGGCGTGTCAGCTGACACACCAGCCCTGTGAGTGCCCTTGGGAACCCCAAGCTTCAGTGAAGCCACTTGCACGTCCAGCCCTGCAGGTCCCCAGTCTCTGTGACTTCTGGATGACATTTAGACATACTTTCCTCACTGAATCTATCTCAGTTTCTGGTCCACAAAATCCATGAGATGCTAAATGACTAATGCTATGTTACACTGCTGGGTTTTAGGGCTCTTTGTTACGTAGCAGTCGGTGATCAATAACTAATACACACACACCAATGTGTGATGAACAATTGGAAGAAGGAATTTAAAAATTCATTTTGATTACAGTACCATCAGAACTTATTTAAGAATAAATTTAATTAAAACCATATGCCCAAGTTTCTTTTTACTTTTCTTTTTTTTTTTTTTCTTTCTTTCTTTTTTTTTTCCGAGACAGGGTTTCTCTGTGTAGCCCTGGCTGTCCTGGAACTCACTCTGTAGACCAGGCTGGCCTCGAACTCAGAAATCTGCCTGTCTCTGCCTCCCAAGTGCTGGGATTAAAGGCGTGCGCCACCACCGCCCGGCTGATGCCCAAATTTCAATATGGTCTAGGGTCCATGAAGGGTCTATAGAAGTCCTACTACTGTTCCTGGGAACAGTAGCACCTTTGGGAGGTGGGGCCTCAAAGGAGAGCCTTGTCACTGAGGCCAAGCTGACTCATGCTTCTCATGGTCTCTTGACTGTTCTTGAGGAGGACTAAGGGCTTTCCTCCCTCTGCCCTCCTCCCTGTTCGTGGGTTGAGATGCAGTGGCTTTGAACCATCATGTAATGCAGCTCAGAGCTAAGCATTTGCAAACCCTGTGCTGGTGAACACACAAATTTACATGCTAAGCTAACCACTTATTCTTCATAGAGCATCAGGCATTTCATTTTTTCCATCTGTCTGTCTATCTGTCTGTCTATTATCTATTTATCTACCTATGTCTGTCTATCTATCTATCTATATCTATCTATCTATCTATCTATCTAATCATCTATTTTTTAAGAAAGAGAGTCTATGTACCACTAGTTGGCCTGGGACTCACAGAGATCTGCCAGTCTCTGCCTCCTGGGTGTTGGGGTTAAAGATATGTGTCACTATGCTTGGCCAGGTATCTCGTTATAGTGGTGGAAAACTACTTCACACTGTAAACCGTCATCCATCTACTTAAATGACTACACACGCTCAAGTCAATTGCTACGGATCCAGTATTTACAGTGACCTGGTAGATATTGTTCTGCTGTTTTGTGGTAAGGTCTAATATAGCCCAGGCTGCCCTGAACTCCTAAGCCTGCTTTCTCCACCTCCCCAGTGCTGAGATTATAGGTAAATACCACTACACCCAGCTTCAGATGTAATCTTTTTAAATACCAACACTTGAAGGAATAATTCCATTAATTATTAGTTACCTCTTTAACTTGGTATGATGGCCTGTAGAGGTCACCATGCAACGTCCTGAGAAAGTTGAAGGTGTAGCAAGGTGTGGCAGCCAGGTACTGCTGACTTCAACACCGACCCGAGCTCTGGGCTAAGTCCCACCCTGCCCATACACATACCTCTTCATCTTTGAAAGGCCTTCCTTAAAATGACTGAAGTCTCCTTCAATCACCCTGTGACTAACGAGGTGGAGCTTGCCAAGACATCTTATTCCTGATCTGCGTCTAGCGTAGAAGAAATTGCTTTCTAGAAAGTTTCTAGATCTTCTGTTGGCATCTCATAGGGGCCCTTCCTACCTGTCTCTTTACCTGGGACCTCTTCTAGCTTCCCTACACAGGCACACACACACACACACACACACACACACACACACACACACACTCTTGCTCGCTATGAGTCAGGACTTCTGCCTGTTGCATGGTCCTGGAGAGCAAACTCTTTTACCTGGGCCCTTCGTGTCTTCCCTGCAGCAAGCTCTTGTCCAAACTGTCACACCAACAAAATGTGATCTGGAACAACTTTTATTACTGCCCATGTGCTCAAAGCCTGACTTCCCAAGGTCACCTGTTGACCCCGTTCTCAGGGAAATCCCATCTCCCTTCCTCAGCTGGGGTAGGGGTGGGGCGAAGGGAGGCCTGAACCATGTTACACAAAGTGTACTCTCGGTTCCATTTCTGGCCAGCTCACCCAGCGGGACCCACTTTTATGTGACAGGCAGTTCCTCAGATGCTCCTGCCCTGAGGGTGCTTCACAAGACAAACCTGGCTTTGCAAGAGATTTATTGCCGTCCCCTGAGTGGCATAAATGTGTCTCTATACCTGATGATACTTGAAGAAAATACTTGTTCAAAGTTGGAACCTCTGAAGGAGGTGGACTTTGTACAACTTCATCAGAACAGAAGTTCAAAACCTGTGCGTAGAGGCTCCTTTCATAGGGCTTGCCTCAGACCAGTGGGAAACACAGACGTTTACATTACACTTCATAACAGTAGCAAAATTACAGTGATGAAGTAGTAACAGATAATTTTATGGTTTGGGATCACTGCAACATGAGGAACTGAATCAAAGGGTTGCAGCATTAGAAAGGTTAAGAACCACTGTTAGAAGCTTTCTGACCCCCACTAAACACAGTTTGAAAAGTCATGGTCTTCTCTGCCTGACAACTGACAGGGTTATAGGTAGTAAGAGCTCTGCACTGTCCTCCCGCCAATGCCAATAGTGCAGACAACCTCTGACTTCATGGTTAATGGAGACACTACTCCATGAGAGCTCGCTACAAGGAAATCCTTTTGGACAGTGTGAAGGACTATACTGCTCCTTCTCCTCCCCTGTGCTGCGGTTTCTACACATTTGTTGTAGGTAATTAACTTCTAAGGATTCTTGCCAAAGGACTGGTGGGATAGCTCAGTGGGTAAGGTTGCCTCAGTCAAACCTGAGTTCAATCCCCAGAACCCACAGAGTAGAAAGACACGGAATGCTGTGACAAGCATATCAGTGGTCACTTTGGACATTCTGTTTCTTTCTGGACGATGGCCAACAGTGTCCTGTCTCCACAGAGACTGACCGTTTGTAAAGCGTTACGGAGGTTCCAGTGACCCGAGGCGCTGCACCAGCCCTCCATATTCTGGGATAGCCCCGCTGTAGCTCTCCATATCTGCTGAGCTAGATATTTGGAAGTGAAGCTCTGTGGGTGTCACTGCCGCTGTCATCTTGGTGGCCCTGCACCGACCCCCCTTCTTCTAAGCCTCTGCATTTCTCCCGCCTGTGTAATGCTTGCCCCGTGCAACATTGACGTACTGCCTTCTCCCTAATGCAAGGCTAACTTGGGGCATGTGTGTTTGTCTTTAGTGTCTCTGCTTAAAAATATTCAGGGGGATGCAGAGATTGCTCAGCAGTTAAGACCACTCTTTGCTTTTATAGGGGGCACTGGTTCAATTCCCAATACTCATATGATGGCTCACAGCCATCTGTAACTCCAGTTCCAGGGCATCTAGTACCCTCTCCTGTGAGGACATGGGCGCCAGACATATATGTGGTGTGCAGACATATACGCAGGCAGAACACCCATACATCATATAATTAAACTTAAAGCAAGATTTATTTTATTTTCTACTTCATGGGCCCTGAGGTTGAAGCGCAGGCCGTAAGGTTTGGTAGCAAGCAGCTTTGCGTGCCGAGCCAACTGCTCACGTCTGTCACTGCTTCTTATTTTAATTCTAATTCGCACTAGAATGTAAGTCTTGTTCTACTGAATGGTGTGCCTTTCTTGGTATCCATCATCAACGCTCTTTTTAGATGTATCTTATTATTCTGTGTGTATATGCACATGTGTGAGCCTGGTGCCCACCAGGCCAGAAGAAGATACTGGATCCCCTGGGACTGGGGCATAGAGATGCTGGGAGCTACCACGTGGTGCTGGGCATCAAACCTGGGTCCTCTGCAAGAGCAACAAGTGCTGACTGCTGAGCCGTCTCCTTGGCTCTGCTTCAAAATTTAATAGAAAACCAGCAATAGATAAATACTCTCTAATATGCACAGCTTTACAGAGAGACATCAGGTTAGCTCCGTTTTTTTTTTTTTTTTTGTTGTTGTTGTTGTTGAAAACACAGAAGCGTGCTAACATTAAAGCAGTAGGGCAGGAATGTTCAGAACGTATAACAGACGTTCAAGCCTAGTGATGTAAAAGAAAATGCTTATTAATGGTTGTTTGAGACAGGGTTTCACTCTGAATTCAGGGGGGGCCTCTAACTGGACCCTCCTGCCTCATCTCCCTATGGACTAGGATTGCAGGAGATACCCCATTCTGCAACCTGGCAGAATCGCCCCTGGTTCTCATAGTAATCTTTCTCCTTCTTTTCCTCTTTCTCCCTAGCTTGAGTTTCACTATGCAGCCCAGGCTGGCCTTGAACTCACAGCACTCGTGCTGCCCCAGCTTTCCAAGTGCTGAGATTATAAACTTGAGTTACCACACCCAGCTCCATGACAGACATCTCAACAGCCACTTCAAATTTCCAGGCCAGGAACACACCACATTGTGAAATAAGGACAAGGGAGAGGGGCTGGAGAGATGGCTCATCAGTAAGAAGCACTGACTGTTCTTCCTGAGGTTCTGAGTTCAATTCCCAGCAACCACATGGTGGCTCACAACCATCTATAATGGGATCTGATGCCCTCTTCTGGTCTGTCTGAAGACAGCCACAGTGCACCCATATACATAAAATAAATAAATCTTAAAAAAATGAGTACAAGGACCATATGGAATCTCTGACATATTTGAATCTGCAGATGGGGGAAGTTAGACCATCCCAGTCATTGTCACTTCAATAAGTTTGCTTCGTGACTTAATATGTTCTGACTCAGAAATTTCTTAAATTTTATATTGCTTTTGTTCAGTGTTTATATAAATATTTGAACTGTTATCTAAGTCATTTGCTTATGTCCTAATTGATTCATTTTAAATATTTTTTCCTGGTTTTACTACAGCATAATTAACAAATAAAACTTGCATATATTCGAGGCTGTCGATATTTTTAAAAACATTTCTTTTTATGTCTATGTATGTGTGTGTACTTTCATGAATGCATATGCGCCACTTGTATACAGGGGTTACAGAGGCCAGAGGGCATTATATTCCTGGAGCCTAAGTCATAGATGGTGGTAAGTCACTTGATGTAGGTGCTGGGAATTGAACCTGTGTCTTCAGCAAGAGTGATAGGTGCTCAAGCCACTAGGCCATCTGTATATAATATATCTGGATATTAGCCAAATTAATGAGCTTACACAGCCAGCTTTTCATGTATGCATTGTGAGGATATGTAAGCTCTACTGTGAGTAAATTTTAAGTGTGGTGCATTGCAGGGAGCTGTTGACTGAAGGACTCTTAATAGCCTCGCTCAGGTCGTGAAAAGTCCTTCACAGGTCCCTGCCATTCAATCCAAACTAACACCCTCCTCCTGTTCTACCCAGTTACCGTGGCCTTTCTCCACACCGAGTACAAATCCACACCCCATGGTATGGGGAAGTCATGACATGAATCCTGGCTTCGTGTCAAAGCCAGACTACACATCTACTCTTGAAATCCAACATGGCTGATCTATCGTCAACCAGTTGGCTGTGCCAACCTGTTTCCAATTCAGTCTTCTAGCTCCTATTGAGAACAGAGCTGTCCAATCAGAGAAAACGTGAGTTACATTGTGGTGTGGGTTCCTGGAAGAATACCTGGAGGACGAGGATGCCTGCTGTTCTGGGTATGGTGGCCCACGTGGCAGAGGCAGAGCTAGGGAGGGCGGGGCAGGGGGATGGAGGGCACACTGGTCACATAGCAAGACCGTTCCTCTGAAAGTCTTCTGCTGTCTTTGGAATTTTTATAAGGGTCTCTGCATTATCTGCATCAACTTATGTAGTCTTTAAAAAAATACTTAAAATTACATTTGTATTCATTTATGCTATGTGGGAACATATGGCACACAGTACTCATGTGGAGGCCACAGGACAGTTTATAGAAACTAATTCTCTTCTTCTAGGATGAGGGTCCTGGGAATCAAACTCAGGCCCTGGGGCTTTCAGCAGGCTCCTTTACCAGCTGAACTACCTCACAAGCTATATCCTTCCTTCCTTCCTTCCTTCCTTCCTTCCTCCTTCCTTCCTTCCTTCCTTCCTTCTTCCTTCTTTCCCTCCTTCTTCCTTCTCCCTTTTTTCTTCTCTTCTCTCTCTCTCTCTCTCTCTCTCTCTCTCTCTCTCTCTCTCTTTCTCTCTCTCTCTCTCTCGTTTCTCTGTTTCTTCCTCTCTGCCCCTGCTCTCTTTTTTGATACAAAGTTTCATTATGTAGTCCCAGCTGGCATGGAACTCTCTATGTAATCTGAGTTTGCCTCAAAAATCACAAAGACCTGTCTGCCTCTCCCTCCCAAGTGGTGGGACAAAGGCAAGTGCCACTGTGGGTAGCCTTAAATCTATATTCTATTCTCAAGAAGTTGGGGCTCTGGAAATACTGGCTCCACATTCCTGCCCCCACCCCCCCATCAATCAATGGGAGCTACACAGCTGTCCCTCTCAACACACCTAGTGTTCACTAAAGTTGTGTCCCTCTCCCCTGTGTCCCTGTCACCAATGACACTGTCAATCCCTTTAGGCATTGGCTTTTGCAAGCTTTCCTCTCTGAGACCTTCCATCTGGCTCTTCTGTTCTAATCCCTAGCTACAGTTCGCTGTCATCGCAACTGTTAGTCTCGACGTCCGCATCAAGTGACTGGGGCATTCTCCCTCTTTGAGCTACTCCCGATGCTTATTAAGTGTTATGGCTGTCATGGTTAATATCGATCACCAACTTGACAGGATCTTTTGTCACCCAGGAGACACCTGTGAAGTCTGGGCACACCTGTGAGAGATTGTCTAGATTAGGGTAGGCCTCTGATGAAGCCTTTGAAGGACTGTCTTACTAGGTTAATGGGAGTGGAAGACCCACCCTAAAAGCAGATGGCCCCATTCCCTGGTCCTGGGTCATGGAGCATTCATCTCTCTCTCTCTGCTTCCTGTCTGTGGACACTTGTGACCAGCTGCCTCAAGCTCTTGCCGCTAGGACTTCCACATCATGATGGACGACCTACACCCTTAACTTCGAGCCAAGAAGCCCCTTCTTCCTTCAGTTGCTCTTGTCAGGGCATTTTGTTACAGCAACGGGAAAGAAACTAAGACAGAGCCTATCAGGTCCAGTGATACTGTTAGTTATCTGTGACTCCTGGCTCTCCTGACTGCTGTACAAGGGCTAAAAGTCTACACACTCAGTCCTCCATTAGCAAAATTTCGAGGCTTCACACATCAGGTGAAGAACTGGGCACACTGCTGTGAATGAGGGAACCTGAGATACTGAAAGCAAGACCAACAGTTCAACTGCGAGCACCGCACAGCCCCGGAAACATACCCTTCAGTGTTCTGTTGGTACCGGAGATAATTCCGACACATCTACTTACATTTGCAAACCACGTTCTGCTTGGCAGCTCTGTAATCCACCTTGTGTCATTTTGTTAAAGGAGATGACTTTAACTTCTTCAAATGACATTCTAAAATCAGACTGTACCCCAGCTGCAGACATTTCGTCTCTCCTTCCAGCTAACTTCAAAACACCAACATTTTATTTTGAAAAAGTGCACAGATCTTGCTCTAAGTATATTTACCTGGATAACTGCTGAAAGACATCCGGTTGCTGGCGGTGTATTTGTCCTTGATGTTGAAGTCCCAGTGTTTATAGATCCTGAGCATGGCTGCATATGTGTACCAACTTGAGTGGGCAAAAAAGATGTTTTCAAATCCAGGAAGGACCTGTCATCAGAATCATAGTTAATAATGCAGGTGTACAGTAGCTGTCTACGTAGTATACACAGGAGGCATCCAGGGGGTGTACCAACTTAGGTGAATATTTATGGTACTCTTTTCTTAGAAAGAACTACATGTATTTGTGCTTGTGGGCACACTCATGTGTGTTCATGTATGTATGTATTATGTATGTATGTACGTGTGTTTGTATGTGTTCTTGTGGATGTGAGCATGCCATAGTATACACGTGGATGTCAGAGGACAATCTGTGGAGTTAATTCTCTCCTTCACCCTGTGGTTCTCAGGGATTGAATTCAGGTCATCAGGCTTGGCAGCAAGAGCCTTCCACCCAATGAGTGGTCTCCTTAGCAATTATTGCTTTCTTTTTTTTTTTTTTTTTTTGTTTTTTGTTTTTTGTTTTTTTGTTTTTTTTTTGTTTTTCGAGACAGGGTTTCTCTGTGTAGCCCGGGCTGTCCTGGAACTCACTCTGTAGACCAGGCTGGCCTCGAACTCAGAAATCCACCTGCCTCTGCCTCCCAAGTGCTGGGATTAAAGGCGTGCGCCACCACCGCCCGGCTTATTGCTTTCTTTATTATTGGAAAATACAACCCAGGGGTCCAACATTAACCTTTAACGTAAGCAACACAGACTGTCCTCCTGCTGTGTGAAACTGAACAATCTGGAAGGTAGGAATCTTGAACTCCATCCAAGTTCCTGCCAGCTCTTAACTTCTACCATAGAGGATTCATGTACCATGACATCCAGCCAGGAGTGAAAAGAGGTTGGCTATACATGGATGGTGGACATGTAGAAAAAGAATGTGAACTCTGTTATGGTGTATAATTAGCATATGCTAATATATGCTAATAAAAAGGTCCGTGTGGGTGGGAAGAAGACAGGGGCTGCAGGTCTCACCTTAATAAGAGCAGAACAGTGGCCCATTTCCCAAATCTTAAACTTCTTCATGCTGCTGCTTTTTGTGGGAGATAGGGAGGGAATAAGGTCCAGCAAGTCACCGACAGCATTCAGGAACTGAATTTGGAACATTGTCATGGGCTGTGAAAAGACACAACAGCACTGTGACCTGTGTCAGTTTTGACTTTTGCTGTTGTTCGTATTCCACTAAATTACTGCTGTGTGGAAGGTGTACGGTGTGCACTTCGTGGGGCTTCGTGGTTCGTCACTCACAAACTCATCTTCTGGCTTTATAATATATACAGCACATTTGTGTGGGGACAGAGTCTACGAGTGAAACTCCTTGTTGAGGACAACAGTCAGAGCTTGTGTTGGTGTTCCTCCCCAGGGGTTCCTCGGGTGTGGCAGTAACTTTATTGGGCTTCATGGTTCCAGAGAATTACAGTCCATAATTATCATATTGAGGAAGCCGGCAGCAGGCAGGAAGGCATAGCCCTGGAGCAGCAGCTGAGAGCTTACATCTGAGCCTTAAGCATGAGCCCCAGAGAGCTAACAGGAAATGAGCTTTTGAAACCATCAGTGACACACCTCCTCCAACAAAGCCACACCTCCCAATCCTTCTCAAACAGTTCTAGCAACTGTTTGTGACAAAGTATCCAAATATATGAGCCCATGGGAGGTCCTTCTCATTCAAACACCACAGAAGTTTTATTTTCTTTTTGTTCTATGTTTATTCTCTAGAAAGGCAGAACCCGCCTTTAACAGAGGAGCCTCTTCTCCAGTCTCTTTCTATTGATGTCTCTTGAGACATTATTCTACTATGTAGCCAGGCTGCCGAAGAACTCACAGGAAGTCTCCTGCCTTAGCACCCGCAAGTGCACAGATTACAGGAATGAACCACCACACAGGATGGGTTACTCCCATGTTAGCTTCATTTTGCTAAAAGTTTAGACATTTGTCCTGATACCCACAGGTAAGCATAGTCCTCACCCACTGTCAAGGAAATGCCTCTTTGTAACAGATGGAGACCACTACAGAAAAGCACAACCAATCAAAATGCAGAGTTGTGGAGCCCAGTCCCAAAGGATACATTTATAAAACACTCCTGAACCTAAGGCTTAGGAAACATTGTAGGAAAAGGGTGTAAAGATGAAAAGACTCAGAAAACAAGGGACTTTCCTGTGATATTTTGCCTCGTAGGAATGTCAGAGGCTACCCCCATAAAGGCCACATGATGACCATAACATGAGATGCACACGGATGGCAGGAACAGAAGGAGGGAGGAGATAGGGAGAGACCATGGGGCCTCAGCCCTACTGAAGAACTCTGGGAACTAGGAAATGCTGAGAGTGGGGGAAATAGTCTACCCCAGGAAAAGCCCACCAGTTCCAAATGGTTGGCCTTGAAACACACAGACAGGTAACATATATGGACTGAGCTGAACATATATTACACATATATGTCTGTAATAACAGTTAATGAAAAAGGAGGCCATGAATTTGAAAGAGAACGAAGAGTTCATGAAAGGACTGGGGGCAGGGAAGGGGAAATGATATAATTGTGGTCTCAAAAAAGTAAAATTTTTAAAAGGTTAGATATATTTATATAATTTTTCTCACTTTTAAAAAAGAAATTTATTTATTTATTTATTTATTTATTTATTTATTTTGCTGTTAAATTGTGCTTTGTAATTAGGACCAGAGTGATTCTGAAGTCAAGCCTATCAACCAAGTTCCATTCAAGGAAATGCTGTCTTTGCACCTTCCTTTGATCTTTCTATCTTTTATGGGTATTTTTTTAAGGTTTAGATTTTTAAAATTATTATTATTTTTAAATTTATTTATTTTTACTCTATATGTATAGATGTTTTGTCTGTATCTATGGCCGTACACTATAGGCAGGCCACATATAGGCACCCAAGGAGGCCAGAAGGGGGCACTGGAGTTACAGATGTTGTGAACGCAGTTGTGGATGCTAGGAATTGAATCCATGTCCTCTGCAAGAGTAGCCTGTGCTCTAAACTGCTGAGCCATCTCTGCAGAATGCTAGGGTTTTAGTCTTTTTTGGGGGGGGCTGGGGGGAGGGTTTCGAGACAGGGTTTCTCTGTGTAGCCCGGACTGGCCTGGAACTCACTCTGTAGACCAGGCTGGCCTCGAACTCAGAGATCCGCCTGCCTCTGCCTCCCAAGTGCTGGGATTAAAGGCGTGTGCCACCACCACCTGGCTTTAGGGTTTTAGTCTTTAAAAATGTTTAAATTAGCCGGGCGTTGGTGGCGCACACCTTTAATCCCAGCACTTGGGAGGCAGAGGCAGGCGGATTTCTGAGTTCGAGGCCAGCCTGGTCTACAGAGTGAGTTCCAGGACAGCCAGGACTACACAGAGAAACCCTGTCTCGAAAAATCAAAAAAAAAAAAAATGTTTAAATTATATTATATATTTAGTGTGTTGGTGGGTGGAAGGTATGTGCATGCATGCACATGTATGTATATGTGTGTGTGCATGTATGTGCACAAATGACAAGGTACACACATGGAGGTCAGAGACTAATTTAAGAGTTAGTTCTCTCCTTTCACTATGCCCACATAGTGACTAAATCCAGCTCATCAGGTTTGGTAGCAAGACACTTTATTCCTTAACTGTCTCAATAGACATTGTTTATTCTCGAAAACGAAAAAATCTGTCTGTCTATCTGTCTATCATCTACATATCTCTCTACCCTTTCATCCAACATTATCTGGATAGAAGGCAGCCTGTAAGAAAAATTTCTCTTCATCTTACTTTCTTTTATATTTAGTAAAAAAAAATCCCCAAGGCTGCTCCAGACAGAACCTGGATTTATCAGAGCTACTCCATCGGTGTGGTTGGTCCTCTCTGCATTTGGGTAGTTTCAGTCTTCTGTATGATACATGACTTGCAGTCAGCAGGTCTGCACACCTCCCTTATTGTGTATCTGCTGGTGTATCCTTGTGATAACACTAAAAGGGGATTTCTGGGTCGAGGGCACATGCGTACCTTGTTTTGTACAGAGCATATAAATCCTAACCAGTGTTTTAGAACAAGGCCCTTTTTTCCCACAGCCTGTCAACATGACTACGGAGGATCTATGTATCAGGATGGTTTCAAATTTCCTTCCTTCCTTCCCTTCCTTCCTTCCTTCCTTCCTTCCTTCCTTCCTTCCTTCCTTCCTTCCTTCCTTTTCCTCCCTGCTTTCTTATTCTTCCTTTCTCTCTTTCTTATACAGTGTCCTACTTAGAGTTTCTATTGCTGTGATGAATTCCATGACCAAAAACCTTACACTTCCATATCACTATTCATCGTTAAAGAAAGTCAGGATAGAAACTCAAGCAGGGCAGGAACCTGGAGGCAGGAGCTGATGCTGAAGCCATGGAGGGGTGCTGCTTACTGGCTTGCTCTCCCTGGTTTGCTCAGCCTGCTTTCTTATAGAAGCCAGAACCACCAACCCCAGGACAGCACCATCCACAATGGGCTGAGACCTCATCAGCTGCAGATTAAGAAAATGTTGTACAGGCTCGACTACAGTCTGATCTTATGGAGACATTTTCTAAATGAAGGTCCACCTTGTAAAAGGCTCCAGGCTGTGTCAAGTCAATATAAGCTAGACAGCACATATAGTGTTTCATGTACCCCAGGCTGGCCTCAAATTCACTATGCAGTCGAAAATGGCTGTTCTAGTTTTATCTCTATTGATGTGATAAAATATATGGCCAAGAAGTGACTCAGGGAAGGAAAGGATTTATGTGGCTTACAAGTCTAGGTTAAGAACCATCCACAGTAAAGAACAAAGAGAACAAAGGCATCCTCACTGTGTGTTTGCATCCCCACTGTGTGCTTGCTACTCAGTTAGAGTTCTCCATTCTTACACAGTGCCAGGGCACAGCACATCAGATGGTGCCACCCACATTCAGAGTGGGATTTTCCATCTCAGTCAACCATCCAGACAATCCCCCACAGGCAGGCCCGTAGGCTAACCTGCCCTAGACAATCCCTCAGGATTGTCTCTCCTGATGGTCATTAGTTGTGTTGACAGTTCAAACTAGCCAGCACAATGACCTTAAACTCTTGATCCCCTTGTCTACACACCCAAGGGCTTGAGTTTCAGGTATGTGCCACCATGCCCAGCTTGTAAATTGTATTTCTAATTTAAGAGTGGGGAGGGGGGAGGAACTCCTATGATTAAGAATCATGAACATCACCGGGTAGTGGTGGTGCACGCCTTTAATCCCAGCACTTCAGAGGCAGAGGCAGAGGCAGGCAGATTTCTGAGTTCAAGACCAGCCTGGTCTACAAAGTGAGTTCCAGGACAGCCAGGGCTACACAGAGAAACCCTATCTCGTAAAACCAAAAAAAAAAAAAAAAAAAAAAAAAAAGAACATCATCATGGTGAACATTTTTTCAAATATTTTGTCTGATGTATATATCTACACACACACACACACACACACACACACACACACACACCACATATTACCTAAGGGAACAAACATCCTTAACTTTAAGAGCTACGTCAGCTGGTATTTCAGGTACCTCAGGCTTGTTAGTTTCCTTCCAGAATGAATGCACAGATCTTCTCACATCTGTGTGCTTAAGTGACCACCCCAAGATGTGGCCACAAAGCGTGGCAATCAGAATTTATTTACTGAGACTTTTTCTTTTGTCTTAATGAGCAGATAACCTAAAATACTAACTCCCATTGAGTGAGCTTGAAATCTCGTACATTCATAACTGGCTCTTAACTTCAGCATGAACTGTGTATAGGAAAGCCTGGGAAAAACATAGAAATAAACTGCGTTCTGTACCAGAGCCTTGTGTCGGACAGTTAGGTGTCTCAGGATGACAGATAAAAACAGTGCTTGCTTGTGAGGGATGTGTATTCTGGTCCCAGTTTGATCTGCAGCTAACTTGGAATGTTTTTTGTTTCCTCTGTTGACATAGTTGGTGTAGAAGTGATCAAGTAGCCCAGGTTGGCCATGTGCCCTGAGTACTTGGCTTGTTTTTTTCAGTTGGATTTTGTTAAATGGATTTCTGTCATTAGGTCATTAGATGAGAATATTTTTTTTTAAAGATTTATTTATTTTATTTATATGAGTACACTGTCACTGTCTTCAGACACACCAGAAGAGAGCATCAGATCCCATTACAGATGGTTGTGAGCCACCATGTGGCTGCTGGGAATTGGACTCAGGACCTCTGGAAGAGCAGTCAGTGTGCTCTTAACCTCTGAGCCACCATCTCTCCAGCCCGAGAATATTTTTATTTTGTTTTGTTTATGGTGCAAGAGATAGAACCCAGAATATGCTGGGTAAGTACTGTGCCACAAAGCTATGTTCCTAACCTCGGATCAAAAAAAAAAAAAAAAAATTGCTTCATCATTCCGGTCATACAGATTCTGAGGAACCTTACAAAAGTCTTACCTTCATTCTCTCATCTGAAGCCCTTTTCTGCACTCCAAGATACAGCCCGTCTAGCTGTGTCGCCACATAGCCAGTGTGTCTCCAGAACGGGTCATCCTTGTGTTTTTCGATGTTTTGTCTAGTCCACAGTTCTTGCTTCCTGGCAGAGAAATTGGACTTTATCATAGATCTCAACAGTGGTTCACTCAAAGCCAAATCGAACCGGGAGTCTAGAGGCCCCACACCTGCACAAGCTGCTATAGTTAATTATTAATTTTAGTACATTGCTGCCATTCAAGTGACTTCAGTACAAGCTTTAAACTGTTTCTAACCTCACCCCAGGACGTTAAGTCTTCCATAGCTTTCTTGGGGCCCTGTCTAGACTCTGAGTGTTACACTAACCCATGATGGCCAGGTGCAGGCTGCCACTATACAGTCCTGAAAGCACAATGTCTCATCAGATCCTTAAGGACAGCTGAAGTTTACTTTTGTGTGTAGAAGAGCTGCCTCTGGAGAGAGGGAGAGATGCTGCCAAAGATGAGGCAGTTTAAATAGGCTGCTGCTCTCACAGAGGTCTCCACCCCATTTCAGTTTGTTATTGTTGTCTGCCCCAACAGCTCTGTTCTAGCGTTCTGGGGGGAGGGGAAGATTACTATTAATATATGTCTGTGCATCATGTACATGCAGTGCCTGTGGAGGCCAGAAGAGGGCAGTAGATCCCCTGGAGCTGAAGTTACAGATGGTTGTGAGCCACCATGTAGGTGCTGAACCCAGGTCATGTACAAGAGCAACAAGTGTTCTTAACTGCTGTTCTTAACTGCTGAGCCATCTCTTCAGGTTCCCAAAATGATTTATTTTTTAATAGTTCTTTCATTTTTATTTCTTTTAGTTCTCTGGGTTTTTGTTTGGTTTTTATGAGATGATATAATGATTTGACACAATTTTTCACACAGGAAGCTATTTCTGGTTTGTCTAGGGTGTCTCTGTTCTTAAGACAATACAATGCACACCTCTGAGATCCAGCCCCATAGTTTTGTCTGATGTTTGGGAACCTCTAGATGTTTGTTCACAAGTAGGATGTTTCATGTCTGATTCAGCAGAACACACAAGAATTTTTGGGTTCCCAGATGAGTCTGTCATGCCATCAACTAAATTAGGCTTACATTTTAGACTTCAGAAAACTTAATTAAAATAAAAGTACCCCAGCAAGCATTAAGCAGGCTGACTTTAGACCTGGGTTTGTAAGTAATTTCTGAACGATGGACACGGAGGCAAGGGAATCTTAGCTTGAATTCGAGGTCAGTCTGGGCTACATAGTAAGACTCTCTCTAGTCTCTCCATGTGCCAGCTTAGGGATTTAGATATTCTCCAACTCCCAGCTAGAGTTAATTGCCAGACTCATGACACAGAAACACCTTACGGAAGGAGTAGTAGGGGCACCTAGAAAGAAAGAGGGGGCAGCCACGTGGGAGGCTTCAGGGATCTATCTGACTTTGCCTTCTCTGTGTCAGTCATTGGTAATGTGACATTCAACCTGACCTCTAAGAGAGCTGAAGTTGCTAGCAACAGGCTTTATTCCATTACAGAAAATGTGGCCCCTCCAGTGAAAGGGTCTGCTGAAGAGGCAGACTAAGATTCAGCATGGGGGGCGTGGCAGGGTAGTCATGGGAAGAAGGAAGGGTAGGCATGGGAAGAAGGAAGGGTAGTCATGGGAAGAAGGAAGGGTAGGCATGGGAAGAAGGAAGGGTAGCCATGGGAAGAAGGAAGGGTAGTCATGGGAACAAGGAAGAGTAGTCATGGGAACAAGGAAGGGGACTTTTGTACATACTCCATGAAGTCTTGCACTTTATGCGCGATGGAAGGATTCTTGATCAGCTGTGGATACAGGTTCGTGAAGTGGTCATACATGTGTCTGAAATGACAGACACAGCATTACCTCCCAGTGTCTCCTGGATGTCAGCAACTTCAGAAACTCACTCTTTTGGCTTAACGGGAATGCTCACCAACCACAAATCTCCACCATCATTCTTTAAAACTTAAACCACACAGACACTCAACTTAACATTAAGAACTATTTCCAGGAGCTAGAGAGGTGTTTCAGTAGTTAAGAGCACTCACTGCTCTCCCAGAGTTTGGTTCCCAGCATTCAACATAAAAGCCAGGCGTGGTGGGGGTGTGACTGTGACCCCGTGCTGGGACGATGGGGAGAGTGGATACTCGGGGCTTGCTGGCCAGCCAGCTTAGGTGAAATGAGCTCTGGGTTCAATGAAGAGACCTTTCCTTAAAGAATAAGGTGGTAAGGCTGGAGAGATGGCTCAGTTGTCAAGAGTGCATATTGGTCATGCAGAGGACGAGTTCAAGTCCCAGCACCCACACCAGACAGCTTACAACTACCTGTAACTCCAGCTCCAAGGAGTTATAGTGTCTCTGACTCCTTATTGCACACACAGACACAGGTTTATACACAGACAGACACACACAGACAGACACACATAGTCACATGCAGACATACACATACAGACATGTACATATGCATACAGAGACACCCTCAGACATGCACATACACACAGAGAGACACACTCAGACATGCACACACACAGACAGAAACAGACACACACAAACATACACATACATACACACACAGAGACACACTCAGACATGCACACACACACACTGAGACACATTCAGACACACATACACCTCACCGCCACACTTACACATTAATAAATAATAATAACAATTATGTTTAAAATAATATGGAATACGGAAGAGGAAAACACCATAAGTTACTGGTGTGGTCTGAATATAAAATGTCCACTACAGGCTCTCGTGTGGACGATTGGTTGGTCTCCAGCTGGTAGTGCTGTTTTGGGACACAGTGAAGTCTTTCTAACATAGCCTAGAGGTCAGAGGAGTGGGGAATATGGGATTATGGGTCATCCCTTCTCCTGAAGTCCTGTACATGATGACTCTGGACATGATGTAAGCAGCTGCACATGCTTCTACTGATAGAGCTACAAGCTACCTTACAGCCTTGCCAATTCTGCCACTAGGGACTGTATCTGCCCCCAAACCATAAACCCCAAATAAAGTTTCCCTTAAAGCGGCTTCTTAAAGGTGTTTCATAACAGCGATGAGAAACAAGATCGACAGAGCTCCGGTAGGCTCCCTTATGACTCACTGCTCCCATGGCCCAAGGGACCCGGGCTTAAACTCTCTGACACGGGATAGGGGGTGGGGCAGAGAGCCTTTCATGCTTAAAGTTGATTGATCACTTCAAGGGTCTCGTCCCAGTTGGGAAATGGACTAACCAAGAACCCCATGTGGGTTTGACGATTTGAGTCAGTTTCTCAGGGCAACAAATTTAGGGGTTCTTATTCCAAGATGCTCCTACACATCTCAATAAGTTTCAGGAGACAACCAATGTTCCGTGAGGCCTTGGGCAAAGCAAGGAGACACTGGAAGCCCACAGATCTGCAAGATGGCCGTCACAGTCTCAGATAGCAATGATTACACAGCCGGACGTCAGGAAGAGTATGTAGGTCTTACATAGCAGATGATACAACACCCAAGCTAAAGAGTAAAGGAGATGGTTCTCCCTTGATGGGTGCTGGGAAATTCATCACAGCCATGACTAAACCCCTTCCTCCCTACAAGATGCCTCAGTAACATAGACACATACTGGGGTTCACTGGTCAGAGGAGGAGGGGGCAATTAATTGATTCTAAAAATCCGAAGGAATGAGATTCAGACCACAGAGACGTGGGGGTTTTGCTTGTAGAGTCTATCCCAGGATGATGTAGCAAAACTCTGAATACTTAATTCAAAGTTTTTCCCTTCTTTGGTATACTCTGTTGCTTTGATTACTTCATATATAACTACTTATGTGCTTACATAATTTTTATGGGATGGAGACACTGATCAATGGTTAAAAATACATGCTGCTTCGTTTTCACCATCTGCATGGTGGCTCACAACCATCACCAACTCCAATTTTAGAGGACCTGATTAAAACCCCCCCAAAAATTCAAAAAACAAAAACAAACAAAAAAAAACAAACAAACAAAATCAAAAAGCAAAAACAAACAAACGAACAAAAAAAAATAAGGCCGGTCGGTGGTGGCGCATGCCTTTGATCCCAGCACTTGGGAGGCAGAGGCAGGCGGATTTCTGAGTTCGAGGCCAGCCTGGTCTACAGAGTGAGTTCCAGGACAGCCCGGGTTACACAGAGAAACCCTGTCTCGAAAAACCAAAAAAAAAAAAGAAAGAAAGAGGACCTGATGCCCTCTTCTGACCTCCATGGGCATCAGACACACACATGGTGCATATACATTCACGAAGGCAAAACACTCAGACACATAAGATAAAATAAAAAATTTAAAAATGCAAATATAATTAAAAGTGCATAAACTCCTGAGTTGAATGCAGTCCCACACACTTGGTGAATGTCCCTAAAACACCAGTTCCTCAAAGGGACACATGACAGGAAGGGTGAGGGGGTTTCTCTCTGCCAGGGGAGAGTGGCATTGGGATAGGAAGCCAATGAAACCTAGTTTCTGGAAAAAGGCTAAGCCTAGAAAGATGCTCCTCTGAGGCCTGGGTGTGTGGAGCTCACCTGCCTGGGTATAGAAGGCTGGCTAGGTGGCTTAGCCAATAAAAGTGCTTGCCCTGTAAGCCCAACACCCCGAGTTTGATAAACAGACCTTAAATAAAGAAATAAAGAGAGAATTGAGTCCCAAAAGCTGACTTCAGACTTCTACAGGTGCACCATGACAAGAACCTCTCCCCACCACACATTAAGTACACACACACACAAACACACACACACATACACACTAAATGAAAGAATATTGTACTTTATATACTATTTTAACTTTAAAAAAAATGCAAAGTTTTGATATACAATGCTCACTTAGGTAAGGAAACAAAAATATTGGGCATTTTACCCACAGTCCCCGTCACTGCACCCACAATCCCTGTCACCCACAGTCCCTGTCACCCACAGTCCCCGTCACCGCACCCACAGTCCCCGTCACTGCACCCACAGTCCCCGACACCCACAGACTCTGACACCGCACCCCGTCACTGCACTCTGCCTAGTTCATACAGAGTTTCAGCTGTTTGCATACTTCCACTGTCAAAAGCACAACACTTCTCATATGGAGAAAGTTCTGTGGATTTTGCCCTCCAGGGAGCATCTGTGGAAACTCACAGGCTCTTCAGCATTGTACAGTCCTCAGTGAGAAACAATGCAACACAAACGTCAGTGTTTCTAACAGAGAAAATTCTGAAGCAGAGGAATATCAGTCTCAACGGAGAGATGGCAGTTAAGGAGACGCACATAACACAAGATGGAAATACAGGAAGAAATCTGACACTAACAGCTAACATGTAATTATTAAACTGTTGCTAATTTATTTTGTAGAGACTATACATTAGAATTTTATTTTACTTTTGATCATTTTTCATATGTGTATGCGCACTTGAGTGCAGTTCCCAAGGAAGGCAGCAGAGGGCAGCAGGTCCTCTGGAGTTAGAGTTCCTCTAGTCCTCTGGAAGAGCAGTACATACTTTTATTTCTGTTTGAGTCATTCTTACAGCCCTAAGACAAGGTTTGTTTATGTTTTGTTCTGACATTTAGGACAGGGAAGAGGTGAACAGTGGAATTGTGCATCCATCTATCTGCCTCCCTGCACACTGCCTCGCTCCTCTGTTACATGGGCTATAGGGTTTGGGTTTAGGTCCTCTTGCTTGCAAAGGCAAGCTTACAGACTAAGCCACCCCAAGGACACAGACTTTGAATTCTGAGTTCAAAGCTTGATTCTACACTGGCTAATGACTAAAAGCAAGATTCTTGATTTCTTCATGGTTTGCAGGTCTCACGAAGAAGAACTTCATGGATCTGTCAAGCTTAGTTTCGGGACCAGCAGTGGTTCCTCTTAAGTGGGCTAAGAATTGCTCACCTCAGACAGTCACACACATTCAGAGGTTGAGAATCTCAAAGGCTCATGACCATTTATCTTTTCCTGAATCTCTTTGCCTCTTGTCATCATCACATTGTTTAGTGCTTGTAATTCACTGCGTCTGACTCTTCTGTTTGTCTGACTTTCCTGGATCAGGGACCAGACAGGCTGCCTTAGTATTTTCCATAATAATTATCCACCCCCCTGTGTGTGTGTGTGTGTTTGCACAAATGGACAAACTCTGACTAAACAACATGATTTCCAATTCCGAATCCTACTGTGCTAGCTATTTTATGCCAACTTGACACAAGCTAAAGTTCTCTGAAAGGAGAGAACCTCAATTGAGACAGTGCCTCTGTAGGAAAGCCTGCACGGCATTTCTTTAAGTAGGGATTGATGGGGGAGGGACCCATAAATTTTGGGTAATACCATCTCTAGGCTGGTGGACCTGGGTTCTATAAGAAAGCAGGCTGAGCAAGTCATGGGGGGCAAGCCAGTAAGCAGTACCCCCCTGTGGCTTCTGCATCAGTTCCTGCCTCCAAGTTGCTGCCCTGCCTCAGTTTCTGTCCTTTGATGATAAACAGTGATGTGGATGTTTAAGTCAAATAAACCCTTTTCTCCCCAACTTGCTTTTTGGCCATGATGTTTCATTGCAGCAATAGAACACCTGACTGAGACGCCCACTTACTGGCTTTCTAACTTTCAGCTACCTAAAGCATGTCTCTGTGCCCTGGCCTCAGGTTCCTAGACATGGACCCCAGTGACCACAGAATTAGTGCAGACTGAAGACTTAACATGAAGTTTTTCAGAACACTCTTTGGAGTATAGTGTACTAGATAAGTGCTTGCAGCTAGCTGGCTGTGACCACTGTCACGAGTCACAGGACTGCCACCATGTCTTCGGTATTGAGTGGTTCTTGCTAAGCTCCAAATCATTATGCATTGATAGTTCATTAGCTACGGTTGAGGGGCAGCCTCTAGCTTCATTCTTGCCCTTGCTCATAGACTTGACCTAGAAGCATATTCAGCCTCTAATATCAAAAGGAGCAAGCCAGGCCTGTGGAAGGAATTCTTGAGGCATTTCTTAATAGTCGCCTGATACCAAGGATAGACTGCTTGCTTCCTCTATTGGGTCCACGGTGCCGGTAAACTTTATCAGTCTTAGCAATGATTGCACCACTGTGTCAAATACTCTCAGATCGCACTCGTGCCCACTTCTGTCCCTCCCTTCTGATCAACAAAACAGTGTGTGTGACATTGACTCCACTCCTTCCGGCCAGGCAGTTCCAGAGGAGACAGTTTCAGCTGCTGCTGTGGACACCCCATTTATCAACCACTTTATTTAAAAAACTAGCGAGAGACTCCTAGGGCTCCAGAGTCCACATCACCTTTTCCTTTCAGACAGGTTTCATGCCTCATTTATTAATGAGCCATTCAGTGCTACTTAATGTTTAGCTCATCAGAGAGACTCCAGAGGCTGAATTTACAACTCTTAGGGAGTCACCCAATCAAGGTAAAAAAACAAAGAAACTCAGCTCGGCTGGGGCTACCATCCTGCTGCAGCGTATGGAAATGCAAGCCTCTTCCTTCTGACTCATCAGCTGTAACAACAGGATTCAATTAAAACTAAAGAGCGTGTAATTAACAGCTGGAGGCAGAGTGCCAAGCCAGGTGTCTGGGTCACGGCAGGGACCCTAACTCCCGAGGTGCTACAGATGGAGGAGGGGAGAGTCGGAGCTGTAGGTTAGTGGGGATACAATCATAAGAAGTTTTTCAAGGAGACGTCATTGGAGAAGAGAGAGAGATGGCTGTAGTTAGGAGTGTTTCCTGTTCTTGCAGAGGACTTTAGTTTGGTTCCCTGTACCCACATCAGGTGGCTCACAACCATCTGTAATCCCAATTCTAGGGCATCTGATGACCTCTTCTGACTTCTAGGGGCACACACACACACACACACAAATAAATAAGAAAGACAGAGTTGCCGGGCGGTAGAGGCGCACGCCTTTAATCCCAGCACTTGGGAGGCAGAGGCAGGCAGATTTCTGAGTTTGAGGCCAGCCTGGTCTACAGAGTGATTTCCAGGACAGCCAGGGCCATACAGGGAAACCCTTTCTCGAAAAACCAAAAAAAAAAAAAAAGAAAGAAAAAAGAAAGAAAGAAAGAAAAAGAAAAAGAAAGACAGTGTTTAGCTGGGCATGATGGCATATGCCTGTAATTCCAGGACTTGGGAAGTAGAGGCAGGGTGATCAGGAGTTTAAGGTCATCCTTCGCTACATTGTGAGTTATGGGCTAACCTAGGCTATGTAAGAACTTGTCTACCTCCAAAGATAAGAGAAAGGGAGGCAGAGGAAGAGTGAGAGCCTGTGGAGTGGGCTCCCAGTTACATTTCTTGCTGCCAGGATGGGGTACCTCAAGGAAGTACCTCAAGGGAGGAAGAATTTATTTTCTCCCATGGTTTAAGAGGATACAGTCCACATAGTGTGGAAGGGGGAGTGGACTTGATATCAGGGAGAGCCTGTGTCTGGGACTCTTTAAATCTGGTTGGGGAGGAAGCAGAGATGGCAGACAAGAACTGGGTGGAGCTGATCCCTAACCCCCAAGCTTGACTCCTACAAACCTGTATCTGCCAGTGAGGCCCCGTGTCCAAAAGGTTCCACCAATTCTCTCAAACAGGGTCACCATCTGGCGACCAAATGCTTGAACACACGAACCCGTGGGGGGATATTTTACATCCAAATTGCAGCACTGAGCCTAGACTAGCAACTTTTCAGGTAGTAGAGATGAAGGCTGCAGCGTCGAGTTCGCAGGGATCCACAGTGCACTGTGGCGCCTTCAATCTAGACGCTGGAATCCTAGGAGTCCAGCTAGCAGCGGTAAGGTTGCGCGGCTCAGCTGGCGCTCTTGCCCCTGCAAGCCCAGCCTGTCTACTCCATTAAGCAGGTCGATTCCTTAACAACCAGCTCTTGTACAGAGGACCTCTCTGGGCCATATCAGAAGAAGAGGAGGAAAGTGGATAAGGCCACGCCTTTCCCCAGCTCCGGGTCGATAGGTTATTCCGATGCTTGGTCACCAAGAAAGCAGCCAGCTTTTGGAAGCTTTGCGTAGGGCTCGAAGGATATCTAAACAGCCTCGTACTGAGATCCCTGCCTGTATTTGCCTTTCCAGAAACAGTTAAGACGACAGAGCCCGAGCAGAGGTTTCCGGAATGTCTGTTCCCCGGGACTTTGCAAACTATGCTCACAAAACTCTCATCCCACTTAGGAGGTAGCAGAGGCAAGTGAATCTCTCTGAGTTTGAGGACAACATGGATTGCATAGCAAGTTCCAAAATAGTCAAAGCTGGATAGTAAGACCTTTCCCGAACAAACAGAAGGAGGAGGAGGAAGAAGAAAGGAAAAATAAAAGAAAAACGTTAAAGAATAAAGAAAATAAGTCAAAATATGAGATTTTACTTCAAAAACAACACAAAGCAAAACCAACCAATTCAAAACAAAAGAAATCATAGCTACTGAATTGTAGCTGCTTCTTAAAAAAAAAATAAAATCGAGCAGTGTCACTGTGGTGCACATCTTAAATCCCTCACTAGGATCGCAGAGGCTGGCTGATCTCTGTGAGTTCAAGGCCAGACTGGTCTAAACAGTGAGTTCCAGGACAGCCAGATAGTAAGCCACATAGTAAGATGCTGTCTCAAAAAACAAAGGCAAAAAAAAGTAATGTGATATTTTCTACAGACATGCTTTTAATGAACTTGGGGGAAGGAGCAAAGGTTATCCAAAGATAAATGCTTTACTTCTAGAATGAAGGTAGAGGGCTGTCGAGAGGGCTCAGCTGAGTTTGAACCCCAGAACCCACATCGCAGGAGAACCTAACTCTTACAGAGTGCTCTCTGCCAATCACATACATGCCATGCCATCCATGGATGTAAGCACGCACACACATTCACACACACATACACATGCACACACAACATTAAAAATCCATACCATAACCCTAACCCAATTTAATTACAACCCTAACACACCCCTAAGTGTCTGCTGGAGGATGCTGTAACATGTTTTCTGTATCATGAGAACACTGGGGGCTGGAGAGATGGCTCAATGGTTAAGAGCACTGACTGCTCTTCCAGAGGTCCTAAGTTCAATTCCCAGCAACCACATGGTGGCTCACAACCATCTGTAATGGGATCTAATCCCTTCTTTCTTCTGGTGTGTTTGAGGACAGCTACAGTGTACTCATATACATAAAATAAATAAATAATTCTTTTTAAAAAAAGAGACAGAATGCCATCATACCACCCAGTCAGAAGCCAGTCAAACCCCACGGGCTCTCCAACGGTGGGTCTCAGTGGAAATACCCAAGGAAGTGTTCATCTTTAGCCCAGCCCAGGAGGACCAGAGCTGTTTTCTCAGAACCGCTTTCCCTCACGCTCCTAGACATGTCACTGGCAATGTAATCTTATCTGTTTATGGTCAAACAATTGCTGTCTGAATTATTTCTCCAAATTGGCAACTTGGTTAAGTAACACAGCCAGAATTAAGTGGAGAAGGAAGTGCAAACAGAGCCCGAGAGGAGCTGAGGAGTTAAATTTACACAGACAGGACAGCTTTAAACATGTTTTAAAAATATTTCCAAGGGGTTGAGGAGATGGCTCAGCTGTCAAGAGCATAGAAGACCTGGGTTCAGTTCCCAGCATCCACATGGTAATTCCAGTTCCGGGGGCTTTTAGTGCCTTCTTTTGGCCTCCACAAGTATGGCAAGCATAAGACACACTTACCTGCAGGCAGGCAAAACACATGTAAATTTAAATAAATTTTTTCCAGATAATGGTTTTATACACTTCTGAATGTTAAGGTTATTTACATAATAAAATTGCCCAAACAGTGTAAAACAAAACAAAAACAAACAAACAAACAAAAGCAAAACAAGAGAGCTGAGAAGCTAGCTCAGTGCATGACGCTAGGGCCTGAGTTTGGATTCCTGGCTGGATATGAGAGTGCATGTCTGTGATTCCAGAGCCGGTGTATGTGGACAGAAAGATCCGGGAACTCACTGCCAGTCAATCTAGCTGCATGGATGAGCTGTAGGTTCAGTAAGAGATCCTGTCTCAAAATAAAGGGGAGAGAAATAGAAGACGCCCAGCATTGTCCACTGTGCCGCTGCCCCCCACCCCCGGGCAGGTATACACCCACAAATACACACAAAACAGGAATTTGTAGTCTAAATAATAAAAGAAGGGCCACAGTCCACAACTGACTTCATCTCAGTGGCTCAGAATAAGATCCATATTTAACTTATCACAACTACGGTTTAATAGCTCCCAATAAAGTTAGATTAAACTGCACTTAACTAAGGTCACAGAGAATAAAAGAAGCAAGCCAAGTGGAAAAGACAATTTTATATCAAACATGATGTGACTCAATGAGATACAACTTCACTCCCTTAAAATCTTTCCTCAATAAAGCAATCCCCAGTTCTCAGGAGGCTGAGGCAGAGGATTACTGCATCTTGAGGCCAGCCTCGTTGTTTGATGAGTTCCAGCTAGTCATGGCTACAGAGTGAGATGGAATGAGACTCTGTGCCAGGGAAACAGACTGCAGGACACATCTCAGGGTAGCTTGTAGCTCGGAGAGTGCTGGAGGCCTGGTTAGAATCCCAACACCATATGAAACTGGCCATGGTGGCCCATGCTCATAGTCTCAGTACTTGGAGGTGGGGCAGGAAGATGAGAAGTGTAAGGACATCTTTGACTTCACAGTGAGTCAAGACCAGCCTGGGCTATATGAGAGCCTACTACAAATAAACCCCAGAAAAGCTTAAGTATGGTGATTAAATGTTAAATATATTATCAACTCTGTCCTTGTTATTTTATAGACAAGGCAAGGACTCCAAGATGGACTAGCAATAGACTTAGGCATGATTACAGTATACACATTAAATTCAGTTTAAATCTCTTGTCTACTTGGAAATGTTGTTTCAAAATACTAGAAAATAAATGCTCTTGCATTTTATTAATTTAAACAATCTCTATTCTGTTCTTATTTACGCATCCACTCATTTATGGTGTGTGTATGGAAGTGAGCGTGCCATGGTATATAAGTACGGGAGTCGGAGGACAACTTATAAGAACGGTTCTCTCCTTTCAACATGTGGGTCCCTGGGATTGAACTCAGGCTTGGTGGCAATTGCCTCTAACCATTTAGTCAGCACCTTACATTTTACTTTCAATAAATCTTCCCTGCTTTGTATCTCTCAGGAAATCATTCCGCATCTTACCTGCTTTCTACCCAATGGCAAATGACTAGAATGATTACATCATACCAAATGGTTTCATATCTTTCAAAATGGTTTCATAACAAAGGAAGGTGGCTGAGAAGATGGCCGCTGCAAAAACCTGAGTTTGGATTCCCAGCATCCACATACAAAGCTGAGGTTACAGCTTGCATAACCCAGGGCTGGAGGGGTGGAGACAGGAGTGGCTCTGAAGCCCATTGGCTGTCCAGGATCGCTGAATCAAAGCACTTCCGGTTCGTGAGAAACCGTGTCTCAAAAGCATTCCAGTGGAGCGTGATTGAAGAAGACGGCAGAGGACCAACCTCCGGCCTACGCACACAAGCACACCAGTACACACTCATACTGACACACTTTTCTTTTTAAAAGATGAAGTCTCATCTTTTAAAAAGGGACGATTTCAAAACGGAAGTGTCGTGACCGTGTATCCCAGCTAGCCTTCACTGCTAATACATCACACCAGGATCCAGGAGCCACAAAGCAAAGGGATGGGACACTTACAGAGCTGTGAGGTAGCCCTCGAGGTAGCCAGCCATAAACATGATGATCTCATTGGACAGGGTCTGAGAGCCATATCCAGCTCTGATCTCCAGGATGCCCCAGCCTGTGGTTTTAATGGAGTCATTGTAGAAGCCGTAGGCGTCCCCATTCTTGTCCAGTACCCTCTTGATTTCCACTGTCTTCGATTCAGGGAACCAGTATGCAGTTGCATAGTAGATTCCTGAGGGAAAAGGGAGCCATGAGGAATACCACTCACCAGTGGTCGGTGCCTTCCCCCTGTGCAGTCAACAGTCAAGCGTTTGCTTTGAATGCTTTCTAGCCTACAGGCTCTGGAGATGGCTGTCAATGAAGTACTGGCTAAGCAAGTCTAAGGACCTGAGATTGATCCCTGGTACCTACTAGGCGGGATGACATGTATTTGTAGTCCCAGGCTAAAAGGGGCGGCACAGGTGCCTCCCCGGTGTTCACTCGGGTAAGAGACCTGTCTTGAAAAAAAATTAAAAAATGGACAACATCCCAAGGACCAATGCCTGAGGCTAGACTCTGGCTATACACACACACACACACACACACACACACACACACATATCACATCACACACACACCACACCACATCACACACACACACACACACACACACACACACACACACACACATACACATTCATGCTCGCACCAGTCCCAAAAAAAACATACACATACACACGCTCGTACACATAACAAATACATGACACACACACATAACACACTATTTAAAAATAAATTCTTCAATTCCCCCCTCTTGTTCTCACAAGGTCCTGTCCAGGTGTCCAGCACCCTGGGGCCAGGAAATGATACGTCCAACTCTCCATCCTGCCAGGACCTAGGCCAGCCCTTCCCATTTGTCCCTATCATTCCTTCCTCCTGATATTCTGGCTCTTGTTAACTTGTTAACAGGCTAACAGGCTAGAAATGCCTAATGGGGACCCAGGAAACAGTCCTGCCTCCCAGGGACACATTGTCCCCACAGGACCAATGCACCCAATGCACTTTACGCCTTAATACTTAAACCTACATGGCAAACCCCTGGGGTCCAGAGATTGTTTCTTTCCCGTCTGGTACAGTATCCGGCACGGTGTTGTATATCTGTGTAATGGTCAATGTAAACTGTCAACTAGACAGAATCTAGAGTCGTCTGGGAGACAGGCCTCTGAGCATACCTGTGGGGGTGGGGTTTCACAATTTCATTAACCAGGATGGGAAGACCCACCCACTGTGGGCGGGGTCATACCCTGAGTAGGATCCTGACTGTATAAGAATGTAGGGACGGAGCTGAGGTAGCCTCCTATGTCTGTAACTCTCTGCTTCCTGACTGTGGATACGATGTTGTGGGCAGCGGCTTCAGGCTCCTCCTTCCCTTGACTTTCTCACAGGATGGACTCTACCCTTGAACTAAGATCCAGAATAAACCTTTCCTCCCCTAAGTGCCTTTGGTTAAGGCATTGTGAACAGCAACAGGAAAGGATACCAAGTTTGTAATGCCAGCACCCGGGAGACAGAGGTAGCAAGGTCCAGGGGCCAAGGCCAACTTTGGTTACATAGCAAGTTTGAGCCCAGCTTGGATGACATGAGATCCTGTCCTGAAACACTAGAAGGAAATGAACACTCTGAAAGGAAGGAAGGGTGAATTCATGGTAGGTAACTTGCCTCACAAGCCCGAGGTCTTGGGTTCAATCCTCGGGCACTGGCTAAAGAAGCACAGGAACTGTGAAAGGCAAGAACACTAAGAAAGGAAAAGAGGAAGAGGAAGCAGAAGGAGAAAGGATGTCGTATGTAGAGCATCATTCTGAGAAACTGTCCAATACCTGCTGTGGTTGAAGACAAAAAGCACAGAGCAGGCTGCAGGGCTCAGTGAGTAAAGGCACTTGCTTATAAACCTGACAGCCTAAATTTGATACCCAAGACCCTGGTGGTAGAAAGAGAAACTCCTGCAAGTTGTCCTCTGACTTCCACAGTACACTCCCACACTCGAATGCCGTTAGATGATAGATAGGTGATAGATAGGTAGGTAGATAGATAGATAGATGTAACTATAAATCAATAGAAAAAGACCCTATTACATTTAGGTCAGTATTAAAGAGGTGGAAGTAGGTTAGTAGGTTACATGACTCTCAGGTTTGGGGTGAAAGTCCTGGACTGTATGACTGAGGGAGGAAGGGGATAAAGAGAAAATCAGAAAGGGAATATAAATTCATCTGAGACTCAGTAACACTGTTAGTGGTAGGACGACAGGAAGCTCTCATTAGGGATTGCTATAGGGGCTATGCTCTGGCAACAAATAAGAAACTGTTAATGAAGGTGACCACAGTTCAGCAACTGTACACATTTCTTTAGACATTTCCCTTTCAAATATAAAAGGTATATTCTCCAAGATTCTTTCTGTCTTCAGAAGCCAGAGTGGATCCCTTTCCTGGCCTCCCCCCCATCTCACTCACACACCACACACACACACACACACACACACACACTCATGCACACACACACACACACTCATGCACACACACACACTCTCACACATGTGCTCACACACACACACATACTCACAGATACACACAAACATACAATCACAAACTCTCACACACTTTCTCACACACACTCATAATCCTCACACACATATACTCACATACACTCACAGACACACTCACACACTCTCTCACACACACTAACACACATATACTCACACTGACAGACACACACACACTCGCTCACACACACTCACACACATACACTCACAGACACACACTCACAAACATACACTCACTCTCACACACTTTCTCACACACACACACATTCATACACAGTCACACACATATACTCACACTCACAGACACACATATACACAGACACATACTCACAAACATACACTCACTCTCACACACTTTCTCACACACACACATTCATACACAGTCACACACATATACTCACATACACTCACAGACACACATTCACACACATACACTCACACACACACACACTCACACTAGCCCTGGAAATGAGGAAGCAAGGATGGCTTTCCTAACTAAAACCCACAAAAAGGAGGCTGGGAGAAGTCACTGAACAGAAACCACGAAAGAAAGAGGGAGGGTAAGCCCACAGCACTGCCGGCTTTCTGTCCTACCCTCAAAGTACACTTTTATGCATCTTCCTCCAGAACCCTTCGCTGCATACCAAACAAGGGAAGTATCCAAGGGCTCAGTTCTCATTCCTGCTGGAGCAGCCTCCTTCCCTGACCATAGAGGTTAGCGTCTGTACCTCCGTATGATGACACCTCAGCCCAGTCCTTAGGAGAAGTCACCCATAGCAGCTTACTACCCACAGGCATGCTTTCAGAATTAACCCCTAATCTGAGAGTTCTGTCCCACCCCTAATAGACTTTGCTTATTCCACGGTTTTTATCAATTCCTTTTTGTTTTTCAGCATCTGTGGGTTTTTTGTTTTTTTGTTTTTTTGTTTTTTGTTTTTTTTTTTTAGCAAGTTCTTTAGCATGTTAGTCATACATTTCAACCATTGAAGAGCACTTCTATGTAGGGACAGATGTTGGAGAGAGTGAAGTCCTGTGGGGAGGAAATACCGTGTCCTTCTAACCCTGACCTCGGTTTTAGCAGTTCTATTTAAGCAGAGATGGTGTCCACACACCTCTGAGAAGGTCGCTGTCCCCGGCCCACCACCAAATGATGTTTCTTTGAGGAATCTCATTTGGGTGTTCTAATGTATTTTTTAATTTATTTTTATGAGTGTTCTGCTCACACATATGGCATTGTACCACGTCCATGCCTGGCGCCTATGTGTGCTTGATGCCTTTGGAAGTCAGAAGAGGTCGTTGGGTCATCTGGAAGTGAAGTTAAGGATGGTTATGAGACTCTGTGTGGGTGCTGGGAATTGAACCCATGTCCTTTGTAGGAACTAGTGCTCTCAACCACTGGGTCGATTCTCCAGCTCTATTTATTTATTTTGAGACAGGGTCTCACGTAGCGGTACCAGTTCCGTATACAGCCCGTGAAGGCCTTGAATGCCTGACTCTCTGGCCTCGTCTTGCCAAGCTGCGTAGGTCTCGGCTTTGTGCTAAGTCTTCTAATGAAAAGCAAATTTATCTAACATTAATTCAATCATGGAAGTGAGTCTAACATCACTCCCGAAATTATGTTTGCAAACATAAGCGCCCTGAGGAATGGCTCAACCACTCTGCTTACATCCAGCCCAAGAGGCTGAGTGTGTTGATGTCCTTACAATTGTGGGAATGAAGGATCATGTTCAAACGTGTTTAACAACAACTCCCTCCAAATCAGCATCCACATCCGAATTAATGGAAACGCTACCCTAATGTACACTATATTGTTAAATTGTTGTGTGTTCATTGATCTCACTGAGAAGGCTAGACCTAGAGTCCGGGTTGCCCCGACCTCATTTCAGACCCAAGCATGTTTGTTTCAAGAAATCCTCTAAGGTCGGGGCTGGGCTCCTCATCCCCTAGGAGATGGAGACAGAGGTGGGGCGGGGCGGGGCGGGGCGGGGCGGGGCGGGGGAAGGTCAGAGAGCAGCAAATCAGCCCAGGAGTGAAAACAGCGTCCTTGAGAACAGCTAAAAAGGAAACCATTTCCATCCGAGGTCACTGTGATTTACTTAACCACGAAATAAAGTGAGAAAGAGAGACAGAAGTTCCTCCACAGAGAAAGCTCAGTTTGAAACTGCAGCTGATGCCTCAACTTCAATAGTCAGTTTCTACAGGAAGTCCTGGCCGCCAAGTCTGAGGAGCCTCGCTGCCCGACTCCTTCCTGGGAACTGTAGCTGGTGCTTTTATGGGGCTCTTCCAGTTGGTTTCCGCTGGATGATTGAGCACCCGATGTGATGATGCTTTGGACCCCCTGTCATGACTCAATAATGAATTCAAAACTGAAAATATGGCTGTTGTAGATCACTCGTCAGACGGTACAAAACAATTACCTTAGAAAGAAATTCTTAATAAGGATGGAGGACTTCCAATGGCTTTCGTATTTCTCGTGTAAAAACAAAACAACAAAACCTCAGATGTCCTCTTTACATTTCTTGTGCATTTTACTATTCTTTATGAACTTATTTTTAATAAAAAAAAAACCTTAAAATTCGTTTTAAAAGTGCATGTCATTTATTTATTTATTTATTTATTTATTTATTTATTTATTTATTTATGTGATTGGATAGTACTCTGTAGCTCAGGTTGACCTGGAACTCACTATGTAGCCCAGGCTGGCTTTTATCTCATTACAATCCTCCTGCCTCAGGTTCCTGAGGGTCGGTATTACAAGTGTGAGCTATCATGTCTGACTGGCTCCCATCTTCAGAACTTAACTGTCTTACATCTCATTTTATGGAAGAGGGAATGGCTTTCAACCTTAGGTGACAGCCTTGGCTAATGGATCAGTCCTGTTGAGGGAGGAACAAGAAAAGAGTTTGAGCGGGTGGGATATGTGAGGGAAAATAGAATAATATTGAGACTGACTCTGTTTAGATCGGGTTGAGGGCAGGTTCGCTGATGTACCTCAGAAGTCCTTCCTCTTTCACATGCACTGAGCCTGAGTGTGTGTGTGTGTGTGTGTATGTGTGTGTGTTACCTTCTCCTCCTACAAGGGCCCTCAGGAAACTACTCTCTGGCTTGCAAACTTGCTCTGCATCTTTATCAGAGTCACCAAAGGCATAACTGACTTGTGAGCTATGTAATGTCCTTGCAAGAAAGTAATGGTGTGTGTTGAGCTGGTCTGTGTGCAGAGATCAAAGCCCATGTCTCCGTCTAAGCCAAGGATGGTTCTGGCAAATTCTCCCTGGGACTAGTGAACGACTTCAAGAGTGGATGAAATAGTGAAGACCATCGAGGGTCCCCTGGTTGTGGACTGCTGACTGATCTCAAGGGCCTGATGAAGTGTGTGGAACAAACTCAAACTCCTCCAGGCTCCATCCCAAGGATGGGAGAGGACATGGTGACTCACACCTATAACCCCGGCACATGGGAGGCTGAGACAGGGGGAATCACTGTGACTTTGAGGTTAGCCCCGCCTCCATAGTGAGATCTCCTAAACAAACAAAAACCCAAACATGGATGGAAAAGGACAAATTTCTCTGCCTGTTCCTGATCTACTTACTCATAAGATGCCCTGTCTAGGGTTAGAGTCCTCTAAATGGGCTTCAGTGATAAACTGCTCAGTCACTGACTCCCTAAGTGGGAAGCAAGACATTGTGGTTCACAGCTGGAGTGAGGCACAGTGGGATACCCCTGTGTGAAGCTGGGATAAACCTGAAGAACTATTAAGAATCAACAAAGCTCAGCCGGGCGGTGTGGCGCACGCCTTTAATCCCAGCACTTGGGAGCAGAGGCAGGCGGATTTCTGAGTTCGAGGCCAGCCTGGTCTACAGAGTGAGTTCCAGGACAGCCAGGGCTACACAGAGAAACCCTGTCTCGAAAACAACAACAAAAAGAATCAACCAAGTGTAGAATGCAGGAAATGACTAGAGATTTGGTCGAATCCAAAAGCATCCTTCTTTCTTCCCCTTTTGCCCTTGAACACTAACGTGGCTTCATTCTGATGTGGTTCTCCCCCCAGCCCCACCCACACTCCCTTTTTGGGAGAGCACCTCATTATATAGCTCTGGCTGGACTGGAATTTGCTGTGTAGCTCAGGCTGGCCCTCAATTTATGGAGATTATCTTTCCTCTGTCTCCCAAGTGCTGGATTACAGGTGTGTGTCACCACGCCTGACAGATTTGTTACTCTGGGTCACCTCCCATCCAGGGCACTCGACGAGACATATCTGTGTGCTTGGTCCGATAATCTCCGTCACAAACTCCTCGAGAATGGGAGGAGAGTCTCGTCTGACGCCACATCTACTCCCTGCAGCCTAGCACAATTCTTTCCTGATTACATGGCCACCTAAATCCCAAACTGTCACACTGACTGGAAGGTCACACCTGGTAACATACTCACATGGAGATCATAGTGTACTGACCTATGTGAGCGCACATGCCAAAGCACACAGTAGGGGGCCAGAGGACAGCTTTGTGGAGTGTGCACTCAGGTATCTCCAGTCACCCTTATGTGAGTCCCAGGGATGGAACTTAGGTCAGCCTTGTGCCCCATGAACCTTTGTGGCTGGGCTATTTCACCGACCCCGGTAAACTGACTCATGATTTTGACACATGAATTAGGATGCTGGTCACTTGAGTTTACAAAGGAGCTTAAAGGGAATTATGCTTTGATAATTTGTCAGCTGCTCATGCTGGGCCCATCACAGCACCTGCCAGACTGACGATGGAGGCCTTTCTGGGCACTGGCAGACTGATGGAGGCCTTTCAGGCCACTGGCAGACTGACGATGGAGGCCTTTCAGGCCACTGGCAGACTGACGATGGAGGCCTTTCAGGCCACTGGCAGACTGACGATGGAGGCCTTTCAGGCCACTGGCAGACTGATGATAGAGGCTTTTCAGGGAACTGGCAGACTGACGATGGAGGCCTTTCAGGGAACTGGCAGACTGGTGATGGACCCTTTCAGGGCACTGGCAGCCTCTCTAGGGGATTTGCTCATTTTGTTTTCAGACCTCAATCAAAAGACTTCCACAACATCTTCCCCACCCCCAAGAGGATTGACACATGTCGTGCAACATCTAGCTCTTTGCGGATGATATAGAGTTACAAGTTTTACACAAATATTTCCTCATAATTTCACTACTTCCACAATGTTAGTAAGTTCCTCCTTTGCCTTAGTAAGAAGAAGGAACATGCTAACTCCAGCAATAACTCGCTAGCCGCCCTTTAAAGCCAAAAATCAGAACACAGGAGCAGTTGGAACACTGTTTAGGGATAAAAAGACCAGGCTGGTGTGGTGGCTCTTGCCTTTATGTCCAGTATTCGGGAGAGAGAGAGAAATGTAGATCTTTCTGAGTTCCGGGTCAGCCTGGTGTACACAGTGTGTTCTAGGCTAGCCAAGGCTACATAATGTCTTTTTTTTTTTTTTTTTTAAAGAAAGCATTAAAGAATTTCCATGTTAAAAATAAGCCCTGCCGGGCAGTGGTGGCACACACCTTTAATCCCAGCACTTGGGAGGCAGAGGCAGGCGGATTTCTGAGTTCGAGGCCAGCCTGGTCTACAGAGTGAGTTCCAAGACAGCCAGGCTTACATAGAGAAAGCCTGTCTTGAAAAACAAAACAAAAAACAAACAAACAAACAACCCCCCCCCCAAAAAAAAAACCAAAACAAAAAGCCCTGGATCAACCAGGAGGCCCACTTTAGTGAACTCAGATATATAACTGCTTTCAGAGTTGAAGCAGCCATTGGACTCAACCTGTAGTCAGCCATGACACCTTAAGGAGACTAAATGCCTGCCAGAGTAGCAAAGTGCTTCCCACTGGCTGATTCCAGTTCCCAGGGCCCAGTCAGGGCAGATGAGTCAGGCCCCAGTCAGCCTGACAGTTATATTTCTCATGAATACTTAATGATGAATCTGGGAGCAGACTTGGGCGTGTATCCGGGTGAATTGTCTCCCTGAGATCTGATCACGGCTGGCATGATGCAAATACTGACTTCTGGAGTCTAGCCCTGCCAAGGAGAAGAACCAGTTTTCCAAGGAATGTGCTACATTTTGAGTCTTACGGAGGTTGGCTCACCTCTCGCTAGTGACCACCCCCATTTTGCCATTCACTCCTCTTTAAAAGATTATTCTCAGATGGCATCGGGGGTTGGGGGGAGGAGGTGGTTTGATGGTAAGAGGTGTGTTTTAACTTTTGTGAAACTCTGGGTTCAATCCCCGGTATGGAGCACACACACAATAAAACCATACAAGGATGTTCTAAAAAACCCATAGGCGCTTCCCAGTGTACACGTCATCTGCACGCTGTCTGTAATACCTTGAACAATACAAAGAGACGGCTGCAAACCAATTTGCCAATGTCTGAAATAAAAAATAAAACTTGAATTCAAATATTAAAGAAGTGGGCCAGTAAGATGGCCCCGCGTGTCCTGTCTAGGGTGAATGTGTTACTTTCTCTCTCCCAGGAACAGGTAGGACACAACCTACTAAGCTCACAGTACAGCTAGGTACCTTTGCAAGCATAGGGAGATAGTAATGTCTCTGGTTTTTTATGATTTAAATTTTAGGTAGTCTACTGGAAGGTTGGGGAAGCTCCAGTACAATACCGATAACATATTGATAAAGAGGGGGAAAGCACGTTATATCTGTTTCAAATGGCCACTGCAGACATCCTTAGCTGTCCTCAAAGCCATGGAGGAGTCTTTCAGGATTGCTGGCCATTGTAACGAACCAGCAGCTTCTCTGGACTGTAAGGTGTGTGTGTGTGTGTGTGTGTGTGTGTGTGTGTGTGTGTCTGGCAGGGTTGATGAGGAATGACAACAGGGATGACCAAAGAACATACAGATAAACCAGGGGCGACTCCACCAGGCACTTCTGGACCAGTCCCTTCTGATCCCATGAGCCTGTGCTCACTGGAAAGATTGCAGACAATGAGTGGAGTAGGCTTTAAAAGCAAACACTTCAAAATCAGAAGGGTGCAGGTACTTGTTGAGGGACAGTAACAAGAAAATCAGCAGTCTTTGAAAGGGAACCCTGCCCACGCCCCTTCCTGTTCTTGCACAGGTCGGCATGGAGAAGATTAGGAAATCAAAGTAATGCTCTCTGAATCTGACTTTTGGAGTTTTCCAAGCCTACGCGTATCCCACAATTCATTTTGGTCTTCTTCTTGCAAATGGAAGGGTAAGATTGGAAGGACACCTGTTGAGGCCTGTTTTTCTAACAGGAAGGATTACACCAGTGCCCTCGGGCAACCCAGCTACCTTATCGCTTATGCAAATTCCTGACTTCCCCTCAGTCCGGGTCTCCGCGCCCGCCGTAGAATGGAGGCTTTAATCCACTTTAGGATTCTGACGCTCGGAGGGAAGAACTCAGCAGCTGTAGCCCTGTCCCGAATCAAGTTGACACAACCGGCTTGCTATCAATTCTCTTAAGCCCAAGTCACTTGCCTACTTTTAGAAACGGAACAAAGGTCAGCTCGAAATCACACCTCAGTCTGATCCGGATAAATCTCTGGACCGGAGCCTTCAGGACCAGTCGAGGTTGTCTGGGCCAAGATATGGGGCAGGAGAATTCAGGCCAAAACTTTTTAAGTTGGCAGAGCCCTGTGCCCTCCTTAAATGCCACCGCTGATCTACCTCAGGGCTAGAGCCTAACCCACCAGGCTCCTCACCAAGAAGTGCGACCCAAGACGCCCATATATGCAAACTTGCTGGGACCCTGGCGAGCCGCGGGGGTGGGTTGGGGGGTACAGGGCGACGCCCCTAAGTCCCCGACTGCTCGTTCTGCTCACCTGCTGGGTTGAGTTTCGCGGAGGCGGCGGCCGCCCAGGGAGGCTGCAGTAGCAATGGCAGCAGCAGCAGCAGCGGCGATGGCGGCCTGAGGCTCCTGCCAGGTCTGCGGTGGCACATCGCTCCTCGGCTCTGACCTCTGCCTGGTTGGATTAGGTCCCGCTGGCGCCCGGCGGTGACAACTGTTGCAAGAAGCCGCACTTGAGGGTGGCAGCGGGGCGCTGCGTTGCAGAGACCGGGACGATCTTAACTTTCTTCTGACATTAGTCTGGCCTGATTGGGCGCTTCACGTGGCCTTGGGAACCAACCTTCGCCCTACGGAGCCCCAGGCTAGGACAGGCGGATCCTTTCGTCTGCTCTGACCCTCCAGCCACCTGTGGGCCGGGCCGGGAAAGTTTTGGGGAAGTGCAGGGGCCGCGCTGCTTTCTCTGGCCGCCTCCTGCAGGTCAGGGCTAAGGAATTAATTAAAAGTAGCCTTAGCCCCTGTGGCAGCGGATAAGGAAACCGAGGCAGCGGTGGGTCGCATGCCTCCCCGCAGGTCGGATTCTGTGGCCTTCTCTCTTCTCAGGTCCCTCATCCGTCAGGAACCAGGGCTTCTTGCGCCAGCCTGTCTGACCTCAGGAGCTCAACACCCCCGAGCCTTGGCTTTGTGTCTTCATTGGCCGGAGCTGATTCACACGGGCTAGAGGCAGATCTACCCCTGAGCCCCTATAGAGACCCATGTCTGGGCAGGACTCGCAGGAGGTAACATTGTGAAGTTGGCCAAGGGTGCCCTAGGTGACATTGTGAAGTAGGCAACAGACTTCAGGCTGACTGAGCTCATCTTTTGCCACTGGACCCAGTCAAGCTAACCCTTGTAGCCAGGTTTGTAATCCCAGCGTTCCAGAGGATGAGGCAGGAGGATTGCTGAAAGTCTGAGGACAATTTGGGCTCCCCGAGTGAGACATTGTCTCCAAAAACATATATATTCCAGATAAACAAATATTGAATAAATAATAATGAAGTACCTTTGTTAGAGGACGAAATATATTTGTCATTTCTAGAAACGACACGTGAGTTATGAAATACAGATCACAATATCGTTTGGTAATATTCATTTAGTGGAGGGAGCAGCTGCGGGCATTGTAGGGACTGTACATAAAATAAAAACGAAGGTCCTGTGGCTCTTCGCTGGTGAAGTGTCACCCCAAATATTCCAGGCGTGTCTCCATATCCCACTCTGTGACCTCACTGACCCTTCTGATCCAAGGAGACAAGTGTTTAGAGGAGGTGACTCTTTAAGGATGCCTAATAGGAGCTGGGCTCACCCAGCTACCTGATGGCATCTAGCCGAGTATTTACTGACTTCAGTGTTCTAGGATAGAACCCTATATGACACACAGAATACCAGACTAGTCAAGGAAGTGATTAACTTGATTTGTATAAGCAAATTAATTGAATTAGACTTTTCTTAAACTCAGTGCTGTTGAAATTCTGCCTGGTTATTTCTTTGGCGTGTGTGATCATATGTGCATGTGTTTGTGAGTACTTTGCCTGTGTGTGTGTGTGTGTGTGTGTCCTGTGGACTCTGAGGCCTTGAATGTGATCCTTGAAAGTGCCTCCAGGCAGTGTCCAACATTCTCCAAGTTGAAATCCTGACCCCAGCAGAGCACTGTTAATGTAAGTTGCGGTACGTTTTGACACATTTAAATTGCGGTTTTTTAAACATCAAAAAGAATAGTGACAGCAAACTCTAGGTGAGATGATCCAAGGATACTGGTTTCAAAATTGTAACTGGCATGAATAGGGCAAAAACCAGGGATCCGACAGCCCTAATGGGCTAGCCTCAGCTACCCACCCTGTGATGGGTAATCTTAGTTGTCAACTTGACACATCTCAGAAAAGGCACTTGAGGATTTTTCTCCATCAAATTGGGCTATAGGCGTGTTGTGGGACACTTGTCTGATTGCTGACTGATGTAGAGGGCCAATCCTGTGGTCAGTACCATTTCTATGCAGGGCAGGCCTGGGCTACATAAGAAAGGCAACGGAATATGAGCCAGGAAGCAAGGCAGAAAGTGTTCCTCCATGGCCTGTGCTTCAGATACTTGCCTCCTGGTTCCTGCCCTGACTTTTCCTCAATGAAGGGCTGAAACCTGAAATACAGTCTTTCCTCCTCAAGTCAATATTTTATCACGGCAGTCAGGGAGCAAACTAGAACACATCCCCACCATACTAGTGAAAGAGACAAAGAGAGGGGATTCATTCACATGGCCACATTGGGAAGATAACAGAGGGATTCAGTCATCCCAAGTTCGCCCTCAGGATCCTGACATGAGCTTTAGCCTCAGGATCCTGACATGAGTGGAAAGGGCCAAGAAGTCTTGGTGATGGTATTGACTGGCCCATCATTAAAACCTCGGTGTTTGGTTCCACGCCCTTCTGTGAGTCCCCTCTCAGAGATACAAACCCTAAGCCTCTAACCCTAACCCTGAGTTTCCCCCACCCCCATGCCTGACATCAGGCGTTCAATCTTTCACTTGCCAGAGTGTGAGATTCTTAGAGAAATTCCCGTCTCTTGGAAAATGTGAGTTTCACTGAAATAGATAGAATTTGAAGATGTTCCCTGGTCCTTTGAAAAGTTTCTCTGAGAAGACGACTAGCATGTGACTCAGTGTTAGAGCGCTTTGCCTGGCGTGTGTTGAAGGCCTGGGTTCAATCCCCACCATCACAGACTAGCAATACACGAGGGAGGAGCCAGAGCAGTAGGAGGAACCCGATCTGTTGGATGGACACCCTTCTACACACACACACACCCCCACACACACACAAACACACACACCCACCACATTCTCCCGTTACCCTGGAAACACCAGGAAGGAAAAACACCAAAACTGCACCCCTTCTTAGGATTTAGATAAGTGGAAATGTCAGCGGAGGTCCGTGGAGGTTCTTGGAGAGACAGTTGCTTCCTCCTCTTCCTCTGGCCCTCGGTGGAGACATGACATTTTATTTTTGCTACAAAGATTAGAACAGTACATCCTGCTGTCCGAAGTTGGGTCTGTCAACCGCCTGGCCTGGAGGCTGACCCTTCAGAACAAAAAAGATAATTTACCTAAAGAGGTACTGACGAGATGGGAGGAATAATAACCCCTTAGCGTCCACCCTGGAAGCCTTTCCCAAGCCACACCCACAGCGCGCACGCCACGCCCACTCTTCTGAATTCCAACAAAACAAAATAACACGAAACTTTTCTTTTTCTCCTCTTTTTCTTCTTTCCTTTTGGACACCAGCCGATGCTTTCCCTAACACCCCGGGCTTCCTCACTCTGTCTAAAGTCCTCCAACCTTTATGCGTTGATCACTGAACACACTGGCCTCGGACTTAAAAAGGCAATCCCTTCTCCCTCCTCCTAGCAGCTACTGAGATTTATAGCTTGCCTGCCTGCCTGCCCTGTCCTGGTATGTTTCTTTCAAAGTCTAAACAAAACAACCAAAAATAAAAACATAAAATAAAATAAACACACCAAACAAATAAAAAAACACTCTTCAAGCGTCATCTGAGCCCATTTTTAAATTATTTTTTAAAGTTTTTTTTTTTTTTTCTAAGTCTAGGGTATAGAATTTCCTAGAAGTTGCATTTGTTTTTAGATTTTTAAAAAGCTATATTTATTTCATTGAGAAAGGCATGCGTGGCCAGGCAGTGGTTGTGCACGCCTTTAATCCCAGCACTTGGGAGGCAGAGGCAGGCAGATTTCTGAGTTCGAGGCCAGCCTGGTCTACAAAGTGAGTTCCAGGACAGCCAGGGCTACATAGAGAAACCCTGTCTCGGAAAACCAAAGAGAGAGAGAGAGAGAGAGAGAGAGAGATGCGTATGCCACAGCACTTGGAGGGACATCCGAGGGTAACCCTCAGGAATTGGTTTTCTCCTTGTGCCATCTAGGAACCAGAAACGGAACTCAGGTGGTTAGACTTGGCTTGCCTGCCTGTCCTTCCAGCCCTATATGAGCCCATGACAGAACTCTGACTTCCCTGGTAACCACTACGTCCCAAGGAAATGTCTAATGGCACTTAGTGGCCCCTTCAGCAGTACCGCAGGAACTCGGGCTCTTGACAGTGGGCAGAGAACCCTAACTGGCTGGATTGTCACCCAGAACAAAAGGAGGCAGGAAGGTGGAATAATATCCACATTCGAAGAGGTTGCAGCAAAAGGTTCATCAAGGCCAGCCTGGGCTAGTGGAACCTAGTTCAACAACAAAAGAAACACAAAGCCTACAGAATTTACCTTCTGATTGGAGGAAAATGCCTTCGATTTGTTATTACTAATCCCATATGGGTCTGTCCTAGTTAGGTTAACTGTCAATTTGGCACAGCTTAGAATCAGCTGGAGGAAAAAAAAAAAAAAACAGTTAACTAAGGAATTGTCTTTACCAGGTTGATCTGTGGGAATGTCTATGAGGGATTGTCTTGATAGTCAATTGATACGGGAGGGTTTGGTCCACTGTGGGTGTCGTAATTCTCTGGAAATGTGACGCTGGGGTATATAAGGAAGCTAAGGAGGGGCCCCCGTGAGCTGCCAAGCAGGGTTCCACCATAGCTTCAGCTTCCAGATTCTTGCTCTGAGAACCTCCCTTCTCCCAATGATGGGCTGTGACCTGGAAGTGTAAACCCAATAAAACCTCTCTTCCTCGAGCTCGCTCGCTTTGGGTCAGAGTGTTTTTATAACAGTCACAGAAAGGGATCTAACACAAGTCAAGTCCTCAGGCCTCTGCCCAGTCCACATTCTTCTCCTTATCCTCGAGCCCTGTCTTACTGTGGGAGGAAAAGGGAGCTTTGTATTGACTGAGTATTGGGTCTGTATGTGTCTAAAGAGTCCTTCTCTTGACTCAATGGCTCCCAGCGGGATGCGGTTTGGCTCATTACTGTCAGGAGTTGTGTGTTATCTGTTGCCACTACCTGTGGCCTTAGGAAAGATTCCCACATACTCTGTGCATCACTGAGGGTAATGCATACCATCGGTGATAACCAACTCCAGAGAGTTAGCGAAACAAAAGTTCATTATTCTACCAATCTAGTGTGGGAGTTCTTCACCAGTAATTGGCTTTCCTCCATGGTGACATCCAGGAGCCTGGTGTCACCATCTGGCTTTAGCCTCGTCCAAAGGCAGATCTTCCCAAACACTTTGGTGTTGTTTGTAAATGGCATTGGAGTCTCAGGAAAACATAGCAAAGGCTTAAAACCTAAATTTTATTTTTACTTTTATTCATGTGTTTGTATTTGAGTACCCACAGAGGCCAGGAGGCACCAGACAGATCCCCGGGAAACTTCCTGATGTGGACAGTTGGAGGTGGCCTCAGGCCTTCTGGAAGGGCAGCATGTGCTCTGACCACTGAGCCATCTCTCCAGCTCCTTCATCCAACAGCTTGTCAATGTAATGCTACTTACTCGCCTCTGTCTCCCTGTTTAGAGTATGCAAAAGGTATTACACTCTGCTAATTGACTATGATGTCAGATGTTAGGGAAGAGCATGACCCAAAGGCCTTAGAGGCTTTCCTTTCAACCACAGACAAGGCGAAGGACCGCGGAAAGCTACACTGGCGCTTCAGTCACTTGTTTCCCTTCATTGACAAGAGCCAGGCCTGTAGTCACTGCGATTGTACTGACAGGGCTGTGAAGCACAGCTCTGAGCTGAGATGTCACCAATCTCTCCAGAAACAACACATAGCTTTGGCTTATTAGTAGAGACCTGGATACTCAACGGGCATCCCACTGAGGCTTAGGCTCTTTTCCAGGCTCCTCTGACTTGTGGCACTGGCAGTAGGGACTTAATGATGTTCTTACCTCATGTGCCTCCATTCACCTTGTGTGGGTTCATTCCCACCACACGTCCCCCTTGCTCACTGCTATGCTACCGTCCCAGCATCTCGTGGGACTTGTGGCTGCTCTACAAAGCCTGCACATTCAAGGGCTACAGTGTGGTAATCATCTCTTGGTAATTCAGAACCGGTCTGACATTAGCTTACTGAACATCTCCACACCCTAACCACCCTTCAGAGCATGGCTCCACCCCTGCAAAGCTGCACCCTTTGCCTTGCCACTTGTGTGTCTCCTAGCAGGTCTTCCGATGCGCTGTTGTTACCTCTGTGTCTAGGAGCTGATCCCATGTTATATGCAATCACATTCCAAGGTACCTAATAGGTTATTTCTCCTCTGGACAAATGTTGAGGTTTGTTTTGTTGCTATGTATTGTGATGCTAAATTCTTAGACCAGAAGGTCTAAGCCAAGGGGGCTAGTTTTTGCTGTGAAAACCTTGTTCCTTGACTTAAAACGGTTGGTTAAGTAAAATTGGCTACAGTCAACTACCGGAGGGATCGGAGGTAGGTGGATTTGGAATGACCTAGTTGGAGGAAGACGAAAGCCAGGAGAGGAAACCGCCATGGGGGGAAATCGATGGTTGAGCACTTGGTCAAGAGAAACAGCAAGAATCTGGGGTACACCACTGAGGAAGTAGCCAGGCCAGCAGTTAGAAGAGTAGATTAGGGGTGACCCCAGTAATTGTCAAAGCGAAATAAAATAACCATTGTCTGAATCTCCTTTATTTGTACGCTAGTTGGAGATAAGCTTAAATTGGTTGTACTGCGTTTAATGAGCCAATTCAAGCCAGATTATAGTATATTAAAGGCAGGTTTATTGGGTGCAAATTCACTGGTCCCAAGGATTGAAGCCAGGGGAGTCGCCATGGGGCTGGGGGATGCAGCGGAAAGGGCATGCACAGGTAAGCCAGATAGGGATGAGGGACTAGGAGAACCTGGAGGTCAAGCATGCTTTGATATGTAAAATATGCACCTCAGTGTCTCATCCCTGGGTTCAAAACCAAACCGTGCCCTTCCTCAGTCTCTGCCTGTGTTGTCCCACTTTCTAAATCAAGACTGTGAATACTTTAAAAACAACTAATTTTCCTTATTCAAAGTCTTACAATTTAATGGCTTTTGAAAACAGTCGTCTCTGTACACACAAGGCCTCTAAAAGCCACAAAATGTGTTCTGATTTTCCAATGTTGTTTTTTCCCTCTCTTAAGCAATAATAACTTAGAATAATTTTTGTGATAGAAGACTTACTAGGTTAAATTGTGTGTGTGTGTGTGTGTGTGTGTGTGTGTGTGTGTGTGTGTGATGTGTGTGTGAGTGATGTATTTATAAAACGATAAAGAGATATAGAATATGTTCAGTGGGTGTGTAGAGAGGTATGGTGGAAGGAAATGTCTCAGCCGGCCCATGCCAAGGCATCTCTTCCCCACGAGGGACCAGCCACATACCAGTATAGTATAGAATAGAGTTTATTCAGGGCATGGGAAGGGAGCCAGGTGGGTAGTAGAGGCAGAGAGAGAGAGAGGGAGGAGGAGTAGAAGAAGAAAAGAGGCTGGTCGGGAACATATGGAGAGGGGGAGAGGAAGAAGGGACAGAGAGGGCAAGAGTACAAAAGAGAAGAGTGAGGGGGTAAGCAGCCCTTTTTATTGTAAGCCAGCATCCCTGGGCTGTTGCTAGGTAACTGTGGGATGGAGCCTAGAAGGAATGCTAACACACACACACACACACACACACACACACACACACACAAACACACATACACACACATACACATACACACACACACACACACACACACACACACAGAGAGAGAGAGAGAGAGAGAGAGACAGAGACAGAGACAGAGACAGAGAAACAGAGAACGAATATTCCATGGGCCATATATGGAGGTCAGAGAGAATTTTTATGGGGTCATCTCTCTTCTTCCACCATTATGTGGTGTATATTATTCATGGTTCTCTAGAGTCACAGAACTTATAACATTTATTGGGATGACTGGTAGCCTGCATTTCAACTACCCCAGCAATAGGCAGCTGTGAATGGGAAGACCAAAAATCTAGAATTTGCTCAGTCCCACGAGGCTAGGTTTTAGTTGGTCTTCTGTTTATGCTGGAATCCTGAAGAAGTAGGTTCCAACAGATGTGCTTGTAAGTAAGTGCAAGTAGGCAAAGAGTGAGCCTTCCTTCTTCCAATGTCCTTATGTAGGCCTCCAGCAGAAGGTATGGCCCAGATTAAAGGTGTGTATCACCACACCTGGATTTAGAACTAGCTCTGTCCCAGGCTGGCCTTGAACTCAGAGATCTGTTTGCCTCTGTCTCCTGGGATTAAAGGCGCATACTACCTTGCCTGCATCTAAGAATTTCTTGGCCATTATGTCTGAAGATTTGGATCAAAATCATGTCAAGATCTAGGTCAGAAGCCTGTGCCTTCCATTTTCAAGATCTTGATCCAAGGCGTTCGCTCCAGTTATGGATTGTAGTTCATTCCAGATGTGGTCAAGTTGACCATCAATAATAGCCACATATGGGTTCTACAGATTGACCACAGGTCGCTAGACTTGCCCAGCAAGGGGCTTTACCTGCCGAACCATCCCACTAGCATAAGAATGTTTGGAGAATGAGAGGGTGCAGGGCCCTATTCAGATTAATGGCTAACTACTTTTACAGGCATTCACTCTGTCATCGAGTTTCTTGCCTTTCTGTTCTCTTTGCCTCTTTGTGTAGGCTGGGTTCGCAGTTAGACTTACCATTGGTTTATAGGAGTCAGAGTTTGGAGTTTAACTTACTGTAGAGACACAGTATTAAGGAATATCCCCAAGAAATCCAGGGCTTGGGTTGATGCCCGCTGGTGATGTTGGCCTTTCTCACTCATGGGTCTGTGATGTCTTTGCTAATCCTGCATATATGCTACCTCCATTGCAGTGCAGCCTGCAGGTGACCTGCAAATTGGGTTCATAAAGAAAGGGGTACCATTGCTGAGTAAGCCCTGCGAGATGGGAGTCAAGGATGGGTTGGCCACAGCAGGAAAGACTAAAAGGGAGGCTTCTGGGATAGTTGGATACCAACTAGGTGAGACAGGGTGTGGTTATCTATTTATCAATTGGTTAATTATTTTGGTCATTTATTTTGCTCAAAGCAAAAGTTGGCAATGTCGTATCCTGCTGTTATGTATCCTTGTTCCCAGCTTCACCTCCAAAGAGGCTGAGAACTTACTGCCCAATACTTCTAGGTCCAGCCAAAGTATTTCTGCATTGTTTAAAGCATGTGGCTTTATACTACACACACGTACACACACAAACACATATACATACATACACACATATATACATACGTACACATGCATATACACATACATATACACATACACACATATACACACAGACATATATACACACATGCATATGCACACAATACACATATACACACATATATACACACACACACATGCATACACACACATATACACACACATACATACACACAGAAGGGAAGAGGAGGGAGAGAATTAGAGAGAGAGAGAAAGAGAGAGAGAGAGAGAGAGAGAGAGAGAGAGAGAGAACTTGTTTCTTCATTGCTCCCCTAAGCCTCTTTCTGCATCTCTTTCCTAAGTTGGATAGCAACATCCTTGAAGCTGTCATCAGTTTCCTCTCTTTGCTTCATATCTGGTACTTACCTTCATTGTACAAGATGTACAAGCAACAAGTAGAAACTCACAAGTATCAACTCATAGCCCCTTTTTCAGGGTATTTAACTTTGACTCTATGTGCAAAGTATTTCTGCTAAATACCCACGGCCATTATTATATTATTATTATTATTATTATTATTATTACTTATCTTCAGGGTTATGATCAAACTGTGGCCTTGTGTTTACTTGGCAAGTCTCTCTGTCTCTGTCTCTCTGTCTCTCTGATGACCTCTCAGTACCACCCATCTATTTGGATGTGTGTGCTTTAAGATTTCTTCTATTTTTATTTATATGTATGTATATGTATGGGTACAGGTGACTGTGGAGGACAGTGCATCGTTCCCCGGAAGCTGGAGCCACCTGTGGGTGCCGGGAACTGGACATGAGTTTTCTGCAAGAGCAGTGTGTGCCATTAACCACTGAACGGTCTCTCTAGTCCATCGTTAGTTTTTGGAGCCAGGGCTGGCTTGGAGCTTGCCCACTCGGAGAGACTGGCTGTCCACTGAGCCCCTGGAGCTACCTCCTGAGCACCTGAGTTCACAAGCAGGGCCACCAACCTGGATTTATTCCATATGAATTCTGGGAATTAGACTTTATTATTTACTGTGTGCATATATGTGGAGGACAGGAAGATTTGCAGGGATCTGTCCTCTCAGGGCCTCATGGATGCTGGCAAGGGCTGTACCACTGAACTGCACCCCAATCTTTTACACTGTTTTAAGGGGCCAGCTTTTAATGAAGCTCTGTTCCCTGGCTTCCTGCATAGCCCCTCTTGTGTCCAGAACCTCCCTTTCCTAGTGACCGCTCCCACCTAAACCTTGGGAGCCTGCACATTCCTCCTCTTATCTCCACAGAGGTGATGGCTACAGGCAGTGGAACAGTAGCTATAAAGAAAACAGCGGGCTCGGGGCCTAGAGAGATGACTCAGCTGTTAAGAGTGTCTACTGCTCCAGCAAAGGAATTTGATTCCCAGAACCCATGCTGGGTGGCTCACAGCTACCTAGACTGCAGCTCCAGGGGATCTGACTCCATTTTTCTCTGGTCTCTGTGGACACACACATAAGCACACACACCACATACACACACACACATACACACACACACATACACACACACACACGGGAATAGAAAGGGAGAGAGAGGGAGAGGGAGAGAGAGAGAGAAGAGAGAGAAAGAAGAGAGAGAGAGAGAGGAGAGAGAGAGAGAAAGGAGAGAGTAACATAAATCCTTTTTTAAAAGTTGGAATTGGTTCCCTTTGAAATAAAATATATACTGTGAATATCCCAGAAGAGAGAGAGTAGAAATATCATCAATTGAGTATTAAAGGTCAAACCGGGTCTCACTTCTGTGTTACAAAATTTAAGAATATGGAGTATCATCCAAAGGTTTTTTTTTTTTTTTAAGATTTCTTTTATTTTGCATGTATAAGTGTTTTGCCTGCATGTGTACCTATGCACTCCATGTGTGTATGATACCTGTAGAGGTCAGAGGAAGGCCTCTGATCCCTTAGAACTAGCCGTACAAGTGTTTGTGAGACAGTAAGTATGTGGGTTGAGAACTGAACTTGGGTTGCCTGGAAGAGCAGCCAGTGCTTTTAGTCACTGATCTATCTCTCCAGCCCTGACCTCAGACTTCTTGAGGGAAAAAGTTGACCATGACATTAATTTTCAGTTCAGGAATGTAAGTGAATTTTCAAAGTCCCTGGAAACATAAGTTGGAGGAATCACTTTTGAAAGAATTATTTTGATGCTGCCAACTGGTCAACCAGCTCACATTAAGACGTGACACACATTGAAGTGATCATGTGAAAAGGCCAAAGGGTTTCTTCCACCTGTTTACAAAGCGCTGGGGCCTTACCCAGGAATAGAGCAGGACTTCTCGGGTGACTTCTGTCACTCCAGCACAGCTCACGCCCAGCACTTCCACCAAGGCTGAACCATTTTTGCCAGGTGATGCAGGCACGTTCCACAAGCTATCCTCTCTACAGCATGGCTCCTATCAAGTCTGGTTGCAGGTGTTGATGGCAAAGGCACTCTGAGTGGCTGCTTTTCTGGGTGTCACTCACTACAAAGTAACGCAGATGGATCGTTAGCAAGAATTACATAACAGGAGTGACATTACACAAAAACCATAGTGGCCATTTTCATTGCTAAATAAATTGAGCAATGATTTTGTGCATCCTGACAACTCGTACTGAATAATGAATCGTGAATTTTAAAAATAATCTATGAGGGGTTGGAGAGATGGCTCAGTGGTTAAGAGCACTGGTCTCTCTTCTAGAGGACCTGGGTTTGGTTCCCAGCACCCACATGGCAGCCTATAACTGTCAGTAACTCCAGTTCTGGAGGATCCAACACCTTCACACAGACACCTATGCCAATGAACATGAAAAAAAAAAAAAAGACTTTAAAAATTTACCTTAAAAATTAGCTATGAAAAAAAAAAAAAAGAAAAAAGAAAAAAAAATTAGCTATGAAGCTGGGTGGTGGTGGCTCACGCCTTTAATCCCAGCACTTGGGAGGCAGATGCAGGTTGATTTCTGAGTTCGAGGCCAGCCTGGTCTACAGAGTGAGTTCCAGGACAGCCAGCGCTACATAGAGAAACCCTGTCTCAAAGAAATAAAACATTAGCTATGAAAAGCAAATGACTAAGGGGTGCTATGCAGTTGGCCCTCACTGCCTGTGGGCTGCGTGTCCATCTGGGTCAAAAATCCTGGAAAAACAAAAGTGGTGACCATATTAGACAGGTCCGAACACTAGTTTATGGAGACAAGGGCTGTGAAGCTCTGTTTGGCGTCAAACGCACAGAGATCCAGTGGCTTCTACATCCCTTGCAAGGTCTGGGATTTCAGTCATTGTACCACCCACTTACTTAGCTCTTATGGTGGGTCCTACAAGTAATCCAAAAGCAACTTAAAGCAAACAGAAGCAGGATCTGATAGCATGTATCTGTAGTCCTAGCACAAGGGAGGCTGAGGCAGAAAAACACCACGTTAAGATCAGCCTGTACTAAGCAGTAAGACCCTGTCTCAAATGCAAAAAGCAATAGATAAGAAGAAGCCAGATGTGCTGGCTCACACCCATAACCCCTGCAGTCAGAAGACTGAGATAGGTCAGCTTCTATAAGCTTGAAGTCAGCCTGTGCTGTAGTAGGGAAATAATGAATCCTAGGACACAAGAGGGAAATTATCTAAAACCAAACCAATCCAGACCAGACCAGACCAGACCAGACCAGACAAGACCAGACCAGACAAGACCAGACCAGACCAGACCAAACCACGAGGCTGGCAAGATGGCTCAGTCTATAAAATCTTACTTTGCCAACATGATGATCTGAGTTTGGCTTTCCAATGATGAGACAGTGTTTATCTATAATCTCAGTGCTGGGGAAACAGAGGTAGGTGGATATTTTTGGCAAGCTCTAGCTTCAAGGACAGAACCTGTCTCAGAAAACTAAGATGAAATTGGTCTGGGAGGGTGGGTCAGTGGTTAAGACCTAACTGCGGTCCCCAGCACCCAGAAGGCAGCTCGCAACCATCAGTAACTCTAATGCCAGGGGATCTGACAACCTCTTCTGGCCTCAGGAGGTTCACGCAGCCGGTGCACATGCATATATACAGGCACACATTCATACACATAAAACAAAAGTAAGTAAACCTGAAAATATGTAAATAAATAACATGAGCAACATGCTCCACGTATACCAGCTTGCACCCAACATACGAACATGCATACACACACAAAACCAGAACACAAAAGGAACAAAACGAATCCTACCACATGCTTTCCTACTATCTATGCATGTGCACATGCTTTGTGGGGATCAAACCCAGGATCTCATCATGCATTCTGGGCAAGTCCTATCACCACATCCGTAGTTCTTTATGATGTCATTTTATAAGGGACTTGGACATGTGTGGGTTTTTGGAATTGAGAGAGAGCTGAGTAACAGATCTCCTGTGGTTACGAAGGTACGAATTGTCAAGAAATGTGTCTTCTATGAAGTGACCTTAAATCAGTAGTTCTCAACCCATGGGTCATAACCCATGGGACCCCTTTGATAGGGGTCACATATCAGATATCCTGCATATCAGATATTTGCATTACAATTCTTTTTTTTTTTTTTGGTTTTTTCGAGACAGGGTTTCTCTGTGTAGTTCGGGCTGTCCTGGAACTCGCTCGGTAGACCAGGCTGGCCTCGAACTCAGAAATCCGCCTGCCTCTGCCTCCCAAGTGCTGGGATTAAAGGCGTGCGCCACCACCGCCCGGCTGCATTACAATTCTTAACAGTAGCAAAATTAAGCTTATGAAGTGGCAATGGAATAATTTTATGGTTAGGGGTCATCACCACACGAGGATCTAGATTAAAGGGTCACAGCTTTAGGGAGGTTGAGAACCACTGACCTACGTAAGTAGTTTGGAAGAAATCCGCAGTAACAGAGACAGTCCACTCAGATATATGCAATGACCAGTCGAGTTTTCCTTTTCCCTTGGGGACTTTCATCTAAGCCATCATCTTTGGCTTCACTGAAGACAAGAATTTAAAAAAAAAAAAAAAAAAAAAACCCATTATGAAGCAGAGTTGTGTTTATTAAAAGACATTAAAAAAAAAAACACATTTTAAAAATATAGGTCTTAAGTCATTACAATGGATATACGTATATGTAAATCCCAGAACTAAGTTATGTCATTCAGAGAATGTAACTTACAACAAGGTTTGAAGAGTCAAGAATTTTATTTTATAAGCAAAGCTGTGAGGTGGGTTTTGGAGGGGTAATGCCTAGCTTTAGGAATGTCCAGGGAGTGCTAGACCCAGGAGGATTTGTATCTTGTTGACAGTTTATTAACCTTGACCTCTTTGTCTCAGACTGTAGGAAAATGTGTGTTGACTCACTAGGCAGCTTCGTCGTCGTTATCAGGTAATTGGAGAAAAAGTAGGACACTGGAAACTGGCCTGTGCTGTGTGCACCACACAGGTCGGGCCGTGCTCGGCTGTATGCACTACGCTGTATGACAGCCTCCTTGTGTTCATAGCATCTTTCAGTCACCATAGATTTCTATCTTTGAATGCTTAGCCAAAGGGAGTGGCACTGTTAAGAGGTGTGGCCATGTTAGAGGAAGTGTGTCACTTTGGACTTGGAGGTTTCCTATGCTCAAGTTCTATCCAGTGTGAATGCTCCTCCTGGTTGCCTTCAGATGAAGATGTAGAACTCTCAGCTCTGCCTGCACCATGCCTGCCTGGATGCTGCCATGCTTCCTGCCATGATGATAATGGACTGAACTTTAGAACTTATATGACAGCCCCAATTAAATGTTGTCCTTTATAAGAGTTGCCTTGGTTATGTTGGTTATGGTGTCTCTCCACAGCAATGGAAACCTTACTAAAACAAGTGGCAACTGTTCTCAACCACTGAGATATCTCTTTAGTCCCAGGAATCTACTTTATTGAAATGTATAATGAAGTCATGTGGTAATGGACGTCTCTACACTTTAAGATTTGAGTGAGTATTTCTCTCCTCACATACCAGTATTTTCCAAATTTTTTATTTAATTTTTACCACAAGAATGTGGTAGTTTTCTCTTTTCAAAATCAAAATGTTTGTATGTTCTGGTTGAATGAATACTCGTACTAAATGACTAAGATCAGGAGTTTTAAATTGCTTGTTGTGTTCTTTGAAGCACAATATAGTTCATAGCATTCCTTTCCTCATTGGTTGAGCACTCTGATTGGCAGTACCACGTGCCACATTTTTACACAAGTGCTGTATTTTTCCTTCCAAAGCTCCCTGACTGAGAGCCATTATTAGGCATAGAGTCACCAGAAGCATTTTTTTTTTCAAATATTCATGATTGCTCAATGCCCTAGTCAGTTTGTGCTTGTCTTCCCTGGAATTTTAAAACCTTTCTCTGGAATGCTAGCTTTCTCACAGTGTTAGTGTTGTTGAAAGTCCCCATCCTTTTTGGGACAGCTCGATGGCACACCCAAGCTTTCACAGCAGAGCTCAGCCTTTCTATGGAGTTTTATTTCTCCCTGGTGAGCTCTCTGAGGGACTAGCACCAATCCACTCTGTTCTTGCTCTTGGTTTTTGAATAGATCACGGCCCTATCTTATCCCCTTCTTCCTCTCTTGCCATCATCCAACCTACACAGGGCTCAGCTGTAGACCAGGTCAGATGTGCTTAGCAAACACATGCTGCGATGATGTCCAGTCAGAAAGCTCCCAGGTACTGTCCCCGGAGGATCACTCCCTACACAAACCACTCCCCTGCTAGACAGACTAATCTAATTGGCACACAGTGATCCTCAGTCCCAGGAGCCTCAAAGACAGAGGAAACAGTGGCACATGCAGCCTTCCTAGTTGCTTTAGTTCTGACTGATTCCCTCCCTGAACTACCACAGTATATCTCAACTGAGCTAGCATCTATTTTATCCCTTGAAATCAGACTGTATTACTACTACTACTATTGTCCAAAAATCACTGAAGGCAGACCCTAGACTCAGATAGTAAGCAAAGACAAGGACCGTTTATTCTGCAGAAACTTCTAGCAAGCAAGGGTTACCACTGCTTCCAAATGGCAATTCCCACAGAGACATTCTTTTTATAACAGGACTGCTTAATTGCTTCTGAGATAACAGCAGACTTCTAAAACTTAGGGCACATTCCAAGGGATTACAGAAACCATTAACCGAAGGTCATAAAGAAGATATACACCACAGGACCCCGGGTGCAAAAAAACAGGAGATAAGACTGTTTAGATAAACTGGGATTGTCTAAACAAAACTTCAAGGATGACTTAGTTACAGTCTTAAACTTTCCATGACCCTGCAAGCCAGTGACAAATGGTGAAAGTTAAGCCAGATAGTTCCTCCTAGTGTATGTCCATATAGGCATCCTCTGTTATAACCTCTTATTCAGTTTACGATCTGGACTTATGTGCAAACTCGCAGTGAGGTTTTTTTCCTTGTGAACACAGGCTCTGAGAGTCCTACTGGTACTGAGAACAAAGGACAGAGATAAGTTCCCCTCCCCCTTTCTCAACTCAAAGAAGCACAGTTCCCTGTTGAGGCTTTACCTAGCTTCCCACTGTGTCACTTTGAGGTGCTAACCAGGGTCTGTAGCTGCCAGCCCCAGAGCAACTCAGACAGGCAGATCACCTGCTGAAGCAGAGCAGGATAGATAACAAGTGGCCCATGGAGTGGAGAGAAAATGGGATATGAAAAATGGACTCCTCAGTTATTATTATTATCATCATCATTATTATTATTAAGAGTTTTGTTTACAGATTTTGGTTTGCTTTGAACTCAAGATCTTGATTCAGCCCCCAAACGGCCCTCTGTCTTTCTGAGTGTAGCTAAACCAAAGCACGAAGTTTATTCTCTAATGTCTCAGCCACAGACCAAGTTTCATGCATGGACATTGTGGTGTGTTTAAGAGGACGAAGGTGGACTTTCCCCTTTGGATTCTCTCTGTGCGCCTCACAGCCCCCTTGTTTGACACTGTCAGATAGATGTGTATGCCCTCAACCTACCCGGGGACCACAAGAGGTCGAGTCCAGCTCTAAATGCAGCCTCATACAAAGTGGTAAAATTACTTAGCACAATATGGAAGTGGGGATTTTCTTTTGTAGCTCTATTTCTTGGTTCTTGGGTGTGAACTTTGGAGATGACAGTGTAGTTCTACAACATGACAAGATTGGACATCTGTGGGGCCGTGGACTGTGAGAGGAAGCCTGGTGAGGCCGAGCTAAGGCTAGAAGCCCTGGGGACCCTGAAGGGACAGTAGGAGCTTCACCAGCTCCTGGTACCAGGTCTGTCATGTAGCTTAAGCTCCCTCCCTCGGCACCCCAAAGAGATCTGTGGCCATCAGTCAATAGGGGCAATACCCCAAGCTCTTCCACATGTAGATGAAGCATCCTTAACATCTTAGACCAAGCCAGTAGGAAGCACCTACTGTCAGACTCCAACCCACCCAAAAACTGTATAAAAGACCCTATCTGGAAGGAATAAAGGTGTGTGAGAATTACTCATTATCTGAGAGCGTCTGCCATAAGAGCTGCAACACTGCCTGGGAAGAGAATGCTCTCCCGAAACTTCCCGCACCAGAAGCTCCCCTGCACTCCCTCACTGGCTAGCCAGCCTTCCGCCCTCTCAGCCTGGGCGCAGTCTGTGTGAGCAACAGCAGCGACGGCAGAGGAGGCACTTCCCTCTCCCTGCTCTCGACATTTCCCCTTCGCTTGAACCCTCCTGGCCCAGATCTCCGAGGATAGCCTCCTCCAGTACATAGGCCTACAGACATCCTCTTTTTTTCCTTTACATTTGAATTTTTTATTATTTTAAATTATGTATGCCTGTGTGGATGTGTGTGGGTGTGTACAGGTGAGTGCAGGTGTCCGAGGAGGCCAGGCATCAAGTTAGGGGTGTTGGCATTTATCTAGGCTCCGCCTCGCAGTGACTCACTATAAAAGGGGCTGCTTGCCCCCCCCTCCCTGTAATCTCCTCTTGCTCTTTCTCCTTATACTCTCTCCCCCTTCCCTTCCCCACTCTCTCCACCTGCTCATGGTCAGCCTCTACTACTTCTCTCTCTCTCCTCTCCTCTCCTCTCCTCTCTCTCTCCTCTCCTCTCCTCTCCTCTCCTCTCCTCCCCTTTCCCTCCTCTCCTCCCCCTTCCCCTCCCCTTCCCCCCCCTCTGCTTCTCTCTCAACTCCCCTCCCCATGTCCTAAATAAACTCTATTTGATACTATACCATCCATTGTGTGGCTGGTCCCTCAGGAGGAAGGGATGCCGCCGCATGGGCCCACGGAAGAACCCCTTCCCCCCCAACCCCGACCCCCCCCCCCCCCCCCCCCCCCCCCGCGCACCATACCTTGCCCACACCAAACATATTCCTTCTCTCTCTATCTTTTTATAAAACACAACACTGGGTAGTGTGAGCCTCCTAACATGGGTGCTGGGAACTGAACTCTGGTCCCCTGTAGAAGCAGTATGCTCCATGTCCCCAGCTGAACCAGCTCTGGAACGCCCCTTTTGGTTTCCTTCCTCCCATCCCCTCATTCTGCTGAGTGAAACATGGTTAAGTCTGTGGCTTTGGGGTAAAATTATACTATTTCAAAATTTCATTTTGCCACTCACCACGAGGTTACTTGACAGTTCCACTCCATTGGTTTCTTTCTAACTAACAATCATAACAACAGTCTCCAGTTCACAGGTTTTCCTGTTCTGTTTAGCTTAGCTGTTTTGGTTTCCTGAGACATGGTCTCACCCTGTAGCCTAAGCTGTCTGTGAACTCATGGTGTCATACTCTTGGCAATCCTCCTGCCTCAGCCTCCCTCTTTGAAGGATGTCTGTGTGATGTTTCACAGTGCTGCTTGGCCCAGCTGGGAAGCCACAGCTAAATCCTCCCAGTTCCTCTTTGTGGGTTGTTTGCAAAGCTCCTCCATGCCAGTCCCTTTCCTTGTCAGGGTCAGATTCCGGATCTCATGGCCTCTCTTGACTCACAACATCCAGTTCATCTTGTCAGAGGTGTTCACGTCCATAGCTGCCTTTTCTTCCCTTAGCCTGTAAAATGATTACAAATACCCAGGTTAGCCCAACACTGAGTTAAACATTTCTCACAGGTTAGGCAAACCCTCCCCCCTAAGATTCAAGGTCATCTGAGCCCAACTGCAAATGCAAGTACAGCCTCTACAGGGCCTTGCACTCTCTCAGGAGGTTCTTCAGGAACCAAAGCGTGCCTCTGGGGAGATGGTTCAGCCGGTGTTGGTTGTGTCTGAGGATCTTAGCTCAACCCAGGTTTCGTTCTCAAGCGCTTTTCTGCCACTAAAGTCTGCAAGCTCTGGAGCAAAAGCCAAAACACATCCTTGATTCCCTAAGCTGCTTTGTCCTTTGTCCCAGCTAGGGGATAAGTAATGGTTGCAGCAAGGCTGACATTGGGCAGACTCCTCGTCCTTACCTCCCTTCCCCAGTGCTGGGATCACAGATGTGTTCCATGGTGCCTGGCTTGTGAGAACCCAACCTTATCATGGGAGACTTGACTCTTAAGCCACATTGGAATAAAGCCCATGTGTTGTTGACTGGATGACTGTTGATGACTGGATGGCTTTCTGAGCTCGACTGCAAAATGGAGGACTCCCCTTCTCATTGCTGTGTCCCTGTCTGCCTGGCTTTATCTGCAGAGTCTCCTGCAGTCACGGGTGGCTGGCTTTGCCTGAAAAATAACCTTGTACAGAGCTCTCCTCAAGGCTGCACAGCTCAGCACACAAGCCCTGCTATGGCTTCCCCCCACATGATAATTAGGTACTGTAATATGTTCCATCAGCCGGTCCTGTCCACATGTTATGGCCTATAAGCCCTTTCCATATATGCCCTATTGCTGGAACAATAAAGCAGACTTGTCTTGCTACGGCAGTCTCCCGAGGTCCTTCAATCGTCCTTACAGCTATCTGATCCCTGCTGCCCTTTGTCCTCTTGGGATGGTCGCCAACAGTCTCAGAGAAGCAGAGAGGGACATACTATATGCATCAGTGTCAGCAATCTGGCCAATATTCATCTATTAAGATATCCCATATCTTCTCCCCTTTCTATAGGGATGTTTTTCTAAAAACATAAGAAAGGCTAGGGATCAGGTCAGGGACAGAGCACTTGTCTGCCATGGGCAAAGCCCTGGGTTTGGTTTAAGCACCACCACATAACATGTTTACTATACATACACACCTGTACACACATATATGCAATACTATTGTTACATGTAAAAATTAACAGTTAATATTGACTACCTAGTCAGTTTATGAATTTCATCATTTATCAGATAGATTTTTTTTTATTTCACTTCTTTGCATCAAGATCCAAGCAGAGTACATACTGCTGCTTATTAACGTGTGTGAAGCCATTTCAGTCTATCAAGTCTGTTTCCTCTTTTTAAATTTGTTGATCTGTTTATTTGTTGAGGACACCAGATAGCTGTCCTGTAAGTTTCATACTCTGGGTTTTGCTGAATGTAATTTTTTTTTTTTTTTAAACAGCACTGTTGAGTTATACTTGGGCTACAGGAAACTATACCCTAGTTAGTTAAACATATATAACTATTTATATATATTAATATAACTGTATTATATTAATTTTTATAACTATATTTGAAATATAACTTGGGGTATTTTGGTATACATGTTGTTGTATCCAGATAAAGAATCTATTATACTTGAGGACTTTTGTTTGTTTGTTTGTTTTTTTATGGGAATGGGGGACAGTTCTCAGTATTAAGCTCAGGCATGTCTCCAACTTGTGATCCTCCTGCCTTGACCTTGCAAGTGTGTACCACCAGACCTCGCTCACCCTGTGTCTTGACTCACAGTTTCTCTTAGTAATTCTTCTATCCCATGGTTCCCACTCTCCTCTCCTGAGTCCAGAATCCGCTTTCTGTTGGAGCCTGCATCTGTAGCTTCTAGAATTTTCTGGAAGTGGAATCTTGAATTGGATGTTCTTTTTCTGATTTCACCTGGTCGAATCTGTGAAGCTTAATCATGAGCTACCAGAGCTTATGGCTGAGCCATGTCTTATCATGCCATGTCTTGTCACGTCTGTATGCCATGATTTGTTACTCACTTACGTTTTTGTTGATATTGCTGTTTGCTTCAAACTTGCAGCAATCTCCCTGCCCCTTCCTCTCCGGCTGTGGGATTGCAGGCCAGTACCACCATTGATGGTGAACCATTTGCCCTGTTTGTAAGTATTTGAATTGTTTTGGCTGTTACAATTAAGGGTTCTCTGAACATATATGTCTAATGTATGGACATTAGGAAAATGCCCTAGTGTGGAATGGATGAGTTATATGATGATATATTAAACCTTTAAAGACTCTGTCAACTCATTCTGTGAAGAGGTCGCACAATTTACATGAGTGTTACTGCCTGTAGGTACTTGCCCACACTTGTTACGGTTTATGTCAAATTTTAGCCATTACCCACTAATAGTTATTTAATTACATTTCATTGTTGTTTTAATTTGAATTTTTCTAATGATAATTGTTGCCAAGCTTTTTGTTTGTTTGTTTTATTTTGAGACAGGGTCTTACCATGTAGCCCTGGCTGGCCTGAAACTCTCTCTGTACACCAGGTTGGTCTTGCATGCTTTCTTGTTGACTTTTCTATTGGTATAAAGACACCAATGGCATTTCAAATACACTCTCTTTGCTTTTTGCTTGGGGTTCAAGATGTGGGGGTCCAGCTGCTGTTCTGGTCCCCTGCTGCCTTCTACCTGCTGCTACCACCCACCACCCACCGCCCACCGCCCACCACCCACTGCCTACTGCCTCGGTCCTAACCCTTCAGAGGGATAGAGTCTATCAAGATGTGGAAGACATTGCAACAGGAAAGGAAAGCATGGCAGCAGGACCAGAAAGATGGACTCTCGTAGGTCACATGACCTATGAGAAGGGGAAGAAGGCCTGGTGGGGATGAGAGGATAGGAAGTAGAGGGAGGCTATGTATTCGAGTCCACTCCAAGTGATGTATTCCCCCTAGCTGTGCTCTACCTCCTCGTCTCAACCTCCCCACACAGCACCGCCATCTGTGGACCATCTGTGCATACACAAGCCTAAGGGGGACGTTCCTCATTCCAGTCCAGAAGTCTTCCCTTTAGTCTATTTATTTATATGCTTAACTGAATCTATTTCTTTTCTCTTCTACCCAGCACATATCCACCATATCGTTTTAGTGATGGAAGCTTTACAATATATATTAATATTTATTCTCCTTGGTTTTGTTGGTCTTAGCATTTTCCTGTCTGCCCTTGCATATTTATACTTTAAGAAACCCTGTCTATTCTATAAGAGTTTGGTTGGTTTTTACTGACCATGCTAATTTTATAAATTAGTTTAAGAAGTCTAACGTTTATTTACTTATTTATTTGGAGACAAGGTGTCACTGTGTAGCCTAGAACTTCCTGTGGAGACAATCCTAAATGGTGGGAGTGAAGGCACCTATCAACACAGGCTAGAGTCTAACAGCTTTGTGCTGATGAATTTTGTTACCTCAGAACACAATCCCCAAGAAAAACATTTCTTGTTTAAAAAGCAAGTTGGGCATAGACTTCATCAACAAGATACTTAATGCTGAACACATGTCAGGTGTTTCACTGAAAAGTCCAGAAAAGATAATTCATAAAGTAATTCTAGATTTTTCTGTGATGTGTAAATACATAAAATTACACACATCACAGATGTGTTTCTGTTAAAGTTAAAACATAAACAGCAAGTCACCAGGCCTTTTATTTGTGATGTTAATTTGGGTAAGGTTTGCTATGTTTCTAGTTTATATTTATACTTTTGGTTTGTAAATTGACTTCTTTGCACCGAAATAACTTGTTTTGAAAAAGACATAATTGACATTATCGAGTTCTGGGAGTTTGTTCAAGACCTCTGGGTATCACAACAGGCCTATGGAGACCTCACAACTGTTAATGTGACCCAGTTGTCCTTGTTAGTCTTTCTTACTTGACACAAGTTACAGTTATCTTGGAAGGGAGATGCTCAACTGAGAATATGCCAATATGTCTCTTGGTGAGACTGTAGTTCAGTTTTATGATTAATGATAGATGTGGGGGGGGGGGGGCAGCCCATGGAGGGTGGAGGATCCCACCCTGGGTAGATGGTCCTGACTTGTATAAGAAAGCAGACTGAGCAAGTCACGAGGAACAAGCCTGTAAGCAGCATCCCTCTATGGCCTCTGTTTCAGCTCCTGCCTCTAGGTTTCTGCCTTTGAGTTCCTGTCGCCCTCCCTCCGTGATGGACTATAGCCTAGAAGCATGAGGTAAAATAAATCCCTTTGTCTCCAAGTTGCTGTTGGTCATGGTGTTTTACCAGAGCAACAGAAAACACTAAGACTCAAGCCAGCAAAGTACGCAGAGGAATCCTGCTAGAGGCTCTGTCTGCTGCTCCAGCAGATCACTGATGGAGAAAAAATCACCTCAGCCGCCCTATTCAGTCTCCCTGCTCGGCCTACCCTCTCACTTCCTCAGAGTACTTGAAACTGTGTTCAGTTTTCGAGCTTCCCTTCTCACTGATTTTGTTCTGAGTAGGCAGCTTACCTCCTCCTTCAAAGAGGAAGCAGAAACTGGAGTGTGGGAACCCCCTCAACTTCACTCACCCTCAGGCCTAGTCTCTCTTTTCCACCTTTGACCACCTTCCTCACGTTCCAAACATTGCTGTGGCAGTAAGAGGCAACTATTCATCTTTCAGATTTTCAGATAAAGCAGACCCATATCAACGCCATATTCTTTAAATTATACTAGTTTACCAAGCAACAATTAAACACATCTGACCATCTCTGACACCCAGGCCCTGTGACTAAAGCAAGCAGACGCCTAGATACAGGGTTAACCTGCTCTGACCTCAGGTTTCCTTTTAGTTTCCTCTCAGTGTCTGGGCATTTGTGTTTCCAGATGAGTTGTCTCCATTTTGCAACATAAACCCCAAGATCTGTGGAAAAAAAAAATTGCAAAGCCTGTCAGCCTACTCACACTAATAGCAAAGGCAGGGCAGAGCTGAGGCTGCAGTTTAGGGGTAGAGTGCTTGCTTAGTATGCAAGGCCCCAGGTTCAATCCTTACCACCAGAAAAGCAATCCAAGATACGAGCCATAACAAAACCATACCCCCTTCCTCCTAGCAATGGCCATACATGCTTTGTACTTTTCTCAGAGCTTAACCTCTCAAGTCACAGATCTTTGGTGCACAGATCTTATATTGCAAAATGGAGACGATTTATCTGGATTCACAAGTGCCCAGACACCGAGGAGAAGCCAAAAGAAGCCTGAGGATGGAGCAGGTTACTCTAGGTTGGAGCAGGTTACCCCTGTGTCTAGGTTTCTGCTTGCGTTAGCCTGGGTGGACCTGGGTGTCACAGTTGGTGAGATGTGTTTAATTGTTGTTTGGTAAACTAGTATAATTTAAAGAATACAGCTTTGATATGGGTCTGCTTTGTCTGGAAATCTGAAAGACAAATAGCTACCTCTTACTGCCACAGAAATGTTTTGAAGATTCAAAAGCTAATGGATACAGGCTGTGCACGGTGGTTCAAGGCCAGCCAGGACTAACTAGTGAGAACTTGTCTTAAACAAACAGCTAATGGTTACAAAAGTTCTACACCTCAGCACATGTTTAAAGCTTCTCGTTGTTTTTGTAATATAATTATGTGATTAGATGGACAGGCTTGCTCAACTAAGTAAGAAAATAGACGTGACTAAAATGCAAATAATTACGCAGTAATTCAACTGTCTGTGACTATAAACTGGACAGCTTTGGACCTGTCATCCACTCAGCATTAGGGATACAGAGAAGAATGGGATAGACATTCTTCTCTCAGGGATCTGTCTTAGGAAGGCAGGGTGTAAGCATGGCGTTCAAATGCAGTTTAGCAATTTCTGTAAGTGACAAGCACGGGGGGGGGGGTGTCTGAAAATTCAAAGAAAGAAGCACACAGCTTAGTGTAAGGAGAGGCTTGCAAGAAGCCAGCCAGAATGAGGCCAGTGAGGGGACATATGAGTAGATATTAGCAGTACAGAGAAGCATGCAGGGAAGCAGCTTAAAGTTTCTCCGTCCACACTGTTTAATTCCAAATCACTTAAGCTTTATTTAGTGAAACAAAGTTATGGTCCTACAAAGTTATTTGACACTTACTGGCCCATACAAATGATGTGTAAGGAAGCAAAGCATTACACGAAGATACAACAAGGAAACACAAGAGTAGAACACAGCAGGAATTGCCGTAGGCAAAGTGACTCAGTGATTCTCAGGAACTTGGTAACTGGGAGCCAAGATGGAACACCGCCAGTGAGGAAGTCACCTAGGTGGTGTCTCCATAGTCAGGGATTTTGATTCAAGTTTTGCATGTGCAGGAAGTTGATTGGAAAGTGCTAATCTCGTGGGGACTGCTTCATTCAGAGACAGGAGAGAACTGCATAAAGGTGGATGCATTTACTCAGGCACTGTATACTATTTGTGTCAACGACAATGTACACTCCAGAGTGGCGCGCCCTGTCATGCCTTGAGACTCAGACATTACAGCAAAAGGGGCAAGCCTCTGGCTCAGATGGGAACTGAGCAACACACACCTGTATTCCTCCTCTGAGTCTTCAGCATTATGATCTGTGCAATCTCAGAGGTTTCAAAATTCTCACTGCTGTGGTTAATTGAACAGTGCTATCTAGAGTCATCGTTAGGTCTTAGGCTGAGAAGCAGATGACTAGAATGTGTTTTAGAATAGATATAAATAGCAGATGCCGAGGCAGCCAAGGCCATGTTACGTCCTCTGGGGGAAAGAAGGAGACTGTAGAGCTCACAACGAGCTAGCACAAAAGATGCTGGACTGGGCTCGCTGACCCTCTGAGAGCCAGGTGCTTCATGGTCATGAATTCAGAGAATTATGCACATTGTTCATCCGAACAGAATCTCTGCTTGTGTGAGCATAGGAAAAGGTATACAAGTTTATCTAACATATCAAGAATGCTGCATTAGTCAAGATTCTGGTTCTGACCTGAGTTCTATTTTCTTATTGACACCATGTAGCAAGCCCCTGCCATGCCCTCTCTCATGCTAGCATGGATGGAGCCTTCTGCCATGGATTGTAACCCTTGAAGCACGAGCCAGAATAAATCCTTCCTCCCTTAAGTTACCTCAGTCAGGAGTGTGGCCTCAGCCAGTAAAGGGAGCTTGTTTACAGTGGACGTGCCATTTCTAAATGTATGTTAATGAAATGGTACCGTCCTTCCTTGCTCTGCCATTCAGTTCCTACCTGACAAACTCACCCATCTGAATGTTCATTAACCACTAATTTGAGTACGCATCATTCCCAAACTGTTTAGCCAACACTGCTTTCCACCCTGAGATCGCAAGGCTACAGGACATCCACCCCGCTAAAGCTCACAGTCAGAGTCAACAACATCTCCCTAGAGGCAGCTTGGTGTCATGCCTTTGCTGTCATGCCAAGAATATTACATTTTCCCTCTTGCATCAAGACAAATGCTAGTGAATTGTTTTCCCATCTCCGTACACTCTACTTCTCACACTCAGTTAACCGGCCACTACTCAAATGTCTATTTGAAGTTTCAAACACATATTTCTACCACAGCAGCTATATGCCTTCTCACCGTTAGACTGCCGGAGTTTCCAGCCTGTGTCTAATGTGAGAGGCTTTTACTCTCTGTCCATCAAGCTTGTTCACACCTTCTGCTGTCAGATTGCCTTCCCTACACCATGGCCTTCAGTGTGTTCTGCTCCTTCTCTGTGATAGCTCCTGACCTGCCAAAGAACAAACCAAATCCTTGAGTCTGGGGTTCAAGGCTGTCTACAACTTGACCCCAGCTTTCCTTTTCTAAAATTTGTGTGTTTGTGTGTGTGTGTCACATGTGTGTAGGTACACAAGAACACCAGAAGTGGGAGTCCAGATCCCCTGGAGTCACCAGAAGGTGTGATCCACCTGGCGTGCGTGCTGGGACTGAAACTCCAGTCCTTTGCAAGAACAGCCAGAGCGTGCTGAACCTTCTGGCCACCCCAGGATTCCTCCCAGTGTCAGCAATTAAGCTCTTAGAAATCCCTTCTCACTGCAAACCTGCTCCTTGCTCTATGTCCTCATCTTTGTCAGTGTAGTTCCTTTCATCCAGTTGCCCTGGCCAAACACCTTAGAGTCAGCCTTGCCATCTCCCACTTCCATACCTAAGATGTCCATCAGTCTGTTGCCTCTGTCGTCGATCACCCCAGGATCTGTCCACGGTTGCAATAGACCTTTCCCGGAAGAATACCAAAGTGACCTCATCTCTTTAGCTCTTGTTCCAGTCATCCACACCCACACCAGTCGTAAGTATCCTTAAATGAAAAGCTTAGATTTAAAGATTTTCAGGTGTGTATTTGTGTGTGTGTATGTGTGTGTGTTATGTGTATACATGTGTGTGTGTATGTGGTGTATGTGTACGTGTGTGTATGTGTATATGTGTGGTATGTGTATGCATGTGTGTGGGATTTGTGTGTGTGTGTGTTTGTGGGGTGTGTGTTTGTGTGTGTGGTGTGTATGTGTGTGATGTTTGTGTGTGAGATGGGTATGTGTGCATGTTGGTGGGGTGTGTGTCTGTGTGTGTGTAGTGTGTATGTATGTTTGTGGGGTGTATGTGTGTATGGTGTGTGTGTTTGTGTGTGTGTAGTATATATGTTTGTGGTGTTTGTGTGTGAGGTATGTCTGTTTGTGGGGTGTATGTGTGTGTGTTTGTGTGTGAGGTGTGTATGTGTGTGTTTGTATGGTGTGTACCTGTGTGTGTGTGTGTGTACCTGTGTGTGTGTGTACCTGTGTGTGTGTGTAGGGTCATCAGTCCTTTCTCTGGTTCTATGGTCTTGCTGATCCCCTGCAGTGAGAACCTAATGCATTGACATCCCCATTCTGGCGGATAGCTTTAATTCCACCTTTCCCCCTCTAGTAACCCAGCTCTTCCTGAGCTCAACCGAGCTTTTACAAATCCCAGGCTCATCTCATTGTAAGTCAAAGTCTAAAAATCAAATCAAAGCGTGGAGTAGTGGTGCACACCTATAATCTCAGCGCTTGGAAGATAGGAAGGAAAGCCAGGAAGTGAAGGCCAGCCTGGGCTACATGAGGCCCTACCTAAAATAGAACAATACACAACTTAAAAACAACAACAACAATTTGTGTCTGTCTGTGTGTGTGTGTGTGTGTGTGTGTGTGTGTGTCTGGAGAGATTGGCTCAGCAGTTGAGAGTAGTTGCTGTTCTTCCAGAGGGCTGGAGTAATTGGGAGATTCATAACCATGTCAAGGGATCCTATGGGATCCTCTGTCCTGTTCTAGTGTACACACACACATGCACACACACACGCACATGCACACACACACATCTTTAAAAGAAAGCAAGAAAATCAGCCAAATCACATAAACCACAAATTCATTTTGGTAGACATGTGTGAAACTGGGTTCCAGTCCTGCGTGCTGAGCTGTGCTGGATACAGAATGGAAGACTCAGGTCTCCATCTAGGAGGAGTTTGTGGTCTGAGGAGGCCTGGAAGGCAAGCAGATCACGTTAACACTCGTGGAAGCACAGTGACAGGTGGCTTTCTGGGATGAAGTAAGGAGATGCTTACAGAGAAGAACTGAGAATGCTGGTTTCTAACATAGACTGCAGACGACACCCAAGCGGTTCCTTTGTAATCTCTGTTGGGCTCGGCTCTTTGGAGACGAAGCACAATTCTCCCGACTCCTTCGCAGCTACAGTTCTGCAAATGACCTAACTTTTACAGAGAAGATTCTCTTGGAATCCTTGGAGCAAAGTGGAGAGGGGACCATCTTGGGGACATGGTTCCCTTTAGCAGCCATGTGGCCCAGGTCCCTAGGACAATGCTTCTTACTGTGAACTCTGCCTACTGTGGGGGTTGCAGTAATCTAGAAGATCTGACATGCACACACACACACACACACACACATATATGCCAGTGACAAACGTCTTGCAGCTTTATGGGAACTGGAGTCATTTATTTGTAGATTTAATCATTGATCTACGTCACCATAGGATTACAGACAGTTTCTGAGGTTTTAATCCAATATTCTCATTTATTTTCTATTTGGGGTCTATTTTCCCACTTTGACCTTTAGGGTCTCTTTCAGGCTGGCTTCTGTGTCATTTTCATATTCTTCCTACCTTTTGTTTTTTGTTTGGATTATTCTTTTTTTGAGATACGGTCTCATGTGGCCCATGCTGGGCTTGAACTCACTATAACCAAGGGTGACCTTGGATTCTTGGTCTTCTTGTCTCTACCTTCTAAGACCTAGGATTAAAAATTATAGGCAAATACTTAACTCATCTTAAACTTTTTTTGAATTTGTCATGTCAAAGCCTTAGGATCAGTCACTTTAGGGTCTGGATTCCGTTGGTCAATGGCATTTGAAAACCACCGTCTCGACACATGCTCATCTCTGCTGCAGGGTGTGCCTCAGCTTCAGGGTTTTCAGCCCATTTTCTTCTGAGAGACAACCTTACAGTTAAAGTTTGGGGGGGGGATCCTGGGAGTCTTACTATGTACACCCAAAAATACTAGTTTTGAGTTTGCTAGTAACTTTCTTTCACTCTGTAGAAGGAAAAGTCATTTGTGGTTGTCTACATGACGTAGGCATCTGTAGTCATCTTTCAGTCGCCATAGCATCTTAAGGACAGTTATACTCCACGATCATTATGTATTCTCCTCAGTAGGGAAGCCTTGTGATTTCCATTCCTATAATTTCCTCCTTGCCAAAAAAAAAAAAAATTAAATAAATGAAATAATCCAATATATAGGTTTTTCGGTATTTTCTTGGAAAGTTGTGTGTTAAGGTACCATCCATGGGATTGAATTCATACTTTAAAATTCTGAGTAATATTTAGTTATGTGGGTATACCTGAGTTCCTTTATACTTCTGATGTTGGCTGTTGGTTCTTAAGAATTGAGCTGCCATATCTCTCAAACAGGAAACACTGGGATGCCTGTATTAAGTAGTGCGCAGGCGCCAAAGGCCTACTGTGCCGAAGACACGGGAGCCGCTCTGTTCTGGCCTCTGGAGTCTGGCTTGACGAGGCTGGAATGCCGCCACAAGAAGAGTAGTTTCTCATCTCGTTCATGCTTTCCCTCAGCCCCCGTTAGTGTGGTAGCTCTTTCCCCGGTGACTACGGTACCATGGATTTTGCCTCTTTAGGCAAGGATTTTTGCCATGTCCAAGATGGCTAAGGGCGGTTCCTTGACCTCCCTCCAGTTTCCATTGGCTGGCAGTGTGAACTGGAAGTGGGTTTGAAAATTAAACCATAATCATGGGTGTGGATGAACAGGAAGTTGGCCAGTTAGGAAGTTCTTTATGAGATACAGAGAGAAGATAAGCATTAAAGATAGGCCAGCATGCAGCATCTGAGACCGAAGCTTGCTATAGACCTACCTCGCTGTAGGCAAGGGGTGAGGAACTGGCCAACGGATCAAGAAACAACTGGCTTTGCCGGGCAGTGGTGGCGCATGACTTTAATCCCAGCACTTGGGAGGCAGAGGCAGGTGGATTTCTGATTTCGAGGCCAGCCTGGTCTACAGAGTGAGTTCCAGGACAGCCCAGGCTACACAGAGAAACCCTGTCTAGAAAAAACAAAAAACAAAAAACAAAACAAACAAACAAAAAAAAAAGAGAAACAAACAATTGGCTTGTTCCTTTGTCTCTAAGAGTTTATTTGTCAGTTTTTGAGTCATGGTAAGGAACACATGTTAAAGAGCAACCACCACCACCAGGACGGAGGTCATCTTTGATGTTTTTTGTTGTCGTTGGGGTCCAAGAGTTGCCCCACAAACCACACAAGCACCAATCTTAGTCAGACAGGGATGGTTTATTGAACGCACAACCTAATACTGATTGATCAGGACCATACCTCAGAATTCAGGGGCTGAGCCATGGAGCCAAATATCTTTTCTGTCAGCTTATAAAGGAAAAGACACAAAAAACACAGTGAGCTCATACGCAGATGCAGGAAGTGCTGCCCGGTGGTTAGCGCTGACTCCAGCCATTTTAGATATAGCAGTTCATACTGACCTTTCGTTTGATGGGTCCTGCATAAAGTTTTGTGGAATTTCTTAAGATTAAGAAACCTCAGAACACACAGAACATAACAGAATATGTGATCGGCTTGGCCTTGCTTTGGTCAAGTTATTTTTCTGTCAGTGGCTGGCAACAGATTACAGCAACAATATTAAATAGCTAGCGGGCATGGAACAAAATGGCTCCAGCTTTGCTGGGGAGCAGTTAGACCTCTACATTTTTTTCAGGAGTGTCTCACATACGGGGAAAGGGACTATATTGTTCTTGCCTTAGAAACCCACAGGAGGGTCCCGAGAGATGGCTCAGTGGGTAAGAGTTCTTACTCCCTGCCCTGGGGTTTCTGTTGCTGTGATAAAACACCATGGCCAAAAGCGACTTAGGGAGCAAAGGGCTTACTGCAGCTCTTAGACCCAGGGCACTCAGGGCAGGAACCTGGAGGCAAGAACTGATGCAGAGGACACTGAGGTGAGCTGGGTGCCAGCCTGCTTTCCATGCCTTGCTCAGCTTGACTCTTTCTTTCTCTCTCTCTCTCTTTCTCTCTTTCTTTCTTCCTCAGAACTTTAAAAAAGGCACTTTCTTTATTGAGGGCATTGGGATGCAAGCAATATAAAACTCTGTCATCGGATTAACTTTTCTCTCTCTGCTCATCAAATTGGAGTTGGATGTTATCTGCACATTTCCTAAGGGTCGTGATCTGCTCACAAGAAGTAGCAGGGCAGATTCCTCAAGTGGCCCCCTGGGAAAACACACATCAGGGTGGGAGTTCCAGTGCTCCAGCGGACCTACTTCTTCCCTTTCTGCTTCGTGACCAAGAGGCAAGTTGGGGAGGAAAGGGTTTATTCAGCTTACACTTCCACATTGCAGTTCAACACCAAAGGAAGTCAGGACAGGAACTCACATAGGGCAGGAACTTGGAGGCAGAAACTAATGCAGAGGCCATAGGAGAGTGCTGCTTATTGGCTTGCTTCCCCTGACTTGCTCAGCCTGCTTTCTTATAGAACCCAGGACCACCAGCCCAGAGACGGCACCACCCACAGTGGGCTGGGCTCTCCCACCTTGATCACAAATTGAGAAAACACTTTACAGTTGGATCTCATGGAGGCATTTCCTCAAGGGAGGCTCCTTTCTCTGTGATAACTCCAACTTGTGTCAAGTTGACACACAAAACCAGCCAGTACAAACACTTTGTCCCCAGTTGGTGACACTGTTTGGGGAGGTTATGGAACCTTCCATAAATGTAGCCTTTGTGGAGGATGTACTCCCCGGGAATAGGCTGTTTATTGCCTCCCTCATTTCCAGGTCTCTTGCTCTGTTTCCTGAATGCTGATAGACATATAATCTCTCACCATCCTGTTCTTGTTGCCATGCCTGCAGTCACACCACCCTGCCACTATGGACTCTCTCTCACTGGAACCATAAGCTATAATGAACTCTTTCTTTCATAAGTTGACTTGATTATGGTATTTTATCACAGCAATAAAAAAATAGCTAACACAAAGAGTGTGTGTATACATATTAAAATTATAGTTTATATATACATATGTGTATATATTATAGAATATACATACATACACATATAGAGAGAATATATGTATACACATAGCACATGTGGTGTGTAAGTATGCATAAACTGTAACATATACAGGGAGAGCTGTGTGTCACTTAAGGAAGGGGTTACACTGTCAGAAACAGCAGGTGACTTCCTAGATAGAGCAGAGCCGTGTAGGAATTGAACCTGTGCCTGGCCCCTCCTTAGGTCTCTGCCATGACAGGCTGTTGCACATTCACATTGCTAAGTGGGCAGGCCAAGGCAAAACCACAGTTTTATTTTTTTTTTTATTTTTTTTATTTTTTTGGTTTTTCGAGACAGGGTTTCTCTGTGTAGCTCGGGCTGTCCTGGAACTCACTCTGTAGACCAGGCTGGCCTCGAACTCAGAAATCCGCCTGCCTCTGCCTCCCAAGTGCTAGGATTAAAGGCGTGCGCCACCACCGCCCGGCAAAACCACAGTTTTAAATCAATAATCTCATGTGCACAGAGGATGCTACCAGCCTTCAAGGGTCTGCCCCTGGAAGAACAATGCTAACCTTGCCTTATTCCTCCGTGAGACACTCAGTCTTTCAGTAAAGTAGGAGGTGAGGACTGGAGGCCCCAGGAAGAGGAGCGGGCCATAGAGACACATACTAGACTCTAAATATTTTTATTTTTATCTAATATCCAGCATGGTTTCTACAAAAATCACTAGTTAAACACACTTACTTGGAGATAAGCTACTAAACATACAATTCTGACAGTTTTAAAAAAATTCTCTCACATGTACAGAAGGAAGGAGCCAGTAAACAAAACCTAACCAGACATGAAATTAGAACAAACCCCCGAGTTCTGCACAGCACAGCACATTCCCCCTCCTTGATTCAGGCTGACGATCCATGGAGAACTGTGGGACAATGGCTCTGGAGAACAGGGGCACCACACTGCCAGGAACACACATGAACAATCTTAGAAGTCCAAGTTCATCTGCTGATAAGCAGTGAGTTTGAGGCCAGCTTGGGACACACAAGACTCCGTCTCAACAAAAACACAACAACCAACCAAACCAAACCAAACCAAACCAAACCAAACCAAACCAAACAACCAAACCAAACCAAACCAAACCATAACACCCACATGACTTGAGTGGCTGGTTCTACGTTCCAGGCAGGACACTGAGGCTAGGCGCTTGTCTGTGTTGTTGAGGTCTCCGGGAAATGCAGATTCAGGATATTGGAGGTTGCTACTGTCAGTTCTCAGACCTCACTCGGTCTAAAAATAGGTGCTATCGTGGTCTGAGTTGTTCAGCTGCATGTATTCCAAAAAGCCTTTCTTGTAGCTGGCCACCCGAGTGGGCCTCCGGCTCTTCACACCTGAGGCCTGTCTTTTCTGTAAGGCATTAACGATCATGTCTGAGAACTCAGTTTGCAGACGCTGTTGGTTCTCCCTGGAAAGTGAGTGGGAGAGAACAATGGAACCAGTTAGCAATCCACAAGGAGTGTGTCTTAGCTCCACAGGTTTAATTCCACCACTACCCAGCAGATGTCTATTCTGTGCTACACAGAGGGAATGCAGGGGGTACAAAATCACCATTGTCTTTGATGAGTCCAAAGAACTCTCTTCCCTTGCCACGTGTCCATGTACAATCAGCAAAATACATCGCACACAGGAAATGGATCTTTCTCTTTCAAAGTAAAACATATTGCTATAATTGGGGAACATGGTAGAAGAGCCACTGAGACCAAGCAAGAGGAGGTGAGGACTCCACCACGCAGCCCTGAAAACACACCAGTTCCCCACATAGCTATGCGTGTGAGCATTGTTTGGAGAGGGCTCAGGATGGTAGGAGGTTTCCAAAGTTTAGAACAGATCTGGGCAGTCCTAGTTTGAAGTCAGGCTTCCCAGGTTGGCTCAGCAACTCTGATAGTTTGCCTTCTGTCTGCATGACAGAGTCTCTTCTCCAGCAATAGCTAAGGGATTGAGGCCAGGAGGCTTGCTAGCTAATGGAGCGTGACAACCTGAATCACCTTCAGAACCTAAACCTGCTGGTTGGGTATGAAATCTTCTCCCTACAGCAGGAGAATGCAGACTCTAAGTTAAGACCTAGAACCATGGTTTCAGGCAAGACTGGTGTTGTCCTGTCCTCAGAAGACAGGAGGCAGGAGCAGCAGCTCCGAAAGCATCTTTGTTCCAACATCTTCTATTCTTGTTGTTATTGTTTGTTTGTTTATTGTGTATTTGTGGGTGCTTTGCCTGCACGTGTGTCTTGCATCAATGTGTGCCTGGTGTCCAGGTGGCTAGAAAAGGGTCAGGTCTCCTGGAACTGGAGTTACAGATAGTGGTTTGCTGCCATGTGCATTCTGGGAAGCAAACCTGGGTCCTTTGGACTCCAGTCTTCTGAAAGAGCAGCTAGTGCTCTTAACCTCTGAGCCATCGCTCCAACTCCATGCTTTGTCATTGTAAGAACAAAGCAGGCACGATGTGAGCTCCAAGCTGCCTTTTATTTCCCAGAGCAAGCCAGAAGCACAGACCCATGCTCCCGTGGGCAGCGTTTAACCAGCTTTTCAGTAAGTGCAAGATGATGGGGCACTCTAGGAAAATGGGCAGAAGAGGCAATTGTTTCTATTTATGTGTATTTCTGTGTAGATATGCATGTATAGAACATGTTAGTGGGTACCTGTGGAAGCCAGAAAGAAAATATCAGATCCCCTGGAGCTGGAGTTGCAGGTAATTGTAACCTGATGTGGCTGTGGAGAAACAGATTCAGATCCTCTAGAGGAGCAGCAAGCATGCATTCTTAACTGCTGAACCATCTCTCCAGCCCCAAGATTTATTTTATTTTTATTATGTGTGGATGGAGGTGGTGTGTGCATGCGCGTGGGTGTGCGTGTGTGTGTGTGTGTGGGGGGGGGGGTTGTGTGTAATGTACGTGCAGTAACCACAGAGTCCAGAAGAGGGCGTCACACCCCTCTTCTAGAGTTACAGAATCAATGTGATGGGAACTGAGCTGAGGTCCTCTCATCACTGAGCTATCTCTCCAGCCCCTCCCCCTGCCTTTGTTTTTGGGACATCGTCTATGCAGCTTAGGCTGGCCCTCAAACTCACAGAGATGTACTTGCCTGAGTGCTGGGATCAAAAGTATGTGCCAGCACACTGGGAAATCAAGTATATTTTAGTGGATATAAGCCGTTTAAAATATAACTAGGTGAAGATACTGGTTTACAGCTTTATAAAGCTAGCATTTGGGAGACTGACCAAGACAGGGAGATTGAGAGGTAGAGGCCAGTTTGGGCTACATCTGTATCTCTCTCTCTCTCTCTGTGTATGTGCGTGCGCACGTGTTTACATATGTATGTATGTATGTGTGTGTGTGTGTACATATTCCTATATGTATGTATTCTATTTAATGTATCAGTCCATTATCTTGCGATTACATAATTGGGTCAACTAAAAAAAAAAAAAAAATCACCCCTCAGAAGTCAGAAGGAAAAGGAGCCACTAAAACAAAATAAAGCCCAAATCAATGAAATAAGAACAAAATCTCCTCCAGTTCTAGAGCATTCCCCTTCCTCTTTCCCAGGGGAGCCTCCCTGGGACAATGGGACATGAGCATCGAGGTGTGACTTCACTGAGAACACACGTCTGACCTATGAACGAGCATTCGTGCTCCAGAACAGCAGAGGCTGTGTGCTTTCTGTGTCACTGAGTCTTAGGATGGTACGGCCATCCCGGACACTCCAGCTCAGCAGCGGGAGAAAGGAACATTCTAGACTTTCTCGTGTTTAGTTCTCAGCTCACCCGACGTGTCATTGCCGCTCCCTGGCACTTGTCACACTGAGTACCTCTAAGTGCCAACAAGACCAAGATCTTCCGGCCCCTCTCCCTCCCTGCCATCCCGAGGCTTACACTGTCGGTGGGGTTGGCAGGTTGTACTCTTGGTCCTTCATCCCGGTCAGCCAGTATGTGGTCTCTGTCCCTCTTCCCTAGTGACACAAAAGAGGAAGGTCCCATGAAGGCAGTGAGCACTGTTCTCACCCACTGCCTCACAATGATCTGTTCCAGAGGCACCCCTCCCCCACAGTGTTCATTGGTGCCTCTAGTCAAACATACATCTCCGTAAAATTTAGAAGAGTTTTTAAGACGTCTCCTACCAGGTTGGCTTTTTTTACTTTTCCTTTACTCTCCCCTTCTGTTTTATTTTAAATTAATAATTAATTAATCAATTGATTAATTTGAGACAAGGTCCCATACTATGATGCAGGCAGGTCTGGGGCTCTTCATGTAACCCAGGTTGCCGCCAGCTCACAGCAATTCTCCTGCCTCAGACGCTGAGTTACAGGATTTCAGGCGGGCATGAGCCTCCATGCTCATCCTGACTGGCTGTTTTCAAAATAAAGCTTGTTTGCTTGCCCAGAAGATATTTCAGGTTACAGTATAGCCACATTTTAAGAATCCCACCTTATAAAGGAAGAACTTCGAGCTTGAAGAGGCAACTCTTTTGGAAAGTGCTTTCTGGGACAGTATGGGGCCCCGAGTTCAGATCACCAGCACCCCAGTACAAAGTAGGGTGCAGCAGCATATGTCCGTGTCCCACATGCTGGAAAGCAGGGACAGGAGAATCTCCAGAGTTCACTGGAAAGCCAGTCCAAACTGGTTAGCTGCAGGGTTAGTGGGAGAGCCTGCCTCAGAACGATGAGGACGGCAAGACAGCTTGTGGGTTACAGCCACAAAAGCCTGACAGCCTGAGTTTGATCCCTGGGCACACATGGAAGTGGGAAGAGAGACAACAGACTCCACAAAGGTGTGCACGTGTGCGCGCGCGGTGTGTGTGTGTGTGTGTGTGTGTGTGTGTGTGCTAAAATTTAGAACTTAAAGTAAAGAGTTTAGAGGAACTTAAAGGTTTAAAGGAATTGAAGAAGATAGCCAGTGTTGATATCTGGTTTCTATACATCACATACATACACACACACACACACACACACACACACGAACATACTCAACACACACATACACACATAAACATACTCAACACACACATACATACATGAACATACTCAACACACACACACACACACACACACACACACACACACACACACACATGAATAAGTACATTTTAAGAAAGGAAGAAATCCACTCACAGTTCTGCTAACACTTATAACAGGTTTCTATTGCACATGTTTTCTTTAATTATTTTGTGTGTGTGTGTGTGTGTGTGTGTGTGTGGTCATCTCCTCCCATGTGGATGACACTCAGGTGCTCAGACTTGGCAGTAAGGACCATCTCTCTCCAGCCCTGTGTTTTCTTTTAACCCTTTACAGCTGTTTTGAGACAAAATTGTTGCCACGGTTTCATTATGCTGTATAAATACATTTGCCATAAGAAGCCCCCAGAAGTGACATTCGTTTGGCTCACGGTGGGTGGGGTTATGCAACGAATGGAAACTTACAAGAAGTTTTACTTTTGCTAAGGTTTTATCTGGGGAGATCAGATGCATATAAATTAAATGAGTATCCATGAATCTACATCTTTACAAGACTATGAACAGCATTTTAGGGGAATGATCTTGGTTCAGTAAATGTCTTTGTGGAAGACTGAAAAACTGAGTGTTATCATACAATTTTGCTTAAAAGGAGATGTTTGCCAAGTTGCAGCTACAATGTACATGCCATAGGATGTATAGCTCCGGAGACGAAAACATACGGTCAGTTGCTGGCTTTAGATCAGTTTTGCAAAAATTGTGATAATTTTCAAATACACCTGAAGGATGGCTGGGGACAGCTGGTGGCTTCACAGGGCAGCTGGTTTAAATGTGAGAAGCATGTGGGGGGCATTACTCAGAAGTTAAAGTGCTGATCACATAGGTGGGTGTCCGTCCACCCTCCCCGTAACTCCAGCCTCAGAAGGCAGAGACAGGGAACCCCCAGGCCAGCCTGGCTATCCAGCCTAGCTGTATCAGTCAACTCCAGATCCAGATGTGAAAGAGACTCTGCTTCAAAGAATAAAAGAGAACCCTGCTATTCAGGTCTCTACACTGCAAGTGCACAGGCTTGTAAGAGCACTCCTATATGCACATGTATCAAGCTCACATACACAAGAGCGAAAAGCAAGGCACAGCATGGAAAACCTATAGCCATGATCCTCAAACATGTATGTGTCAAAACATCAGAATGCTCATCCAAAGTACAGGCGATTGGCTGTTCCCTTAGAGTCTCAGGAGGCCAGGCAGGGTGTCTAGACACCTGCAGATAACAAGGGGTGAGGAGTGTGAGTCCACATCTTGGTACCCACTGGTCCAGAGCCTCATAATGATAAAAGCAACTGTGGAGAAAGCTATATTCAAAAGTGAGCAGACAGATGTTTAGACTTCAGTGATTCCTGACCAGTTTGAGCTCTTGGGTCAGGAGGACAAACTGGGGACAAATGGTGCATGTATGTGGAGGGGACAGGTGGTGCATGTATGTGGAGGGGACAGGTGCTGTGTGTATGTGGACAGGGGGTGGATGTATGTGGAGGAAACAGTACCAGTGTTCTGTTGTTGCTGGTGTTGTTATATATTTTAAAATTATTTTTAGATTCATTTATTTTACTTTATGTGTGAGTGTTTTGCTTGTATGCATGTATGTATGTACGTATGTATGTATACATGTATGTACGTATGTATGTATGTATTTTTACCGTGTGTATGCAGTGTCCATGGAGACCAAGATAGGGTGTCGGATCCCTTATAACTGGAGTTACAGATGGCTGTGGCCCAGCGCGTGAGTGCTGGGAACTGAACCTGGGTCCTCTGCAAGAGTGGCAAGTGCTTTTGACCTCTGAGCCACCTCTCCAGCCTGGTAGCAATGCTTTGCAGACTTCTGGCCCCAGCACGGAACAGCTCAAGGGCTTGTGGGAGTACAGGGCAGTTCTGAGTTCACATGGGCAGAGGATCTCTCTCTAGGGATGGTGGAGCTCCCTGCAGGGAGGGCAGAAAGGATTCTTCAGCTTCATCTGTTCTGACTTTCTTGGTGAAAGGTGTCACGTGGCCCACATGTGTCTGAGCGCATGCCCACACGTGTCTGCGGCATCCCTACCTTTAAGTACGTCTCTCCCCTCACTTCATACAGGAACTGGCAATCCGTTCTCTTCAGGATGGCTATGGTAGAACTGCTCATGTGAATCCTCAAGGCTGGAAACGCAAACCAGATCAGTGAAAATCTCCCCATGTTGAAACACAGTATGACCACGTTTGTTTTTCTCTGATTCGAGACGTCAGCAGCACCCTGAGCAACTACTGCCCATCATGGAGAAATGCACACAGCTATTCTAGTGAATGGATCTTTAAAAACAGTGCCAGTGGATGAGAAAACGCCATCTGTATAGGAAGACTGGTCTGGCATTGTTTTTTTTTTTTTTTAGGGTCCTGAATACTGCCACTCTCCAAATTTTGTCCATTCTCATTCCAGCTCTGACTGGGAACCTTCGGACCGGACCGGCTTAGGTAGGAGCTGAGCCTGGGGCGGGGCTTTGGCTGAGTGGGTGGGGCTTTGCTGAGTGGGTGGGGCTTTGGCTGAGTGGGCGGGGCTTGTGAGTGGCGGTTTGGCTGAGTGGTCTGCAGCACAAAGATCCAGTAAAGAGCTAAGGTGCGGTGGGCAAGGTGAAGATTTGGGTTCTGAGTTTTCTCCAGCTTTCCTCTTCTGCAACCCCATCTCCTTCTAGAAACAGTTGATGAGGGATGCCTACCTAACAGCTCATTGCTGGATGCCCAACAGACACACCACAAGCCATGACAGTGGTCAGAGCAGTGGACACCAGTCATGGATCAGAGGACTATCGAGTGCTTAATTCTGCACCAGCCCAGTCCTGTCCAGAAACCCTCCCAGCGAGGTTGGTGTCTCATCCCCTGTTTATGTATTCACCTTTCCAAGGTCTTGAAAGATGGAGTGACTTCCCTCAAGGTATGCAGATGATGTGAGCACAGTTTTTATTTTAATCTAAGTCTGCTGAAGTCACACTTTAGTCTTTCCACGACCTTTGACTTTGTGGTACATAATTCTTAGATCATGTCAGTCTAACTACCAAAGTCTTGCCATGGATCCTGTGTCTTGTCAGCTTTTGAAACTTCATCTATTTATATTTGTTATTGTTACCACTATCACCTATATTAATTAATCACCTACTGCATGCAGTACACAGTGCCTCAGTTTTGCTGGGCACATGTAAAATGTCAAAGCTTGACTCAATCTGAGGAAAAGCCTGAAACCTTGTACATTAAGAAATTCCTAGATACTTTCTCTCCTAATAGCAGCTTCTAGAAAACCCAAGAAAACAGGAAAGATGAATCCTAGCCAGGTGTCTGGTCCACATCTTTCCCATTGGTTAACACAGTTTTTTTAGATATATGCTAAAATTCATGACTATTCCATCTAGAACATGCCTGATTTCATGGCATGTGGGCCCCAAATATAGAAACAGTTTAAAACTGAAAGAAAAAGACTGAAACAATCAACAATTTACACAACAAAAATTAAACATGGCATGTTAACACAGGCTCAAGTCTAGCCCCTGTGAGGGGTGCTTCTGCCTCTCTCTGACACTGTGTCTCAGCACTGTGCAGCAAGTTCTACAAGTGCATCTGCTGGAAGAGAGAATCTCTGTTCCCTAAGAAAAACAGCAATGCGCTTCTTACGGAGGCCGGTGGATTCCATCCTAGAGGCAGTGTTGACGGTATCCCCAAACAGGCAGTAACGAGGCATCTTGATCCCCACAACACCAGCAGCACAGGGGCCTGGAAGGAAGAAGAGGAGCCATTATTTCACACTGAAGAATGGAGCTGGGACTGGTGAACCTTTCTCATGGGCACAGGGCTGAATGAATACTTCCAGGCACGGAGACTTAACTTCACCTGTGATTTGATTCCTTTAATGAATAACTACAGGCTCTGGGTTTTTGTTAGAGCAAAGACCACTCATTTTTTATAGAACAAGAATGCATTAGAGGTCCAGCTCACAAAATGCCAACATCTGAAAATCAAGGGCTCTCCAGAAGGGCTCAGGTGACCCCATAGCTTGTCTGCTGTATCAAAGCACACAATCCTAAACTCTGGATTGCTAGAAAGAACCATAGACCCAAAGACACAATTTCCCATGCTTGTTTGTGTTAATTTTATGGTGCTATTTCTAGGATTGGTGGCCTATGATAGAACACTCAGAAGAAAAGAATGTGGCCAAGTCTTCCACAAGCATCATGGCCATGCCATTGCTGCTGGCATTTGGTCTGTGGCACAAGGATGTTTTAACATGCAGAACAGAAGCCAAGACAAAAGCGTGCATTATAGCACCATGGGTGGGTGTTGTGAACATTTGTTTCTTAAGCATAAACAGGTATAGCAGGATGGTTTCCTATTCCTGCTACATTGTTTGCAGTGGAGCTGATGTGGGAGGAGAGAAGAGAGAGAGGAGAGGAAGAGGAAAAGGAAGAGGAGGAGCTAGCAACGAGAGAGGAGGAGCTGAGTAGCCATGGAGAAACTATGCATGACTCCAGAGCAGTCCTGGGTAACAATTTATATCTTAAGGTTAGATATTGGGAAACAAGTCTAATTGTATGGGCATCTTGTTAATTGAGCATTTCCTAATATATAAATATTAGATAGACTTTAAGCATTAAGAGTCTCATTTCCCGGGCGGTGGTGGCGCACGCCTTTAATCCAGCACATTGTGGAGGCAGAGCCAGGCGGATTTCTGAGTTCGAGGCCAGCCTGGTCTAGCGAGATGAGTTCCAGGACAGCCCGGGCTACACAGAGAAACCCTGTCTCGAAAAAACCAAAAAAAAAAAAAAAAAAAAGAGTCTCATTTCTACCGGGCACCACAGTCATAGAGGGAAGGTTTGGGCTAAACCAAGCATTGTGGACAGCACCACGCTGGTGTCTTGTGGGTGCCATGGCCAGTGCTTCTGGCTGGCCGGAGCCACGGTCTTGGCCTCTGGCCTCTTCTAGTCAGGAAGATGGCAGCTGCTTAAGAACAAGCTGGACCGGGCGCTGCTTTCTAAATATTACAAACAAGCATCATCTTGATCAGAGCCGTTGCTGCTTCATAGAAGGATCCTCAGACCCTCATTAGATATTCCAGCCCCTCACTCCCTCTTGTATCCTGCCACCAGCTGTGACTCTGCGTATGGGCATCTCTAGGGAGATGCTATCTTATGTATAAGGGAGGAGACCAACTGAAATGATATGTATATATATTACCAACTGCCAACTGAAGCAGGAATACCATCCATGCAGCTGTAGGGAGTCGTCATCCTTGAGACCTTTGAGTTATTTGAGGTCACTCAAACTCTTGTAAGTAAACCCAGCCAACGGCTCACTGGCCCACCAAATCAGGCTTGGGTGAGAGCATTTTTTTGTTCTCTCACTGGTACCCTGTCTAATAGGTCTCCTATGGGGTGTTCACATCACTCAGGAAAAGTTAATGCAACCATTGATAAGAACTATCTTTGCATCGGGGTTTGCAGGGACAACTGGATGCCGAGTGAAATATTAATATAAAAACTAAAGATTGCATGAATACAGAAACTTCCAGCTAGAGGGAACTATTAGCTTTCTGACTGGTTCCACCAACCCATATATGGAGTTCCTTTTTTGTTTGTATTTGAGACAAGGTCTCACTATGTAGCTCTATGTAGATACCTTGGAACTCACTATGTCTACCAGGGTAGTTGAGACTTTCAGAGATCACTTACCTCTGATTCCTGAGATTATGATTCAGTGTGTACTGCTCTCATAGAGGACCTGATAGGGGTCTAAGCCCTAAGTTTGGCAGCTTATAACTGTCTGTGACTCTAGCTCTAAGAGATCTGACACCTGCTTCTAGTAGCCACAGGCATGTGCACTCACAACACACACATACACACAAACATGACCATCATCATCATCATCATCAACCATAAAGCATAGGGTTTCTTTACACATTCATCCTAACAGTGAAGATTAAAATAAACCAAAAAACAGTTCAAAATACTGGATTTTACATGAGTCTTAAACTTCTCATTATCAGATTTGATAGAAGACAAAACAGACAAACAATGCTAACAAGAACACAGAAAGATGGAATAGAGGAAATGTATGTTTGCATGTGTGTATGTGCATGAATGTGTGAGGAAAGGCAAGACAATGTGTCATGCGAAGTATTGGTGAGGATGATTTAAAATTCTCACCTTATATTCATTGTACATGGTAGTGTGTTAATAAAGATGTCTCCCCATGGGTACACGCTCACTGCTCATATGTCCCCCTCCCCCTCTAGCTTGCCCTCTCTCCTCTTCCCTGTCCTGTAGTCCCCTTTGCTCCCCTAGACATTTTTCCTTCTCTCATGTTATATACATGCACACAGTTTTACATAGGTATGTAAAAATCTAGCGACCACGTGAGAAAAAACATGGTCTTTGGTTTTTGAAACTAGCTTCACTGGCTTAGTTAATATGATTATGCCCATTTGTCCAGTTGTATCCATTTTCCTGCAGATGACATAATGTACTTTTTCTTTATGGTTGGTAAACATTCTCTTGTGTATATGTGCCACAGTTTTTGTTGTTGTTGTTGTGCTCTGTCGTTAGACATCTAGGTTGGTTATGAGTTCTTCTGAGACCAACAACTTATCTTCTCAAGTCTCTATGTCCAAGGCTGTAGTTAAAACTGGAGGCCTGAGGCTGCACACTGCCTTGTATCTGCATGGAACAAATGACATCCTAACTTGTTACCTAAACTAAAAGCTTAATTTAGAAATATGTAGTCACAGTCCTCAAGCTCCATCTCCGAAGTCATAGGCTGACACCTGACCGTATCCCTCAGATATTGGTAACACAGAACTTTAATCAAATGCTCAGACACTGGGAACATAGACCTGTAACCAATCAGATACTCAGATACTGGGAACACAGAGCTGTAGGACACGGTGGGACCATGCTACCAGACAGGCATTAGAACTGCTAAGGTTGAATGAGTTCAAACCCAGGGAATCTCAGAGATTTGAAAACAGCAGGAGTGGAGCTGTTCCCTCCCTATTTCTGTACCTGCTCTGGAACGTGTAACCAGGACAGCCCACTGAGGGAACCATGGGCATTCAGCCATGTAACATATCACTCAGAGTTGTTCTCTGTCCTAATGAGGTATCTAGATAACTTTGAACCTTCAGTCATGACCGTTCTTTCCTGGATATTTCTTCCCCCAAGATGTATATAATCTGGTTTACCCCGAATAAAGTGTATATATTAACATCCACCATCAAATAAAACAATATAAACAAGTAAGGATTGTCTGAGAGAAAAGCTTCATTAATGACTGCCATGGGAAAGGCGCCTTAAAGAGCCTCTCCTAAAACTCCCAAGGTAGGCTTTCTTCTCTCCAGCCCGTTTGGTACTCTCTGCCCTCACTCCTAACTGGCTGGATCCTGTTGGTCTGGGCTCCACCTTCCCCTTCCCGCCTGTCTGCCTGCCCTGAGGGTAATCATGGTGGATCCTGGTTCTTGGCTTTCCCTCCTGGTGGTATAACGGCAGCGTGTGGGTACCAGAGAGGAGACCAGGAACCATTGTGAACTCTTCATTCTGGACTTTGCTCTGCCTCCTCCTACCAGTGTGCTGGTGGCCAGGCGCACCCCACCTCCACCCCCAGCCTCCACCTTCCATCCTCGGAGAGGCTGAAGACAGTACGACATAGAGCTTTAACTAATTCACATACTTTCTGTCTCTCTTCTTTGCTCTTCTCTCTCTCTCTCTCTGGCTCATTATTTCAGATGGCCTCACCGTGATGCTCCTGACTTGGCTTTGGAGGTACTAGGATTCCAAGCAGGCATCACCCTGTCAGGCTCACTTCTGTTCTCTGTCTGTAGATGCTACCTGTCCCCAGTGCCTGCTGGAGCACTTTGGTTCCAAAGGACACACTTTGTAAATTGTTCTTTCTTACATAAATCTCATTAATTTTGTTTGGAGTTTCCTTTCAGTGGGGCTGTTAAACTTCTATAGTCTTCTAAGTGACCCATGTACTTTCTGTAACAGCGCCGCAGAGTGAGTACAAGTGTTAGAGGCACTTGTTGTTTCTCCTCTGAATCATGTAGTTTTTAGATTTTTTTCTTCTTAAAAAAAGATTGTATGTTTCATTACATGTATGTGTCCGTCTGTCTGTGGGTAGGTGTACATGATGAGTGTAGATGCTGGAGGAGATCAGAAGAGCATCCTATCTCCGGAGCTGGAGTTACAGGTGTTGTGAGCTCCCGTCATGATGGCCAGGAGCTAGACTCCAAGTGTGCTACACTGTCTTGACCATGCAGCCATCTCTCCAGCCCCAGGATTATAACATTTTAATGGAACATGGAGTTGGGACTGTGTGTGGGAAGGTAACAGTGAGAGTAGAAAGTGATGACTTAAGGGCAGTCCAGAACATCTTGTTTTCCTGTGTGGTCAGTGTTTATCCATCCTGGAATGAACATGCTATCCACGGTGTTTTTCAGGTGTAATCTAGGGGCTGGGTCTAAATGTTTCAGGGTGTATAATGGACTCCACATTTGGTACACAGGTTAAGAATAAGTTTTAGATGAAAAACCTATGCCTTGTGTGTTCTGCTTTGAGTAGCCCCCTCTGCTAGGATGCCCAACTCCTTACCAGAATGAACTCCAATGCGAATCCACACTGGGAGGCCAGGGAGATGCTCCAGCTCAAAGGTCCCTATGAAGCTGAGGATGTCCAAGGCCATCTTGGAAATGTCTACTGCATGCCGGTTGCCATTTCTCATAGGCAGACCGCTGGCCACCACGTAGGCATCACCGATGGTTTCTACCTGTGGAAACATGTTCTCATCAGTGGCTCTGCCCCACGGGAGCCAGAACTAAACAGAATCCTTCGCTGAATGCACATATGAGTAAGAGTCCTGTTCACCTCGTTCAGGGCCCATCCTATGACAATTTCTCCAGGTTCTCTCCCTCCTCCTCCTCTCCTCCCTCCCTCCTCCCTCCTCTCCTCCCTCCCTCCCTTTTTCCTCTCTCTCTTCTTCTGTCCTTAGTAGTCAGTTAACTGGATGACAAAAACAACTATGGAAGATTTTAGCCATAAAGAAGAATTTTATAGTTAGATTGTGCAGATGAAGTGTCTACACACTGTAGACAATTCTGTAAGTGGTCAAGTAATCTGTTTATGGGGCTGTGGGGGACATGGGTCGGTGATTGAGGACACCTCCTGCTCTTGCAGAAGACCAGGGTGCACACCTGCATTCACTCGGTGGCTCATACCCATTTGCAACTCTTCAGCTTCAGGGGATCAGATGTCCCTGTGGGCACCTGCATGTAAGTGGTGCAGACAAGGAGGTGGACACATGCCCACAATGAAAATTAAAACTAAATAATGAAATAACCTGACGGATCCTATATAATTTTAGTCATAAACCAAATTATCAGAATAGACTTTAGTGATTATGGGTTTCAACATAGTATTTTTCCAAGAGTAATTGTAGGTTCCTTCGAGAATAAAGCATTTTTACGGTCTTGTGCAGTAAGTACTGTAACTCCACTCTCTGCACTTCATTTGTGGTCAGCTTCCATGCTGCCCATTGCTTTGCAGGGGATTTGAAACACTGCCGTCTTCTCTGTATTTGTCATCCCAAATTTCATCTGTGCTGTAATTTGTACCTTCTGGGCTACTTCTTAAAGTAATTTTGACATGTGACCTTTTAAAATTCTTCTACATCTCTGCTGTTTCAGCTTGGATTCAACCACCACGTCAGTGAGTGTTAAAGATGTATGTATGTATGTATGTATGTATGTATGTATGCATTTTTACATGCATGTTTGGATGTGCCTGTGTGTGGGTTTGTACCTGCAGAAACCAGAAGAGGATGACAGATCTCTTGGCGCTAGAGTTACCAGAAGTTCTGAGCCCCCATGACTTGGGTTCTAGAACTCAACGCAGGTAAAATAGGAAGTGGTCTTAACTAGCCTCTAGTTATATGCTGAGTAGGGGGACGGGAGTTATAACAGGGGCAACTGTGTCAGGCTCTGGTGGCCTTGGGCCTCTCAACGGTCGAAGCCTGAGGTTGGCGCAGGTACCTTGTAGACATCATGGTGGTCCACATCTGGTCAAAGCTCTTGTAGATGTCATTGAGCATGTCCACCACCTCCATGGGTGTGCTGTACTTGCAGATGGTGGTGAAGCCCACGATGTCGCTGAAGTAGATTGTGACTTCTTCGTACAGCTCTGGCTCCACGACGCCTTTCTCCTTCAGTGACTTTACCACCAGCCTAGATGAGGGAGGGAGAAAACGACCTTTAACCTCGGCAGAGTTTCCTTGCCTTGCAGTTTAGACGATAGCAACTGTCAACAGGATGAAAAAATGGAAGATTTCTAATCAGGAAGCAAAACCAGCAGATTTCCTATGTTGTGTGTGTGACTCCATTGTCCATATGTGTGCATGTGTGTGTGTTACTTGACCTTGGATGAATATAAGCATTTTCAACCTTAACATAGGTTAGTAATATTCATAAACTCACAGTATGATCACCTTTATAACTCTAATGCCTATACACATTCATTGATAATCTCTCCATTGATAATCCATTTCAAACGAGCATAGCACCATATTCAGAAACCTCGATGTTGAGTGTATCACTGATTGTAAGAAATTGACCCTAAAGCTATGAGCACTGCCTTCACCAAAGCCAGCAGTTCTGACCCTCTCAGATACTTCATGGTTTTCATGTAATATCACACCAGAGAAATGATGCATTCAACATTAATTTTAATATACTTAAATGAGGATTTATTGGATATTTTGAACCAGATTCTGGTCCTTTAAAGAGCAAAGTCAACCACTCCATAAGTAAGTTGCAACTACAGCAAAGGATGCCAAAGGGAAGTTGCTCAGAAAACCTCGCTGAAGGGATGGAAGGGCCAGGTTCTCAGAGCAAGTCCACCTGGCCTGACTGGGACTTCCTTGAGGGGACAAGGTGCCTTCCCCACAGAAGAAGGGTCCTGGGGACAGACTGGGAATGGGGACTCTCTGCTGCTCTTGGGGTCATTTTGAAGGGGTCCTGAGCAGAAATATGGATGCTTCAGTATCAGAGCCTAGATGCTGGGAGGTGCGACATCAGTTTACTAGAACAAAGCCCTCATTTAACTTTATTTTGCAAGTGTGCCTGGTACCTGCAGAGGCCAGAAGAGGGCACCTCGAGACTGGAGATAAAGATAGTTGTGAGCTACCATGTGGGTGCTGTGAACTCAGGTCCTCTGCAAGAGCAGCAAATGCTCCTAACCACTGAGCCATACCTCCAGTCCCTAACTCCTTCATTTTATATAGATAAGAAAACAAAGGGCTGAAAAGGAAGTGGGACTTTCCTGTGATCCCACAGCCTCCTGTGGACAGAGCTGTTACTAGAACTGAGCAACGCCTGCCCATCCTGTGCGCCAAGAGCCATCTGCAAGCCCAGCCGTGTTCAGGGAGATGGAGAAGATGTGGAGGTGACACTAACAATTTCAGAATCCCTGAGGATAAACCAGAAAGCCCATGGCCTATTAGCCACAGGGTCTGGGACACACCGAGTGCTTACAGGAATGTCTTTTCAAGTGTAACACAAAGTCTGGACCTCTGCAAAATAACCCTCGATGCTGCGGGTTAGGTTGTGATGTCACATTGTGTGTAAACGTCACACTGTATGTAGCATGCAAAGAATTGTGGAGGCAGCAAAAACATAATGATTACACTGGGATTTCTGCCAGTCTGTGCTTTTTATGTTAATATTGAAGGAGTCAAAGAAACGTGAAAATCGTGCACTCCTCAGAAAAGTTAGTGTTTATAGGTAAGAGAAAGAGAGAACTTCAGGTGTCGAGCGTGGGTATCGGGCTGCTCAGAATTTGAATACAAATTAGATATCTTGGTTTTCTTACAAGAGGAAAACCCATTTACGTTTTCCTAATCTCCTGGGTACTGTTCAAATAAATGCTGAACTGATGGTTCCTTCCTAAATATGCTCTTCAGCATTGCTATAAATGTTGCTTTTTGGTTCTTCTGGACAGCAGCCACTTAATGTTATTTTGCAAACATGAAGTTTCCATAAGATAAAATATATTTTTCCAGAGTTATAGTAAAGTCTGGCTTCAACCACCTAGCAAAATTATTTGCCATTGGGGCAGGAGAGATGGTTCAGCCATTCAGAGTGCTTGCTGCTTCACAGAGGACCCGAATCTCATTCCCAGATCCCGTATCATGGAGCTCACAACCACATATAACTCTAACCTGGCAGATCTGATGGCCTCCACTGTGTAGGCAGCCGATTTAAGATGGCGCTGGTTTCTGGCATGGCCAGCTCAGCTTTCTTTTTTTTTAATTGGAAATTTTATTTACATTTCAGATGTTCTCTCCTTACCCCATTTCCCCCACTCCCTCCCAGGAACTCACTATCCCTTCCCCCCTCCTCCTGCCTCCACATTGGTGTACCCCCACCCACCCTCCCCCGTACCTCACCTCCCCACCCTCGAATACCCCCCCACGACGTCCAGCCTTCAGGGGACCAAGGATCTCTTCTCCCATTTATATATAGCTCCCTTGCATATATAGCTGGAGCCATGGGTCCCTCCCTAAGTGCTCCCAGGCTGGTGGTTTAGACCCTGGGGGCTCTGGTTGGTTGGTATTGTTGCTTTCCTCATGGTGTCATGAATCCTCTCAACTCCTTCAGCCTTCACTCTATCTTCTCCATTGGGAACCCCATGATCAGTTTAATGGTTAGCTGTGAGCATCTGCCTCTGAGTATGTCAAACTCTTGCAGACTTCTAAGGAGACAGCTATATCAGGCTCCTGTCAGCATGTACATCCTGACATCCACATCAACCTCTACCTTTGGTGACTGCACTCAGCTTTCTGAGTAAACAAGCCTGTTGTGCATGTGTCGGCCTCGAGTGCCTCCTGAGCAGGCTTATGCTAATGAGATATTGGCAGCTTAACCTATCCTGAGAGAACACGCCGCTTAGCCCGCCTTGGGCAGATATATAAGCAGCTTGCTTCTGCTGCTTGGGGTCCCCGTCCATGAGTAAAGATAGTTCCCGTAATAAAGCTGACTGAGAAGAATCCAACCGTGTCGTGTCTTTCTTGCTGGTTGAGGCAGACGCGACACCACTGGCCTGTGTGGGCAACCATACTTGAATGTACACAGGCATGCGTGCTCATGTACAGACACACACACACACACACCACACACACACAAATCTTTTTAAAAGTTGCCGTGTAGTAGTCAAAGTGGCGTGTTGAACCAAGCTTGTGAAACTTTGAGTTGCAGAAGCAGCTGTTTCAGCCCACTGACATGACACTGTTGGCTAAAACCTCTGATGGTGGAACCCTGGGACAACTGCCAGGTGCCACAGCGTCGTGTTTGTCGGTGAGGCCTTACTGTCCAGGCAAAGAATTCTGCATGACATAGTGAGTTTATGTGGCTCAGGAAACACACGCCCTCTTTGACATAGAGGCAGGTGGTTCTAATGTATTTCCAGAATGTCCCCCAGTTTGCCTGTATGAGCTGGAAGGTTCATGGTCCTGATTAGGCTGTCCCTAGTCCCAGGGACTGAATGGGGCATGTGCGTGTCCCCTAACCCTTTGCCCAGGCTATAGAGAAGAAACTACATTTTATTGGAAAATAGTCATTAGTACAGATGAGGGTGGATCTGGAGGGGTTGAGGAAGCAGTAACTGGGAAAAGCCACAGTTATTGTGTATATACCCCGGCATGAATGTCATAGGCATGTTGGTTTCTTATCTGCTACGCAAGATACTGAAGGAAGATGGGAGACAGGCTGATCACTTAGGTCTCCTGTCCAAGACTGCTCATCGATAGTAGTTGGTGGAAGCAAGCTTTGAAGTCAGGTCTCGGTCAGCTCAATTTCCATGGTTTTACCAGAGCGAGGCTCCCTGGCTTATCTTTGCACTCTGTTCACAGCTTGCCACACCTTAACGGGAAGGGACCATTGCTTCTGGCTTGTACAAAGCCACGGGCCAGACCATCGCGTTGTGATTCCTTGTTTATCTTAACATTCCTTGGGAATGTATTTGAATGACAGTGTTCAGAAAACTTTAAGCTGTTTGGGGATTTCAGTATCAATGTCCTTCTCTTCTGTCCTGACCATGGATCACAAAGTCACTCATAGACGGCCTGGTGGCAAGACGCCTGGTGAGCGTCACCCACCTCCTCGCCCACCGACTACGTCTAGTTCTTATGACTTGGATTTTGCTTGTGATGTCAAGAAGAGAAAGCAAAGATACCAACACCTGATGCCCGAAAGTCTCACAGCTCACACAGCACAGGCAGACTTGGGTTTCCATTCTGAGACTGAGGACAGACAGCAACTTGCCTGAAGGCCGAATGAAGGCTTAATGAGGTATTAGAACTCACGGCCCTCTGCTCCATCCATAATTCTCACAATAACTTCTTTGCTTTAGGAATTCAGATTGAAATCAGGAGGCGCAGCAAGGCATAAGCATCCTTAACCCCGAAGAGTCTATAACAGGAAACCATCCTAGACTGCCTCAAACAAACAAAAGTCCAAACCAAATCCAGAACAAAACCAGCAACAGTGAGAGGCAGGCATGTTGAAGGTTTCAGCTGGGAGCAAGGTGCCTGGCTGTGGACACATGGGAAGCCATGTTTGTAGGAGCCTCGACTTACCGTGGGAGCAGCATGAAGTTAAGGTGGTCAGCCCTGTCCCTCTCGGCCTTGTACAGCTGTGTCCTTTCCTCCACCAGGTGTTCCAGGTTTCGAGAATACAGCTGTAGACGTCTGATCAACGTGTCCATGTAAGATTCATTTTTTTGGTCATGAAAAAGGCTGCAGATGGTAACAGACAAAGGATGTTTACATATCACAGGGAAGGAGCATGAGGGGGGGTCTCGCAGTGTTGTGTATGTAAGATAATGCTTATAGCATGCAAAGACATGGAGGAAAGCTCTGAGATGCCACAGCCATTCCGTCATCCTGATTACGTCATTGACAAGCTCCCACTTCTGCCCTCAGAAGGAGATGGCTTGCTTTGTATGAGTGTGTGTCTGTGTGTGCATGGTGTGACTGTGTGTGTCTCTGTGTTTGCGCTCTCTCTCTCTGTGTTTGTGTGTGTGTGAGAGAGAGAAAGAGAGATTAATTATTTCTCTGTGTAGTTCTGTGTGTGTGTCTATGTGTGTGTTTGTTTTGTGCATTTGTGTGTGTGTGTATGGAGGAGAGAGAGAGAGAGAGAGGGGAGCATGGGTTTGGAGGAGGTCTGAGGATAACGTCGTTATTTTGGGTATGCACTCAGGTGGCTAGTCTTGTTGACGTCTCAACTGTCCCAAGAGACAGAATTTTTTATAACAAGCTCCCAAGGGGTTCTTACTTGGCCCCACCAGCACAGGTTAGTTGGGCAGAATGGGATCAGGAGCAAGCACTGGGAGATGATAGATTATTTTTTTTTCTAAATGAATGGATTCAATTAAAAGTTTCCCGTCTTAACTGTGAATCTTCATCACCTAGGGAACGATTAAAACTCCCAGTGCTAAGTTACACCTCAGACCAGTTACACCAAATGCTCTAGGGTAGAATTAAGGTGCCAGTGTTTCTTAAAGCTCCTCGGGGAATCTCAAACGTGCAGCCATGTTTGAGACCCACCAGAGTCAAGGGTAAAGACCAGGGGCCCATGATCTCCATGAGAGTCCCTGTCATTGATACTGCACAGTCCTGTCTGACCTTGGTGACGGCCAGGGAAGGAGCGAAAAGGCGAGAACTGACTCTGCTGTCATTTCCTGCTCTATTCAAACAGTGCACAGTTCTGCCAATCAGACCATGGGCTCATCAGCTTAGGCTCCCATCTCTGCCTTCGCCTCTCACCTCAGCGGGTATCTCAATCTTAGGACCTAATGACACCTCCAGAAAGTTGGGGATGGCAGGAAGGATAGAAACCATCCAACTCACTCCAGTTTAAGGAAGTTGTTAGCCTCTCTCTCTCTCTCTCTCTCTCTCTCTCTCTCTCTCTCTCTCTCTCTGTGTGTGTGTGTGTGTGTGTGTGGTGTGTGTGTGGCTGGTTTGCCCTCTGCCCCCTGCAAGCCAGCATCGTGCCTTCCTTGGTGCTTGGTCTCCCAGCGATCCGGCCACTGTCCCTGTCCCCATCTGTAGTGTGTTATCTAAAAGCACACAGCATCTAGAATTTGGTATCGCTGGATCATGGGGTCTAACATCCACTTTGAACATGAATGCTGAGCCGGGCGGTGGTGGCGCACACCTTTAATCCAGCACTTGGAGGCAGAGGCAGGCGGATTTCTGAGTTCGAGGCCAGCTGGTCTACAGAGTGAGTTCCAGGACAGCCCGGGCTACACAGAGAAACCCTGTCTCGAAAAACCAAAAAAGAACATGAATGCTGTTCTGATTCAAAAACAAATCTAAGTGTCTGGGGCCACAGCTGGGGATTGTGAAGATCTTTAAAAGCTTGGTGACCTCGGGGGCTGGAAAGATGGTTCCTAAGAACCTGTTCTGCTTCTCCAGAGGCCCCTAGTTCACCTCCTAAGACCTATGTCACATGACTCACAGCCTCCTGCAATCCCAGTTCAGATCTAGGTGCCTGTACACACGTGCACAAACGCACACATACACAAATAATTAAAAATAAAAACTAGATCTGAAAAATATTAAGAACTCTCTATTGTTAAGAACTAATCATCTGGGCCTGGAGAGATGGCTCAGTGGTTAAGAGCACTGGCTGCCCTTCCAGAGGACCTGGGTTTGAGTCCCAGCTCCCTTGTGGCAGCTCACAACTTTCTGTAACTTCAGTCCCAGGGTCAGATGCCTTTTCTGGCTTCTGTGACCACTGCATGCATAGGCACACAGACATACATTCGAGGAAACACACACACACACACACACATATATACATACATATATATATATAAAACAAACTTTTAAAAAATTTACCCAGGGGCATTATAGAATCTCAGGACCCAGGTTAGACTTCCAGAAGGGTCGGGAAATTATACATTGAATTAAAATTTATTTCATACAATGTATTTGACCATGTTTTTCCTCTGGGTTAATTCCTCCCAAATCCTTCCTACCGCCTCATGCACCCCAACTCGTAGGTTCTCTTAGAAACTGTATCTTTTCTTCAGACTTATTAACTTATGTCTGTGTGTGTACTGGAGGACCTGTGCTCCTGATGGCAGCTGCCCAGGGAAACCAGAAGCATCCTGTCCCTTGGAGCTGGAGTCACAGGCAGTTGTGACTCTCCTGATGTGGGCTATAGGAACTAAACTTGGGTCCTCTGCAAGAACAGGGTGTGTCTTAACTGGTGAACCATCTTTCTTGCCTCTGGAAACTATTTTTAATGATAAAAGGTATGATGTAATATGATGTAGTTTGCCCTTGATGTGACTTTATGAGAGCATGTCCCTGAGAAGTGGTCTTTTAAATCTCTGAATCATTTGGATTTTACGTGACAGGTGTTGATTATAGCCTGAGAATTTATTGGCACGAACATTAGCACTAAATGTCAACTAACCAACCATCGTTAAAGAATCCAAAATTGAGAAGAATGGTAAAAATGTCAACAATACCCAAATATTTTGGCTAGTGTGCTCTCGATTCTCTTGAAATCTGGCCTCTTTTCTGGATCCTCCTCCCAACAGCTTTTGACAAGTAGATAGACCTGCAAAGGCAAAGTGGGCGGGGCTTAGTAGATAGACCTGCAAGACGAAGTGGGCGGGGCTTAGCTCGTGGTGGGGTTGGGTACAGGAGAATGCTAAACTCCAGGATAGATCCTCATTCTGTCTTTGATGGGCATGATCAAGGTGGGGGATATTTCACAAGGATCTGCCACAATGACTGTAAGAACCAGTCTCCACCTCTCTCCCTTTCATCTTGTAGACTCTGCCACGGACATTACCACACCCAGTCAGTCTTTGGAGTGCAGTTCTTTAAAATGTGGTAACAGTTTGAATGAGGCTGGGCTTATGGGAGAGATTAAAGGCTCTACAGGAACATGTGGTGTTTATGTGTTAGGGAGGGTAAAAAAATAAGGAGGTTCAGGCTGGCAAGATGCCTTGGGTTAATTAAGGTCACACACACACACACACACAACACACATGTAATAAACAAAAACTAACATGTCTCAACGGAAACAAAGCAAGTGGGTCTACATAAGAACAAAGCTTCATGGCTTATTAATCCCAAATGCAGCTGTGAGTCACTCCCCCAGGACCACACAGGAAACTCCTTGTGTCAGGCCCCACCACAAGGCATTAATTGATTGTGAACACATGTGGTTCTGAATTTTGTGTGGGCAAAAGGCAATTGTATTTATGTTTTAAGTTTTCCACATGATAGGGGTGCACGGCTGTAATGGAGAAGTGACTCAGAGGAGGGGAGAGGAGAGGAGGTGGAAGGACCTGTGGGTCATCTGCCATCATATTTGTGACTTGATCCAAAAGGGAAGTTGCTGCCATTTATTTAAATAAAGTTTACTCTTCACCGTGGTTGGAAACAAGGATAAATTATTCAGTACAGGATTCCTCTCCTTGGATTTTATTCCAATCATTCTTGGGAGGGAACTAAGGCCACAGCTGCCTCTGTTTTCTAGCCTCTGGGTGATGCCCCTGCCTGAGCATGGGCCACACTCTGAGGAGCAAAGGGGCACTGTTGAGGGATTGGTTTTAGACTTGTTTTCTACTGGGACCAGATACTGGAACATGAGATCTTTGCCTAGTTTCCAGTTGCAGACCATTCAGCAACAGTGATGAATTGTGGATGGATATTGCTTTGGTGAAGAGGCTTTATAAACCAATATAAATCATCAGCCCTGTCTGTTCTTCCTGGTATAGATCCCATTAACTACTGGTTGAAAAGGTTCAGGGAAAAACTAAGTCTGTACCGAACACATACAATATTATACAACGTGACAATAAATCTTCATAGGATTTATTGTATAAACCCGTCAGTAATGCAGAGGTGATGGAAGGCATCCCTGAGGTTGTAGGTAGGTTAGATGCAAATGCCACGCCATCTGATTGTAAGAGGCTCCAGCAGGCAAGGACTGGGGAGGTTGGAGGATCCTGGAATCTTTCTCTTCTTACTGGGGATAAACTGAAAAGATCTGATGATGTGGGGGAGATGGGGGAGGGTTCAGAAGAACAGGAGAAAGGGAAACGGAAACAGCAGTGGGAGTGGCTACCTCATCAGCTGGGGCCTTATCATGTCCCCTCCCACTTTCCTGTGCTGACTCCTCTCTCTCAATCCTACCCCTCATCCCTTCCTTTCATCCTTTTCTCTCTCCTCCTCTTTCTTACTTATTGTTTTTTTTTTTTTTTTAATTTATTTATTTGTTTGGACACACCAGAAGAGGGCATTGACCCATTACAGATGGTTGTGAGCCACCATGTGGTTGCTGGGAATTGAACTCAGGATTGCTGGAAGAGCATCAGTGCTTTTAACCACTGAGCCATCTCTCCGCCCTTTCTTTAATTTACAATAAGGCTCACTATATAACCCATGCTGTCTTCAAACTCAAAGTCCTTCTGCCCCAGCCTCCTCAGAGCTGGGATTATAGGTTATGAATCACCGTGTCTGACTTTAAAGGTCTTCTTGAAGAATTGTTTAAATGTTTTTCTGGGATTCTAAAATGAAGCATACTTTTTTCTCTCTTCTCTCTTTCTCTCTCTCTCTTTCTTTTCTTTCTTTCTTTGACAAGGTCTCGGGTAGCTCTAACTCACTACATATCTGAGCATGACTTTGAACTACTGACTGTCTTGTCTCTACCCCTCAAGTACAGGGATTACAGACATGTGCCACCACACCTAGCTTAGTAAAACGTAAAGTAGAATTTTAAAACAAAACACACTTTTAGTCCTAGCTATTAAATCACTTGTATCAGAATATTACCTTCATCTCTTTATCTGTGCAGGTGAGGGTTTGTTGTTATGTAAATGAGACAAAGTCTCATGTACCCAAGGCTGGACCCTGATACCTGATAATTCTCTCTCTGCCTTCCAAGTGCTGGGTCTGAAGATGTATACACCTATAGCTATATTTTAAATCATAGAACTATTTGTAAGCCTAACACATACATCACATATACCTTGCTCTCAAGGTAGGCTGTGATGTGTGCTTCCACCAGCAGCTCTGCCCAGAGCTGAGGGAGGAGTAGAGCTTGGGGGAGGGGTGAGAACAACTGGTCACAGACCCCAGCATCCTCATCCCTGTGTCCTATGTCACCAAAGAGCAGTCCCTCCTTGCCTGGGAGAGATGATTCCAAGGATTCCCAGTGGAAAACTTCAAGTTGGGAGCATGCAGAGCCCGGCACATACTTATCATTAGATGGATCAGTAAGTTATAATAATAATCAATGATAAAGTAAAACAATCATAGTAGTACACTAAATTTCCCCTCATCACTGCATATGCACTTGAGAACCATTATTAAGTAACGAGGTCACTTGAATTCAACATTTAGCTGTAAATCTTTGAGCCTAGGTGTCTGTGATGGTTTGAATATATTCGGCCCAGGGAGTGGCACTAACATCCTTCAGAGGAAGATGTAGAACTCTCCGCTCTGCCTGCATCATGCGTACCTAGATGCTGCCATGCTCCCAACTTGATGATGATGGATTGAACCTCTGAACCTGTAAGCCAGCCCCAATTAAATGTTCTTTGTAAGACTTGTCTTAGTCATAGTGTCTGTTCACAGCAGTAAAACCCTAACTAAGACAGTGCCCCACTGAGAGACCAATGGGAGGGGAGAATATACAGAGAGGACATGTTAGATACAGGAATAGCTTCTGTCTCAATAGAACAGAGAAAAAAAGACATGAAGCTGAATATCATGCTGAACAACTTGAAATTTATAAATAGTTTATTCTGGAGTTTTCCATTTAGTAATCATGGACCGCAGCGGTTTCTGGTAACTGAACAATACACACACACACACACACTACCCACACCACACAACCTATCAAACAAGGAGGGTAATTTGTATTTGGCCTTATGTGATGTTGACATCTAAAACTCTCCGAGCTGAGGGACAATTGTGACAGGTAAATTATCTGGGACTAGCTCCACAGCATGTACAGTTCTTTTCATGATCTAATCAGAAGAAGAGATGGGAGCAAATGAGACAGAGAGGCAAGAGGATGTGACTCAAGGCAGTGCTCAGAGTGGGGGCTACAAACCGAGAAAAGCCACCAGAAACTCTCGAAGGAGAAACGGCCACCTCCAAAGAACCTGGACGCCCCGCAGAGCTTCCAGAACTCTCTGTGAGTACATCTTTGTGTTCCACCACCCAGTGTGTGGTGCAGCTTTACAGCAGACAGATCGCTGAAGACGGGGAAGAGCCACTCACCTCCAGCTCCTTCTCATCTGCCGTTTCCAGGAAGAGATCTGGGCGGAAAGGTTTTATCCCATATGAATTTTCCACTCTGAAAATCTTCTCTGATTGGATGAGAATAATTACATTATGAGAAGACCCCCCCCCAGTGAAAATTGTTGGGCATAGTCTGAGTCCGTTCACTCCTTGATGACCCTTCAGTCCAGTAGGAGTGGGAGAGCCTGTCCACAGGGTGAATGAGGTGGGAGGAGTCTTCTCCCACCAGAGGAATGGCCTCACTGGTAGATGCTAACACCGAACATCTCAAATTCTGCTACTGCCTTCTTCGGGCTTCCCTGGTCCCCTCTCCGTACCCTGACTCCTAGATCCTCCAAGCTAACCTCCAAGAGAGTCATGAGTTTTAGCGCATAGTAAACACTCAGAAAGTGAAGACCAGATGAATGGAACGAAGTGTTTTCCTTCAATGAGAAGCAATAAAAATCTAAGCACTGCTTTAAATAAGAATGAAGTGCTGTGCCGCCTTGCTAGCCTGTGCTAGCCTGTGCTAGTTCCGTTAGTAAGCAGGTACCTTGCCTTCTGTGGTTGAGAGGAGAACTGCAGTGCAGGGAAGATTCTTACTGTGTTTGCTTTTTTGAGACAGTGTCTCATGCAGGCCAGGCTGGCTTTAAAGTGGTTAGGAAGCTGAGGATGGCCTTGAACTCCAGATCCTCCTGGAGGACTCCTCGTCCAGGCATGGACCACCAGAGCCAGCAAGTGAAGGAAGACCCTTAAACACTGATATGGGTAATAATGGCACCTGGCTGAGCTCTCTCACACCGAGCCTTTGCCATCCGCATAGAATGCAACAACTCAGAAGAAGCCTGACTGGGATATGGGGCCAGAGATCTGGGACTCGACGAGTCCTGAATGCAGATGGACTGGCTCTGTACCGGGCTGGGGAGGTCTGACTCACCATTCTGATCCCGGCAGCTCAGCGTGTAGAAAGTTTCCTTCCGAAGGATGATCTCCTGGGCAATGATGCCGAAGCTGTACACGTCTCCTTTCTGAGAGATGGTAGCTTCGCGCAGGTGCTCGGGGGCGGTCCACAGGTCTGTGAGTGAGATATCAACAGGGCAAAGTTGCGGGGAGGCAGTTCTATTTGTGAAAGTTCGGGTAACAGATGTCTGAGATCAGCAGATTCAGATGAACGATGATAAGGAGGATAGGAGGTATGTCGTCTGATCAAAAGGCTTTCTTTGCTCCTTTGTTTTAAGAACCAGTTTGGCACCCAGCAGGTATTCTATAAGAATTCACTGAGGCTTGAGAAGATGGCTCGGTGAGGAGACAACTTGTATAAACGTGATGACCTGAGGTTGGATACCCAGGAACCCATCTGAACACTGGGTGGGTGTGGTGCCTGTCTGCCATTCCAGTGCTTAGAAGGCAGAGACACATTCCCCAGAGGAAGCCGGCTGGTCAGGATGGCCTATTGACAAGCTCGGGATTTAGTACTGAGACTCCCTCAATGAATAAAGTGAAGTGTGTCTGAGAAAGCCTCCTGACATAGCCTCAGGCTTCTGCACCAATGAGCACATACATGTACGTGCTCTCGTGTGTGCGCGCACACACACACATAAATACTGCCCCAATGCACACATGCAAGCATACCGCATACATATATACATGCTGAAAAGAACTTTCTGTATTTAGTCCAATACTATGTTAAACTTCACAGGACTGGTGAAATAAAGGTAGGATTGTGTGTGTGTGTGTGTGTGTGTGTGTGTGTGTGCATGCATATATATATATAATAAAACTCAAAGAACTGTTAAACAGAATTGGAAATAAGAGCGCTACATTTTTGGAGCCAAGTCATGTGTTGAGACAACTTGAGTTCTAGATTTCTGAGGTGGCTTAGCTGTAACCTTTAATGAAGACTGAAGGGGAAAGGCTGGCGTGTCTGCCATCCACACACCTGTGTGACTTCACGTTCCTTTTCTGGACCCTTTCCACAGTCCTGAAGAACAATGAGGCTCTACCTCACAGGTTGTATGTGCACCTGCATGTATGTGGATATGTATGTCTATGTATCTTGTCACCACAGGTAAGTGAATGGTAATGTCTGTACGGGAACAGGGTCTCCTGCTCTGTACCCCATCTTCCTGTGCAAAACTCCAGCCTGGGATCTCACTCCTATCTACTACAAAGTTCAATTAGATGGTTATATGGGCTCTTTCCGGCCTAGCTTCTACAAGTCTCTAAGTTCCTTCTGCTTTTTCATTTATCTCAAGAGGACAGAACTGAATACTGAGAACAATGTCTGTGGAAGACACCTGTTTAACTCAAAAACATAAGTGGAGGGGCTGGAGAAGTGGCTCAGTGGTTAAGGGCATTTTCTGTTCTTATAAAGCACCTGACTCTAGTTCCAGTGTCTACATGGCAGCTCACAGCCATCTGTAAGCCCAGGTCCAGGGTCTGATGCCCTCTTCTGGCCACTGTGGGCACTGTAAGCTCATAGTACGCAGACAGGCAAGTAAGCAAAACACCCATAACCCATAACATAAAAAAATACATTTACTAAAAGAAAAAAGCATTTGTTGGGTGACAGAGAGGGTGTGGCTGGAGAAAGAGAGTGTTGCCTGTTTCCCCATCATTTCCTGAACTTTCTATGTGAGACAGAAATAAAACAAAAACAAAAAAACAAAACCCAACCAAATAACAACAAGAAGAAAAGAAAGAAAGAAAGAAAAAGAAAGAAAGAAAGAAAGAAAGAAAGAAAGAAAGAAGTTCAAGCAAAAGAGGCGCAGACCTTTCTTTGGAGGCAGGATGGAATTGCACCCAAAATCGGTGATCTTCACCACCATGCGGCTGTCCACCACACAGTTGGTGGATTTCAGACGCCCGTGGACTTCGATCTTACTGGAGTGCAGATAGGACATCCCCTGTAATTGTATTCAGACAGTGGGAAAACAACGAGACGTCACACACTTTGACCGAGTGATCTCTTGAAAGAAAGGAGTGACATTCTGAATCTATTTCTCTGCACATGTGGCAGTACTGTCCGATTTTAAATTCAGTGCTTTGAACCTCGCTTTTAAAGTGCCTTGAAAACCAGAGTGCTTGTGAGGCATAGCTCTGTGATGAGAAGAAAGAGGAAGTTGAATGCAAACTTCGGCGAGTAGCCGTGTACCATCCAAGACAGGGCTTTGTGGTTACGCCTGTGCGCATGTGAGTGGGTGGGAAGGTCAGAGGTCAGCCTCTGGCTGTGTTGTTACTCCAGTTCCATCTGCCTTGTTATTTTTTTCTCAACTAAATTTGTGTTTGTTATTGTTCTCGTGTGTTTGATGTATGTGTGTGCATATGTGCATGCCACAGCACACACGACATCAGAGGACGACGTTCAGGAGTTGGTCCTCTCTGCTGTGGCTTCTGGGGATTAACTCACACTGTCCGGCTTGTATGATTTCACCCACGAAGCCATCTGAAAAGCCCCCACCTTGGATTTGAGACAGAGCCTTTCACTGGTAACAGAGCTTACCAGTTAGGCCAGGCTGACTGGTCAGCGAACCTGGAGTATCTGTCTGCTTCTTCTTCCCCAGCTCCAGAATTACGTGTGCCACCAGACCTGATACTTTTTTTTTTTTTTAACATGGGTTTTGGGATTTGAACTACGTTCTTCACATTTGAGCAGCAAGCACTTTATCCACTGAGCCATCTAGTCAGCCCTGCTTGTATTGTTCACGTATTTTCACTTCCTGCTTATTTGGACCGGGAACACGTACACATCTCTAGCTCTCTGCTGCCTTAAAAACACGGATAAGACTACCTTACGTTTACGAAGGAAATGACTGGACAGAGTCACTCCCTAAAATCTAGCAGATTTGTAAATTACTTCATATGGTATTTTATTTGTAACAAATCTATGAGGACGTGTGAGCACACACGCTATCTCGTCAAGTCCTGCATATGACACATCTACCATGGCTGCCGTGGTGCCGAGGATACCAGCGTGGACGGTGCCCTTTCATTTTCATGAATGTTTCGTGCTCATGTGTCTTACCTTAGCAATGTCATTTAAGACAGAGATCTTAAACTCCCAATCCATGAATGTGCCATCAGGGTAGGAAATCGTGTCATTTAACACTTCCTGAACAGGGGAGAAAAACACACGCGTGTAAGGAGAAGGATGACATACATGCCGCAGGGGAAGTCAGCGAAGAGAGACTGTGAGCCGGGTTATCCAATCAGGAGGCTGCTGAGTCAGGAACAAACTGGAATGCTGCCACCCTCTTTTATGATCCTCTACCGTCATGGGTTGTCTGACAGAGCTACTGTCTGAGCAGTGTGCTAGACGATTTTATTGTGTGACCGTCATACGATGTCCTCACACAAACCTAGAGCCAGGGACCTTCAAAGTCCAGGCCGCAAGGCACAGGGCCTGTAAACCACAGATGTGCTTTAGTGCAGAATAGTATTCTCCTCTACACTTGGATACAGACACACATAGACACAGACAAACACAGACACACAGAGACTCTCTCTCTCTCTCTCTCTCTCTCTCTCTCTCTCTCTCTCTCTTCTCTCTCTCTCTCTCTCTTCCCAAGGTCCTGCTCCAAAGCCCACAAGAAACAAGACAACACAAGGAGAAAAAAAAATCAAGTACAATCAAAATGATTTGGGAATCTTAAACAAGAGAATTTCTACTAGTTTGAGGTCAACCCAGGCTATGTAGTGAGACCCTCTCTGATGAAAGAAAAAAGAAAAAGGAGAGGATGGAAAAGAGGAAGTAAAAGGAAGAGAGAGATGAGCTGTATCATGTTGCTGGCTACAGTATAGTAACCTGAAATGATGATAAGGCAAATCATATGGTAAATACATAAACAAGAAACATAACCATTATCAAATATGTACTGTAAGTAGGAAATGGAGGCAGGAGGACCAGAACTTCAAGGGCAGCCTGGGCTACATAGCCAGTTTGAGGTCAGCCTGGGCTAGAGATCCTGTCTCAAAACTTCTAAACAAAACAGGCATAGGGTGGGTTTCACCACCAGGTAGGATAGAAAGACAGCCGACTGCCTGGAGACTGGCCTTGGGGAGCCTGACTGGAAAGTTCTGCCCTGCCTACTCCATCTCATGAAGACTGGATAGATGTGTTTGTTTATTTTAGGACATCTTGTTTGGAGGCAGGCTCTCCCTTGGGTAGTCCACAAGACCTGAAGGTCCCTATGTAGCTGGCACACAGCACATAGGCAGAACTCCCTGTGAGGCCTTGAAGTTGTGGTTCTCCTGTATCTGCCTCCTGAGAGCTGGGATTACAGGTGTGGGCTGCCATGGCGGCTGGACCTGTGTTTTCAAGCAGGGAGTTGCTCCTGGGAATTCCACCATTAGGCTCATGTTTCTATCCTGTGTTAATTACTTCAATTGGCTTAATTGCTCTGGGTTTTTCTTAAGTGTGCTAAGATCTCTGCCTTTAAGAGAGCTCTTGGCTTTCCTAGGAACTGGAAGGAGTTAGGCCTTGAACTACTCTAACACGAGGGTGGTTCTTTAAAAGATACAGTGTTTAGTTAAACCAGTAAGCAGTTGCTTTTCAGTATAACCCAGAGCAGAATATTAACTGCTAACAATTGTTCTTATTTTAGGGGGAAAAAACTGACCGGAGTCTGGTTTTGATTTGGGTATGACCCCAATAATTCCTCAAGAGGTTCTAGAGCTATAGTCATTTTAGAGAACACTGGAGGGGCTATGAGGTAAAGAGAGATTTGTAAGCAGCGGGACTCCACGTAATGCTTTCCTTTCTTCCCTTGGCCTGCCACTTACACACTCTAATCTGTTCTCACCTGCCAGTGCAATTCTCTTTTGAATACAAAAAGTATGCGCGTGTCTTTTACAAAACGTGAACGAAATTTGCGAAATATGTATTTACTACCCAGAACTAACCAAATCCTATTGTCTGCATCTTATTTTGCTAGCTTATACAGCTAGTTTAATATTGCAGTATTTTGTTGGTATTTCTCCATGTACATTCATAACCATAGGTTGTAGCCAGTTGTACGGTCAGTCTTAACTCTAGCCTTGTGTGTGCCCTCAGAGCGCTCAACAGCTCCAGGGGCCAGGCTTGATGGTTAGTTCTTCTGTGACCATGACTCAGCCCTGTCTTACTTCCCTTGAAGCTCTGGAGCTGCTTATCCAGAATACCTGAGCCCACCTGGCACCCACTGAGTCACCGTCCCGGCCATGGGGGTGGGGATGGGGATGGGCGAATGGAGCAGGTCATCTGATGCTGTTTGAGCATCTGTCTTTTGTACTTTTAACACAAAAGCAAGTCTCAAAGCGCTCACTCACTCGCTCCTATGTCCACTCTGCCTCTCTGAATACTTTTGGCATGCTTGTAATGATGTCATAGGACTGAGCGATTTAATTTGATGGCTCTGATCACTTTTCCTGATGATTCTCTGATGTCATTTCATCGAGTAGAACTCTTTGTTTTGTTTTATGTGTGTAGGACCCCAAAGGGCTGCCATGCCCTGGCTGAGACTTTCTGTGTGCTGCTGTCTGCCAAGTAACATTCTGCTGTTTTTCTAAGATCAAAACATTCTGATGTAGGCATGGTGCCCCAGGCAGGGAATTTACACTTGACTGCCCATTGCCCCCCAGTTGAGTTCCTGTTTGTGTTTTTCCTTCTCTGGCTTGGTGTGTATATTGAACCTGCTCAGTAAAAGCTTTGGCATTCTCTCTTAACAAATGACCCGAGTCTGTGTCTTCCTTTAATCCCCTAGGCCTACACCCGAGCTCAATACTGTGGTGGCACGGGTGCCATCATATGTGTATGAGCATTTTGCCTGCATGCGTATCTATGCACCGAGTGTGTGCGGTACCCACAGAGACCAGAGGGAGTGTTAGATCCCCAGGAACTGGAGTTACAGGTGGCCCACGAGCCATATCCCCAGCAGGATTTTTTCCTTTTTCATGTAGTGACCACTTAGGTCATCAGAAGTGACCGTGGCTCCTTACCCGGAGGGATCCCCTCTCGCAGTATTCAACCACCCCGAAGATTCTGGTGTCCAGCTTCACAGTGCCATAGAACTTGGTCAGGTTGTAATAGTCAGACTGCAGCAACTAGAACAGGAGACTAGGCTGTTTATAAAGCAAAAGCGCAGGGTGGGCGGGGGTGGGGGTGCCAGTGTGGAACATAGATAGCAGTGTGATGTGCTTCCTTTGAGGTCTTTGGAAAGAAGGATTCCTGTAATAACCGAACTCCAGTCCCACTTCTTCCCACAGCTTGTCACATCCTACTCAACTACACGGAATAAAATTTTAACTACTTTCAAATAAAGCCAAGGTTGTGTCGTGGGCCACGTCAGGCCTCACTCTCCAGCGTCTCTTGGTAGACTGCCCACAGGCCAAGTTGCTCTTTCCTTGCCTGGGGGGATTTTCTGTTGGCTGTAGCACCACTGGGGACCTCAGTGTTTGAATGAAAGTGATTCAGAGGCGTGCGTGCATGCGTGCGTGTGGCACACGGGTCCATACCTTGTTCAGCTCTATCTTCTGCTTCTCACTGAAGTTACCATCACTGTGCTTGAGGTCTTTCAGAATCACTTTCTGCCAAGATCAAGTGAGAAAGGGGGACTTGTTGTAGCATGATTCTTTCCATGGACAAAAAGCCTCCAACAAATGGAGCCGCTGGGAGGCAGGGTGCTGTGCTATTCATTATGTGTGTATTATGGTAGTTTGCTTGCAGGCTCTGTTACATTGTGAGCATTCTGGAACATTCATAGTGTTGACTAAGGCTTATATCTGTAATGCCTACAAACTGGGATGTAGGAAGCTGGAGTTGGAATGTTTCTTATAGAATGACCAGGGAAAATAGAAGGGAGGGAGGGAGAGAGGGTGAAAGGAAGGAGGGAGGGGAAGAAAATGAGGAAGAGTGGGAAGAAAACAAGGAAGGGAGTGTGGAGCCCTCCCTGACACGGGATTCTGGGACATCTAAGGGCTTCCCTGAGTGAGCAGAACCTCACGTCTCCGTCATGTTCTCCACGTCTCATAAGAATGCTTCATTGTTCTTCTGTGTCCCCAGACTCTGAAGCAGAGCTCTGCCTTCCATGGGAAACCCTGAGTGGCCTCTGACAGCTTCCTGGGCACCTCTACCATTGCATTGTCAAGGCTAGGGGCCAGGACAACTGTGCCAGAACACCCAGCACACACACGGACAGAGCTCAGAGCACTGGGCGACTGTACTAACAGTGTTCAGGACAGTGGAAGACCATGCTAACCGGCAGGGTTCAGGACAGTGGTGGGAACTGTAATAACTGACAGCGTTCAGGACAGTGGGGCAGTGCCGTACCAACCTTCTTGTCATATTTGCACTGTCGCACTCTCTGGATTGTGTCTCGTCTCCTGTCATCGTCAATCTGGTGGAGAAAAGAACCATTGCTTCAGGACTTCATATCCATCCCTCCACTGCCAAAGATGAGAGACGCTCTCCCATGGGGTGTGCCTGCTGGGTGTTCAAACCGTGCTGGCCAACCCCCTGACGCACTCCATGGGTGTACCATTGCTTCTTCTGATCAGCTTGTCTTCTCTCCAGGTGTCTACCACCTCATGCTCTGGGATGTCCTCCCTCCCTCTCATGGCTCTCTCTATTAGTACCAAGAATCTGTTGGCTTCCTGCTCCTCTGATTCTCCTACTGCTGGGAAGCTTGGCCTAGACATCTCCTGGCAGATGCTCTTAAAAGGATGTTACAAAAGCTCGGTGCTTTTGAGTTTAATTTTACACCTAAAGGCCAGTAGAGACGCAAATGAGATGACAGGACCAGGTGTTCATCAATCCTGGCTTTGGGTTAGAAGTGTCAGATCAGTTGATTTCTCAAAAAGAAGCCTGAAATATGGATTTTTTTTTATATGCTAGTCCATGATGTTACATGGTGGCAACTGAGTTTAAAAAATCTCAACACAGAACAGCACACGGATGTGTGTGCATACACACACATGAGCACGTGTACACATGTGCACTTACAGGCTGGGTTTTGCTCCTGGCTCCCTGACACTGACCTCTGGTCTAAGCACAGAAAAAAACTTACGACTAGTTTTATCTATAAATGTGTGTCTCATAAAACTTGGGGTGCTGTACTGGCTAATTTTATATCAACTCACTTGAGGTAACCCCAGTTGAGAAAATGACCACCATAAGATCTGGTCTAGGCAGACCTGTAGTGGATTTTCTTAATTTGTGATTGATGGGGGAGGGCCCAGCCTATTGTGGGTGGGGCCACCTCTGGGCTGTAATTCTGGGTTCTATAAGAAAGAAGGCTGAGCAAGCCATAAAGAGCAAGCAAATAAGGAGCACTCCCCATGGCCTCTGCATCAGCTCCTGCCTCCAGGTTCCTGCCTTGTTTGAGTTCCTGTCCTCCTTCAATGATGTGGGAGCATAAACTAAATAAATCCTTTTCTCCCCAAGTTGCTTTGGTCATGGTGCTTTATCACAGCAATAGAAACCTAGACTAAAACAGAAACAGGTACCAGGAGTAGAGTATTGCCATGACAGACCTAACCATGTTGTTTTGGGGAAGGGTTGTGGGGGGACTTTGCAGCTTTGGACCAGAAAAGCCATTGAGTGTTCAAAGCTTGGTGGGCTATTGTGTGTGCTTGGAAGATAAGAATATTGAGAGAAATGCAGTTGAAGGAGGCCCAGCTGGTAAAATTTCAGACAAAAGTTTTTAGAATGACTTAAAGACTCTATTGGGGCCATTTACTATTTGGAGTTAAGAATCTGTGGTTCTGTCTATCTGGTACTGAAGAATCAGCTGTGATTAATAAGAGACCAGAATACTGACGTGAAACCCTTGCTCTACTGGGACAATTGATGCTGGTCAGCTGGAACTGAGAAGTTAGCAGTGACTAAGAAGAGACTAGCATCGCTGAGGTGAGATCTGCGAAGTGTTTCCTCAGAGTCTGTACACAGAAGCTGTGTCCTAGAGGTGACCAAGGTTGTACCTTGTGCTGGCAGCCAAACTTGACAATTGGCGGGTGGTACTGGCTTTGAAGATGTGAAGGGGTCATGGAAAGCAACTGAGGCTTGGTGCTACATGGCAGGCAGGAGTCCCTGAACCGAGCTCAGGAGATGCTATTGGTAAGAATTCAGCCAAGGTGAAACCAGAGATCTCAGCATTTGGGGGATACCAGTACTATGAGATGACCACCAAGGACTGCAGTAGGGGTGAGGTGGAGCCAGCCAGAGCTTAGAAGACAAGCTGTATGTGCCACAGAAAGTGGAGCTAGGAGGTAGACCAAGCCTGAGTGAATCTGAGAAGACAATGAGTTCCTTACGCTGTTGGAGCATGGCTTTGCTTTATTCAGATTGTGACGGTGCCTGGTGTTTCCCTCTTGATGTAAGAAAGCATTTAATTTATTCTTGATTTTACAGGAGCTCATAGTTCAGAGACCTTTTAACTTTAAAAACAGAGAGAGACAGAGACAGAGAGAGAGAGAGAGAGAGAGATTGGAGTTTTTTTAGAGACTGGATTTTAAAAGATACTAGATATTTTAAAAAGAGAACTTTTAATGTATTTAAATGTTTAAGGCTGTGGGACTTAAGTTTGTAAAATGTTTTACATTATGATATTGATATTAATGTGTGACCTTGGGGATGATCAGGAAAGGAAAGTTTATGGTTTTAATAGTGATGTGTATGTGTGTCAAGTTGACAGAGGGTCAGTTGTGTTGGCTGGTTTGATGTCAACTGGACACAAACTATAGTCATCTGAGAGGTGGAAGCCCAGTTGAAAAAATGACTCCATTTTCCTTCTTCCTACATTGCTAGTTGGGTGGTGAGAAGGCAGGGTTTAGGATTCTTTGAGCAGGAGGCCCCTGATACTACACCTCTTTACAAGTTTCATGTTTCCCTTAGGGGCGGGGGTGGGAGGGCAGTTGCAAAAGCAAATTGAGATTGTCTGGTTAAATGTCACCTTTTGGAGAGGTTGCCTCCTGTGTTGTGATTTTCCAACTTTAGTCAGGCCTGTAAGGCATTTTCTTAATTAGTGATTGAGGGGGAGGGCTCAGCCCATTGTGGGTGGGGACACCTGGGCTGCGGTCCTGGGTCTATAAGAGGCTGAACATGACAGGGAGGGCAAGCCAGTGAGCCAGTGAGCAGCCCCCCTCCATGGTCTGCATCAGCTCCTGCCTCCAGGCTCCTGCCCTGCTTGAGTTCCTGTCTTGACTTCCTTCAATGATGAACTAGTGATGTAGAACCACAGCCAGTAACTCCTTTTCTCCCCACATTGTCTGCAGTCATGGTTTTCATCGCGAAGTAGTAACCCTAACCAGGACAGGTACGTTATTATCCTAAATCTATGAGGCTGTCCTTAAATGTAACAGAAATAGCTTGATCAGCTTCCAAGAGTGATGACTGGCACACTACCCATTAAGAAAAAAAATGCTTAAATGGGCCAAGGTCTGCATAGAAAGTCCTCACTCAAATAACAGAGTTTATAAGTTGAATTTTGGGAAAGGCTCCAGAATCCGCTCAGGGACTCATTGCTATGAGTTTTTTAGCATGCACATATACAGAAGAAGCCAGCCTCTCTAGGAGGTAACTGTTAACCTTATAGTCTCAGATTGTCTTTCTGGAGCACAACAGCTGCCCATCCCCAAAAGAACATGAGATTTGTTAAGAGGCCTGGTATCCAGGGACACCTGATCAAAAGAATCCTAAAGGTTACCTATTTATCATCCAAGTAGCAGACAGCCTCCTCCTCTCTCTCTCTTGTCTCCTGATAAAACCCATCAGCAGGCAGATTTGATTATTTCCTGGACTCCTTGCCAGTCAGCTGATATGTAGTAAAGTCTTTTGGTTTTGAAATATTTTGGCGCTACAATGGTAACCCTTGCTTAGTATTGGTAGTTGTGACTTCCTCCTACTACTCTTCCTCTTTCTCTTCCTCTTCTTCTTCTTCCTCTTTTCTTCCCCTTCTCCCTCTTCCTCCTTTCTCTCCTCCTCTTCCTTCCCTCCTTTTCTACCTCCTCCTCTCCCCCCTTCTCCATCCTTCTCTTCTTCCTCCTCTTCCTCCACCTCCTTCTGTCTCCCCCTCTTCTCCTGATCCTTGACTCTTTCTCTCCTCCTGCTCCTCTTTCCTTATTTCCCTCTTCTTCATCTTCTTCCTCTTTTCCATATCTTTTTCATTTTATAAATGCACTATAGGAGGGTTAAATGATCATAAATGTCACCTAAGAATTTAATTGTCTAAAGGTTTTCTTACGTGTGGATCAACTCACTAATTTAAGCCAGCCAATTTAGCCTTTGGAAATCCCAGTTGTCTGTGGTCATTTACTTACTGCAAAATCCTGGAGACGAATTTCATTCTGACACTTGCCAGAGATAGACCAGTCTTTTTGATAGATCTTTATGTGTGAGGTCCGAAGTCTACAGGAGCGATGCTGGAGCATGAAGCAAGTCTAGGGCAAAGACCATGCCACCATGTACAGCTGTGAACAGGTCCAAGCCATTGAAAGTCAGCATGCAGGATGTGGGGGTGGAACACCCATAGAGCATGGCACAACTTCCTGTTCTCTCTCTCTCTCTCTCTCTCTCTCTCTCTCTCTCTCTCTCTCTCTCTCTCTCTCTCCTTCCCGTGTGGTGAAATGTGATCACATGGCTGGCAGAGAAACTCTAAAGTGTAACTGATTTACTTCTGCCTGTCAGCTCTTCCCTGACCTGAGAGACTTTATGAACTCGTTGCGATCTTTATATAGAAATACTGATAATGCCGTGGTGTGAGTCAGTAAGATGTTCAAGTCTACAGTTAGTTTGGGTTCAAACTGTAGTCATTTCTGGAATTCCAGTCCTGATTGGCTCAGGAGAAGATGAAGGAAAGTAATAATACACTTGGTACATAAGTTCTCAATAAGTGAGATCTCACTACTATTAATCATCTAGCTATCATCTAATCTTTTTATCTACTTATGTCTATCATCTAAATCATCTATCATCATTTGTCTGTCTACCATCTATCAATCATCTATCTCATCTATCTAGTCTGTCTGTCTATCTATTATCTTCTGTCGTCTATCATCTGTCTATCATCTATCTATCTATCTATCTATCTATCTATCTATCTATCTATCTATCATCTATCATGCCTTACTATCTCTGTATGACCCTACACAGCTTCTTAAAACTTTGTCTTTTAGTATAATTCCCAAAGGCAAGATGATAACGCTGAATTAAGTAGCTTTTCATGGGGAGTCTGCATTGCTGGCTGCAGAAACTGTGGGTGAGTGGTTCACATTGGCTACTAATTACATTTCCCAGCCTAGAGAAACTTCTAGACAAATTTTAACAGAGGCTTCTTCAGTAATGACCAAAATTTATGGCAGCTATTTAGCCTGAAGCGATGAGTCCTGGGGATGAGAGGAGCCAGTAGGTATTTCTCTTCCAGGTCAGAAGCCAAGAATGACTGACATACCACTGTGGTCTCCCATGGGCTCATGTGTTTGAATACTTAGTGCCTAGCTGGTGTACAGATCTGGGTTGTCCTAGAATCTTTAAGAGGTGTCACTTAGCTGGAGAAAGTGAGTCACTGGGAAGATAGCGATGGGACAAACCTAATGGATTAGAACTTGGAAGTGTCTGGCTTGTCTGCCTTTTCTTTCCTGATCCACCGAGTTATGAGCAAGCCATGCAGTAAACTGCTACTGTCACCTGCAGAAGTGGTCCTAAAACCGTGAGCCAAAAGAAGTCCTTCTGTGTAAGCTGCTAACATCTCAATCTTGGATTTGGAATGAATGAAACTGTCCTGCTTGTCATATTTGCTACCATGATACCAGTCTTGTCAGACAGACATCAGCAGGTGGCGTGAGCCCGCCTCACCTTCAGGCTGATGTGGTTGGTCTCATTGGTCTCCAGAGGAAAGATATTTTCAGAAGGAATGTGGGACCATTTCTTCTGTCGAAGTTCATGATCTCTTCTGTATTTTCTGTAACAGGAATAGAACCAACAGGAGGTGTTTATAAACATCTGTTCCATTTGGGTCCCAGACACTAGGACCTTGATCCTGCTGTCCCGAGGCCAGCAGACACTGAGGTGCTGCTCTGTGCTTCCCCAACTGCTAAGGGGACAGTTGCTGGCTTTCCTCTTCCCTATTTCAGTTTCCCAAGCCCTTCACAAGGACAGTAATTCAGGATAATGAAGGCTCTGAACTGATGGTAAAAGGAACGAAAGAAATAAAAGCAAAACCAGAAGCAAACACAGGAGACCCTGACAGCCCAGAGAGGCAGAAAATGTACAATCTGAAACCACCATTGAGCTCACTGTATTGCTAAGTAACCCAGTCTCCTCTTCATGCCTGGCCCTTAAAATAAGAAGTTTAACTCATGAGTCAGGAGGATCAGGAGTTCAAGATCATCTCTGGCTACATAGCAAGTTCAAGGCCAGTCTGAGCTGTATGAGGCTTGATTTCAACATTTATCCCAACATACACAAGTAGAGTTTTCTAATTCCTTCCTTCAGGTATTATACATAATACCTTCTTGGGTTACAGGGAAGAAACACACTTTCAACTATGAAACTTTGGAACTTACTTTTCCAAAGTAGTGGGCCAGTTTCCCACCTTGAGAACCCTTATTTCCAATATTCTTGATATTTTTCTGTTGACCTACATGTCTGTCCCCGAAGTTATCTTCACTTTTTTTGTTATTACAGTCTCAAGGTCACTTGCCGTTCGATTCTCAATGTTCCCTAATCAGAATGCTTAACTTTCTTCCTCTGTTTCCATCTAACTCTGAATTTTCCTTTATTAAATACGTTAAAATAGCACATCTCTGACCACCTTTTTTGACCCTAAACAGAGGCAGGAGGAAGGAATACTAAGACATTAGAGGCTGCCAGGCCATGATGTCTGTGGCCCAGGAGACTTTTGGGGCTCAACAGAGCTGTCATTTATCCTAGCTTAGGGAACATCATAAATCAATCCCTGTTTTACATGCACTGGTAGTTAGAAAAACACATACACCTCATCTTTTCTATCGGGTCTTCTTATCAAGACTGACCATTAGGAATCCCTGCCTCTGTCCAGGTCTGGATAACCAGAGCTCTCTCCATGTCCCCCATGGAAAGTTGATCAACCCATCCGGCCTTAATTTCGGAGAGATTAAATGGTCATGCTGTAGACAGCCTCCTGGATTCTGAGAAACACAGCTTTAGGACATGAACTCTGCCTTCAGAGCAAAGAATTCAGTCTACCCCTTCCCAGAGAAAACGTGCCATGGGCTGGGGGACACTTACACATGAGAAAGTGTAGTGATACTCTTACCAAAGTGTGTGACACATACAGATAATTCGTCACTTGACTTAGGGCATCCTGATAACACACCGAGAAAGAATATTCTGTGTTTAGTGTGCACAGGCAGAGGCTGGATGTTTACAGAGTCAGTGAATATTGAATAAGTCTTATGTCTCCAGCCAGCACAAGCTATGGCAGGAAAACCATGGCTCTGGTGTCATGAGGCCGGAATTCTCGGCTCTTCGACTTGCTACCTGCTAGATCGAGTCTGTTCCCTTTCCTTATGCTCTGGACACTTGGAACAGGTGATTTCTTTGGTGTTATTGGTTTTGTTTGTTTGTTTGTTTTGAGAGAGTTTAACTATGTAATGCAAACTAGTCCTCGGACTCACATTCTCTCACCTCTGTCTGGGATTACAGGCACAGGTTACCACATCTGGTGACATGGACGGTTTTCTAAGCTCCTCGACTCCACGCTACACTGTACGATGATTCTGCAATCCCTCACAATATACCAGTAGATCTCTGACGATAGCTGTTAGACACTGCTCATAATGTGGCTACTGGACACAAGGCACGTCTGTGGTCTTCCCAACACTCAGCAGAGTGAGCCCGAGCACACAGACTCACACGGGCAGAGCCCAGAGATCCGATGTGAGTCCTGTGCCTTGACGCCAGGGTTCTGATCTGCACATACCAGCTTCTGCCTTTGACCCCGCTTTTGAAGTAGAATGCCTTCAAGATCCCAGGTCTGCCTTTTCATCAAGCATTGCCAATGGATACCAGACTTGTCCCCTTCTCCCTTCCCCATCTGGAGGGAAAGCCTGAGGGAAGGAGGTACCTCAGCACGAGGAGAGCATCAGCAGCAGAACAATCACGATCCCGTGAGTGTGAAGACCGCATCATCAGGATCTGAGGACCTGTGCAAAGAGGGAAGGGGGATGCATGATCAGAACGTAGCACAGACACATCCCAGAGTCTGTCCTGGTGGAAGAGAACTTGAAGACAGGAGAGGGATGAGCCCTTTGAAAACCCCTGATTTTTAAATTAATCTTTCATTGGTAATATGTGTTATCCAGCATCTCCCGGCTCTGAAGGAACTGCTGTCTGTGTCCAGGAAAAGTGTGTTCCTTTCAGCAATGTTTGTAGCGTCTTTCTCTTTTCTTCTCCTTTTCTCTTCTCTTCTTAGGTAGCTCAGGGTTGCCTAAAACTTATGATCCCTCTGTGTGCTAGAATTATAGGTACATGCCAATAGGCACAGCCATGTAGCTCCTTATTTCTAACCAAAACACTACTGTCATAGGAACATTAAGTGGTTTTGAATATATAATTTGAAGGGATATAAGCCTACCTAACATTCTCCAGACCTGTGTGTCTAAAGAGGTTCTATATAGAGAGAAAGAGATGGCTATTTTAAATGCAAGATGCATACTGTAAGAAAGCCAACTAGAATATTAAACCACAGTGCTTATACTATTCCTCTCCAACGATTTCTTTTATTGGGGGAAGACAATAAACTTATTGTGTTAGATGAATGAATCGTCTGTTGTGTGTGTGTGTGTGTGTGTGTGTGTAAGTAGAATTCAGGAAAATGGGAGTATAATCTGAGGAAGCACTGGAGGGACGTCCAAGGACATAGGGACAAGTTCAGTGTGAGAAGCCATAGCAATAAACCCTCGCAGGCTCGTTTTGGCTCCCATGTGCCGCAGAGCTTCCACCCCCACCCCCACCTCACCCCCCCCCCCCCGTCCCCGCAGGAAGTACGTGGATTCCAAAGGACTCAAAGTGAGAGGCAAAATGTGTAAGGAGCCGAAGCCAATGAGAATATGGGAAAGAAGACATGGTTTTTCTTATAGCAAGGAGAGGAAGGGAGAGAGCACATGAGAGAGGGGGTGGAGGGAGGAGAGAGAGAGAGAGACAATAGGGAGAGATATTAGAAAAAAAAATAAAAAAAAAAAAAAAAAAAACTGGAGATCACTTCTAAGTAATGAATGAAGTTACTCCCAGAAAAAACAGATTTCCCATTAAAGTTCTGCTCCCCCCTCCACATCCCCCCACCCGGAGTCTCTAACCAGCACACACAGGATCCTTGAGGGCACAGCCAGGTTGCCTACAGGCTGACACCACCATGAGTAAATTATTGATTTTTAAATGGCTGAAAGTTTTGAATAAAAGTTTGCCCCCAGCCAGTCAGTGGTGGCCCACGCCTTTAATCCCAGCACTTGGGAGGCAGAGGCAGGCAGATTTCTGAGTTCGAGGCCAGCCTGGTTATAGAGTGAGTTCCAGGACAGCCAGGCTAACACAGAGAACCCTTCTCGAAAAACCAAAAAAAAAAGAAAACAAAAAAAAGTTTGCCCCCCCATTTTACTGAGACAAGAAAAAGATGCCCAAATGTGAAAATATATTAAGAACCTCTTCTACGTGAAAGTTACCACACACCTTGTAATGCTTTTGTTTAATCAGCTGTATTCTAAAAATGTCTCATTCTCTCTCTTCCTCCTTCCTCCCCCACCCCTGACCCTCTCCATTGCCCCTAGTCCCTCGCCGCCCCACCCCCCACCCCGTCCCACCCCCGCCACCTGCTTCGTCCCAAGCAGAAGCTTAGCTTGCGATAAAACTGTAGTACATTCCATGAGGGCTGCTTTGCCAGCTTTGCCTTGGGTTGCTTATCACCTGGCGTTCTAAGTCGACTTTGTTTCTTCTCTCATCCAGACAGGAAATAGCTCCCACCTCAGGACTCATGCCGTCATGATGTCATATCATGACATCATGTCATGACCATCATGACGTCATGACCACATTTCTTTTGATGGCTCCAGTACCTCACTGTGATCGGCACTTCCACCGTGCCCACCACAGTCACACACTGCTACCACAACACACTCCTAGCCCCAGACAAAGAGCAAGTCTGTAGAAAAAAAATACAACCCCAAAGTGTGGAGTCATACACCCTACACGCCAGAGCATGAGTTTGAGCAACTCAGGTCATTTCAGTCCCTACCTGCCTACATAATGAGCACCTCCCTGTTCTAGACATAATGACCATAATTAGATATTTAAACACGCTATTTAAATGAAATAGGTTCATTGCTATTGAGACAGGGTCATACTCGGTAGTCCAGGCCGGTTTGGAACTCATTTTGTGGCCGAGGACTGCCTCAACTCACGGTAATGTTCCCCCTTCGGTATTTCAAATGCTGTGATTACAGATGTGAGCCATCTGGCGAAAGGCAGTTGTTTTAAATTCAACCGCATTTTCAGTCTGTTTCTTGGTTAAGTCAGGGTCACCCTACTTCTAAGGCAAACCTTCTGCTGCCCTCTAGTGGCTATTCTGGTTATTGCATTCTGCAGGCTTCTCGAAGAAAGTACAGTGAATGATCGTGATTTCTAAGTCATAGGACAGTACAGCTGGAGGGAACTCGTTAAACATGCTGCTTTGCTAGAGGAAGAAGCTTTTGGTTGTAGAATCAAAACAATGAACTCACGTTAACGCAATTGTCTTTGGCTTTGCTATCCTGGACGTGCTGCCTCATCTGAATTAACGGTATTAGTGCTGGGTCCAGAGAATACTGTTATTTATAAATATATACATATATATGCAATATAATATCATGTGTTATGTTACAATATAATATAAATTCAATATAAATTATATATTGAATACTTTGAAAAATTAAATACATACATATTCAATTATTCCAGTGCAGTGTGTTTCAGCAACAGATACCAGTGACTATTAGACCCCACATTTATACAGTATGTGGTATAAAAGACACATGAGCAAGCGAATGTGGTGTGAGTACCACACAGGGGTCACACAGAACAAGAGTCAGACCGATCATTTCTTTCAATTAGCAATAATCGTGCCTCGGATAAACCTCATTGACTATGATACTGCCACTGCACAAAGCTCAGACTGACTGACCATTTCCTGAGATGCTGAGAAAAGCTGAGGAGAGGTGAGATCCAGTTAAGTTTTGAAAGCCTGTCTGGAGGTCTTGCTGCTGGAGGCTGGAGGGTACTAGCAGGCAAACATGGTGGTGGCAGGTCTTTCTTCCCTTCCTCCCTCCCTCTCTCTCTCCCTTCCTCTCTCTCTCTCTCTTCCCTCCCCCCTCATTAGATTACATTCCTAAAGCTAGCCACAAGGTCAGTTCCCTTATTTGGCCTCTTCCTTATGCCTGGCTCATTCCTGAGGCTACACCAAGGCCCAACGACCAAATATCAAGGTCCAGCAATCAAAATTCATCATTTAGCTACCCTAATTAACATAACCAGTCAGAACCTACCAACCCATACTAGCCATTCTAACACCGACCTCTCCCTTTTCCCTCTTAAAATTAACACCTACAAAACTGTCTGCTGCTGTTTCTGTCAGACTCAGATTCAGCCCCTGTCTCTTTGCCTTGTTTAATAAAGGATCTCTTTGCACTTGGAAGTTGATGTTTGAGTGTGGTCTCTGTCTAATACGGGGTCCAGAGGAGAGCACCCCATACTGTGAGGGTCCCTTCAAAGGAAGTGCCCTCTGTGGGGGAAGGCTGTCCTCTTCAGCAGAGTACCATTTTTTATGACAGTCAAGTGAGACAAGAAGTGGATACCACCTGAGCAGCCAGATAAGCTTAGCCTATACTGCTGATCAGGGGAAGACAGATGTGGCCTGGGGACCTCTGGAGAGTCTCCTGTCTTTCTCTGCCTGACATTTTCCATGAGAGTAGTGCAGACTTGCAGATTCATCTGGGGTTCAGGGAACCCTAGACTCTAATCCTTTCGTTTAAGTCGCAAACACACTAATCTCTGTGCCACGTCCTCAGCCCTCAGGTAAATCTTGAAGGGGGACGGATGTTTTCCACTTTCTAGTCAGAAGGCACAGCATGGAGGATAATAAGGCAGCACAAAGTTGCAGGGCTCTGAAGCAGGAGGAGCTGAGAGCAGGAAAAGGTGATAGGGAGGAAGGAGGATTGTGGGTAGTGTCAGAGGCAGTAGTGATGTCGACGGCCTGCGTTCTCACTCTGCCACAGTGTGACTTTGCTGGAAGATGGAGACAGAAACAGAATTTATTACAAACCTAATGTACCTGAGAGTTATAGTCATGATGAGAATTTAGCTTTAAAAATTCCCTAAAGATTATTCTGCTTATGCAGAGAGGAGCTGGAGAGATGGATCAGGGTTAAGAGCACTGACTGCACTTCCAGAGGTCCTGAGTTCAATTCCCAGCAACCACGTGATGGCTCACAACCATCTGTAATCGAATCGACGCCTTCTTCTGGTGTGTCTGAAGACAGCGACAGTGTACTCATATACATAAAATAAATAACTCTTAAAAATATTTATATGTAAAAAGAATAAGCAGAGAAATGAAGAAGCCTGGAGAAAAAACATATTGCTTCCACTTCTTCGCCGCCCCTCTGTTCATGTGCAGGCCAGAGGTCAGCATGGGGTGTCTTCCTCCATCACCTGACGCTGGCTGGACGCTCTGGGTCACAGTACAAACCTTTTCTTTCTTTTTGAAGTGGGCACTGTGTGTGTGTGTGTGTGTGTGTGTGTGTACACTCAGGTCTTGAGCAAGCATTCAGCCCACTAGCCCTTGGGGGGGCAGAGGGAGCGAAAAGGGGAGGGGGTGGGAAAGGGAGAAGGAGGGGGGATTGAGACAGACAGAGACAGAGACACGGGGGCAGAGAGACAGAGTGATGAAATGCTGGTTTAAAGCTCAGAAGTATGAAGATAGCTCTGGGGATAATATACGGAAAGCTTAAAAAGAACTATAAGCCTGCAGTTACCTCTGGGTCATCTTTTGTTCGGTAGGATGCGCTTCCCCCAGGACTTCCCTGACGGCTTTAAATCAATCATTCCCTCCAAGGAGAATTCACAGAGCAAAAAAAAATTTGTAGAGTTACAGGTTTAACACAAGCAAGCCCACGGGACCAGGGATACTCCCTTAAAAGCACATCAGACGTCAATTCCTGGTCACAGAACACTGTCAGAATAGACGGATCTCTAGCTCGGAGTTTTTAGTACTTTGAAAAGTGATAAGTGAATACAGACCTTGTGAAAAAAAAAGTCAAAGTTCAGACAGATGTAAAAGGGGGGAAAAAACCCTTCCATGATTTTACTACTCAATAACTAGTATTAAATTTGTATGTATTCCTTTTCAGTTTTATTTCTACAAGGCTAGGGTATATTAGATAAAGAGGTACGCTTCTCCATTCTTCAGAACTGTGATTACTTTCCTACCATTTAAAATTGTTTGGAAAGAATGAATTTCAGTTGATTGTATGATGTTGAATTAGGAATACATCAAAGTTTTCTAGAGCCCCATTAATGGTATTTTCACATCTTTTTATGTCTGGCCAATGTTAAGATCTTTGTCTTAAAGATGATAAATTAGTAATATGGAATTACTAATGTTACGTTAAACACTGGCAGACACAGACAGAATGAATATGCTATGAATTTTATGGTCCATGGATCCTCACCCCCAGCTCCCTGCTGAAGGGCAGGGTTAAGGCTGTATAGTCTCACTGCATCATGCATACATGAAGACCAAGCCATGTTAAGGCTTTTAGAACCTCATCTATGACTGTCCCCATCACTGTCTGTCCTGTGAAGGTCCACAATTATCAACTATCTCTCACCCTGATATAGCAAATATTCTTTGCTTAAAATATTGAGTCTGAGCCGGGCAGTGGTGACACAAGCCTTTAATCTCAGCACTTGGGAGGCAGAGACAGGCGGATTTCTGAGTTCGAGGCCAGCCTGGTTTACAGAGTGAGTTCCAGGACAGCCCGGGCTACACAGAGAAACCCTGTCTCGAAAAACAAAACAAACAAACAAAAAAATTGAGTCTGTTGCAGTGACAGAATAAAGTATACATTTCTATGATTATTTAATTTTTGCTGATTTTCTGAAATGTTGTTTGTTTTCTAGGGGTCCTGCTTCTATGGAAACCGTCTTCAAAATAGGGTTCGAATGTGGATGTGTCTAACCGGAACTCACTGGGCTTGTAAAACCCACAGTCACAAGCCCAGAAAGTCTAGGCAAGATGAGATGAAAAGAAAACCGAGCTACCTGCCTGTGGCTTACGTGGAAACCACGTGTGAGAATGTCTTACCAGCCCAGGGACATCATTCGGGAGCCTGTGGTTCTTCCAGATGAAATTGGGGTTCGTAGCCACTGGAATTGTCTTGTTTTTGTGGGTGTCATATGCCATAAGAACCTCGTACTGTGTTGGGGCCATAAACAAAGCAGAAGAAAAGAAAATCATGAGAACATTTTAGACCAATTTGTAATGAGGCTGACGTGTGTATCTCGACATTATAGGTCAGTTTGACCGTGATCTTTTAATCCTCCTGCCTCAGCTTCCCAAATTTTGGGGTTACAAATATGAGCCATCCTAATCAGTTACTAATTAGGTCTCTATGATAAAGCCTTCATTTGAAGTCATCTGCTAATACAAACATTATTACAGGCTACCTGAATTACTGCTACAGGTATCGATAATGCTGTGTGAGATGATGTTTGAAACATGGCTGCCTTCTACAGTCACTGTCCCTCCCTCAAAATGTTCTCCATAGGAAATTTATATTTAGAGAACTTGAGTCTGGAGAACGGAACCTATAATTGCATATATGGAAGGTCAAAATTAGCCTGTATGCTGGGGTGTGCATATTGACCCTCTACTGAGGCCTACCCTGAATATGGATACTATCTGAAAGCTCCGATGTTTTGAGAGTTAATCCCTAGATTCTCCCCAATATACATACTATGTACTGTGGTTGGATGCAGGCAAACGCTGAGAAGTTTGATCCAATTTGCTTTGGGAGACCTGTGTAGAGAACAGTGCTCATGTGAAGAGCAGACGTGTCGGTGAGGAAAGCTCTCTCACACATGTCTTTGCATCTCTTCCAAGGACAGTAGGGGTTTCATCTCTTTGGATGAAAATGTGGGTTTCTTTGTGTGGTTCCTGTTAGTAACTGAAGCATTTGGGATATGACTCAAAATTTTTCCATGGCATATATGCCAACTATATATTCTTTTTAATGTTTCTCTTCCTTCCTCTTTCCTTCCTTCCTTCCTTCCTTCCCCTTCCTTCCTTCCTTCCTTCCTTCCTTCCTCCTTCCTTCCTTCCTTCCTTTCCTTCTTTCTTTCTTTCTCTCTATTTAGGAGGTGGGCATATGTTTCATGCATGTAGAGGTCAGGGGACGATTTTCAGGAGTCCAATCTCTCCTTCCACCATGTGTGTGTCTTGGGGATCAAACTCAGCCCCCAAATATAGCACTTTCATTAAAGGTCCAATATAGTAACAAAAACTGTGGATTCTCTGAAATGCTGCCTCGAATTTCTGGTGAAATTTCTCAGAATGAACTTTTTTTCTGTAATTTTTACATTTGCCATTGTAGGTATCTCTCAAAGAGTATTCAATATATATAGACTTGTGTGTGTGTGTGTGTGTGTGTGTGTGTGTGTGTGTGTGTGTATAATGACTTAAGCTTATCCTAATGTCCACTCTGGAACATTTACAAATGAATACTATTTTCTTCTAGATGTCCACTTTTTTTTTTTTCCAAGACCTGACCTTTGTAGGAAAAAGGTGTTTACTGCTCACTTGGCTGAAACAGTGGCTTTCACCATTTAGATGAACACAGCTTTGAAGGCATAAAGAAAGCTGTTCACTGTTTAAATTCCGTGCTGATCAGCCATAAACTCCATACCAGACAGGAAGCTTCTTGTGGAGATATGGTGAGAGGAGTAGATGCCTCCCTTCTTTCAAGGCCTCTGTCTCAGTCAGGGTGTAACTACTGCTGCAACGATACACTATGAGCAGGCAACTCCAGGAGGAAATGGTTTATCTGGCTTATGGTTCATCATCAGAGGAAGTCAGGGCAGGAACTACAACTGAGCAGGAAACCTGGAGGCAGGAACTGAGGCAGAGGCCATGGAGGAGTGCTGCTTATTAGTGTGCTCTCCATGGCTTGCTCGGTCTGCTTTCTTATAGAACCCTGGACCAAAATGTCCAGGGCTGGTCCCATTCACAGTGGGCTGGGCCCTCCCCTTCAATCACCAATTTAAAAAAAATGTCCTACAGGCTTGCCTATAACCTTTTAATTGAGGTTCCCTCTTCTCCGAGGACCATAGCTTGTGTCAAGTAGACATAAAGTCAGCCATCACAAGTCTCTTACATAAAAATGAAGTGGCACCAGGGATGGGGTATTGCTGTGATAGGTCCTGACCATGCTTTTGTCTGGAAGAGTGTGGATTTGGAGATTTTGGATTTGGAAAGCAGTGGAAATGCTTTAAATGGGGCTCAATGGGCCATCCTAGTAGAAACATGAAAGATTCGTTGCTGAGAGTGATGTGAGACCTGGTCCAAGAGAGCTTAATGGAGAAGAATTTCAGTATGTGGCCTAGAGATGTTTTTGTGGTATTTTGGTGAAGATTGCGCTGCTTTTTGCCCTTGTTTGAAGAGTCTACCTAAGTCTAAGGTAAGGAGACTTATATTAATTGCATTGACAAAGGAAGTCTCAAAAACCCCATAGTGACTTTGTTCTTTGGTTAAGTCTCATGAAGTTTTGAACAAGCATAACAAGCTTAGAAAAGGAAAATTATCAAATATATGATTAAGGTATTAAAGGGTCACCAGGAAGTGAAATGGAGCTGAATCCTATGGTCTAGGAGATAATAGATTAAGGAATTTGGGGTTAAGGTCCCTTCTAGCTAAGTTTAGATCCAGGCATGGTGGTACACACCTTTAATCCCAGAAGACAAAGCCAAACAGATCTCTGAATTCAAGGTTAGCCTGGGACAAAGCAGGTCAAGAAAAGCTTAAATCCAGGCATGATAGTACACATCTTTAATCCAAGCATTACAGGAGACAGAGCCATGCAGATCTCTGAGTTTAAGGTCAATCTACAGAGCAAGTTCCAGGAAAGCTAAGCTTAGGCAGTGAGGGAGCTAGAAAACAGAAAGCTGGTAATAGAATAAGGGAGGCCATGTTCCAGCCCCAGCAAGCAGCAGAACTCAGCAGCTTTGGCCATGTGGCTCTGGCTTTAGAGTGAAAAACAGAAGAGACTATTGGGACAATTGATGCTGGTTAGTTGGAGCTAAGAAATTAATAGTGATTAAGAATAGACCAGCATCACTGAGGTGAAATCTTCTGGGAAGTGTTTTCTGAGAAATAAAGAAGCTGTGTTCCAGAGATAGCCAAGGTTGTACCTTGTGTTGCATCTGTACTTGGTAATGTGTAAGAGTCACCCAGGTGGTACTGGTTTTGAAGGCATGCAGGCATCATGAAAAACAGCTGAGGCTTAGAAGAGGCCTTGTGAGAGGCCAGGGAAGGCCACTGGTGAAGGTACAGCCTCAGTTGTAGTTGATGACCAGGACTGAAGGGGTCATGCAAAGGTTTTGAGGCTTGGCACCATGAAGAGAGCCTATGAGAGGCTATTGGTGAAGCCTAGTTGCTGTGGAAGACCCCAGTGTATTAGAGATGCCAGTATCATGGGATGATCACCAAGAACAACAGCAGCAGTGAAGTGAATCAACCTGAGCTTAGAGTGCTACAGAGGGCAGAGCTGGAGAAGTGATGCCAGCCCTCTGGAGGAGCCCAGAAGATGTGTGGATCCCAGGCACTGGAACAAGAAGTTGTAACACTGAAGTTGCTTTGTAGCCCCCAAGATTTTTCAGATGCAGAGCTGTAGGATATCTGCTGAGGAATATCGCTAACAGGGAGTGGAACAAGCCCAAGAAAAAAAGTTTGTCACATTTACCAACTATCAAAAAGGAGTTGGAGATCTGAAACCTGCATTGACATCAGACATGAAGATGCAGAGTTTGGAGTTTGCCCAGCTGGTTCCCTGTCTTGATTCGGGATTTCAGTTAAGTGATCGGATGGATCACAGAAGAGCTGAACTTTGAACTGTTAACATTGTTGATACTGCTATAGAGTATGGGGACTTTGGAAGTTGGACTAAATGTTCTTTTTGCTATGGTTAGATATGGCCCCATAGACTCACGTGTTTAAACAAGTCTAGGGAGCCAGGGAGTGGAAAGTCATGCTTTGAGTATGCTTGGCCCAGGGAGTGGCACTATTTGGAGGTGTGGCCTCATCCTAGCTGCCTGGAAGCCAGTATTCTGCTAGCAGCCTTCAGATGAAGATGTAGAACTCTCAGCTCCTCTTGCACCATGCCTGCCTGGATGCTACCATGCTCCCACCTTCATGATAATGGACTGAACCTCTGAACCTGTAATCCAGTCCCAACTAAGTGTTGTTCTTTTAAGAGTTGCCTTGGTCATGGTGTCTTTCACAGCAGTAAAACCTAACTAAGACACAGGTATATAATGTGCGTTTAAACCTAGCATCACGGCACTTTCATATGTGTGCCTGACTGACTGCACAGGTCCCACGTTTCATGAAGTGCTGATGGAGAGAGCTATTTCTTTGAAATCTTTAGTTTATAAAAATGAGTTAAAGTCTTTGGGAAAGGCTTGTCTTCAGCTTGTTTTCTTTCATCAACTGCACAAGTCTGTCTCCTGTATGCGTGTGAGCTGATTTCTGATTAGAGGTTCTATGTGCTCACGTGCTTAGGAAATCCTACCGCAAAGGGAGTATACATAGGACAACCAAGAGAGCTACCATGATCTGTCTTTAGATTCTGAGCATCACTGCTCTAATTCTTTCACTGTTGTTTTGTTTCCAGTTAACTATCCTTTTCCACCCAGTCAAGTCATGAAAAACTATCCTTTTTCACCCTGGGGTCATGTCAGGGGTCAGACATACTTTCCTGGTGTCCAGAGACACATACAGAAGACACATGATGTTGTCAATGTCCCCACTGTCATCCAGAGTCACGGCCCCTGGAAGCCTAAGGGAGAGAGAGAGAGAGCATGTTGGCGCCATCATTGGCTTTAGGCACGATACCAGTGGATCCCGATGAATAGTGTAAAATGGATTCAAATCACTCTATTATATTCTTACAGATAGCCCTTACTTGATTCTTACCCTGCTGGTTGTGATTTGTGATATTGGGAAGGGGGATGTTCATTTAGAAGGAAAATCCTCTTCCTTCCATTTAGGGTGTGACAGGTTAGTGAGTTGCTCAATTGTCCACACTACACAAGCATGTAAGCTAAACCAGTGGCCCAGCTATAGGCCACAGCATAGTCTACATTGTACAGAGAACACAATCCCTTCACTCAACATTCGGTGGCTAAAACACTAAAGAAGATCCTTACTTGTTTGTCTTTCAACTCTCCAACTGTGAAATCCTAGCACTGCAGACTGACCACGCAGTGTGTGCTTAGGTGGGAAGCGGTTACATGGTCACACAACAGCTCACTTCTGGGATGCCCAGACAGTGCAGCTGGGAAGGGTGCCTCCTGAAGACCGAGTCCAGTCCCCAGAACCCACGTGATAAAAGGAGAGAACCAACTCCCACAAGGTGTCCTCTGATCTCTGCACGCTGTGGCATGTCACAGCCCAAATAAATAAATAAATGCAAATTTTTAAAAAAATTAAATCTAACACTTATTTTATGTTTACCAGACACCGACTCCTCTAAAAGATTCCACACATTTGCTGTTTTCTTCTCTTCAGAATGCTACGACATAAAAACTGTTGTTTCTATTTTATTGATGAGAAATAATTTTAATCAGACTCAGAGATATTAAAAAATGTTCTCAGGGCTATAGTGATGCACGAATAAGCTAAGACAAATACATGTCTCTTGGTTCTGAGCCCGTGACAGTGGTCATTGAGACACTTGACTGACTGTGGGTATGACTCTATAAGTACCTGGCAGAGCTCAGGGGACACAGGTGGTCACTGTGTGTCTCTCTGCTTCTCTGGTGAAACAGACACCATTTTCTCTTCAGCCCAAAGCCATGGCCATAGCTCTTAGAGCAGGTAGTAATCACTGTCTGTCTTCTGGAGTCAACAACGGGCTCACTTTGGTTTAGACAATGATTTTGCAGGGCAAGACTTTAAGATAATTTCTTAAAATTAAATTGTTTTATAACCTTTGTCTGAGATTTGAGACATGAAAGAGAAGCTTCAAGAGGAGCTTGTAGGATGGGTGTGTCAATCTAGAAAATTGAGGGTTCATGGTGGGGGATAGAGGCTTAACATAGAAAAGAGAGGAGATATATTAAAATATAAAGAGATAAAAATAAAACTAAAAAAATAAATTGAACCTACATGACATGAGAGCAGAAAGGAGACTGGGACCAGTTACAGTGTGTGTGTGTGTGTATGTGTGTGTGTGATGTGTGTGTGCGTGTATGTGTGTGTGTGTGTATGTATGTGTTGGTGTGGGTGTATGTAGTGTGTGTGTATGTGTGTGTATGTGTGTGTGTGTGTGTGTATGTGTGTGTGTGCGCTGTGTGCGTGTGCGTGTGCGTGTGCGTGTGCGTGTGGTGTGTGTGTGTGTGTGTGTTAGGGGGCCAGAAGGCAGGAGGATATGGATGGAGAAGAGAATCTACTAAAACACACTTCATTTGAAAAAGGCTGTAAATATATCTTGTATGCTAATTGATGAAGTAAAAGTAAACTGCATGGATTTGTCTTCTCGAAGGCAGCAGCACGCCACGACTCGTAACATCGCTCTGTGAAAACCTACTCCTGCATATAGCTCCCAATCTACGTGCTCATCCTGCAACACCCCACGGACATTCCCAGCAGCAGCATGAGCTGTGGTCTAGTTATGCATCACAACATCCCCCAAAGTTTATGCAATGACCTTCCCTCCTTTGAGCTCCTGGGCCTTTAGCAACTGAAGCATCAACCGCTGTCCCCTGTCTTGGTGGTCTCCCACTGCCCCTCCCAAAGCCTGCATTTCTTCGACTTTATTGTTTGATCCTATGAGACGGGTACCTTGAAAGGTGAGATTCCTGAATGCACGAGCAAACTTGGGATCAGTGACATTTTCTCCATTTTCAAGAAACGTCTGTAGCACGTGTCCAAACAGCAAGGTTCCCTCCAAGTACGCGAGAGAAAAGTCACTTCTTCCCTAAATAAGAAGGGGAAAATATCTTTTAATGAGAAAAAGGGGTGCGTTCTGGAGCCTGGAGTACATATTCTCGGGATACAAATTCAGGGGATCGGAAGCGTGATGTTAAGGAAGACTTGGGAAATACCTGCTCAGGCCAGGGCTCCGCTGTCCCAGTTTCGCCTTCTCATGGGGTTAATAAACAAGAACCCTGCCTTTAGAGGAGGATCTAGAAGGCATTGTGCTTTCCTCTTGTGATGGTGGAATACACAATGTAGCTTAAAAAGTCAAATTCACCATTTTAATCATCCATATGGGACTTCATGCAGCAATGCTATTTGCTTTAAGTTAATGTTTTCACTAGATATAAGAGAGAAAACCAGAGCCCAGAAAATAACCCTGCCTCTGGTCCCCAGAGTGGGATGTGAGGAGTTTTGGTTGCTGATGCCCCTGACTGTGCTCTGAAGCTGGTGGTTCTGAGTGTCACTTCAGGCCCCTAACGTCTGTCCTGGCATGATAACAGTTAGCATTCTTCTGCCTCTGCATCCAACACATGATGGTTGTCTTGGGATTAGGAATTGAAAGTTCTTGCCCCACTGAAGCCAGATAGGTTCTGTTTTCTCCTGCACTTTGGGACTCCCTGCTGTCTGAGTCAGGGGACAACTCAAGTTCTTTCTACTTGGAATACATTTTGTAAAAACATTAACAAAAAAAAAAAAGTTCCTAGTTTGTTTTGTGTGTGTGTGTTTTTTCTGAAACCATCATTTCATTACACTTATTTTTGAGGGCCGGGGACGCACGTGGTGGTCAGAGGACACTTCTTGGACTCCTGCCTCTCCTTCTACTTTGTGGGTCCCCAGGATGGAGCTCAGGTGATCAGACTTGGGACAGGTGTCTGCATCCACTGAGCTATGTGGCCAGCCCTCAAAGATCATCATTTCACGGGATGCACAGAACTCAGTTAAGATCTTGCATTAAAGGGGCTTACAACCCTTAATTTTGGCAGGTCCATAACCTGGAGCATGTGGAACAGATGGTCTAGGAAGAGGGGTGTCGCTCACCTTCCTTACAGTGCTTAGGCATTCACTTGTCATTGCAAAGTTGCTTGAGGGGGGTCGCCTCTGGACCACTCCCTCATCAATTTCTATAGCCTCTCTCATCTGAGAGCAGAAGGCAGATGACAAACTGCATCCCATTAAAGTTCAGTGGCTGCAAAGCCTAATGTGTCTTAGGAGCTCCGCAGGATAATAAGGTGACCATGATTTAATGAGTAAGTGGAGGTCCTTGTTCTGGGACAAGTGCCAAACTAGGTAGGGTACTGAGACAATAAGAATACATTAAGCACCCCCTTGGGCAGTGCCAGCTTTACTGTGATGGATGGTACTGTAATATCTCCACCTAGGAGGGCTTATTTCTAAACAAAGCCTGAGGGCCTGAGTTCAGATCCCGGGCACCCTTGTAAAAGGCTAGAGGCAGTGGTTCACACCTGTCATCCCAGCACTTGGTGGGTGGGGCTTGGGGTCAGGGCGGGGCTAGAGACCAGTGAATCTTTGGAGGTCTTTAGTCAGTAGTTCAGCTGCATCCCTGATCTCTAGGCCCACTGTGGGAGCCTGTCTCAAAATTTTAAGTACAAAGGGCTAGAGAGATGGCTCTGTGGTTAAGAACACTTGGTACTCTTGCAGAGGACCGGAGTTCCACTCCCAGAGCCTTGACAAGCATCCTCATATACCTGGCATTCTCTCTCTCTCTCTCTCTCTCTCTCTTCTCTCTCTCCTCACACACACACACACACACACACACACACACACACACACAATGAAAATAAGTAGATAGATAGGTAGATAAGTAGGTAGATAGATAGATAGATAGATAGATAGATAGATAGGTAGGTAGGTGGACAGACGGACGGACAGACAGACAGATAGATAAAAGGCTCAATAGAGGAAGGCAATATTCACTTTTGGCTTCCACATGCATGTGCACACACAAACACATACACATCTGCACAATGAATACATATACACACATATATACACATACACACATGCGAAGGAAACTTACTTGCGAATATAACAATCTGAGTTTACATAGGAGACTAATTACCTTGCTCTGCATTGTCTTTAACGAATGCTTGCATAAATATACACACAGACAACTCACCGATGAAAACCTCTCAGAGACAGAGGTGTTTGAGATGGACGTTTCAGGAGGGAGTGTCAGGACGAGGACGTTGTCCATATATGCAGGAGCTATGGCGTCATCCTCAAAATAATGGTTACTAATGTAAAAACATAGGTTTTTCATAAAAGTTAGCACCCCATAGAGATGGAAATTTCACAACTCATACAAGTGATAACATAAACTTTGGAAATCGTGGTGGCTGTTGCTGTTTTAAGTGCAGCCATCAGCAAAGCTTTCTGCATACTCCAATACTAACTCCCTTCTCCACCTGCCAAAGTGAGTGACAGGACTTAGGCCCCTCTTGCTAGTAACTGACGGTGGAAAGGAACTCAATATACCGACCCTTTGAGGGAATTTTGTCAAGCCTAATGACCTTGATTTCTTTGGGAGAACTGTCTTTTCCTTAAGTATGTAAAACAAGTTGGAAATTTTGGGATATGAGATGTGGAATTACTCTGCATAATGTAACGTAGGATGCTACCATCTGCTCAGGGCTGAACTGATAATGGCAGATTTAAGACATTTTCTCTGATAAGGCAAGTCTCTTGGTGTGTGTGTGTGTGTGTGTGTGTGTGTGTGTGTATGTGTGTGTGTGAATGCAGACACACTTGTACCATGACATGCCTGTGGAGGCTGGAGAATGACCCCAGCTGTTCATCCTTGCCTCCTAACCTGTCTGGGACAGGTCTCTGTTGTTGTGACTGTGAGCTTCAGGACTTGGGGTAATCAGCTCACAGGATGCGTATCATCTGAAACTTCCAGGGTTTCTGAGCTTCCTAATCACTAACCCTGGGTGTTTTAAATATGCAAACAGGGTGGCTCAACTGAGCTGCTAGAATTAAAGATTCTACCATTTCATACTCAAGCTGCTCTGTGCTGACCTCTGTATTAGCTCTTATGTTAACATTAATGATCTTACCCTAAAAGACAGGCGCCCTAATTTTCATTTCACACTTTAATCTCAAAATGCTAACAAATTCGCACAGAATCCCAAGCGGCAGAGTCACAAGCCGAGCACATTAGGTTTACCTTTGAATGTGACCTTGTTCTGGAAATGGCCATGTGTTCCTTGAACAGGAGTCACAGAGGAAAGCCAGCACAGGTGGCTGAGGATGAAATCATACCAAGCTAGCCACACTGACAACTCCCTCCCCAGAGCAAACCGCCAACGTGAGGGGGGGAGGGAAGCGCCGAGAACATTGTCCTCTTTCCTAAATGCCTACAGCTAAAGAGCTAGCTAGACAGATTGCTTATCTTCATGAACATTCAACTGTTCACCAAGCCTGTGCTCCCAGGACTCCCTTTCCTCTCATGCTGGGAAAAGTGTGCTTAGTATCGGGGGATGACTAGACAGACCCAGGAGAGCCCCTGCAGCAGATGAAGGCACACAGGTAATGATTAATGACCCAGAGAGATAAGTGGGTCGTATGATGTACCTGTGGGACAAGGGGCACAGGTGTACTGCTGGCACCTCCTCCAAGTGTGCTCTAACTTAAGTACTGCTTTTGGTACTGTTAGTAAAGTGGTTTCCCTCCTCCTCTGTCTGCCTGTCCATCTGTCTGTCTGTGTCTCTCTCTCTCTCATGCTTTTCTCTGCTCTGTGTCAGAGAAGCATAGAGGAAAGGCCCATCCCTGAGTAACTGTTCCACAGAGGACAAAAAATAACTGTACAGATCAGATCTCATTGACCTCAACTTTAGTCTTTCCAAAGGTGGCTGATGACAAAATTAATCTGAGGTCAAAGGCCATTGGCAACTAAAGCACAGGAGCGAGCCCTATCTCCCCAGGGAAACCACTGTTGAGTTCTTAGCTGTTGGATCCCTTCCTGAGCAAAGGAGGACTGTGTGCATCTAGACCTCCCAGATGAGTGGACTGCATATTTGAATGCCTGTCAGGCATCAAGGAATACATTTCTGCTTAGGGTCACAGGTGATTAGGTAAACATGAAGGTATTATGAGAAAGGAAAGAGACTTCAGTTCAAATGTGACCATCATGGCGGCTGCCCACACAAGAGAGAAGGGGCTGTTCTAGTGCCATTGACACACTTCCTTTCTGAAGGGAGGAGGCTTTCCCGAGCATTATACCAACCTGAACAGGTCTACCAGGATGACGACAGTGTCATCAGCCACTTTGAGGTTACCTTTCACATCATAGAAGCTTTCTGGTGTGCCACACATAACAATCACTAGAAGAAAGAGAGCAAGATAAAGTGACAGGTGATGGATACATGAAGCAGGAGTGACCAGTTTCCTGATTTGAGCCCAACATATTCATGTTATTTGTGGTTGTTATGTTTCCTTCTTTCCTTCTCTTTCTTTCTTTCTTTTTCTTTCTTTCTTTCTTTCTTTCTTTCTTTCTTTCTTTCTTTCTTTCTCTTCTTCTCTCTCTCTCTCTCTCTCTCTCTCTCTCTTTCTTTCTCTCTTTCTCTCTTTCTCTCTCTCTTTCTCTCTTTCTTTCTTTCCTTTGAGACAAGGTTTCATTGTGTATTCCAGACTGACTTTGAACTTACTACATAGTCCAGGATGGCTTCTAATTCATAGCAATCCTCCTGCCTCAGCTTCTGAGTGCTAGGATACCGGCATGCACCACGACACTCATTTTACCATTTTAAGGATTAATCTCAATTCCCCAAAGCTCTTCTGCCTCGCTTTGCATTTAGTTATGGAGTCCGATTGAACTCTGTGGAATCTCTAAAATAGAAGGTGATCCCAAAGGGGCTAAGGAATAGAAGATGATAGAAAAACTCCCTGAGTAGGACTCACATTTATGAGCCCTGCTTAAATCAGTGTGTAGTCTATTGCACCAGGTGGAAGTGATTCCAAATGCTATTCTCTTCAATGGGTGACTCACACTTCATCATCTGTATGTGTGTTTGAAAGGGGAACGTGAGAATAGTTTATAATATCCGCCTAAGCAACCATCTTTGGGCTGTGCCTGTAACTTTTTAAGTCAGAGCCCAATCTTAGAAATTTGAGAGACAGAACCACTCTGAGCCTTTACCATGAATCTAGCTGCTGCCTGTGTATGATTTTGGTGTGGGAAGAGCTAGAGAGGACACTTCCTTGGATTTGGAGATAGGGTCTCACTATGTAGATGGCTGTCCTGGAATTTGCTACATAGGACAGGCAGTCTCCCAAATGCTGGGATTAATGAAAGGCATGCATTACCATATAGGCTTTGTTAATTTTTTTTTTTATATGCTGTGCTAACTAGGTGACCTATAAACTCTTTTAGATCATGAATGGCATTTGCTTCCCCCACCCCATATCCTGGTTGACTGGTAAGTTCCTAAAATAACAAATACTTGGTTATGGCAATAAGTGATTGTTTGGATAATGTTGGGCAACTTGCCAAGCGAGGGTCTTCCCTTACAGGAAATTACCACAGTTTGTTCATTACTTCTGATGTGCTCTTGCTTGGCAAGGGAATTCTCTGCAAAGTATAGCAGATCATTTATCAGTTGGGTGAGAAAGCTTTTATCCATTAGCCTTTCACACCAGGCCTTTACCTCACTGGACATGTGAGATCTAAGGAAACTGAGGAAGTAAGATCATCTTTGCTTGCCTTGTGATTCTGTCTAAGGGGCAACACAACAATAGTTCTAGTCAGCAGATCATGGTTGAAATCGTTTGAGGTCTAGTCACAAATCCAGTAATACACTGGATTTTCTATGGGGTAAAGACTCAAAGACCACTCAGTAGGAATTGAGAGTCTGTATGAAGCTGGCTGGTGATTGCCTGGGGAGAGACACTTGGAGTAGCCCTAATGCACATTATAGGGAATTTTTGAAAGACAAAGAACCCAGAAAAACTACATCTTGGTTGTTGACAGTTGCAGGGGGAAGCAGGCAAGCAGTTTAACAAGAGCTGAGAGCATGCAGTTAGCGGGGGAATTTGGGCCCTGAGTTTTTAGAACAGGGTTGGGTGCTTTGCTACACAAGAGCACATCAGAAGTAAAGAATGAATTGTGATAATTTTTGTAAGGGAAAGTCAAATAATCTTCCACTTGCTGCCACGACTAAGTATTTGTTATTTTAAGAACTTGCCAGTCAACCAAGATTTGGGGAGCAAGGGTTGCATGAAACCATTCATGATCTTAAAGATCGTGATGGAGACAAGATGGAGAACTGCCCTGATACACGGTTGACCTGCAGTGGGTCGTGGTCTCGGTGGGTTTATGAAGGCTGCATATTGGGTTAGTATCTATATTCATTTCATCAGTGTTTGCTTTATGTCACTTTTCTCTCAGAGAGTTAGGTTTAGTCAACAGAAATAACAATATGACAAAGCTGTTTACAAACAAGCAACGTGGAGGCAGGCAGTGAGGGCAACGCTACAGAGACAGATTGGCCTAAAGAACTCTGAGGGATGCAGCAGTCATGAGGGAAGCTCTGTTGTTGTCTTACCATTGCTTTTCCTGTTATGGCCCATTAAGATTTCCTGGAACTGTTCGCTGCGTCTCAATACATCCTTGAAGCTGAGCACCTCAGAAAAATAGGACACCCCAGCCTCCAGAGCATTGAGGTACCTGGAGCAGGGAGAAGAGAAGCTTCAAGTTGGCTTTGCCTCCTCATAGCCACCCCACCTTCTATCTATCTATCTATCTATCTATCTATCTATCTATCTATCTATCATCTATCATCTATCATCTATCATCTATCTACCTATCTATTTCTGTGCTGGAATCTTTATCTAACACCCAGGTCCTCTGCTAATAGATAGTACCCACCAAGATGCCATTGCTTTGTATTGTATCTACCTAGTCTAGGCAGAGAATGGGGGGAAGTTTCGTGTGTACAAGTTGTAAACATTTAAGGGGTTCCTTCTGTTTCCCTACTGCTATGGGGAGCAAGAAGATTCAAGCCTGAACTATAACCCAGAAGCCTCTGAAACTATATAGTGTAAACCTCCAGAGCTGGTAAACTGATGTCTGTTCCTTTGTGAACTGGATGTTTGTATATTCCAGTTTCTAGGGTGAGCTCCTGGGGTTGGCTGCCACAGGTTCCCAGATGTGCACATCTGGTGACACCCTACCTTGACCCTCTAAGGCCTCTGTGGAGAGAGATGGTAGAACCAACTAGCATCTTGAGTCACTTCCACTACTTTTGCTGGTATTGTAGGAGCTTATTATATTTTAAAATGATGTTTCGTCTATTTATGTTGTGATGTGTGTGTGTGTGTGTGAACACACATGCTTGTGCCACACAACACATGTGTGGCAATCAGGTGACAACTTGCAGGAATCGTTTCTTTTCTTCCATCATGTGAGTCCCAGGGATTAAAGTCAGGTCATCAGGCTTGGCCAGTAAGTCCCTTTGCATACTGAGTCATCTTTCAGGCACAGACTTATGTGTTTTACTAGGACTTGCTCTCTCCTGTCCCCTTTCTTTCTATGTGAGAAAATGTGAGAGACATCATTTCTAATTGCTTCTTGATTTGTGCAGAACACACATTCTCCAGTGTTATGTCTTCCACAGTAGTGCGGAAACATTGACTTGTAGCTTTCATTTGTATTCTCTAGAAACAGGGTCATGTGTATTTGTCTTTAGAGGACTTACCATGGGGAATCGTTAAGACTAACAAGAATTCACTTTCATTGGTAGAGAGCTGCAAATGCAGTCTATGCCGAGTATTCCCACAATACTTGATTCACTTTGCCTCTTTGATGAGTCAGAAAGTGAACCGGTGTCTATTTCAACAGTATTCCTGAGGAAGGTGACATTTCTTCATGGCAATGCACTGAATAACAGCCTTCCTTACCAGAAACAATCTTCAGGCTCCGATCCATTCTTATAAACATATGAAGAGTTCCAGGAAAAGGTTTTGAAAGATGCATCATTGACTTTCCAGAAATCGACCAAGAAGTACATCAGCTTCCTGGCTGGAGGCAGGATCCTGGTTAGGGTTTCCTTATAGTCACAGGACAATCCAAAACTTCCGGCGGAAATCATGGGATAGCTCAACTCTGTGTCAAGGCTGTGTCAAAATTGAGAGAGGAACCAATGTCAGGATTAACTCCAATAGCACAGGGAAGAGCCCGCCTCCTCCTTTTTAATACATAGGCACAAATGGTAAGAATGAAATGGGGACAGTAAAACACATATCTGGGTGACCCTCTCACACAGGTGACTTTAAAAATAACAATGACTGCCATATTCTGTGTTTACAGCGAAATGACTAAATGCTGGATCACATTAGTCTATTTCTAAATGATTTCTCATGCTTTCTGGGCTGGGAACTGTGAATTAGGAGGAGAAGGCTAAAAACTGCATGTTAGACAACTATGGCCACTGTGGTGGTTAAGTGCTTTTCTCTGTCAACTTGACACAAGTCAGAGTCCTCTGGGAGAGGGAATGACACTTGAGGAACTGCTTCAATCAGGTTGGACTATAAGCAAGTCTGTGAGGCATTTTCTTGATTGAATATTTAGGTAGCGGGGGCCAGCCCAATGTGGGCAATATTACCTCTAGGCTGGTGGTCCTGGGTTGTATAAGAAAGCAGACTGAGAAAGCCATGGGGAGCAAGCCAGTTAGTAGCACCCCTCCATGGCCTCTGCATCAGGTCCTGCCTCTGGGTTCCTGCCCTGAGTTCCTGTCCTGACTTCTCTCCATTATGTACTGTGAGCTGAAATAACTTCTTTCCTTCCCCAGTTGCTTTTGGTCATGGAATTATCATGGCAACAGAAAGCAAACTAGATGAGTCACCATAATTGTGATCAAATGGGAAGTGTACCTATGCCTTTTCTTCCTACCAGTGCCTGCTTTGTCGCTCTGCATTGGCTAGTTTTATGTCAACTTGACACAAGCTAAGTCATGTGAGAGAAGGGAACCTCAACTGAGAAAATGTTCACATAAGATTCGGCCTTGGGACGGCCTGTAGAGCATTTTCTTAATTAGTTATTGATGGGGGAGGGTCCAGTCCACCATGGGTGGTTCATCCCTGGGCTAGTGGTCCTGGGTTCTATAAGAAAGCAGGCTGAGCTAGCCATGAGGAGCAAGCCAGTATATAGCATTCCTCCATGGTCTCTCCATCAACTCCTAACTCTAGGTTTGCACCTGTTTAAATTCCTACCTTGTCTTCCCTTAACAGACTGTAACTCAAGACATGTAAGGGAAAGGTGGTCCAGTGACCAGGTCAACTTGGGATCCAACTCAAGGGAAGGCTCCAAGGCATGACACTATTACTGATGCCATGGTGTGCTTACAGACAGCAGCCTGGCATGACTGTCCTCTAAGAGGCCCAACAAGCAGCTGACTGAGACAGACACAGATACTTATACACAACCATTGGACTGAAGCTGTGGATCCCTGTGGTTAAATTAGGGAAAGTCTGGAAGAAGCTGAGAAGGGTGACCCCATATGAAGACCAGCAGTCTGAACCTCCGAGATCTCTCAGACACTTAGCCACCAACCAGGCAGCATACACTACTGGTACTCGGCCCGGACACATATACAGGAGAGGGCTGCCAGGTCTGGCCTCAGTGGGAGAAGACACACCTAACCCTCAGGAGACTTGAAGCCCCAGGGAGTGGAGAGGCCTCCAGGTGGGGGGAAATCCTCGTGGAGATGGGAGATTTGGGGAGGGGGGAAGGAATGGGATGAAAAACTGTGGGAGGGGGACTAGGAAGGGGGCAACAATTGGACTGTAAAAATATAAAAGTAATAAAAAAATATGTAAGTCAAAGAAACCCTTTCTTCCCCAGGTTGTATTTTGTCATAATGTTTCATCACAAGAATAGTAACCCTGACTGAGACATTGTTCGTCTCCAACACAAAACTCAGACTGTTTTTTTTTTTCCATGAAGTTATTTCCCCACTTGAAACTCAGCCCTCAAGCAAAGGTGACCACTGCCTTCTATACAATTCTGCATCTTCTTTGATAGACGCCCCCCCCCCACTCTGCTTTGTGTTGACAAATGCCCCTCCCACCTCCATTTGGAAGGGCATATTTCACTCAAGGTCTTTTTCTGCTTGACAAAACTAAAATGTTTTTGCTTAGAAAGCACTCATGGTAGTGAACCCATGTCCTGGGTCCCCCTTTCCTTTTGAGCAATGTCATCAGCACCCGATCCACGAGATAAGGAAAACCAAGATTCCATGTGTGTTCATTTGGGTGTGGAAGATGGGCTTGAAAATGCTTCTGTAGTGTGTCTGACGTGGTGTGCTGAGCATCTGGGCTGCTGAGTTGCTGGGCATTAGGTAATACGCTGACTTCCAACAGAAACCTCAGCGGTTCGTGTCGGCCCTGCAAAACCTGTGCAACTCTCCTCTGGATCAGTAAATGGCATTTCTTTATTCAGAAGGCTGAACAAGCCAGAGAGAGGCTGGTGACAAGAGCTTTGACCAGGGAATGGCTGATCTGGCAGAAAAGAGCCCGTTTCACTGAGTGAAATAAATTGAAGGGGTGGGGCCAAGATTTCTAAATCCAGAAAAAGATTTCCTATTCTACAATAGACCAAAGGCTTTTTTTTTTTTTTTTTTCTCTAAACCACGAAGGATGTCACACAGAGAACTTCGACGTGTTATTTCTATTCATCTCAAATGAGCGCCTGGTTGCTTCCCCACATTTCCAAACTAGTGACACAACAGAGTTCTACTAAGACATTCTCTCTCCTGTCACTGTCCTACCCATTGCCCACTTTGGGGAATTTCCTTGATTAAACTTGAGTGTTCCTCATAGCTTGCCCCTCTAATACTCAGATATGAGTGTGCCTCATCAGCTTCCCCAGTCATGACACACTGATCAAAGTAGGAGGTACCTGGGGCAATGATAGAGAGATGGCGAAGCACAAGGGGCCCAACCTGCCTCTCTCTGTTGCCATGACAACACTGTTTGTCTCATCATTTAACACTCAACCAAAGTACTCACTACATCTGGAAGGTGGAATACGTGCACGAGGGCCCCATGAGGGCGCAGCCCATCTTACGATCTCTCTGTAGGAGAAAAAGAAAAATACCTTAAACAAATTCGATCAAACAACAGACAGAAAAGAGGCGGGCGGGAACACTATGAGAAATGGCATACCCGAGAGTCTGTGTGCAGAGCGGAAGAACTATTCAAAGGCTGGAAATGAGAGGAGGAAGATTCTTGCTGACTTCCTTCTCTCTGTTGCTAACTCTGACCCTAAACATAGTTTTAAGGAGCTCAGGAGAGTTAAAAGCTCGCTAAAACCACGTAGGTGTAATAGATACCCCTTACTCTGCGCATCTTGTAAAAGGGCTTCCAAAGATTACCGATTGTGAGACTACATAGAAGTTTCACATCGGCCTCACTCATGGGTCATATCATGGATGTCAGGATGTGTGTATCATATCCACTCCATGAATACCACAGTGAGTCTCAATCCTGGGGGGTTGGGCAGATCCTAGCATAGGGATATTGAAGTCCAAGGAGAAGAAATAGTGTGGATGGATTTATTGAATTTCATCTTTTGAGGCTTGGCTGTTCAGTAGTCCATTAACAGATAGGGTTGGGCTTTGCTATTTTATTATTTAGTATTTTTAATTCTTTGTGTATGGTAGCTATTAGTTCTCTGTCAAATGGTTAGCAACAATTTTTCTCTTATTCTGAAGACTGACTCTTCACCCAATTAACTGTCCCCTTTACTGTACAAATGTTTTTAATTTTGTGGGTTTCCATTTGTTGATTGTTAGTCTTAATTCTTGAATTAGAATCCTATACAATGTTGTTTATTTTGAAGTGTTTTCTCTAATTTCCCTAGGAACAGTTTAAGAGTTTTCAGCTTTTCATACAGGTCTTGGGTCTATTTGGAGTTGGTTTTTATGGCAGGTGAGAAATAGGGATCTAGCTTCGTCTATCCATATGTGGCTGCCCAGTTTCCCCAGCACCATCTGTTGAAGAGGCCGCCTTCTGCCTTTTCTCCGATGTGTATTTTCCACACCATTGTCTGAAGTCTGGGATGATAGTGTGTGGTTTATATCTGGATCTTCTATGTCATTTTATTGATCCATGTATCTGTTTTTGTTCATATGGACTCTGTAGGATAACTTAAGTTGGATATGTTGAGACTTCCGGTATTATTCTTTTTGGTCAGTTTGCTTATCTGGGGTCTTTGTGCTTCCATTTAAACAAGGTGTGTGTGTGTGTGTGTGTGTGTGTGTGTGTGTGTATATAATGTTGTTGTTGTTTCCTATTTCTTTGAAGAATGACATTGTTATTTTAGTGTGGCTTGCATTTAATCTGTGAACTGTGTTTGTTAAAAGAGAGATTTTTACAAAATTAGTTCTTCCAATCCTTGAGTTCTTGAGGTCGTTCAGTTTTCTGGTGTCCTTTTCAAATTCTTTCTTCAGCGCTTGAGGTTTGACATGGTAGAAGCTTTTCACTTACTTATTTAGGTTTATTTTAAGGTATAAGTTCTAGGCAACTGTGAATGTGCTTGTTTTCCTGATTCTGTGTACGCATGTCTATTCCCAGCATATAAGAAGACTGTGGGTTTTATGCTAATTTTATATCACGATACTTTACTCACAGTGTTCAGCAGCTCTGAGAGTTTTCTGGTGGAGTCTTTCAGAGCTCTCACATATGGGATCCTCCCATTTATAAATAGAACACGTTGACTTCTTCCTTTCCTATTTGTATCACCTCTCTCTCTCTCTCTCTCTCTCTCTCTCTCTCTCTCTCTCTCTCTCGTCTTATTGCTGTAGCTAAAACTTTCAACAATTTATCAGCAAGAGTGGAAACCGTGGACACCTTTGCCTCTTGTTTTCATCTTTGAAAACAAGTTGTATCTCCTCAGTTCTCTGGTATGTTTTTTAATTTAGTTGACAAGGTCTTTTTGTTTGTAGAATCTTTGCGTTTATGTTTCTTGTTCTCATCTCTGTAGAAATGCTTTGAGTTTTCCTCATTTACTATGATATCAGCTGTAGGCTTGTCATATATATTGTTGATTATATTGACATATATTACTTCTACTCCTGGTATCATCAGGGCCTTCATCATGAAGGTGTGTTGGATTTTGTCAAATGCATCTCTTGAGATGGTAATGTAATTTCTGTCCTTGAGTCCATTTATCTGATCTATTGTTTATTCATTTTTATTATTTATTATTAAACTATTCATGAACTCACAGCAGTTCTCAACTTGTGGGTTGTGACTCCTTTGGGGGGGTCCCATATCAGATATCCTGTATATCAGATATTTACAGTAGCAGAATGCTACAGTTATGAAGTAGCAATGAAATAGTTTTATGGTTGAGGTCACCACAACATGAGAAACTGTATTAAAGGGTTGGAGCATCAGGAAGGTTGGGAACCACTGATCTAGAATGAAGCTAGGTTGATTACTGTGAATGATGGTTCTGTGTGTGTGTGTGTGTGTGTGTGTGTGTGTGTGTTGTGTGTGTCTGTGTGTGTCTGTGTGTGTCTGTGTATGTGTGTGAGTATGTATGTCTGTGTGTGAGTGTGTATGAGTGTGTGTGTGTGAGTGTGTGTGGAGTGTGTATGTCTGTGTGTGTGTGAGTGAGTTGGTGAGTGTGTGTGTGTGTGTGTGTGTGTGTGTGTGTGCATGTCTGTCATGCCTGGATGTTTATGGGAATTCTAGGGGACCAAACTCAGCTTTCCTCATGTTTACAGACAAGCACTGTACTGCCCGAGCCATCTTGTCAGTTCTTTGGTATGTTCTTTAGTTGACAATGGTTTTGTTTGTTTGTTTGTTTGTAGAATCTTTGTGTTTATGTTCATTGGAAGATTGGCAGTAATTTTCTCTTGTTGTTTTATTATATTTTTATCTGGTTTTGGTATCAGAACTGGCTCCATAAAAAGAGTTTGGAAGTGTTTATTCCCTTTCTATTTTATGGAAATAATTTGAGAAACTGATACTAGTTTTTTAATGGTCTTGTAGAATCCTGCATTGAATCAATCTGGACCTGGACCTTTTTATTTAGAAGATTTAAAAAACTTTTTTTTCTTCAATTCCATTGCTCCAATTTAAACTTCTCTCTTTCAATTGTTTATCTCATCTTACTCTTGTTTTGTAGGCCAGATACATCTAGAAAGTTACCTCAACGTCTTAGGTTTTCCAATTGGTGAAGCTGGTTTTCAAGGCACCCCCCTACAGGTTTCTGAACTTCATCAGTGTTTGCTGCAATATGTCTCCATTCTCACCCCTAAGTTTATTAATTCGGATTGGCTCTCTTTCAGCTCGTTTGTCTATGACTTTGTTGATCCTGTTTGTCTTTTCAAAGAACTAACTGTGTTTTGTTGATCCTTGTAATTTATCCTTTCCTATTTAATCAATGTAAGTCCTGATCTTAGCTATCCAGTGCACTGATTGTTCTGTTTCTCAAGGGCTCTGAGATACATCATTAGGTGTGTGTGTGTGTGTGTGTGTGTGTGTGTGTGTGTGTGTGTGTGTGATCTCTCTGATTTTTTAAATGTAAGCACTCACAGTTACAAATTTCCTTCTCAGGAATGTGTTCATTGCTTCCCCTAGAATTTGGTATGTTGTGTTTTAATTTTCATTCAATTCTAGGAGTTTTTAAAAAAAATTCCTCCTTAATGTCTGCAATAATTCGTTGCATAATAGTGCATTGTTCAACCTCCAGGACTCTGCCCATTCTCTGTAGTTTCTTTTGCTGTAGGCATCTAGCTTATTCCATTTGTGTTCAAATAGGCTGCAAGAAGTTATGTCTAGTTTATTTTATTTATTGAGACTTGCTTTGTGTCCTAACATGTTATGTGTTTTATAGAATTTTCCAGGGACTGTGAGGAGAATACATTTTGCAGTGTTAGTGGGATGGGATGCTTTTTGTATGTCCCAGAGGTTCATTTAATCTATTAAATCATGTAATTCTAGTGGTTTCCTGCCCCCTCCCTTGGGTCAGGATGATCTGTCTATTGGTAAGAGTAGGATTTTGAAGTCATAAACAGTGATTAAAAAATACAAATTTAAACATATATCCAAATAATAAGTCTTTAAGTGGACAAAGTTTTAAAAGTTTTTAAAGTTAACTTAAAGTAAAAATTCCCCTTATATCAGAGCATGTACATACTATGTTCCAGGACCACGCACACACACACACACACACACACACACACACACACGTCTCTTGGGAAATCTGTGCTATAAAGTCAGGGTACCCTGCCTTTAGATCACACAGCAACATGACTGCAGTTGGTGCAGATGATGCATTGTGTAACCATGCCCTCATTTCACACTGTGACCATCCCAGACTAAGAATGTGTGAGCTACACACACACACACAAAAGCTACTTACCGTGATTTCCCTGAGTAGGTCAAGGCCTTCACAGGTGCTGCTCCGGCAGTCACCTGACTTATGAATCAGACCATCGGAGTAGATGAAAGTCGCATTCACAGTCACATTTAGGTCTGTTACCCAGAAATTAGGGGAAAAAAGGAAACCAGTGTTATGCTTCCACAATTTACCCAGCTATGAGACAGCTCTTGCTGACGGCTTTCAAGGGGGCTGAGAGGAAGGCGAGTCTCGGTTGCCAACTTGGCTTCATTTGAAAGTAACCCAATCCAAGCATCTGGGCACACCTGTGAGGGATTTCGCTTGGTTTGATTACTTTAAGTGGGAGACACACCCCATATCCAGATAATGTGAGGTCAGAAGATCCACTCTAAGTCTGGGCCACTCCTGCTGGAAGCAGCTGACCTAAAGGACAGGGAAGCTGCAGCGATGTGACTTGCTGTTGGGTTGTCCTCGCTCTCACTGGCAGCTCATCTATCCTGAGCTATTCTTTCACCGGCGTTGGAACGCACTTCGTGAGGATGTTCTGTAGACTGAAAACCTGCTGCCCTCTGGGACCTCCCTGGAACTCCAACACCAGATCAGGACTGTTGAGGCATCCAGTCTCATGGACTGAGCAATACTGAATTCATGTTCTTCCTGTCAGGAGACAGCCTTTGTTGGAGTACTCAGACTACAGCCTGTGAGCTGCCCCAGTGAAAGCTTTATTAATATATAGTTATGTGTTAGTTCAGCCTATCAGTTCTGTTCTTTTAAAGAACCCTAACTGACACAATATTCATGTTCAGGTCTAAGACTATTCTGAGTTCCTTCTTCTCTCTCTCCTCTCTCTTTCTTCTCTTCCACCTTCTCTGTATTTATCTTTCTCTTATTTTATAGAGATAATTCACCCATGATAGAACTCATCTGTTATGAAAACATGGAATGGAAGTATGAGTTGATAATTTCAGTACATGCATAGATTCAAGTATTAATCGCCATGGTCCAGCTTAAGAGAATTTTTTCATTACGTACACAGCTCTCCTCATCTTTCTGTAACCCCACATTCAGCAAGTTTCCAGTATGGACTGGAAAGCACTGGGAAAGTAGATATGGATAGCATCTCGTTATTTCATGTTCTCAAGCTGCCACTATTATATGTGAGGTGCAGTCCTCCCTGGTCTCTGATTATCATCCATCCATCAATCAACACATGCTTACTCTGTTCCTGTTATGTCCCTTACACTTTTCTATGTGCTTACAATACAGCACTGAGTAAAGTTAGTCCCTGGCTACCTGAGGTCTACATAGTCTCTGGGAGATCACACAGAATAGTGCTATTGCTGGTAACATGGCGATGGGAGCCCTTTGGGGCACCAGGACTTGAGAAATGTAAGAATGTGAGCCACACACATGTACAGTTTCTAGATAGGGGAAAACAAGGATCAAAAGTCAGATGAGAATCAATCTTGGCATGTCTCAGAATCTACAAGAAGGCCCACACACTTGCTGCTTAGTGTTTGAGGGGTAGAATAGATATGAGGTGATGTTGGAAGAAGGTCGTATCAGGTGTGTATGTGCATTTCATAGTAGAATGGGATCGTTCTGAAGAATCTTAAATATAGAAATATTATCATGTCTCACTGTCATTTTAAAAGGATGTCTCTAGATTCTGATGGGAGAATAGACTATGGAGAACAAGAAGGAGAAAGAAGCAGGGAGATCAGTTAGGGGCTATTGATAACTTAGATAGCTTGAAACAAGCATGTGACAACGAATTACGGGGATTAAATGGTTGCAATTTGAATTTTGAAGGTAGGGTCAGTAAGAAATTGCTGATGGATGTGACTTGGGAAAAAGAGGGTGAGGGTGTCTTCAATATTTTCTGTCCTGAGAAAGTGGCTAATGGTGAATGTTACTGGTAAATCAAGGACTGAATAACAAAGGGGAAAGTTTGCAAGTGTAGAGTCATGACTAAGGGGGTCAAGAGCTTTAGGGGAAGCCAGGTTTCTAGGGAGCTGGAGGCAGGAGGATCTGAATTTCACAGTCAACCTGGGCTACATGAAAACTTCTTTCAAACAATACATAAATATAAAATAAAACAAAAAAAATCACCAGGTGCACACGTTGAGTGTGAGATGCCTATTAGATTTCTGAATGGATGTGACAAGCAATTAAATATACCCAGGAAGAGTTACCCATGCAGGTACACTTAGTGATTTTAAAATGTCAAGAAAACACAGCCTGACCCAAAAAGCAGCGTAATCTTCCCATTGTCTAGTGTGTAATAGAGAATGGGCTTTGACCCTGAAACCATGACTGTACAGACTTGGACCTCCAGAGGCCAGAAGAGAACATAGGATGCTCTGGAACCAGAGTTTCGGAGAGTTGTGAGCTGCTATGTTGGAAACTGAACCCCAATCCTCTGAGAACAGCAAGTGCTCTTAACAGCTGACCCCGTCACTGGTCTAGAAAACTATCTTTATATTTTGCATTTCCCACAGCCAAAGTGACCTGTGTTCATCCCTGCTTGGGCTGTTTGGATAACAAAGAGTTTCTATATTTAGAGGAGGGCAAAGGCATCATGGTAAAACCCTGGGTGTTGCTTGGCACCACGTCTTAAAGATAATAAAGAGCTGGCAGAACCATTAAAGCAAACTCTGTCCTTTAAATGACGGTTCTCTCCCAGTGACAGGTAAGCTCAGGATAAATGTCTGATATCTAAGAGGAAATGGCCTTCTGGACGCCAGGAAACCCCAGACATTGGTGTTGCATTATGAGTGACACTCTGTGTTCTTACACAAACCATTTGAAGCTCTCTGACTTCCGTTTCCTTACACGTAAAGGTGAGGTCCAATCCAGGTTTGTCTGACATGCCATATTTGAATATCTTTAAAAGAGTAAAGGCAACCCAAAACAGAAGGAAATTTTGGAACATTCAAAAGTATGCATTCCTAAAAGTTGAGCCTTTATCATTCTGAGGATAGAAGGATCTCTGTCCTTCTATAGTTGCTGCAGAGATGTCTACCAAATCTAGTATAGAACATCCCTCAGTTCTGGTTACTGTTTAATCCAAGAACATTTACACTGATGCTTTGTTCACTAGGAGACCCAGCTGAGAGATGTAATTATTTGGTAGAACTAGCTGAATTAGAGTCCAGTGGTTAGACCAACAGTGATTAGAGAAAGTCAGAGGGGAGGTAGGACATGTGGCGAGCTAAACAGTTAAAATGCATGTATAGCCATAAACTGGCCATACTACTGAACAATATTTTTTCCACATTGTATATATGTATTTGTGTGTGGAGGAACATAGAACCCATGGGGGCATGCATGTGGAGGTCAGAGGCAAGTAGTGGAAGTCATTTCTCTCCTGCCAAATGGGTTCCAAGGATTGAACTCAGTTCTTTGGGATTGGTGGCAGGTGGCTCAACTGGCTGAGCCATCTTGCCAGTCCCCACTAAACACTGTGGAATCTTTATCCTACTTAATTTGCATATTCCTGGGAAAAATAGAGCTGAAGAGATGGATCAACAGTTAAGGTTGCTTAATGCTCTTGCAGAGGACCTGGGATCAGTTCCCACCACCCACATGGAATCTCACAAGCATTTTCAAGTCCAGTTCCAGGGGATTTCATGCCCCTTTCGACCTCAATGGGCACCAGACATAATATGGTGTATAAACAATACATATAGACAAATACTTATAGATGTAAGAAATTTTATAGTCTTTGACTATTTGTGTTTATTGTCTTGCTTGTTCCTTGACTAGTTGCATCTATTGTATTACTAGTTCCTCAACCTAGAACTGACTTTAATACTTGAATGTAATTAAAATGATATAAAAGCAAAAAGGGGATAGGATATGGGGTTCTAGGGAGGGGAAATGGGGAAAGGGGATGGTATCAGAAATGTAAATAAATAAAATATCCAATAAAAGAAAAAATGGGAGGACATAGTGTATTTGGAACCTGGGCTCAGTACAAATGAAACTGGAGTGGGTCTGGGGGCCTGGACCCCATGTGAGGAAGAGTGGTAGCAAGCAGGCTGGCTAAGCCTTGGAAGTCAAGGGAAAGATTCAGGATGTGGTCCTGTAACCCCATTTTGAGAAAGGTGATGGTGACTGTAAGCTAGCTCCTTCCTCAGGTATGTCCCTGACATATTATTTATACCATTTTCCCACACTAATTTCTACTTATTCTTCAATATCCATGTAGCTTTACTACATCCAAAACCAAAACAAACAAAACAAAACCCCCCAAAAAAACCTCAAACAAAAAAACCCCAAAACTCTCCCAACCCTACCCTCATCAGCATGAGAGCTCAGCTCCTTCCCACTACAGCAGGGATGCTGAGCAATTTAAACATCTGAGGCTCCAGGCAGACCATGGATGATGTAGCAAAATCCATGTGTAAACCCCCAGGAGCCTAAGAAAGGAGGATCATCATGTATTAGACCTGGGAGCAGACACACAACTCCATCACTGTGGTCCCAGTTCTGTATTCACTTACTAACAGAATAGAGCTGCAGGGCTGGGTCATTCCATTCCTGACACTGACCTGTGATTGTTTGCAAGAGTCATCTATTTAATCCTTTTTCTGAATCCTACAAAGGGATATTTATTCTGAAATGAAGTGGCAAGAGGTTAGAGGTAGAGTAACTTGCTTCACTTTCATCCCTGGTAAGGAGTGGAGCTAAGATGTGAAGTGTGGCTCTAGATTAACTTTGGGGTTCTAGATAAACTTTTGGGTTCTAGATAAACTCTGTGGCTCTAGCTCAACTTTGGGGCTCTAGCTCAACTTTGGGGCTCTAGATCAACTTTGGGGCTCTAGAACAACTTTGTGGCTCCAGCTCAACTTTGGGGTTCTAGGTCAGCTTTGAGGTCCTAGAGCAATTTTGAGGTTCTAGATCAGCTCTGAGCCCCTACTGACAGTGGTTCTTGGGAAGCAACCTTCTGAGGAGTGTTGAGTCACTTTGGAGGGGGAGGGACAATCCTGTTAGCTCACAGCTGTTTCTGTAATTGTACCAGCCCTTCACTTTTCGCACTCTGTTTCTGATGGAACTTTCTAGAAGCTGTAGAATCTAGATTGTTGTAGCAGATTGAATATAGAATCAACCAGAAGACCATGTCCTTCTTACATTAAGCTGAACATTAAAGACACTCACAGATGTTTACATTAATTTCATTCCTTGATCTTTCCTCTTTTTTTCTTTTTCTAGTCTAAAAAAATTAAAATTTTCTTTAGTAATGAAATGTATGCTAGATAGTAAATTGTTACTTTTTAGTGAGCAAGTGTTTAATTCTCAATCTGATAAACATCAATATATACAACCATAATTCAGGGCCCTCAATTTTTTTTAAGATAAACTCTTGAGACCCACTGATATGTAACATACTATACCATGATACCTATGCATATTTTATAGTTTACCATTCTATTATTTTAATTTGATAGAGGAATATCCTCAGTTTATCTCTCCAGATTTTGGGTGATTTCTTTTTAAAAGATTGAAATTTTTTTTTTTCAAAAGATGGTATGACTTCAAATTGAAACTTTAAAAATAAGCATGTTCCTTGTCCTGGCAGTTTTATGTCATCAGGACATAATCCAGAGTCAATGAAGAAGAGGTATTCTCCACTGAGGTCTGGGGGAAGGACCTCAGTGCATGAGGTCACACACAGGGTATGGATTTAGTCGTGGAACGCATATTCTCAAGGAACTGAGGGCTTGAGACTGAAGGAATCTTTTCTCCAATTATTTGCACCATTTTCAAACATTACTTTCTACTTATTCTTCAATACTCGTGTAGCTTTACTAAGTCCAAAACCAAAATGAACAAAACAAAAAACCAACCAACCAAACCAACACACACACACACACACACACACACATACACACACATACACACACATACACACACACACATACACACACACACACGCACACACACACTCTCGCACGCACGCACACACAGCACGCACACACACGCGCACACACTCGCACGCACGCGCACATACCACACACACACACACACACACACACAAAACCAAAGATTAATTACTTACTTTGGGATGTCACTCACAACCTTTGAATTATCAATATTTTCCAATATTAGCCCTCATACAGTGTTTTAAATTTGTTTCCAAATGTCGAACGTTCCAAATATGTGCAACATAATTAGAATACAGAACACCGTGTCTTTCTCTTCTCTCACCTGCTCCTTTTGTGTCCAATATGTAGGAACAAAATGGGTTATCAAGTGCCAATTTCTAGGCATGTCTGTTTCTTCTCCTACAGAACTATCTCTTTATGAACCTATCCTTCCACTTCAACATTATGACTGTTACAGATAAGAGGAGTGAATGAAAACCAACATGGCGCTCAATTAGTAAATGATAGAGCAGAAGTTCAAATTCAGGTGACATAGACTCAGATACCAAGACGGTAACCAATACCTTCTGCTATCTGTTTGACATCTTTAAAACATTGTCAAAACGGTGATGGGTACCCATATGCCTCACTGCCTGAAGTGCTCCACTCTGTGAGTTTTCTTATTGAATCCCCACTTCTACCTACAGCTGTGACTGCCATTTATTCTGGTTTTATATGTAAGGAAACTGAACTCCAAGAAAGTTAGGTAACTTGCTTCAGGTCATAGCTATAGTAAATAGTCAGTCAGGATTACGAACCAAACTCCATCAGAATGTGAATCTTTGCTGCTGATAGCGCTCCATTGCTCTGTCTTATTGAGAGGTGTTGTCAGTGGTGGATCATTTGCGGTGGCAATATGATACACTCACAGGACTCAGACAGAAATGGATCTACGTCTCATCTCAATGGACCTGATGTAAAGGCTTGGCATCCGCTGTGACACCATTGTCCCACATGCCAACCCCTCAGAGCTGTGGTGACTAAAGAGATGGTGTGGTGAGACATTCTCCAGAATTTGTCTAGCATGTGACAGATCCTCAGGAAACAAATGCAGCCTCTATGAGATGGCCGTGCTCAACACCCAGGCTAACAGACCGAATCTTAACCCAGGTCGTTAGATTTCAAATCCAACGTCTTTACCACTGGACCATCCTGTCTCAGTAAACGTGTGTGTGTTATATCATGATCTCAGTAAATATGTGCATGTTATTACACAGCCTCTCAGTTCTACTTAGGTCTACGTCAGACTGGCTCATGTGCATCTGAATCTAGTTTGGACACAACTGGGAAGATTACATACATGCACAGAAGTTAATTCTTGCCACAAGATTTTTAAACAAGATTATGCTATGCCATCTTTAAGAACAAAAGTAACCACTAGGATGTATCAAGTACTCATTGACTCAGTAATTCTATTTGTGGTAATGGAGTCTCTGGGAATGGAGAAAAACTATATATAAGAAAAAGGGTTATAGCATTGTAGAAATGACTACAAGATATTAAAAACAATTAGATATTTCTCAAGAAGAGAACTTTTAGATAATTTGGGTGGTTTCTAGTCTAAGGGATGCCCTGTGACCATTCACATGATGACTGAGGTGGTGATGGAGCCCTAAGAAAGTCATTTGCAGGATGATGTGTTGGGACACGGAAGATGCAAAATCATCTCTGTGCCATACTGATCACCAAGGTCTCAAAAACAGACACGGAGGAGAAAGAGTATTCAGGCAGGGCCACAATATTGCAGACGCTTGTTTCTTCTTTACGTGTTTTATGTCAAATTATAAAATTGATTTTTACGAAAAAAGATAAGGTCTGGAAAGGCAACAAGTAATCCAATTGTAAATGTATAACCCTGTCTATATCTGATAGCGAGAGCCACGGGAGACAGGAAGAACCCGCATGGCCAGAGAAAAATCTTTCTATGAATAAGAAGTTTGAAGACAGGTTCAGTGCCTGTATGAGTTTCTTCCTTCTTGATCAGGAACCATATGAGATCTCAGGTCCAGCCCAAATCTTGCCCCTGAACAGCTACAGAAGGAAGCCTAAAGCTGGCCCAGAAACCAAGTTTTTAGTAGGATATGCCACTGCAGTGAGGGCTTTACCTTTTCTTCCAGCAGGGTGGGGTGGACCATAACTTACTCCAACCCTCTCCCCAGGAAGGAAAGAGAATGGAGTTCTGAGATGAACGTAGAGGAGTTTAGGTGATGGGGCAAAGCCCGCGAGCTTTCTGCCTTGAAGCAAAAGCCCGAACATAGAAAGAGTCCTTCACCATAGTCTTACCGGCTTCACGCAGGCGCTTTCGCACTATGTCCAGTCCTTCCTCCACAGCCTCTTGCAAGTTTTGCATAGGTTCTTTGTAGGCTGTGTTGCCCATCATCAGGACGCTGATGGCGTAGCTGCCATTGTCGCAGTTCTGCTTCAGCTGGGAGGCCCAGAACATGAGCGCAGGCTGGAAGAGCAGTAACCGCACAGCCAAGCCCAGCAGCGACGTCATGACCCGGCTCACTGTCACACCATGCCCCTGAGATTGCTTGCTTGTGGAAACACGGGGAGCCCCTCTGGACAGCCTCTAGCAGAGTCCCTTGGTCTTCTCTTCCCCACGCACCTTTCTGGTATTGCCACACTGGTCACACGGGCCGTGAAACTCAGCCTACCTGCCAGTAATTAGCAGGTGCATTATGGTAAGAGGTAAAGCAAAGTTCACTTTGTGTGTTTGCACACAGAAAGGTCAGAGCTATAAACGACAGGATTACCAGGGCCTCATCCAATAAAAATACACCCGTTTGTGACACATCACTGGGAAGACGGAAGAGAAGAAGGGAGCAGTATATTTTACATAACAGGCTTTATGAAATGGAAAATAAAGGTCGAAGGGCTTATGGCAAGTACAGCAGTGACGGCCCATTAGTATTTCAGCTTTAGCTGCACATCAAAATGTAAGCATCTACTTGGATGAGCTGTGCACCTGTCGTCCAGCCAATCCACCTCCATCCGTCACCACTTCACTACAGGCTGGACAGTAGCAAGGCTCTGGGGACAGAATCACAAACGAGGTGGATGCACGAATGTCCGCTTGGATCACACATTCATTCTAACGGGATAGACCAACATCAGACTAGTGAAGAGCTAAGGTCAACAACGGAGAAAAGACCAGAGCGCTGCGGAAATGAGGAGATGGGGGTGGGGGAGGGAGTGGGGGTGGGGGTGTTAACATAATTCCAGGAAGTCAAGGAAACTGACAAACTCCTAAACTGAGCTTTGGAGGATAAACGGGTGTTAGCTGAGTGGGAAGGAGGACAGCAAGTGATAGGCAAGGAGATGGATTGTGAAGACAGAAGTGGGAAGGGGTGAGGTGTATTTGAGGAACCGAGAGATACAGCTTGATTGGCATGCTGTGAGTTAGGAGTTGGGTGGTAACGGAAGGCATCAGAAGACTAGGCAGAGGTAACTATATAATACACTGGGACTTCGGACTGTATTCTACAAGTCAGAAAGGGGACTTGACGTGGTAAATATTTTATATTTTCAATTTGTGATACTGAGGGTTTAACTTAGTCCCCCACATAAATGACTTTTTAAAAATGTACATGGTGCACATGTCGAGGTCAGAGGGCAACCTTCAGCGTCGGTATTAATGTTCCACCTGGAGACAGAGTCTCTTGCTCGCAGCTGTTTATGGTAAACTGGTGGGCCTGGGTGTGACTCTCCAAGGATTCTCGAGTCTCCCCCTACAGCAGTGTCGGGATTACGTATGTACTCTACTCTATCTGGCAGTATGTGAATTCTGGGATCCAGATGCAAATTCTCACTCTTGTGTGGCAAGCTCTCTACTTACTGAGCCAGTTCCATAGCTGATCATGTGACTTTTGAAAAGACCACTCATGCTGTCAAGGAAAAAAATGTCCTGAAGAGAGGCAAACAAAATCAGAGCATTTATAAGGATTCTGTTTCTGTGGTACTCGTGAGTTAAAGGGGGGCTGGGAAAAGACAGAAGCAGGGGAGATGGGCTCAAAACATCTAAAAAGTGAATCAATGGGACCTGGTATTTTATTGAATTTGAGATCTCAGGGAGAGGGATGACTCAAGGGTGATGTCAAAAAGTGTTTGTTGATCATTAAAATCCTGAAAGCCAGTGGGTTTAAAAGAGATAATGATTTCCGTCTTGGGACAGGTTGATTTTATATCTATCTGTGCAGATGTGAGAAGAGGACCTGTATTTAAGGGGAAGTTAGGAATACAACAGAGGCATCGGCTAGTGGGTCGGACCTCACTGTTTCCAACGTTGACTTAACTAAATGTGTTAGCTGGCATGATGCATCTTTCTTTTTTTCTTTTTTTCTTTTTTTTTTTTTTTTTTTGGTTTTTCGAGACAGGGTTTCTCTGTGTAGCCTGGGCTGTCCTGGAACTCACTCTGTAGACCAGGCTGGCCTCGAACTCAGAAATCCGCCTGCCTCTGCCTCCCAAGTGCTGGGATTAAAGGCGTGCGCCACCACTGCCCGGCAATGATGCATCTTTCATGGAAATAATTTAAATTGCATTTTCAACCTTCCCAAGCAAAGTATTGGAGGAACCACAGCTAAATTTGATCACTATAAATAGAAGTAAGGTCCCTGTCTCAAACAAATCTATATGATCTACATTGTGACCCCTCCCAAAGTCACTTGAATGGTCTTTCTGGGGTGTCTATTTTCTAGCTGGTGGCATCTCCCTTTGCAGGACCCCAAGGTGATGATCTTCAGAACACAGCTTGTGAACAGCCCCTGTGGGTGACTACATGTCACTCTGGCATGGAATTGGGATCGCTCGGTTTAACGCTGGTTCCTTTGCCTTAGCCTATCTGGTTCTGACGTTTAGTAAAAGGAGGACATTTTGGACGCCTCGTTAAATCAAACAGCAGTGGATAGGATTACTAAAAAGAAATGGCTCTATACGTGGGACTCATTTTTTTTTAAAGATTTATTTGTTTGTTTGTTTGTTTATGTGTGAGTACCTTCATGAGTTTATTTGCAACTTGTGCATGCAGGTACCCATGGAGGCCAGACAAGAGTGTCAGATCCCTCCAATGCCCGAGTTACAGGTGATTTTGCATTTGGAACCAAACCTGGGTTTTCTGCTCAAGCAGTGAGCACTTTTAACTGCTGAGCCACATCTCAGTGTCCATACACTTGGGATTCTTATCTGTTCATTAATAGCCAAGAAACTGAAAAATAGCTGGTCCTAGAAGCCTGTTCAGCTGAAGAAATAATTGTCTCTCTTGCCAAAAGTGGAGGGGCGAAACAGTGCTAACAGGGTTAGTCATCGGGTATGGGATGGGGGGTACGGGATGGGGGGTACGGGATGGGGGTACGGGATTGGGGGTACGGGATTGGGGGTACGGGATGGGGGTACGGGATGGGGGTACAGGATGGGGAGGGTACGGGATGGGGGTACGGGATGGGGGTACGGGATGGGGGTACGGGATGGGGGTACGGGATGGGGGGCGTATTTTATCAGGGTAGAGCTGCATCCCTTAAATGTTGGTAGGAAGGAACTGGTTTAAAGTTAGAGGGAAAGGCATAGATGGAGAGACGTAATTGAGAAACTGTTCAGGAAACTGAAGCAATGGGATTCTCAAGGCCTTTGAAGAAAGGCTTATGTGATGCTTCCTGTGTGTGTTTACTGCCAGACATACAGCTGGGAACCCCAGGGCTTTGTGTGTGCTGGTTTAAATCTGCCTGTAGGAGGCAGGGTGTCGGCTGAGAGTTAAAGGGGAGCTTGGGTAGCCACAGGCTTAAAGAGAAACGATGACCTTGGAAAGTCCCTGTAGTAAGTAAGGGGAGGAACTACGAGGCCTGCCATAAGACTGTTTAGCTGTGAGCGGTGAGCTTAGTGACTGGATTTACTGACGCTTGTCACTCATTTTATGATTATTTTCCAGCCGGGTTCAACTGCTTAGAAATAGGCACAGAAAAGTAAGCAACAGGGCCTATCTAGAAGGAAAATTCTGGAAAATTTCTAGGTAGGTACAATGAAAATTTAGTGGATTTCAAAATTTGGAGATATATATATATATATATATATAATATATATATATATATTAATATCTCGAGAGTCAGACTGTTAGGCCTAACCTGAATGAAGAGCTAGGGATGATGGTATCTGGTAATCTCAGCACTGGGTAGGCTGAGGTAGGAGGTGTGTTAGCAAGGCCAGCTTGAGCTGCATTGGGAGACCCTGTCTAAAAACCAAACCAAAGCAACAGCAACAGCAACTGAAGGAAGAGGGAAGTGGATACAGTGAGGGGGTGAGGAAAATGGATGGAAAAGAGATTTTGAAGCATAGATGAGCAAATGGAGTAGAAATGCACATTAAGTCCCCAGAGTCACCTGGATGGCAGTGTCTGAAGCAGTCGGAGAGCTTCTACATTATTGATTTGAATAGCTCACGGTGGCTGACTGAGGAGGCGGAGGGCAATACATTTGAATACAAGGGCTAAAGGAAGTAGGAGTCTGGTTTGAAGGCAGGCTGCCCACTTGGCAGGAATATCAATGAGGTAAACAGCAGGCCCTTGCTAAAAAGGAAGACCATGCCATGCAGTGGCAGATGGAATGAACAGTGCAGAAGTCACAGCGGTTCCTAGAAAGGGCCGGAGAGTGGTGAGGGCGTCGTAGAAAAATCAAAGACCAGGAGTTGTGTTTGAAGTAAATCTTTTCAAGTGACAAAGTAGATCAGTATGCAAAGGATCAACAGAAAGAGTGTCAAAGAACATGTGTGGGTTGTAAAATAAAGACTCACATGCCCACATTTCCAAACACCTAAGATGTAGAGATTTAGTATGTGCTTGCTAGGGTTTATTTAGATGTTTTACTGATCATGTTTTTCTGAATTTAAACAACCTTTCTTGGATCATGGCTTTCTTTGTTGTATCTGTGTATAAAAGTACGCAGAAACTGAAGTGATCTTGTCTGCAGTATTAGATACTGGAGTCTGCCTCATTCTTTAAGATCCTCAAATCCCAGGTCTTGTAGACAGATCTGCATAGGTTGACAAATATCAGAAGAGAAACAACCGTATGGTGAGGACAGAATGCTGGAGGAGATGCAATCCCAAAAGGCTGGTTTGGGCATGGTTATTGATTGATGTTGGTTGTAGGTGCCACAATAAAGACAGAAACTCACCAAGATGCCAAACCTTTTTCTGAAGAAGCCTTCTTAGAAAAGACTGACCCTTGGCTAGCTCACTCCAGTTACTTTATTTAAACATTATATAAGGTTAATTGGGGCCAGGAAAGGTTCCAGCTACCAAAGTTATTTTGCCCTTTTAAAAGTAAGAACTCCAACTTTGTAGGACTGTGAAAGGCTGCCTGATTTCTGGTTGAGCTAGGTTTGAAACCTCAGTGACCCAGCAGGTGACGCTGCAGGGTCCCCTGCAAGGGACGGTAGGCATTCACCACACTTCCAGGCTCCAGGGTCCTGACAGGAGGCCGCAGCTCTCCATAGATTTGTGTCCTTCAGTCACATAAGGGCAATTCCTCCTAACCCCTCCACAGGTAGAGGGCGTGACTACAGGGCACAGAGCCTCAAGACAGATCTCCATATTAATGAGGTACCTAAAGGCCAGAAGGGCTTAGCCAATTAAACATTCCTTCCCAGACCCTCCTCCCTGCAAAAGGTATTTAACCTCAGACCCGCCCTGAGAAAATAGGGGTACAGTTTTCATCTACTATCTGCCATGACAATAAACATCTTAAAACCATGGACAGTTTCTCTTCTTCGGGACCCACCACGGGGAACAGTGAGCAGGTCTTTGTCTACAGAGCCCTGTCTAATCTCCTGTAGAAGACCTCTCTGAATTCCCAGCCACAGAGACCACCAACCTAAGCAAGCCAAGCAAGACACAGCCGGAGTCTCTCTCCCTTTCTCCCACTTCGGCCATGGGCCAATCCAGCCTGTATGCCCCACTTTATTCTCGGCTTTTCCACAGCTCCCACCTGGGTGCCCAAGAGCCTGAGAACAGACAAGCTAGCTCCAGATCCCCTCAAGACCTCAAACTGTGCTCCTACTCCCAGAGTGGGGTCCTGTGGCTTCACATAGTCAGACACCTGGCTGGCGCTGGCGTGGAGTGAACACAATCAAACTAGCCCCCTGGGGGGGAGGATGGGGAACAGACGTGGGACTCACTACAACTCAACACAAGTTTGCCAGGAGTGTCTTAGGACCAAGGATGGTGCAGCTACAAAGCTCTTGTACAGCATCAAGTGCAGATTCTCTAGCAAGACAGCGTTTTTCAAGGTTCAAACCAGTTGCAAAACAATTTCTCAGCCTCTACTGATTCATCCAAACTGATCCATCTCAAGTGTCCCTGAGGTAGTATGTGGGTTTCCAGGCCTCACAAGGCTCAGCTTCTATTGAAGAGGAGGCTGTTGTGGTTATTTTACAGGGCAGGGTGGGTGTCTTATTTGGGTTTTATTGCTGTGAAGAGACACCATGACCAAGGCAACTTTTATAAAGGACAACATTTAATTGAGGCTGGCTTAGTTTCAGAGGTTCAGTTCATTATCATCATGGTGGGAAGCATGGCAGCAACCCAGGCAGACATGGTGCTGGAGGAGGTGAGAGTTCTACATCTTGTTCCTAAGGCAACCAGGAGAAGACTGTCTTCAGGCAGCTAGGAATAGTCTCCAAGCCTACCCCCAAAGTGACACACTTCCTCCAACAAAGTCCAGACCTACTCCAACAAGGTCACACCTTCTAATACTGCCATTCCCTGGGCCAAGCATATTCAATCCACCACAATGGGTCATGCTGGGTGATGGATAGTGGACATGGTGCTCCATCAGTCAGTCTTGACTATTAACTCGGTAGGAATTAGAATCACTTAGGAGACAGACTACCAAGAGGGCATTTCCAGAAAGGATTAACGAAGGGGGACAGACTCACTTTGAAAGTAAAAAGAAGAAACTGAGTGGTGAACAGCACCAGTTCTGCTGTTTCCTGACTATGGACACAGTGTGACCAAACCCCTCCTCCTCTTGGCTACAGCTAGAGCTGTTCTCACCACCATGCCTCTCCCCTTTGGTGGGCTGTGCCTTCGATCTACAAGCCGATGAAGCCTTCCTTCCTGAAGCTGTTTTTATTCAATATTGTGTCACAGCAATGAGACCATAAGTAGTTCAGTACTACATAAGGAATGCTTGGTACTCGGTACTCAAAGGAGGGTCATGGCTACGGTAAACCTGACCAGGTGGTTCTTAGGCTCTAAGAGCTGATCAGTGGATGGAATGTGGGAGAGTTTACACGTGTGGACTAAGAACACCTTAAAGAGCCTTTGGGTGGGAGTCTGGAAGAGCAGAATGTTGAGATACATGCAGACAGTGGAAGCCTAGCTCATGAACTTTCAAGGGGAAAAAGATGGCCATTGAGACCAGAAGCCATTTATGTATGCTCTGTTTTGGAGAAGAATCTGGCCTTATTCTGCCAGTGTCCTGATGTAAGTCCCAAGTAAGGCTAAATTCAAAAGCAAGGGACCAAGCGGTTTGGTGGAGGAGATTTCAACACATTGTAACATCAGGTTGTGGCATGGTTATTATTTAGAATTATAGTAAGACAGAGCAGAAACTTTGAAAAATGTACCATGGATGAAGGAAGGGACATGAGTAGGCTTAAAGATGCAGACAAGAGAGGCTCAAATAAAGCAACTACAATCGTTATATGGGTTAGAGTGGATAAAAGGAAACGTCTAGCTCTGCGTTGGAACAATGGGTAAGAAGGCTGAGTCTGAGACCCCACCTACTGATGGCCCCAGCTTGTATCCAAAGTCATTTGAAAGAGGAGAGAATCAGCTGAGACCAGATGGGTACACTGCTCCAAAATGGACAGCTAGAGAAATGTTTTCCCAGGGTCAAGCCTTGAAGGAACATAGAGGATGCTTCAGCTGTGGCCCGAGGGGCCAGGCTACGTCTCAGGCTGGCAGTGCTATTTACTTGGTATTGGCTTTACAGGCATGAAAGATGTAAGATTAAGGAGGTTACAGAAGCTTGAACCAAGGTTCCAGAAAACCTCTGAAGTCAAGCAATATGAGATATGGTCAGATGCTCAGCAGGAAGGCTCTGAGAGTCCAGTGTCTGAAACTGAACTGTGAAGCCAGAATTACAGCTGAGACTATCAGGGTGTTGTGGGCCCTGGCACTACGGGATGTCTGCTGAGGACAGCTGCCCATGTGTTGGAGACGTCACAGGAACTGGAGGGACATGGCTACCCAAGGCTTTTGGAGTCCAGATGATTCCATGGATGTACTGGCTGGTTTTGTGTGTCAACTTGACACAAGCTGGAGTTATCACAGAGAAAGGAGCCTTCCTTGAGGAAACGCCTCCATGAGATCGAGCTGTAAGGCATTTTCTCAGTTAGTGATCAAGGGTGGGAGATCCCATTGTGGGTGGTGCCATCCCTGGACTGGTAGTCTTGAGTTCTATAAGAAAGCAAGCTGAGCAAGCCAGGGGAAGCAAGCCAATAAAATCCCTCCATGGCCTCTGCATCAGCTCCTGCTTCCTGACCTGCTTGAGTTCCTGTTCTGACTTCCTTTGGTGATGAACAGCAATGTGGAAGTGTAAGCTGAATAAACCCTTTCCTCCCCAGCTTGCTTCTTGGTCATGATGTTTGTGCAGGAATACAAACCCTGACTGAGACAATCGATGATGGATCATGGAGACAGAAGATTTGGTGTTCTGCTGGGGTTTATTATGCTTTGACATCATATTTCCTTGCTATACTTTCTGTAATTGGAATGTTTAATTGTCTTCTTGAGTACTGGAAGATGTAGCCTATTGCTTAATTTTATATGGGTTTATAGATAAGAGCTCGACATGAATCTCACAAGAGATTTAGGGGCTTTTGAACAATTCTGGTACTATTAAGGCATTTAGGCATACATTCTCTCATCTTGCATTGTAAGATCACGAAACCTTAGGGATGAGAGTAGAATATTATGACGTAAAATGATGAGTTGGCAAGGCCTGCCTGGACTTGTGATGGTTGATCTTCATTGTTGACTTGCTGGGGTGGGGTTGGGAAGATGTAGAATCACCATGGTGACAAACATCTGGGAGCAGCTGGCTGTGAGGGTGTGTCCAGAGAGCAAGTAACAGAGCAGGGAAAACCTGCCTTCAGAGTGAGTGGTACCCTCCATGAGACAGAAGGAAAAGGAGAAAAGCAGGCAGAGAACTGGTACGGTCCCCCTGTGTGACTCCTGAGTGCTGATACAGCTGATACAGTCTGACCAGCTCCTGTGATTCTACCTGGAGCTCCTCTTTGTGGCACATCTTCCCCACTGTGATGGATTATACCTTCAAACCACAAGCCAAATAACAACTACCCCTCACCCTCACCGGCATTCCTCCCACTCCTCCTTGTTGGGAGCCGAAAGCAGCTATCATCTTTACAGCCATCTCGAGCCATATACCCTGACAAGAGACTTGTTTTCAACAACTGAGCACACTCTGATAAACATCTTGTTTTTCTCACATATCTTGTTTTGCTGCTTAGTGCCCCCAGCTGCAAGGCGCACATGGTCTCCAAGCTGCTAGGCGCACGTGGTCTCCACACAGCTAGCTAGGTGCACATGGTATCCACGCTGCAAGACACATGACGTAGTGCCTTCAGCTGTGCTTGTCCACGTGGGAAAGGCACGTGGTAAAGGGTATAAATACCCGGGATTTTCCTTTCAATAAAAGAGACTTGATCAGACTATGTCTTGTCTCCATTCTTCGCGTCTCTTGCCCCTCCCCACTCTCTCTTGCTAGACCCTGACTGGCAGACCAGAGCAGCAGACCGGGCCATTACACCTCTTCTCCCCCAACCCTACACCCCCTCCCCCCCCCACCCAGTGCACACAGGTGAGCTTTAGGCCGCAGCTATCAGGTACTGTCATAGTAGCAAAACAAAAGTTTTGGTAGATGTCAGGAAAATGAACACAGGCTATAGAAAGCGTGCAGTCATCTTAAGAATGTAGGCATCTCTGCTAGGAGTGACAGTTCAAGAGTTACTGGTTTTTGTTTTTCTTTTTTTCCTTATTAGTCCACTGTTTTTCTCACTTCTTGAGGCAGGAAGTCTCTATGTTGTAAAACTATTAACACGAAGGCCATAATTCAGGGAGGCCAGTTGCGTTAAAAGAGTTGCAACAGGAGGGAGGGTGGGACGCTTACATGCTGTCTGCTACAATGGCCCTCCTGTCTGTGCACCTGGAACGACACAGTTGTTCAGTCCAGAATCCTCACTTCCTGTCTCCTTATCTCAGCATGGGTACAAGCAGGAGATTTCAAAAGGAATTTTGCCAAAGAATAAGGAAACGGAAACCTAAAAACTTTGCGGTGAGCACCAAGTAAGAGATTCTGCTCTGAGTCTGCAGAAGAAGGATGCATCAGATGAGTGCCTCTTAGCTGTTCACCTGACTCACAGGCTAGCCACAATGGATGTCTTAGTTAGGGTTTTATTGTTGTGAACAGATACCATGACCAAGGCAACTCTTATAAAAGCAAACATTTAATTGGGGCTTGCTTGCAGTTTCAGAGGTTTAGTCCATTGTCATTATGGCAGGAAGCATGGCAGCGTGCAGGCAGACATGGTGCTGGAGGAGCTGAGAGTTCTGTATCTGGATATGAAGTCAGCCAGGAAGAGCCTGGAATTCCACACTGGTCAGAGCTTGAACATTGGAGACCTCAAAGGCCACCCCCACAGTGTCACCCTTCCTCCAACAAGGCCACACCTCCTCCAAGACCACACCTCCTCCAACAAGGCCACACCTCCTCCAACAAGGCCACACCTCCTAAAAGTACCATTGCCCGTGGGCAAAGCATTCAAACACTTGAGTCTATGGGGCCATTCCTCTTCGGACCAGAAAGATGGGCAATAACTACTTGTTGCTAGGCGATACATAGATTCTGTTCCTTCCATGTACATTGTATCAGCAGACTCCCTCTGCACTCAAATTTCCTTGCTTCATTCTTTCTCTCATTCATTTATTCATTACTCATCTATAGGACTGAGGATTGAACGGCAGGCCTTACTGATGCCAGGCAAGCAATCTGCTACTGAGCTCTGCCCCAGCCCTTTTAGTCCCTCAAATAATACAATTTAAGACAGGTCTTTGCTAACTTTCCCAGACTGGACCTGAACTTACTCTGCAGCCTAGGCAGGCTTTGAAATTGAGATCCTCCTGCCTCAGCCTTCCCAGTACTCAGATTACAGACATGAACCCTCCCGCCCTTCTCCAATTCCTGAATCAACAAATTCTTTTTTTTTTTTTTTTTTTTTTTTTTCTGTGAAGGAAATACTTTATTTTTATATACTATTTACGTAGGAAAGTCTAATACCAGTTTGGGTTTAGACAAGAATCTTGCTTCTTCCCTTCTCCCCCTTTCCTCTTTCTGTCTGTCTATCTGCCTTTCTTCCTTGGGTAGTAGTGAGACAGGGTCTAATGCAGTTCAGGTTTACCTCAGCTCCCTGTGTAGCCGAGGACAGCTTTAACCTCCTGAGTGCCCTGCCTCTACCTTTCAAGTGCTGGATTACAAGTATGTGCCACGACACCTGGGCTGGACATGCACACTTTTAAATTAGATACACAGACATATTTTTATATAACAAAAGAAGGAGAATTAAGAATTCCCAGGACTACCAAGGCAGAGGGAGGAGAGGGAAGAGGAGAACAGCAGAATAGCTAGAGGCTGGGATCTGCCCAGACAGATCTGGTCAGGGGAAAGCCACTGGCCTAAAGTTTCTGACTAAAGAGCAAGGACATGCAAAATGAACAAGAACTCACTTGTATTTCCTTCAGGAAGTGTGGTTTATTTCTGTGAACAGATGTAGGTCTCGAGGGCCCTGCAGTGGGTCTGTGCTGCTGCATAGCACAATAAACAAATCTATTATTGTGTTGACTGTATTTAATCACATAGCAACTTCAAACAGCCCCAAAGCTTCACATCTGCGTCTTGTAGTATGTGCCTAGTTTATAGGAATATGGAAAGATGCCCACATCTGAGCCTGCTTTTGGACCACAAATAGCAACAGGATACTGGGTGATCTACAGAGGCAGCAGTGGCAAGTTGGAAGCAATCAGGGTGACGTGACTAAACGTTTGAAGCCTGACAAGATTTCCTAGCACTTGGATGGCTGAGGCAGGATACTGTCACAAAATCCACACCAGCCTGGGCTACAGTGACTTCTAGGCTAGATTGGGTTGTGAGACAATGTGAGACACTGTATCAAAATAACACACAAAAGCAACATAGCAACCATAACAACATATTCAAGGATTTGAACTGCTGAGAATAGGGGAGGAGAAGACATGCTAGGAGAGGGCAGTGTGAGGTTAACATGGTTGAGAGTGAGGTGTAAATGTATGCACAGAGAGACAGACAGATAGATGATCGTGGATAGAGGGATAGATGATAATCAGACAGACAGGTAGGCAGACAGATGATAGATGATCGTAGATAGATGGAATACAAGATAGACAGGCAGGCAGGCAGACAGAGACAGACAGATGATAGTAGATAGATGGACAGATGATAGACATATGATAGAGATAGACAGATGATAGTAGATGGATATATGATAGACAGATAGACAATAGATAGATAAGACAGATAGATGATAGTTAAATAGGTAGATAGATGATATAGCAACTATCATAATGAAACCCAGTGTTTCTGTATGCTAAGATATTAATAAACAATAAAAATAAAATACACATGGATTTTTTTTTAAAACAAAGACTTCAGTGATTTAATAAGAATCTATTGAAGATGACTAGTAGAATTCTGATGAGTCTGGAATGAAATGGAGAAGCCTTGTCTGAATCAACAGCAAAGGGTGAAGCACTAAACCTTCTCATTGGCCAGCGTTGTGCACCTAAGCACAGCCCTTGGCCTATGATGCTTCAGGATGAAGGCTTCTCTTTCCACTGGTGGCCTGCTTCCTGGATTCACCCTCTCCTTTACTCTAAGAAAAGCCTCTGTGTAACCGGTGAGCAGTCTGCCCCCCACCCCCCTTCCCGGCTCCATCTTGTACAGCATCCATGCATGCCTTGGCAAAGCTGGAGCCGGTGATCGCTGTACCTGCCCTGGGTCACTGTGAAGTTTGCTGGGCTCCTGCTTCTGTTGGATGGCCTCCTCTCTACTCAGCTGACTGTTAATAGACTGTGGCAGACATAAGTTGAAGACAGCCATGATGTCATTTAGCTGTAATAAAGACCCCTGGGTCTTGCAAGTAGCCCTATTATCTGATATTAAACATAATGGGGGTATGACTTCATTGACATAGTTTACTTTAGCTCTTGTCTTCTGCAGTGCCTGAAGGATTACTTTCTCAGAGTTACTAAAGCAATACCTTAGGAGAGCAGTTAAGAAGCATGGTAAATTCTCTGGAGTGTAAACAAAGGTATTATGGGGCTTTGTCTATTGATGGGTTCTTAGATGGTGTCTGGAAATACAGGAAAAGCATTAGAATGGCACGGTGTAACTTGAGACAATAGGAATCCTTTTTAGTTCCAGAAGGCATCTTGATGTTCTTAATAAAGGCAACGTGTGGTGTGGGGCTAGGACTTTATTTGGTGTTTGCTGAGCATATGAACTGCGGCAGGCAGTTCTCTGCTTCCCAACGTGAATCTCTACTCTAGCACATTCGACAGCTTAATACTAAGCCACAACTGGTGTTGGAGTTTGGACGTGGGCAGGTGTGCCAAGTGGTTAATGGGATTTACTCAAAGAGAAGCCACTTATGCCAGGCTGAGGCACCACCTCGGAGGCAATTCACCGTTTCCCAGGGAGACAGCCCAAACACTGAACTACAGCATTCAGTTGCCACGGTACCCAATTCTGTCTCTAGTGCAACCCTGTAGATGCATGCTGCAGTCCAGGGGGAGACAAAGCCTGGAATTTAAACAAGAACAACCGTGAATGAATGGCCTGACAGAGCACTTGGTGTTTAGTAAACTATAGATATCTTTGCACCTAACAGGGCCCACCACAATAGGTGGGAAGAGAAAACAAACCATCAAGTTATCCTCTGACCAACACACACACACACATAAACACACACACACACACACACATAAACACACACATACACACACACACATCACACACACATACACATACACAAACACACATACACACACACAGACACACACAGACACAAACACATACACACACACAGACACAAACACACATACACACATCACCCACACAGACACACACATACACACACACATACACATACACACATACACACATCACACACACATAAACACACACATACACACACACACATAAACACACACACAGACACAAACACACATACACACACAGACACAAACACACATACACACACACATACACACACATCACACACACATACACAGAGACACACACACACACAATGTGTATTCTCTATGAGTGAATAAAATGTAATTAAAATTTTTATGTTTAGTCATCAAGAAAGCCGCAGAGGCAGAAAATGTAGTATAAAATGTAGTATAAAAATGGCAGGTCTAACGGCCACAATGTTGACTTGACGTGTCCTCCCAAGTTATTGTATTTGATCATCATTCATGTATTTTATAGGAAACAGGATGTAGTCAACAGTTCAGTGCGTCATGAGAAACAAACCTGGGTTGGTACACGTCACTCTGTCTACACACAACGGCACCGATGTCCCTGAATCAGGTGCAGGGGCTGCTCGAGGCCCAAGAGCAGCAGCTGGCATCCCTGTGAGTCTGGCGAGGCTTGGGATGCAGAGTGATAGCAAGGAGGTTGTCCGGCCGTGGGAAGGCATGACTTGGCTTGTACTATGAAAAAACTGGGAGAACGTGGGTCACTATGAGACAATTCAGCTTCCAAACTAAGGGGGACAGGAAGTGATGAAAGCCAAGAAAATGTAAACGAGGTCATATCCATCTTCAAACACTATGTGGTCAACAAACCTGCAGGAAATAGACCTTGTGAGGTGAAGGGAGATGAGAAAAACAAGGTGTTATAAGCTCTATACTTAAATAGATTTTAAGATGTTTATTTAGCAACTGGTTTAAAACAATAGTGGAATCCTAGAAAAATTACTAGGGTGCAACATGAATCTTATTAAAATAGTATAACTCACACCCCAGGGTGTAAACTTAACCTTTGAAGGAGACAGGATGGGCTGGTGAAATGGCTCAGCGGTTAAGAGCACGGACTGCTCTTCAGGAAGAGTTCAAATCTTAGCAACCACTTGATGGCTCACAGCCATCTGTAATGAGATCTGAGATCTGATGCTTTCATATGGGTATCTGAAGACAGCTACAGTGTACTTTGGGCTGGAGAGAGGGGTGGGGGCAAAGCGGGGCGGGAGCAAGAGGGAGAAGGAAGGAGTGGAGCAGACAGGACAAGCAGAAAGGATGCATTCGTGGACACAGATGCAGGCTCTGCTGGCACTCCACCTCTGCATGCGAAGGTTCTGGGAGACTGGGTACCTGTCAGCCTTGGGCATAAGGCTCAGGTCCTGTCTTACTGGAGTGTGTGTTTTTTTTCTCTCTCCCCTTAGGCTCCCTTGTGCATGTGTATAAAAAAATAAATAAATAAACGTTTTCTTTTTGTTTTTCCTGTGACCCATGCCCCTGAGTTATTCTCCCATCCAATTAGGGTCTGTTGTTGATTTCCTCTTGTGTTCCTGCTGTGCACTGTTAGGGTAAAAAATTAAAAACATCTTGAGACACAGAGCAAGGAATTCATGGTCAGCAGAGGCCACTAACAACTTGTTAAAATTAGCCATAATAATAATAATTTTGAGCCTCTTCAGGGGCAGAGTGACCAAAAACGAAAAAGAAGCAAGGATGCAAAGACATACAAGTCTAAACAAGAAAATGAGTAATGGGTTCTCTGGTACTCTTGAGTCCAAAGATTCATGGTCAAAAATAACTGGTCTATGCAAATTGCTGATGTTTAAAATATCCAATTATGTGTAACCGTGCCAAATCTCCCTGCTCTTCCCACCCCCTACCTATAAAAGTTCCCAACTTCCTGGGGTCTTGGTCGAATCCCTGTCTCCTGCGTGAGATATGATTCAAACCGAGGGGCCCCTCGATATTAAAAAACTACCTTTTGCTGTCCTTGGGTGGTGAGCCTATTCCCATATCAGCATGAGGGACTCCCCCTTGTGAGGCCCTTTCAGCACCTGCCCTCTTCAGAAAACCCAAAGAGAGAGAGATGTCAAGGAACCCCAAAATTGCTTTGCACCTTAATGAATTTGACTTTTAAAAGGAAGGAACAATGGAAGCGAGTTAGACTCGAGTTTTAAATGCCCTTTGTCCCAGACACTCAGATCCTGGGAATGGTGTACCCATAGCAAACAATTCCAGTCAGGACAGACAAACAGAGGGTGGTGCTCAGCTAAGTGGCCAGAGGTCTATTCTACCTCCTCTGGGGCAGTGCGAGCCAAGAGGAGGAAGAGCCTGGTGGAGAGAACGCTGAGACATGGGTGAGGGGACGGAGTGTGGGGGGCCAAGGGGGAGTCTCAGGACACTTGGGGAAGTTCGGAAAGTTAGTTCATTGGAGGAAAAGTGTGAAAAGAGTTAAGACCGGAACTGAGGATAAGGTTTGACTTCTCGGACCTTGTCTCCTTGGCTAAGTGTTTGCTTAACGCATCTCTATCTTTGAGGCAAACAAGGAGTCTGTACTTAGCGCTGGCTTTAAAGATAAGGAAGGGCTTGGCCATTCCTAAAGGGCTGCAGAGGTGGAAGTGAATGGGGAAGTTGGTAAAAAAGAATCTCTGGTTGGTTGAACATTCGCAAAGAGTCCAGCAGGAGTCTGGAACGTGAGCAAAGCGCGCCTCTCAGCCTTTACTGATTCCGCCCTGAGAACTCAAGCCGAGCTTCTCCCGCACATCGTTCCGTTTAATTTCCCCAATTTCAGAGGGTTTTATTAGCCTCTCTCCATGTTTTATGGAGGAAGGAAACTCCCACAGTGGTGAGTGATTGAGCCGATGTTTGAATTAGTTCTGGCAGAGTTCAGAATGCTTTTCCTCAGACCTTTCTACTCACAGCACCCTGACACTGGGGGTCTGGGACTGGCTAGGAGGACAAGCGATTAGCTCAGTTTAAACAACAACAAATTATAGAAGGAAATGAAGAAGATTGGAAGAAATAAAGAAAATGTGACACATTAAATATATATACATATATACATACATATATACATATATAAACAGTTTTGTAAGGATAACAGGAACATAAGATGCCAAAACAGGGAAATATAAATGGTATAAACATGTGCTAAGTAAAGATTTGATTATATACTTTGTACATATATATATAAAGAAAATTAAAAATCAAAAATAAAATGTTTTTAAATTTTGTCCCAGGAACTATTTCCACTTTCTTCTTGGGACATTACCTTTTTATATAATGATCTCAAGTTTACATCTTGAACCTTATGGTCTCTTCCTGAATTCTGTGTTCAAGAATCCAAACCTACAAGGCAGCTCACAACAGTCTGTAACTCCAGCTCCAGGGGATCAAATGCTCTCTTTTAGCCTCTGTGGGCACAGCATGTACATGGTGCACAGATATCTCTATCTCTGTCTCTATATAGGCAAAAGAAAAATGCCCATACACATAGAATAATAAAATTAATTCTTAAAACCAATTTAATAACAACAACCAAAAAGGAATCTGATGTGTTGTGACGTCTCTGCAGGGGATGTGGAACTGAAGTTCAAACTGAGCATGCCTAGATCAGGGCTCTAACTGAGCATGCCTAGATCAGGGCTCTAACTGAGCTCCTCTAGATCAGGGCTCTAACTGAGCATGTCTAGAACAGGGCCCTACCCCACTCACCCTTTCTCCCCCTCCAACCTTCATTATCTGTTTTAGTTAGCTTTAACTGTCAGCTTGACACAGACTAGCATTTTCTGAGAGGAAAGCCTCCACTCAGGAACTGCCTAGATCAGATTGGCCTGTGGCCACATCTGTGTGGAATCATCTTGATTGTTAATTGATATAGGGGGGACCAGCAACTGTGAGTGTCACCACCCCTAGGCAGGTGGTCCTGGGCTGCATAAGAAATCTAACTGAGCACAAACCTGAGAGAGGAGTCAGTATGCAGCACTTTCTCCGTGGTTTCCGCCTCAGTTTCTGCTTGGATTCCTGTCCTGACATCTATCTCTGAATGATGAACGGTGACCTAGAAATGGAAGTCAAATAAACCTGTTCCTTTCTGTGTTACTTTTGGTCAGGGTGCTGGGTAGCTCTCAGACGGAGCACATCTGAAAGTCTCATCCTCTCTTTACTGCTGTCATTTCAGTAGTCTACGCTACTCTCACCCAGGATGCTGTCGGAGCCTCCTCCCTGCTCCTCCTACTTCCTGCTTCCGTCTCTTACAGCTCATTTCCATAGACTCACGTGTTTCAGCGCTTGGCGCCAGGTGAGTGGCACTATTAGGAGGTGTGGCCTCGTTAAAGTGGGTGTGGCCTTGTTGGAGGAAGTGTGCCACTGTGGGGGTTGGTATTGAGGTCTCTATGCCCAACTCTGCCCAGTGTGGATCCAGACCCTCCTCCTGACTGCCGTTGGATCAAGATGTAGAACTCTTGGCTCTGTCAACACCATGTCTGTTTGCACACTGCCATGATGGCACCCACCATGATGGCAATGGACTGAACCTCTGAACCTGTAAGCCATCCCAATTAAACAATTGCCTTTATAAGAGTTGCCTTGGCCATGCCTCTTCCCAGCAGTAAAACCCTAAGACATTTAAAAAATATTAAATCAAATTGCTACTCTTCCTAAGACTCCAAGTAGCTTGCTATTTTATTAATATGGTAATCAGAAAATACAGTATTTACCAAGAGCCAAAGATAGTCTAAGTGTTTTATTAAAACATGTGATGTGGGATAAATTAGTTTTAAAATTTATTTTTACAAATTTCACTATTTTATGTTTATAGGTATTTTGCCTGCCTGTGTATCAGTGTACCATGTGTGCCTGCCCCTGCATCAGCAAGAAGATTTCCTAAAACTGGGATTACAGACAGCTGTGGCTGCCATTTGGTTGCTGGGAATTGAGCCCAGTTTCACTGGAAGAGCAGCCAGTGCTCTTAACTGCTGAGCCATCTCTCCAGGTTCTCCCTCTTTCCACATTGCCTTTCTGTTACTAACAAAACTCTAGACGAAAAGAACGCATTGTTTAGTTTCATGGCTTCTAGAATAAAAGCATTCAATAATATCAAGAAAAAAAAAAACCTTTATCTCAGTGAAGAAAACATACAATCTGATTTAAAATACAACTTAAATAAATATGTCATTTAGTAGGATAAAAACTCATGTGTTTCAGTCAAAACCTATGAATGTCAGTTGCTTTCCTTTAAGATGGTTTTCAAGAACAAAATCTGCCCGTCTCCATGATTTTCCTTCACGTTGACCGCACACACTCTTCCGCTGGACTCATGAGCTCTATTTTGTCACTTCCTGGGGCAATATGAACAGATGTGTACTCATTCTGAGAGAGGGAACAAATACCAGATTATAAATTAAGTTAAAAAACTTTGAACATGCGTGAATATTCTGGATCATGGAAAAATGAAGTTGTTCCAAAAATTAGAAAACAATTCTCAATTATCTTGGCTCATGCCCAATGTTGGAAAGCTGCACAAAGATTTTTTTTTGTTTTTGTTTTTTTTTGAGACAGGGTTTCTCTGTGTAGCCCTGGCTGTCCTGGAACTCACTCTGTAGACCGGGCTGGCCTCGAACTCAGAAATCCGCCTGCCTCTGCCTCCCAAGTGCTGGGATTAAAGGCGTGCCATCACCGCCCGGCGGAAAGCTGCACAAAGATTTCCTAAACTTTTAATTTTACTTTGATAAGCTGAGGCAGCTGAGGCGGGCGCCGGCTTTGATCCCAGCACTTAGAGAGGGAAAGAGGCAGAGAGACAAGAGAGGCAGAGGAATCCCTGAATTACACAGAGAAATCCTGTCTTGGGATGAAAAACAAAACCAAAAAAGGGGTTGGGGGATGCTTGGCAAACATTCACAATTCAAAGATAAAAATCGAATTCTGATTTACATTTCTTCATGCTGTAACACACCATTATAAGGAAGATACATTGGAAGCCACCAGACAGGCTTTGTGTTTGTATGTGACCTAGCCACACAGAGACAAGAACTTGAGTTGTATTATGTAAGTCTACATAATACATTTTTTCCCACATATCATTCAACATAACTAATAAGAAGAAGCTTTCATTGTGATTTACAAAATATAAGTTGGCTATGAACACGACAAGAGAAAACTGAGGAGTGTTTTGTCAGTACTGGTAAATTTCTGAGATTTAATTTTATGTGTGTATGTGTGTGTATGTATGTGTGTGTGTGTGTGTAGGTGACTGAGGGGACCAGAAGACATCTGATCACTTGAAACTAGAATTATAGGCAGTTGGGAGCTGGGAAGCCAACACATGTTGTCCACAAGAGCATCACGTGTTCTTAGCATTGAGCCTTCTTTCTGTTAGATTTCAAACCCTGGGACTGAAAGACCCCTGGAGGGGAGGCCCTTGCTCAAATCGAGGAAATTCACGACCACCAAGAAACTTGGTGAGTCCAAACTTGCTGCAAACTGCATAAGGCTTTATTTTCGGGAAATCAGCTTACAAGGAGGCCCTAATTGAGAAGGGATTATAAATGGAAAACCCACAAAACCAGGGGGGGTTGAGGGGGAATCATAAAACAAGTCATGAAAACATCAACAGACATTATCATAACAATACAGTGAAAGGATCATGTGGGAAACACCCTGTGTACTTATTTTTCAAGAATTTAATCTTATCTAATCATCTATCAAGTGGCTAGCCTGACCTTGGAACCCAGAGCCTAAGAACCAGATTATCTGCATCCTAGGTTCTGCCCTTTTGTGGAGTTCCTGGAACAGAGATGGCCTGGCTTCAGCCTCTACATGCTAGGGGGTCTCAAAAAAAGTTTATTCTCTTCAGGACAAATGGCTGAGGTGTCTAACTCCTGCATTCCTCTGTCCCTAGCTGTTATAAGGCTCTCCTGGCTGGCATGCCTCATCTGCTACCCTGAACTCTCCAGCCCAGGGGTGAGGCTGTTCTTCTCTATATAATCCAAGCATTTTGGTTGTTCACACCTTTTGTACCTTCGGGACTCCTGGCTGCTGCACCTGGTTCCCCTCTCTCTCCTTTTCCCCCTCCCTCTCCACAATGGCACAGCTCAGGCTGGTCTTGGCCAGTTTGGACTTTCTCAGAGGTCTCTGCCTCCAATTACCTTATCCCTTGTATCTTCAACAAATCTCCTCCTCCACCATAACTAAGAGCAGCCATGTTTCCCATTCCTTCTTTTCTTTTCTTTTCCTTTCCTTTCTTTTCTTTTTTCTTTTCTTTCCTTTTCCTTCCTTTCCTTCCTTCCTTCCTCCTCTCTCTCTCTCTCTCTCTTCTCTCTCTCTCTCTCTTTCTCTCTCTCTCTTTCTTCTTTCTTCCTTTCCTTCTTTCTTTCCCTTTTCATTCACCTTCCAGCCCTGATACCGGTAAATTTGGAATCATCTTTCAAGTAATGGAATAAAACACCGTTGAATTCAGTGTTGAGAATACTGAATTATTTAATGTGAATGGACAGAGCATTATACTGTTATTTCCAGTGAAATAAATTATTTTTCAAAATATAGTTTGTCATTATATATGATCATAGTCTAAGAAAATAATTTTGGGTACTTTATTCAGCTAGTACGAATTTTTACAGTATGCCTATAGGCTACCGGACATGAGAACTATTCCAGTTGTATACTCGATGAACTTTAAGTAGATCAAACAAACTCAAAGAATATTTTGACAGAGGTTGTTATGAGTGTAAAATACACATCCAATCTCAAAAGCTAAGTTCAAAAGAATATAAAATATTATACCTCGATAATTTTTCTGTTGGTTATACTAATATTTTTGACATACTGGGCCACACAAAATATTTCATTAACATTAACTACACTTTTTGGTTTTTAAACATTTAACTTATTTTTCAACCTTTTCAACACAGTACTAAAAATTTGAAATTACATATGTGGCTCACATCATGGTGTTTTATTTCTGCCAAGAAGCATGGTTTCTGGGCTAGTTTAAGGCTGTGTTCACACAAAGCATTAACTAACTTAAAAGAAAATTGGTTAATGCAACTTAATAATCATTTACTTTGAAAACATATTTTCTTCTGTGACAATAGGAGCTAATTGAATTGCAAATTAACTACTTTGAGTTTAAATGAAGGCTTTTCCACCAGCTTAATGTCCTATGTCACATATGTGGATAACCCTTGTTAACCACAGGGATAACAAGATTATTTTGTGAGGCTGTTGTGAGGACCACAGCAAAGCAGACAATGCACAGTGCTGGGTACTTAGCTGTCCTTAAAGTGCTTGCCACAAGTCAGAGGGAAGAACTGGGTTACGAAGTGACCAAAGGAACAGAGAGGTAGATAGCTCGTCAGCTTGCTCACAACAGAGGCCAGGTAGCAGTATTATCACAATGGATTCAAGGGAGAGCCGCATTACTTGAAAGTCAGTTCAAAACAGGCATCAGGAGGACTAAAGATGCAAACCCCCAAGTATCTACCTTTCACGGACAAAGAAAAAAAATCTGTGGGAGAAATAATGAATATTGTGAGATTCAGTCAGTCACCAGGGTCTGCAGAGCACATGTTTGGGGAGGGCAAGGTACAGCAGGGAGTTGCTCGTTTTCATTATGTACGTTGTAAAATAACTGGAGTTTTAAAATTAAACTTGGATGTTTTGCTGTTCTGGGCCCCATCCATGTGAACAAGCTCCTTACCAAATTGTTGGGTCTCCGGAAGTCTGTATGTCTAGAAATGAGGTCAAGCAGGACTATGGAAGAACTTCTGGCAGTCACATAAAAGTCAGCATTCCTTAGGAACTTGTGACCGGCTTTTCCACCCTCTAAAGGAGCCATTTCCTTTGCATCTGGCCAAGGGGCAGAAAGCTCTTCACGCACTTGCGCATCAAACGCCAAACCCCAAGCATCAAACTCCGAGAGTCCAGGATCCCCCAGTGCCTACATTCAAAAGTTTGCCTGGCCCTTCTCACCTCCCTAGGAGTTCCTTTTCCCAGATACCCATTTGTTCTCCATATAACTGGCAAAATCCGGTGTCATCTTGCTTGCTTTTTTTGTTTTGTTTTGAGATGGAGTTTCTCTCCATAGCCAAGGCTATCCCGGAACTCACCATGTAGTACCGTAGTTCCAGACCGGCCTGGAACTCACCGAGGCCTACCTGCTTCTAACTTCCTGAGTGCCGGGATTAAAGGTGTGTGCTACGACGCCCTTCCGATTGTTCTAAATAAAATGATTTGTTTTGTTAAAATTCAATTACAAAACTCCACTAGACATGTAACAGGAGAATGTCCGGTGAACAGAAGTTGTGTGCGTGGGTTCATATATTGCTACTTCAAACAAGAATAAACAATAAAAGCTAAAAAAAAAAAGAAAAAGAAAGAAAGAAAAAAGAAAACAATTTGTAAAGAGATAAGTAAAAATGTGCATGTGGTAGTGAAGGCCCTCGATCCCAGATCTTAGAGGCAGATTGAGGAGATCATTAGGATGAGGACTGGGTGGGCTACAGCTAGATCTTGTCTCGGCGTGTGCCCTTCCCCCAGCCTTGAGCAGGCCTGAGACCTTGTTTACCACCACAGACCAAGTGATAAGGACCTAGGTGGAGTTACCCATCTTGGCTGCACTGAACTAAAAAGAAGAACTGCCCCAGGGCTTGCTTTGAGACTTCTCCGGCTGTGACCGAGAACGGATTATCCCACCCATCTCTCCGGCTGAAACTAGAAAGGGTTTTTGGCGGGCTTTTCCCTTTAAATTGAGAGCTAAACATTAAAGCATCGAGCCTTGATTCAGAGAACTTTGTCTTGGCTTCCTCTCTTCTTGCCCTCCGTCCCCCTTTCGTTCCCAGCCCCCTTTGCAGGTGAACCCAGTTGACTCGTGTCGGCAGGTGGCTACATCAGAGGAAATAAGTAAAAAGTAAAACAGAGAGCTGAAAGGACTGCTGTGGTAGAGCACTTTCACAGAGTATGGGGGTCCTGACCATTAACACTGAAAAAGGCTATATTCATTTAATATGTGAGTGCTCTGCGGCATATACACACCAGGCCAGTAGAGGGCATCGGATCCCATTACAGACGCCTGTGTGGTTGCTGGGGATTGTAACTAGGACCTCTGAAAGAGCAACCGGTGCTCTTAACCACTGAGCCATCTCTCCAGCCGATAAAAAATTTTTTCAAATTTATTTGCAGAAGAGATTTAGGTGAAAGACAGGAACTCCAAGTCACCAATGAAGTTGGTGATGAATAATCCACTAAGCTAACTCTCTTTATTTTGGTTTGGTTTCTGCTGGAGTTGAACCTAGAACTTCACACATACTAGAAAGAGTTTCACCACTGAGCTACATCCCCATCCCTGAATTCATCTTAGGGTAATAATGAGACAGACCATAACTTATTCCTGTAAGGACAGGACTATAGATTCTGAAATTCACATACTGAAGTAGGGGTGGGTGAGTGGGAGGCTCATATCTACCTGTAAGCACTCATCTAGTAAGGAATTAGAAAGTGAAAGCAGAAGGCTTGGATGGGTCCCCTTCCACCTCTGAAGGGATCCTTTCATCCAACTCCAAGTACCAGTGCCAGGCTGGGCAATGGAGTCTAAGCTAAGCTTACGGTGCAGGCTGAAGAGACTGACAGCCCTCACCTCTACCGGGGGCAGGCCCATGCTAATCGATGCCAGAGGAAAGGGTCCATGAGTACTTGACACCAGCCTAGAATCGCCAGGGAAGAGTTTCAGTTGAGGAATTGTCTAAATCAGGTAAGTCTGTGGGAGACATTGTCTTGGTAGTTACCTGAGTGGGTGAGTGTGGGGCCACCATCTCACAGCTGGGAGAGCAAAGAAAGCTCACTGGACAGCTAGTGCTTTAAGTTCTTGGCTTAACTGTTTTGCGATAATGGACTGTAAACTAGGATTGTCAGTGAAATAAACCTTCCTCCCCAATTTGCTGGTTGTTCAGGTATCTATCCTGTGAGATCATCGCTTCAAGAAAGTGGATTCATTGTGTGTGTGTGTGTGTGTGTGTGTTGTGTGTGTGTGTGTGTGATGTGTGAGTACAGGTGCCCTAGGGGTGAGAAGCATTGGATTCCCCCGGAACTGGAGTCACAGACACTCATAAGGAGTCTGTTGTGGGTACTGGGAACCGCACTGTGGCCTTAGAGAAACAGCCTGTGCTCTTAGCCCCAGAGCTAAGAGCCGATGTTTCTCTCTCAAGCCGATGATTCGTTCTTAAAATGACCAGACAGTAAAATCGACAACTGCAATCAAATATCCAAACCCATTTAATACCACAGAGCATGTTACCAGCTTTTCCCCGCACATAAACATGTCCAACTACTCAGATACTCTAATATTCAACTTCTTTAACACTGAGCATTGCACGGCCATGACTTCTACCAAGCAAAGACGATCGTGAATGAAAGGTGACAGAGAAGTAGCAAATTTAAGAATGCACCTCATTACAGCGTTTTCCTACACAGAGCATTCATTATATTCTATAGTCTGACCTCCTCTCTCTCCCTGCCTTGCTCCTGGTGGGTTTTGTTCTTTCCCACACGTAGTCAACTGGCTTCAAGTGGCTTCTGCTTTCTGGTTGTGTGTATTTCATCCCCTCTAGTATCCTCTTTGTAGTTTCATGACCTACATACACATGCGCACACACAACGCACACAACACATGCACGCACACACACACACAAACTCTACATTGAAGAAAACACAGTTTTTATCTCTCAGAGGCTGATTTTGCTTAATATAGTGATTTCTGCCCCATTCATCTTGTCAGCATAAGATTTCTGTTTTCCTTACCACTAAGTAAATTCCCATCTGGGCAGGATTACATGGCAGTTTCTAGTTTAAGCCCTTTGAGAAACTTCCATTCCGATTCCCACAGTGGCTGCACAAATACTTTTGTTGTTATTTGTGTAACAATAAATGATACTCTAATTTCTCTTTGCTAGTAATAGTTGTAGATGTTTGATTATCTCAAATAATCAAAACTCAGGTTAAAATGGGAGTGATAACCATTAGCATTACATTTCCTGTGTTTAATAGTTTGATAGAACATGTGACTTTAAAAGAAAATAAAAACCATATAACTGTAACTGAAATATTTCTCAGGACAGAAAAATAAGCACCCCGTTTTTCACTTGCTTTAAGAAAATGAGTTCACAAGATTAATGACCTTTATATCAGTGTCATGTATGCTCAGACGCTACAAGTGAAATGTCAGACAACAGGGCAGAGGCTGCTCTGGCAAAAACAATGGCCCATAATATGAGGTTGTTCAAAATCGCACAGGACTGAGTTCAAATCCAGGTTCCAATTTTTTATCCTTCGTTGTCGCGTCAACACTTAAAAAATACATCCGCTGAAAGATGGCACCAAGTACCTGCCACCCAGAAAGCATTTAACACGACATAACCATATCTAAGGAAATGGCAGGTTCCTACTCCAGGAACTGCAGGAATGTCTCCTATTCCTCCAGCCAGTGAGAAGACCAGTGGACATCAGATGTAAAAAACTAGGGATCTGAAAAACAAAATTACCGTTTTCAGTAATGTGTACGGAGAGCAGGTAAACAGGCCCGAGTCCAGGGGCCTAAGGAAGCCAAAGGCTTCCTGGGTCCAGAGTTACAAGTGATTGTAAGCATCTGGGTGCGGAGAATAGAATTCAAGTCCTTTAAAGAAGCATTAAGGGTTGTAACTTACCTACTTTGCAGACTTAATGACATTTAAAAAATGAGACACATATAGTCTGTGGAAGCCGAAACAGAAGGATCACCGAGAGGCTTACACAAGCCTGAACTAAATGGTAGACAACCGAGTGCTCCCCTTCCCCCAAATGCACGTCCTTAAAGCAGGGAAACAGCTACAGCTGTGAAAACCAAGTTTATGCTGCAGAGTGACTTTATTGTGGGGGTTCCAAGCCTCCACACCAGTCCTTATTCAGGTCTTTATTCCTACAGGAACACGGGTTTTCAACTTCTTTCCCTTGAAGAGCGTCGGTCAGAGGCTGCACCCTAGGACATCTAGTGGGACCCTCGCAGCCGAGCAGCCCGCAGCTCCATCAACTCATCAGCCAGACTACCAAGAAAAGTCATTCACTCAGACCTACCACACTCAGCCAGCTCGTCCCATGTGGTGGGCGGAGCCACCACGCCAAGCCCTCCAATAAGAAAGCGCACCCAGGCATCTTAATTTGCATACAGAACAATGCATGCCAAACACGATGATCATTAGGTGCTCATAGAATATAACAGCTCCCTTTTGATGCTTTGGGGGCCCTGAAAAGGGCCTTTGTGGATGGGGAAGCAGACCAAGGTAAGCTTAGTTAGGCACGGGACCCGCTCAGCCGCCGAAACCGTAGAGAGTGCGGCCCTGGCGCTTGAGCGCGTACACCACGTCCATGGCCGTGACCGTCTTGCGCTTGGCGTGCTCCGTGTAGGTGACAGCGTCGCGGATCACATTTTCAAGGAAAACCTTGAGAACGCCGCGAGTCTCCTCGTAGATGAGACCCGAGATGCGCTTCACGCCGCCGCGCCGAGCCAATCGCCGGATGGCGGGCTTGGTAATGCCCTGGATGTTGTCACGGAGAACCTTGCGGTGGCGCTTGGCACCACCTTTCCCCAGACCTTTGCCGCCTTTTCCACGTCCCGACATCTTCACAAGAACAAATGCAAGAAGGCAAGAATAAGGTATGACAACTTGGCGCCAAGCAAGAGCTTATATTGCCTGGGAGCGGACCTGTTTGAAAACAGCAAGGAGTGGGCGGAGTTCTAGGCTCCACCCTCTGGCTCTTTGTCCTCTGCTGTCTACAAAGATCTAAAAGAACACTTTGTGTTTCCTCTTCAAATTTCCGAAACCCTAGCATATTTGAAAGTTTAAACAATAGCAAGTTATTAAAAGGTAATATTTATTTTTTCTCTTTTTTAGCATAAATAAAAACGGCATATCATACTATCTCCAGTGCGCGCTGATTGGGTATTTTGTAAGCAGCATGCTTGTTCTTCCACAACTTTAATGTGAAAATGAAACGAAGCTAGCAATAGAAATCTAGCTTGCTGGATCTTATACCAAAGCAGTTTACATTTTCGCGAGTGAGCCTTTTGAGTGGATGGGAGAAGTGTTTTAATGCCATTCTTTTATGACCACGGTAAGAAAATTACCTTAGTTCCCACTTCCTGTTTGGTTTCGACTGTTTTTGCAGTGTATGGATTTTTCTGCATCTCCTGCCTTGCAAACACATTAGTATTTGCTTTTCAGCCAACTATTTCTGTAGTTACTTAGCTGAACTATTGTAACGTTGTTTAGATCCGAGGTTTTCATTGCTTGCATTTAAAAGAGACCTGTTGACTCACATCTGTAATCTAGGCTCTGTGGAGACCAGCCTAGGCTAGACAGACTCAAATGCATTTCCCCTCCTCCCCTTTTAAGTGACTTGTACCAGAAGTCAGAAGCATGGCTCTGAGTAAGAGGACTGTCCTGACGTTTATTTTGTTTTTAAAGACAGCAGGGCTTAAGGGAGGGTTCAGAATACTTCCCCAGGTAATAAATACTAAACACGTTGAGGATTAGGTATTTTAGCAAATTGTTTTGGTCTGTAGTCTTAAAAAGAAACCGTCCCAGCAGGAAAACTGTTTCCTAAAGTTTTGTATTTATAAATGCTTTTAATTTATAGTACTTTACAATTTCCATTAGTTCCATAACTGAAACAGTATTTCATTTATTTGTTCCCTCCCTGTCTCTTAGAGATTAGTTGAGCTCTAGGATAGCGGAGGGGGGTTAGAAGCCTGAATCATCAGATTTTACCCCATGATTTTAAATCTTTTGCTCTCCAGAATTCTTACCAAAATGAGGGACAAAGCTGCAGCCAGAATACTATTCAAATTTGTGAAACTATGTGTCAAACAAACAAACAGAACAACAACAAAGAGAAAAAAGAAAGCAAGGAGACCTTCTATGATATACGCACACATTTAAGATGGTTTACAGAAGTTATTCTAGAACTTTCTTCCCTGAAACTGTAACCTGAGGTTTCCACGTGCACTGACTTAGTATATATAACCTGCGGAATGCTTAGGGACATTAAATAGTATATGAGAGTCAGCTGTTAGGTAGTAAAGCCAGGAGTTTGAGACGTTGTCTCCAGGATGACCTCCTTGGTGGTGGCAATATTTTGCTCAAATCCAAAGGGCTGTATGAGAGACCCCAGCTCCAGGTTAGCTCATTGTCCTAGGCAATAAAGATGTACACAGATAGAAGTAAACAGGGTTCGTTTTTCTTTGTGTGCGTGTTTAATATTTTGTATCTTGGGACAGGATCCTATGTAGCTCAGGCTAGGTGGGAGCTCTCTCCGTAGCTAAGGACAACCTTGACTCTCCTGTTCACACCTCCTTTATACTAAGGTCACAGTCAGGCCCCACTACACTTGGTTCTGTGTTGGTTATTTCAATGAAATCGCAATTATACTAAGTAAAAGGTTACAGCGCGAGAAGGTAAATTTATGATCTTTTAATTGACTGAATACCAAAAATACATTTAATCAGCATTTGACATCATTTAGTTGTGTAATTACAGAAATGTGGTAAACTGAAGTACCTGAGTGAACCAGTGGGTACTTCAAAATAAACACTTTATTTTGTTTCAAATGCCAAGGGACTATAATTTGAATATATAGGAACAAGTTGAGACATTCTTCTTCCAGTGTCTAAGCCTAAGAGTAATCTAAAGTCGTGATGGAGCACCAAGTGAAGACCTCCAGCAGGCAAGCAGAGGCAAAGGGTCCTCACCTCTGGAATCCAGTGGTTCTTCTCCGGCTCATACATAGCCCTAGAGCTGAGTAATGTTAGCTTTTGGCCTATCAGATCCATCTATGCTATCCACAATGCAGCATTCCTGCCTAGTATGTGAAAGTGGCCGTGAGACGCTGATTAGGAAGGAACTGTCCCTGTGAGCAGCAACACTGTCTGAGAACAGCTTCATGTGGTGTAGGTAGGACAGGCCAAAGAAACAACTTTTGTCCCAGGCTGATGGTTGCACACAACTTTAATTTCAGCAGTAGGGAGGCAGGCAGATCTCTGAGTTCAAGGCCAGCCTGGTCTGCATATAGTGAGTTCCAGGGCAGCCAGGGCTACACAAAGAAAGTCTCAAAAAACAAACAGAAGACCTACAAAGCTTTTGCAGCTAGCTCTCCAGGTGGGTGTAAAGGAGGGGCTGGTGGGCCTCTTTTTAGCCGGCAGAAATTTTGCCCAGTCAGCTATAGTTGACCCGGAAGAGCTGTGACACTCACAAGCATAGACCCTGGAGTCAGATAATTACCGACTTGGATGTTCCTCCTGAATACACTGGAGACCCTAATTTGCCTGAGTACTCGGTATGGGGAGACAGAGGTGCTCTTCTCCCGCATTTTGGTTTTTGATTGTTTCCAGGTAGCTTTTCTTTTAGCCCAGGCTCAAGAGTTCAAGTTCTCCATGCTCCTGCATCAGCTGGGTTTATAGGCACTGAACACGTATTCTTACTGTTGTGTTTTATAGCCAGGGATGTTTGGTGGACGCGGGAGGGGGCGGAGGGGGTGTGTCTGCGGATCCATGCTGAGGCATCCCTTCCCCTGAGGTACCAGTTACAGGACAGTATAGTAGAGCTTATTTAGGGGCGGGGGGGGGGGATAGTAGAGACAGAGAAAGGTAGAGGGGGTGATGGGGAAGAGGTCGGCCATGAACATGTGGAGAGAGGATTAGGGGAATGGGAGAGAAGGGACAGAGGATAAGAGGGTAAGAGAACAAGAGAAGAGTGAGAAGAGGGCAAGCAGCCCTTTTACAGTGAATCAGGCACACCTGGCTGCTGCCAGGTAACTGTGGGGCAGAGCCTAGAAGAAATGCCAACACTTACCGTAATTTTATTTTTTGAGATAAAGTCTCACTTCCTGGCTTGGTCTATAACTCACAATGTAGCCCAGGCTATCTTTGTATTTGTAATCCTACTTCAACTCCTTCTCCAAGAGCTGGAACCAAGTATGGCTTCGCTTAATTCCCTTTTTCCCCTGCCTCCCTCCGTACCTTCATTCTTATTAGGCTGGTGTGGATCTTGGAATAGCTACAGCTGACTTTAGGCTTCTGGTAATCCTGCCTCGGCTACCCTAGTGTTGGGATTACAGACGGGAAATCACCCAGTTAACTCCACATCCTGGCAGCCAATTCCGACAGGATTGATTATGCCTGTGGACTATGTAAATTAGGACTAGAAATTTGCTCTTTGGATTGGGTGGCATCTGGAAGGGCGGGGGCTCTGGTTGCGCGAGCTGATTGGGAGAGGCACCTGCCTGTCACAGGCAACAGCCGCTGTAGTTTGGCGAGGCAGTTCCGGAGTGGCGCGCGGCGTCCCGGAACTGAGCGAGCCGGTGTTGGAGTTCCAGGCGCGGGTCGAGCATGTCCGGGCGAGGCAAGCAAGGGGGTAAAGTGCGCGCCAAGGCCAAGTCGCGCTCGTCGCGCGCGGGCCTGCAGTTCCCCGTTGGCCGAGTTCACCGGCTGCTGCGCAAGGGCAACTACGCGGAGCGCGTGGGCGCGGGAGCGCCGGTGTACCTGGCGGCCGTGCTGGAGTATCTGACGGCCGAGATCCTGGAGCTGGCGGGCAACGCGGCGCGGGACAACAAGAAGACGCGCATCATCCCTCGCCACCTGCAGCTGGCCATCCGCAACGACGAGGAGCTCAACAAGCTGCTGGGCCGTGTGACCATCGCGCAGGGCGGCGTCCTGCCCAACATCCAGGCCGTGCTGCTGCCCAAGAAGACGGAGAGCCAGAAGGTGAAGAGCAAGTGAACCCGACGGGTGCAGAGCCCGCCACAGTCCGCAGCCAATAAAGTCGGTGAAAAGCGAGTAATCCGGAGAGCTGTGTAGTCACGGGACCGACGGGGTGCTGGGTGGGGACAAGTCCCACACTGGAGCGGGCGCAGGCCACAGGAGTGGCTGCTTGCGAGCCGGAGGAACCCGGCGGGTGGGTTGGGAACTTATCACAGTGGGCAGGAGAAGCGGAGCCCGTGCGGGGAGGCTACTTTGGAATTGACTTTATCTAACTCCGCAGTCCCTTTCAAGGAAAAGTGATAGGGAGATGTTTCGAGCTGTGAACGAGAAGTTGTCTGGCTAGTCATACTTAGAAAGGTTGAGCTTTTGGAAAAGACAAGAACTTAGGACCCTTGGTGGGTGCTAGTTATTTAAGGTAGTATTTTAAGCTAATAGCGGTTACGTATTCGTGATCTGAATGCCAGCCATCTTCACCGTACACACTTGTGTTCACTATTCTTTATAGTGAAGTTAACTTGTGCAGTACGGAAGTGAGTCATGAAGTTTGCTCTCTGGATGGTGTTGCGTCACAGCGGGGGCCCTCAGTCTTAAGTAGTGTAGGTTTAGCAGCTCTTAAAATGATTCTCTCTTGCTGCTTTCGGTGGTGCAGTCTCCCGCCCCCCATCCCTGCATTTGGGAAGTAGAACGGCATTTGTGGGTACGTAGCGAGTTTGAAGCCATTCATTCCTGAACTACGTTAGACCGATTCTCTTTCTCTCCCCCCTATTATCTATCTATAGATACGTATCTATACATATGTAGATATATATCTCCATCCCCTCGGGGTTTAGCTTCATAAGAACAGCCTCTTGTCCAGCATTAATTTAAGGATGACTTGTTAACTTTCCTGAAATCTGGTTTCTTGATTTCCCATAACTGTTTTAAGTTTTGTGATGGCATCGTAAGGAAGGGAAGGATCACGTGAGTTAAGAACACGGAGAGGCACCAGGGCCCTGGAAATGCGATTCTTCCCTTGGCCATTCCATTTCATGCTCAGTCGCCGTTCTGTCCACGGGATCCACAAAAACCGTCCCAGGGTAGGCTTCGCTCTGGGTTCATTTTTTTCTGTGAGTCAAAGTCAAATCTCCCTCTTCATTTGCAGTATTTTCCCTCTAAATTTATTTCATCCCCAGTATTGGCATGGTATCTACGCCACGTGCTGGTATCTGGGAGGGTACAGCTGTGAGTAAGGCCAGCTAGGTTCCACTGTCGTCAAACCCACTTTTTTTTTTTTTTTTCATGCTTTCTGAGGACAGGAAAAAGGACAAATAAATAATATATTACAAATCAGTGTCTGCTAGTGTTTGGTTCTCTACTGCTTGTTGTATTGACATTGGAATTACTTCTTGGTGCTCATTTTGAAAGATGTACAAAGGTTTGTCGCATCTCTGATAAAGAGGCAGTTTGCTCTGACACCCAAGGAGAGCAGACCCCAGAGGCGTTACGGGGTCGTTTCAGAAGGTAAACTTTTCATAATACATGTTTGGAAGATTAAGATTATTTTAGTACCATGTATTAGCATTAGGTGCTTAAACTGAAAGATTCCATCTACAAGGACTAAGGGTTTGCACTTGTGACTTAAAGTATATATAGGTAAACATGAGTAGGTAAGATGTGAGCAAATATTGGCTCACCCTGTGAAGCACTGCTGATGGGATCAGAAATGTGACCATTCTCGTGTAGCTTGGTGAATTTAATTGGGGTTCCTTATGAAAGCATACAGCAACACTTTGGTTGTACCACTGAAGAAAAAATAGCTGTTTGTAAATCCTGGGGAGGAGGAAGAGTGGAAGGAACCTGTGAGTCCCTTCCTCAGTGACCATAAATCATGCGGTGACCATGACAAAGCAGGTCTTATGTTGTACAGGTTGCCTGTGGGTTATCGCTGGTACTAAGAGTTACAGGTCCTTTGTCATACCTGTAGGAGAGTTTTCCCCAGCAGTAGGAATTTTAAAGAACTGTAGCCAAGTGTGGTTTAGAACCCCAAACTAAACCCCAAATTCCAGAACTTGGGAAACTGAGGAAGACCCTGAGTTCAAGGCCAGTCAGTCTGAGATCACATGTTCCAAGATAGGACTGCACAGGAGACTGTCTCAAATAAGATTCACTTGTTAGAATTAGTCGTGATGTCACTTGGAGCCAATACATATGCAGTCACCCTCTGTGGCCATCTAGTTTTCAAGTGCTGGTTTTGATATTGAGTGTAATTTACTAAAGATATGAAGCCTCTGAAAGATGCTTACTGATATGAAGATAAAAGGAAAAGGTGGAAGGACCAAACCCATCAGTCTTTTTCTCAGAACTCTTTAAGTCTTCCCTGGTACTTGGAGAGCAAGATACAAGGTAACTGCCTCCATTTCCACCCAACCTTTGCTATGGTTGCTCCAGAAATACTTAAGAATCCTTTCCAATACTGCTCTTCTGCAAAATCAGTTCAACCTGTGGCCCTTGATAAGGTTCTTGAGGTTAATTTAAAGGGGTAATGTTTCATATGTGAAACCGTGTAAAGACAGTCTAGGCATTTTTTAGTGTGGTCTGAAGTCAGCCTTTGGATAGATTTATAGTGCTTGGTTTTATTTGCACACTGACTCTTCCCTGCAGAGAAAAGCAGTTCAGTGGGCAGGGTTTAGTGTGGGCAGGATTTGTTTCCCTAGAGCCAGTTTTGACTTGGGATCCCAGAGAACTGGTCCGTTGAGTTTTGTGTTTCTAGAAAGAAAAGGTTTAGCCCATGCTGTAGTTGGCACTGACTGGCATGCTAAATCCTAACTCTACAAATCCAGCAGAGGCAAGGCCAAATGCCATGTTGATTAAGTGTATAAGCTTGATGGAATTGGATTTAGGTTCTGTCCTAATTCCTTCTGCACTGCTGAAACGCCATGACCAAGGCAACTTAAAAAAGAAAGCATTTAGTTGGGGCTTGCTTACAGAGAGGATGAGATTGTGACCATCATGGTGGGGGGCAGGGAGGCAGGCATGATGCTGTCTCAGTGGCTTGAGAACTTACATCTGATCCACAAACAGGAGGCAGAGAGACTGGGCCTGGCATGGGCTTTTGAGATTTCAAAACCCAGAGTGACACACCTCCAGCAAAGTCACACCTAATCCTTCCCAGAAAGGATTTGGCATTTTTGCCAACCAGAGACTAAGGATTTTAAATACCTGAACCAATAAGAGCCATTGTCATTCAAACGACCAAAGGTTCAGAATGTTCCAGTCACCTGGTTTGGAAACACTATTTTAAGCTCATTCAAAACCAATAAATGGGTTTCTGTTTTCTGTGGCTTGAAGGGAGGCAGGAAGGATTGAAGGAAGCTCAAGAGACTTAAGGAAGCTGAGGAAATGACAAGACTCAGGAAGCCCTGTACAAAACTGGGGGAGGCGGGGAGGCTTGGTGAGGTGGCCTCCTGCACTTATACTGGTTTGCCAACTTGACAACCTAGTGTCATCTGGGAAGAGGAACCTCAATTAAGAAAATGCCTTCATTTGATTGGCCTGTAGGGGGCGTTATCTTGATCAACGGTTGATGTGGAAAGGCGGGCCCAATCCACTGTGGATAGTGATACCCCTTACCAGATCCTGGGAGGTATATGAAGGAAGCAGCACCCCTCCATGGCTTCAGTTCCTGTCCTATCTTCCCTTCAGGACGGTCTGTGAACTGCAGGACAAATAAACCCTTTCTTCCCCAACTCACTTTTGGCCTTGGCAATAGAAAGTAAACTAGGACCCACTCACCGTGCCGCTCTCAACACCAGCACCTTCATAATTCATCGGTTCACCAAGGTGGACGTGGATGGGATCCTGCCTTTGGTCTGCTGTTTCTGGATTGAGCAGAATTTGCATCTCCAGGTAGAGTCAGTGGGTTTTGAGGAGTCTGGTAATGCACGTGAGAGGACTAAGTTTCCCACATAGAAAGATGCTCGGTGAGCTGACTGGTGGGGCGAGCCTGTGAGCCCCATCTAATCCACACACCCCAGCAAAGGTCTGTATCTACAGTGCTGATGTACGAGCACGTTGGTAAAACCACAGTTGTGACTGTGACAGATCAAATCACATTTGTTGGCTATCCCCTCCTTTCCTTCAGGTGGAATTGACATATTCAATGTTAGGCTTCAGGACTACAATTTTCAAGTAAAACCAGCAACACATTTGGAAATGTTTTGATAACCAAAGCTTTTTGAGGTAACTGGTAGCAGAAATCTCTCCCAAGAATATAAATTCAATCAAGAATATTAAAGTAATCAGATTCCAGACCAGACTGACTGTGGAGAGCAATTCTGTTTATGCAGGAACGCACTTAACCATGCCCACTGCGTAATGTAACTGTTTCCTTTGTATGAAAATGGTCAAATTCATTTGACTTTTCTTAATTCCACTAGAACCCCAAACCAAATGGACAAATTTAGTGTTCTGTAAGGATGTCTTCATCTGTCAGAATAACAGAACCAGACACACAGACTCTGAGTGGAAATCGGAACTCCATCTGCGAGAACCCTGAGAAAGCACTGGCCTTAGCACGCCACAGCATCTTTCAGCACAGCCTTAATGCTCTAGGATTTGCATGAAGTTCAGTGGCCAGGGAAAGTGTGCCTTGCGTAACACAACGCGCACATGATGGTAGAAAATACATGGCAGCAGGCACGGCCAGTGAAGTCAGGAAGCACAAAGCAGAACTGGAGAAGGGGGTCTTAAACTCTAAAGCCTGCCTCCGGGACATCCTCCAACAAAGCCACACTCTTACACGTCCCCAAACAGCGCCACCAACTGGGGAAAACTGTCCAAGTACATGAGCCTTGGGAACTGTCACACACACCACCACCATCACAGCTCTCAGTGTTCTAAGTCCCCCAACTAAGCAGTCGAAGTGGAGACTTTGTGTACACCTCTGAATTTCTGGGAAGTCAATAATAATCTTGAAGGAATTCTTCCTCTTTATCCTTCTAGATGTCAAAGTTACCTTTTACATTTCTAATAAAATTAATTCTCATTCTGCATGAGAAATGGCAGTTCCTGAGAACCAACACTACAGTCTTGTTTTGTTTCTGCCCACAAGCCAGGTGGACCGTTTACACATTACCACGAACACAGAGATATCTTGGTATGGAACATTTTATTTCTCCGTGAAACACTCAGTGAGTTTAGCTTGTGGGAAATAACTTTAATCCCAGAATTGTATATTTTCTTCCCACATATCCTGTTTTGAATTAGGAAATGATATTGTAATCCATTTCACTACAAGGAAAATATTACAAAATATTTACAGGAAAATATTAAAAAAAACTCAAACACAAAAGTCAAGATGAAATAAACTTTTCCTCCAGAATGCTCTACTCTAGTGCCCAGGGCACATGAGTCAAAACAAGTAACTAAGACCTCGCTGACATTCCCAAAATGGAGAGGGGAAGAGAGGGAGGAGCCGGTGGTGTCACAGGGAACAGCGGTTAGCAGCAGTGCTTCACATCCTGGGCTACTGTAAAGAAACACCTTGTGCGGGGGATCCCAGCAGGCAAACATCAGGAGGCTCCTGGAACTGGACTTGGAAACCACCTGACAGTGGACATTGCTCTTCACTCTAAGTTTAACAAGAGCCTCTTGTTCCACAAACCAGTCCTCTGAACAGAAGCCTGTCCTGGTAGGAGAGTCTGTCACAGCAGCCCTTCCATCTCTTTCATGAACGCTTCATAAACATCGTCCTTAGTTTGTACTGAGACAGGAACGGAAGGACCAGACCTCGGGGCTGCTTTGGCAACAGGCACAGCAGAGTCATCCTCTGACCTTCTTTGGGGAACAGCAGTAGCCCCCTTATTCTCGCGGCGCACCCTCAGTGCAGTGGGCACAAACCGTGTGACCTCTGCCTTGGGATTGGTGATCTGGGGCTTGGCACTGATGGTCGCTGTGGCTTTCTTCTCGATGGTGGCTGCACTGGCGTCATCCGCCTTCGGTCGCTGAATGAGGCTGGGTGGGGCACTCAACACCCCTGGGTTGGGCAAGGGAGCTGGTGGGAAAAGGCCGGGTGGGGCAGGTCCAAGAGGAGGCACCAAGGGTGGGCGCATCATGCCAGGACGAGGGGGAGGGATACCTAAAGGAAGAGGCAGAGAGAATGCGTACAAGAATTAATGACCAAGGATGTTTAGACATAGGCTGAGACTGCTTTTTAGGCAAGTTATTATTACAGGAATGAAATTGAACTCACACAGCCTGCTGCTATGTGAAAGGCAGGAATATATATACTTTGAAGTTACATTCACCTTTAGTCTGGATCACTGAACTCACAAGATTTTCTTCTTCCAAATACTGTCCTAGTTGAAAAATGTAACACCAAGCTGACAATGCCTACTGGTGGCAGACACAATTTCCAATCTGGAAGTTCCTGCATGCTACCTGGCTGTCTAGTGTGATGTTATTAAAGTCAAGGGCGGTCAATCCCTGAGTACTAGATAGTTTCTACCACTTTCACACAGTGGACGGGGAACGATCTTGTCCTGCTCATTAAGTGGAAATGGACAAAGACTACGATCGGTCCTTTCAGAGTTTACAAACTTCTGACAGCTGCAACACATATATATCCCACATTAGATTGTAGTTTCTTCAAAAGCCACTTAAGAATCAAATCTGCATCAAATCTGAACTGATTACCTAAACTCAGTTATCCCACATAGCACTAAGACAAAGAAAGAGCCCCAGCTATTGTGTTTTCAAAAGCAATCTCCAGACACAGAACATTCAGTGTGCTGAACCGAAACCTGGCCATACCAAAAGCCCATTATGAAATCTGTAGGACTAACTTGGACAATGGGTGTAGAAGCGGGAACCTGTGATTTAACTTCAAATGGTAATTGTGTAGACTCACGGGCTCAACTGTGCCTGTTCTCAGCTAGAACCTTCTCAGTGTTGATGGTCTGACGTGCTGAGTGGGATGCAATGTACGGCATGCACGCACGCATGCAAGGCTCACGAAGAGCACACTTCCATGCAGACCCATGGCACGACGTTCTCAGAGACCATAGAGCACACAGGCCATGGCTAGCTTGTCACAGAAACTGAAAAACTTTACCTGGAGGTGCAGGAGGAGGTAGCCTTGGTGGGGGTCCTCGAGGAGGGGGACCAGGGGGCAGACCTGGAGGTGGGCCTGGGGGAGGGCCAGGAGGTCGGCCTGGTGGGGGTCCTGGAGGTAAAAGTCGTGGTAAAGGCCCTCGGATTCCTGGCATTCCAGGTGGTCTCAGGAATGGAGGAGCCCCTGAAAAAAGAAAAACCAATGTCAGTCAGACAAAGAATTGTGGTATAAAAGCAACTCACATAGTCATTTTATGCAGAAGTGAGATTGCATTTAAAAAAAAAAAAATGCATGGAAATAAAATTCATTCAACACATATTTGAGCTCTATAAAAAGTTATCATCGGATTTGCTATAGACCGATCCACTTCGGTCCCACCTGTAATGTGTGGGACGGTATTAAGCAACACCAATGCAGAACTGGGCTAGCCTGTCACAATAAAGTACTAAACCCAGTACAATTATGCACAAGTGTCCAGCTTACAAAATCAGAAATAAAAGAGGCAAATGTAAGAACGAGCTACTAACAATACTCACAGAATGGACCGGTTTCCTTCCCCCCTTGAGAAGCCTCAACAGACAGCATCAGTACTGACGACACATGCTGTTCTGAAGGAAAGCTTTCAGTCTGCCTTGGCTGAGAGGCAGCCCTCCTCATTCTGGAGGTGCTCACCTGGAGGTGGCCCGGGGGAAGGCCAGTAGGTGGTCCAGGAGGCCGTAAAGGTGGGGCAGGTGGGGTCCAAGAGGTGGCGGTCCTGGCATGGGGGTGCTTGTATCTGAGCAGCAGGGACGGGCTGTGGAGGAGCCTGCTGCTGTGAGGAGGCGGACGTGCCGTCAGAGTGCGGCTCTTCCTTATGCTGCTTTTGCGACTGCTTCTCTGCTTCAGAGTCATCAGAGTCGTCGTCATCCTCCTCCTCGGAAAATTCCTCCACTTCTCGGCCTTCCTCAGGGATTCTCCTGGCCTGAAAACAAAATTGTAAAGTAGCTGACTTCTGTTTTACAGCTTGGAGAACAGCAGTGGCCAAGAGTACACTACAGCTGGGTGTGGTGGCACGTGCCTTTAATCCAGCACTTGGGACACAGGAGCAAGATGATCTCTGACTTCACAGTCGGCTCAGTCTACATAGTAAGTTCCAGGACAGCCAGGGTTACACAGATAGACCCTGTCTCCCAAAACCAAATAAATAAATATATAAAAATAAGAAAATTTATTCTTAAAAACCAACAATCCAATACTTCTTCCTCACTACTGAAATACACAACAACCTAGCAGTATTCTGTTCACAGTATTACACTGGGCAGCAGTATAATGCCCAGGCTGTCAGAACAAGACAGACTTGGAATTAAATGGTACTCATGGCTGTAAGGTGGCTTGCTAGTGAGCCCGACTACCAGAGCTCAATTCCTGGGACCCATGGTAGCCAGAGAAAACCTGACTCCCACACGTCGTCCTCCATACACCAGCTCGAGAACAGATGCTGTACAGCCCCCCCCAGAACCAGCCCTTTCAACAGCTCATGAGCACTGAAGCTCTGGGCACCCTACCAAATGGCTCCATACCTTAGGTTTCACAGAATACAGAGCCATGGCTTACTTCAGGGCTGCTGACTATAAATGGAAGACTATATGCTAAGCAAGCGGCACAAGCAAAGCTAGAGTCACTCCTCCCTGCTTCTGACCTGCCATTCGCAGCATCATGGCTTGCAGAGGAGTCAGCTCCTTCATGTTCTTCTTCTTCTTCCTGGATTTCCCAGGCATATCAGCAAATCTGACACTCAGACCTAAGCAGTCAAGCAAGGAGGAACGGAAAGATCATCAAAATGTTGTAAAAATGGTCAACTATAGAGCAGAAGCTATAAGTTACTATGAATGACTATAACCCATTACATGACAGTAAGACAAAGTAGAGACATATTAAAGGTAATCAATGCGTGCTAATTGGTGCATATAAAATATACATTAACTTAAAACTTGATGTTCAGAAAATGTTAGGATCCTTAAGAACTATTAAACTGAATTAATAATTCAACTTAAGCCCTAAACATAAAAGCTGACACAGTAAAGATGTGTCTTTAAAGCAACAACTTCTTTAGTAATTCAGCAAAACAGTAAGTCACAGAAGACGAAAGCTGAGCACTCACGAAGCAGCATACCCCCTACCACCATGACATAGAGGACCACTGAGCCCAACAGCACTGGGTAAGAAACCCACCATAGCATGCAGGGTGTGCCAAAAGTACCCGATGGCTTACACCGAAAATCAGAACCAATTATGACAAAAGGCCTCCAAAAGGTGGGAACACTTAGTAACCCTAACAGTGCTAAAGATTATGATAGTCCCCAACACACTTCCACTGCAAAATCCTTCAGTAACGGAAAGACTTCTTACCTGAACAGACTTGTAACCCCAACGTCAGACACTGCATTTCCTGATTTGTGTTAGACATCTCAGCCAAACTTAAGAAGGGAATGTTCTATGGGTCTAGCTTTATTTATCTGGACTTTCATTCCCCAGAAAAATGCTTGGCTGGGTAAGGCAGTATTAGATTGGAAGATTACATCTGGATAGCACTGAGTCCATGTACACATTGAAGAACACACAAGAAGAAACAGGCTGCTGGGACAGGCCTTTATCACAATGCTCAGTAGGAAGAAAAGCAGGTGGATTTCAGTTAGTTCAAGGCAGCCTGGTCTACATAGTAAGTGCTATGCTAGCCGGGGTTACAGAGAAGACCCTGTCCCAGGCCCCAACCCCCACTACCTCAACAACAGTTGGCAGCCTCAGAGTAAAGAGAGGGTGCAGTCTCACTGGGAACCTGCACTTGGGGCTCTGTTCTACTCTGCTTTCTCAGACCAGCCCCCAGTTATGAGTCTTCCATAATTCTCCAATGTCAGGCTCGGTCTTACACTAATTTGTGATAGATTTTTTGATAAGCTTTTTTTTCATTTGTAAGCATGATTAAGGAACACTAGTGCATTCCTGAGGGGTCTGGACAATCCAGCTCTGAGGGATCTAATAACTTATAGCTCCAAGGCACAAGATATGCTCACCTGCACACCCGTGTGTAGGAGGCAGGCGGAGCTGTGGCACACACATACATGCACACACACACACACACACACACACACACACACACACAATTTTAAAAAGAAAAAGGTAGGCTAGACATTTGCTGATCTTATAAATAAAAATACAGTTTAAGATAGACACCACCCTGGAGACTACAGCTACAGTCCCCCAAGAAGCTCCCCAGCTACTAGGTGACACACCCAGAGTGTGCTTTGCACATAGTACCCAAACACAATGCTTAAAATTTTTATGACAAGACATAACATAGGGTGTGTACACCACTGGGGACACAACAGAACCCAATGCATTTAGCATCCATCAAGCCTTGGCTTACTCCCCGGCACCACACAGAACCTGAGCGGTGCTTCACAGCTGACCCACGGGGAATGGTTTGTTTTACATGCTGAACAGGTGCTTTCCCCAACTACGACGTGGCGCCAAGACCAGTCAACATTTTTAAAAGAATAAAATAGGTGTATGGTCATAAATACAAATACAGTACAGCACATACATGTATAAATACACTTTTACACATATACATACTATATACATTCTGATGTAATATATATAGAATTACAAGTATATATGAATCACAAAGATCACCCCAGTTTATGAAAGACATCATGAAGAATAGGAAATCTACAGTTTCCAGTGTAGATATCTAAATAAGCTTATTTAAAAACCATGGATATTCTTCCTTCCTACTGCATGTTCATGATAGAATATGTTAGCAACTTCATGATGCTAAGTACTACTTTTGCCTCAAAGTGGAATTTCTTGAATAACTTTTAAAAACTATTGTACTATTTCCTCACCAACATCTGTAAGAACAACATGTCAAAACCTTTCAAACTATCAAGACAAATGGCCAGGTATGGTGGCTTATATTTCTAACTCCACAACTTGGGAGGCTGAAGCAGGAGGATCACTATGAGTTTTAAACCAACCTAATTAACAGTGACTAACACTGTCTCAAAACCAAGCCAAACCAAAATGGGATTAAAAGCTGGTCCTGAGCTGGTGAGTTGGCTCAGGAGGAAAGGCACTCACCAAGTTGAATCCCCAATATGTACGTAGTGGATTGAGAAAACCAACTGTGACAGCCACATATATGCCCTAGCATGCATGACACACAACAGACAGACAGACAGACAACACACACACACACACACACACAAAATGTAATAAACCACATTGACAAAAGCCAGGGCTTTCTGCGTTGGGCTTGGCAGCGTTGATCTACACCCTGGCACATTAATCTGCACACACCTGACTTCTTCTCCTCAGCGTTGTCGCGCTCACTGTCATCGCGGTGCCCAAACTCATCCCCGTCACTCTCTGCATCCGATCTGTCAGTGTCACTGTCATCAGTACTGTCATCATGTTATCCTGATCCATGTCCTCAGGATAGCCGTCGTCCTCACTGGTGCTGGACATGTCATCATCATGACCCCGCTGAGCTGATGACAGAAGGAGCACAAGGATCACACAGCATGGTCCCCTAGTTTAGTTCAACATAACTTGTAGAAAGTAATTCTGTATGCAATGCCAGATATCATGTATTATGATGATATTTGTATTGGGTAATAGTTTTAAATAATTTTTGTTTTCTTATAAGAAGTGCAAGCACATTGTATTAGAAACAATTGTGTAAAGTCTCAAACACAATCAGTGACTCTTGTCAGCGCTGACAAAACTGAGAAGACCTCTTCCTGTCTTTCAGGAGTTGCAGCAGCATCTCTATCTAAGCAAGAGGCCTTCATCAAGCAGATGTGATGAACTATCCATGGGGATACACAGCAGAAGGTGCGTGGTATCCTCACGGATTTCCTATGTTCTCCATGTGGTGAACATGTTAAAAATGGCCAACATGGAAGCCATACTGCGAAGGGCACTAGCGAAACCCCACACCCCTTCATACCAAGTTCAGGACTGTACAGCATGTCTTCATCTCGCCTCCGAGGGGGAAGATCGAGCGCAAAGCCCACTTTACGGCCATACATCTGCAGAACTTGAGGAGGAGGTGGGCCAGGGGGAGGGCCGGGTGGCTTTCTGCCAGGGGGCAAACGGGGAACACCATGTCCCAGGAGAGGAAGGATAGACACTGCCCGAGTTGGAGGCCTGTGAAGGAAAGGACGCGGTACTGAGTAGTGAGAACGAACGCTGAATTCTCTGCATAAGCATTTTCCAGGCTCTCAGGTGTGTCCAATCACAGCCACGGCACCTCCTGCCTCTGCTGGACTGGCCGTGCCTTAGTCCGCCCTGCCGTTATGTCAGACTTCCTTACCCATACGCTGAGGTTTTCTTCAGGATGGAGGGTGGCTGGGCGCCAGGAAGAGGAATGTCCTGGATCAAGATGTTGGAAGGAGCATGCGGCATGTCTGGCAGAGGGATGCTCTCGACTTCCACATGCTGAGCGTTCTGAAACACAGAAACCGCTGTATGGTACTGATCCAAACAACTCTACAACTTAAGTCTTCGAATTTGTTTTCCAACTAACACTAAGACCATGAAAAATGTCTGAAAGCCTCACACCAACACTTCCAAAATGAAAGAATATTTTTTGTTTGTTTGTTTGTTTTTTGAGACAGGGTTTCTCTGTATAGCCCTGGCTGTCCTGGAACTCACTCTGTAGACCAGGCTGGCCTCGAACTCAGAAATCCGCTTGCCTCTGCCTCCCAAGTGCTGGGATTAAAGGCGAGTGCCACCCAAATACAGCTCATCCAACCTTTCATAACCCCTATCGTCAGCTGACTCTGAATACGATTTGAGATGGTTGCAGTTTTGAAGAAATCCAACTGTTCAAAGTAGTAGCAGGGTTACTCTGCTCCTCAGGACAGCAATACACATCAATATCTATCAAACGATATATATCCCTAAAAGTCACCGCCTTTCTTGAGTTCTGTTTTGTGTGGTTGGAAACACACCATTTATTTTACAAACACCATTTCATTTGGGTTTCTGATTTTCTGGTAAAGGAAAATTGACAACAAACTACAAAAGCTCTCAGAAGCGACAGATCCCATCCTCATCAACTCCTGAGCCCTTCCACGGCAGCATGTGAACAGTCAGTCTCGGCCTGTTTTGGAAGTGTATCCTCATGGAGCAGTAACAGTAAAGAAGCAACACTGGTTTGAGCTCATGGATACGTTCTGAACAGTCTGCAACCTAGGCAAAGATTAAGGGCATGTACCACCATGTCTACCTCACACTCTTACTAATTTTTTACCATGTTTCTACTATCAACAGATTATTCTAAAAAAAAAAAAAACAAACAAACAAAACCCTGAGTAGATATGCTTGTGAGAGTCCATGGATTTGCTTCTCTGTGGTCCTGCTAAGGACGCCTGGGCGTCTCCAGTCTTTGGCTTTTACTGTTACAATTTCTGTAAGTACAAAGGATTGAATTTGCTAGAGCATACGGTGCACACTTAATTTTAGAAACTTGGAAAAAAGAGTAACCTGTAACATAGTCAGGTCTCTCTCAAGAACAGCTTACCTTGACGGCATCAAAGTACTGGCTCAGCTGAGCTCTCTTCTGTTCATATTCGACTTCGAGCTTTCTCAATTCTTTGTAAATATCTGGGTTTTCTTTTTCATAAAGTCGTAGAATTCGTTCAAAGGTTTCTCGCAGCTTTTTTCGCTTGTCTTTCAGTACTTTCTCATTCAACTGTGGCTGTTGCACTGGGTTAAACTCTAGCAGAAAAGCAGATTTTAGAGTTGTAAATGAGGAGTCACATCAATAAAAACCTCTTTCCTGACTAGATCCAGATCCCACCATTTCATTTCTGAGTCCTAAGGGGGTATTCTCCCAGTCCTGCCCAGATTCTCCCCAGAAGCGACACACAGGCTATAGGCTCACCAAGGCCCCTCTGGAACATCAATCACTTTCCCACAACGTGCTGATAGGTGTTAGAGAGCACAGCACACATACAGTCTTCTGGAGATTTCTAGTTTTCTCCTGGAGGCAGCTTTATTTAGGGGTGTCTCAATTATGAAAGCCAGGATATACTTTTCTATTTTAATTAGTTTGAATGAAAACTAGGACCCTGGTGATTTAGGGTTCTTTCTTCTTTTTCTTGAAGCACAAATTCTTCCCCAATTAACTAAATGATTTAGTCAAATCTAGCCAATATTATTACTGCATCATTCCTAGTAAATAAGAATTCTTGAGTATATATCTTTTCTTATTCCACTAACATAAATGTAAACTGAAAAGACCATTAAATCTGAAAAATTATAAACTGAGCTAGTCAGACAAGCTCTTTGTTATCTAATTACAGTAACTAGCTCCAACTAAATGACAGTGCCCCTCTTCCAGAATATGGGATTTCCAGCTTGCAACAGATCTATCATCTATCTCTTTATTTCCATAGCATTAAAACAAAATGTGGTACCCAATGGCAGCCAACAGGTTGTTGCGATTTCTTGGGGCTGTGTGGCCTGCCTTTGTGTACAACAGACCATGACAGCCTTTGTTAAGTCTGGCCCTTTCCTACACTCTTACCCATTTCATCCAATTTCTCCATGTCCCGGATAATCTGTTTGGGATCTTTCATCTTCAAAACTGCAGCTCGGACCATCATGCGCTGTTTTTTGTTCTTAGGAAACGAGAGAGAGGAAGAGTACTGAGAAAGAAGCTGGGTGCTAGGGACAGTTTACCTTCACTTTGCCTCAAGAGTCTAAGAGGTAAGTCAAATTTCTACTTTGTTCCTAATCACATGTTTAAACCTCCAGAAACAGCTATGAGAATAATTCTTCTCAATAATGTTTAAACTTTAGTCAAAAATGATGTGCTTTTAAGTATTTTTTTTCCTACCCAGTTATTAGCAACTACTTAATAGTAAAACTTGTTTAAAAACGAGGGGAGGGTACAGTTAAATAAAAAAATACTATGCTAGACACGGAACATTTTGAAAGATTAAAGCTAAACAATAAAACAAGAGCAAACCTTCAAATATATAAAAGGTCCCTCAACGCATCACAGGTGATACCAAATGTCACTGCTTGAGCACTCTGCCAACACTAATCGTCAACCACACACACAGATATCCAGCAACACAATGATTGCCATTCACTCAGTAGCTTTTGACAAAGCAGTTACATTTTGATAAATAGTAAAAATAATTAGTTTCTCAAGACAGGGTCTGACGTAGCCAGGTAGCCGTCAACTCCTGATCCTTTTGTCTCTATCCCAAGTGCTAGGCTTACAGGCATGAGCCACCATGCTCAGCTTAAGAATTATTTTCTTTTCTTTTTTTTTGGTTTTTCGAGACAGGTTTCTCTGTGTAGCTCGGGCTGTCCTGGAACTCACTCTGTAGACAGGCTGGCCTCGAACTCAGAATCCGCCTCCTCTGTCTCCAAGTGCTGGATTAAAGCGTGCGCCACCACCGCCCTAAAGATTATTTTCAAATTCGTCCTAAAAACAATTTTATTCATCAGTGTGTGTTGTGTGAATGCATGCGCACGTGTTTATGGGTTCTTGAGGCGATCAGAGGAGGGTGTTGGATTCCTGGGAGATGGGCTTACAGATGGTTGTGAGTCACTCAACATGGATGCTGGGCAGAGAACACAGCTCCCTGTAAGAGCATAACGTGCCACTAACTCCTGAGCCATCATTCCAGCCCCAAAGCATTTCCAACTTATGAGGAAAGAGACTCAAACAGACAATGTCACTCAAGCCACCATGAATCACATCTCCAGTGTTATGTCAGATTTAAACATAGTCAACTTTCTGGTTTTCATCAGAAGTATAGCATAAAGCATCTTTCCTGGCATATAATTTGAAATTTCACAAATCTCAAAACAATACACAGCATCCTTCTAAATTCATACCTTTTTCAGTTCTCTTTTCCGGGCTTCCTTTCCTAAGGAGAGAGGAAGAGAATAGAACTCAAGTCCCCATTATCATTACAAGCCACCACAACTCTTCCCTCTGCGGCTCCTAGTAACGGGTCGGTGGCTTTGACCCGTTAGGAAACTGTAGTGCTTCTAACCTCAAAACCCAAAATGCCAAGGTGTGTTGTTTACAGAAAAATAACTGAACTACAAGGAAGAAAAGAGATTCTCAAATCACACACTTAAAAACTCATTTGTTTAAAAATTCTAACACAAAAAGAAAGAACTTTATCCTGCTAGCCAATCAAGTTTGAGAGAAGAAACACATTAAGTAACTTACATTCTCAACATTCTAACCATGAACAAATGTTAATTATAAGAATTCTACATGACTTCATACACCCCACTCTACCAACGCCAGTGTTAACTCCTGTACTTCTTCACTCCACACTAACGGCACTTACGGGCTTGGTCTGTGGGGTTCATAAACTTCCACTCTTGGTGGAGGATGTCGATCTTCGTCCCATGTTGACAATTTGTATGATTTACTTCTTCATTAAAAAAAAAACTGGAAAAAAAAAGATGTAAAAAATCAGTTTTCCTGTATGTGCAAAATGTCTTCCTTTTAAGAATTTGCATCAATTTCTGGAAAGAAATACCCCTTTGGATCTCTACTTGTAAGAACCTGCTCTTTAATTCTGAATGAAGCTTCCAAGAAATATGTCTGTACCTTTCTTGACTACCAAAAAGGCTAATATCTCTACTAGTCCAGGCAGTGAGAATATCATTTAATACTCAAAAGTTTAACATTTTCCTATGGATTACAAAATGCTGTTAACTGAATAAAGAAATCAACTAGTACTTTGCACTTACAATGCCACTGCTTGGAATATAGACTGAGCCATATGAGACAATCTCAAAACAAACCAAAACCAATTTAGAAAATGTTTTAACAATGCAATGTGAACCCCGAGGGCATCCTCCCTTTACATATAAGGTGAAATGAAACAGGAGTGGGGATAATGGATCTAGTTACAAAGACAAATCCAAACTCTACTTTTTCCCTTAGATATGTACTGTTCATTCAACACCCCAGATGGCAAAAAGCAATCCATTCAAACATATTTATCTTGATTTAATACCAAGTCCAATGATTTGACTCTCAAGCAAAAGCAAACAAAAAATGAAGTATTAGAAATCTCTAAAACTTGATATTAAGATATATAAATTATATATATAATTAACACATGACTCCTGATTTATATATTTTAAGGTAATTAAAAGTAGTAGTCACTGTAGGCAAATATTTTCAACCTCTGCTTTCATTAGTATCACTTCTTTCTCTTCCATTTCAAATGAATGAAACTTTCAAAATTTAACCTTCCCATAATAAAAAAGGAACAAATGTTTCCCGTTGAAAGTGTGTGACATTTGCCTACAGGCTACCCGTCTTGGGGCTCCCTTTGAGCGCTGAATGAATCTACTTTCTGTCTAGGTTGGGAAAGGGAAGATCCTGAGGTAAATTTAAGACTCTCCAGCTGTAATTCCCTTGGCTCCTTGGTTGAGACTTTGTAAGTTGTTTTACTTAGTGCTTCTTTCATCAAGCGTTCAACTGCCCGGCTCCCTGCAACTTCCCAGATATTTCTGAACGGATCGGTGTTGACTGTTTCCTTATAAATGTTTATCAGGAAGCAGAAGGGCAGGACTTTGTGAGGAAGGGAAGAATATTGATTATAGATTACTAGAAAAAGGCATGGAAACAACATTTTATTTATTTTATTTTTTTGGTTTTTCGAGACAGGGTTTCTCTGTGTAGCCCTGGCTGTCCTGGAACTCACTCTGTAGACCAGGCTGGCCTCGAACTCAGAAATCCGCCTGCCGCTGCCTCCCAAGTGCTGGGGTTAAAGGCGTGCACCACCACCGCCCGGCAACATTTTATTTTTGATCGTCTCTTTAGTGTTTCCGTTTTTAAACCAGCCTCAGGCTCACGTTTTGACGCCCCCCCCCCCACCACACACACAACTAAAAACAAATCAGTCAAGGAGGATTTTTACAAGACCACGGTGCCTTCGTCTACAAAAGTTGGGAGAGTCGAGGTCAAAAGACCACGGGAACACACACAGCACAAGTGCAACCCGACCGGTCCAGGTCCACTGAAGGAGGCCTCAACCGCAACTGCCGAAACCATAGCGACGGTTGATACTGACTCGAGCGGCTACACGTCAAGCCATGGCCACCGGCCGACGCTCTCAGGAGGTGGATCTGACCCAGCGGGCGGGATCGGCCGGGGACCCATCGGCCGCAGCGCCCGCCAGCCGCAGAGCCCTGAAACCCGTGGCTCCCGCCACCCCGGTCCAGCGGAGGAAGAGCGCGGCCCCTGGGCCTTGTGTTTCAGAGAAGGCTTAGCATGTCCCGGGGAGGGTGGCGGGAAGCGGAGCAACTAGTCCGCACGCACTCACACGACTGCGAGGTTCCCAGGACGGCGAGAGCGAATAGCGGGCGGTCCCCGAGTACTTTCTGCGAAGAGGCCTTCACCTCCGTCTCTCGGTCAACCACCCAGGCACCGCCATCTTGAAACCTCGCGCCCCTCCGCCAGCCTTACGTCACTTCCTGTACCCGCGGACGGTGCTCTCACCGCGTTGCCAAGTACTGGGACCATAGAGAGAATACACAACTTTAGAGCCAGAGTTACTTCCGCTCTACTTTAATATGCGATTGGATAACTATAGCCCAAGAGACCCGCCTCATTCCGGAGCATTCTAGATTGACACTAATATAGCCCAATAGCAATAAAAAGAAAGGAAGCTGCGATTTGATTGGCCAATCGCTCTCCGAATTCTGACGCATTTCCGGCAGCTCCTTCTCTCAGGACACCAGGTAGCGGTCTGCGTATATTTCTGTGTCGTCCATTTGTCGTTTGTAAATGGATGCTGAATGCCTCCATAGAAAACAGGTTACTAAATAACACTGGTCACCAAGTCTAAAGTGCTCAGCAAACATCAGCCTTCTAAACACACAGCATGTGGTGAACTGAACAAATAGTGCCTGGGGAGACTCACAAATTGATAATCTACATGAAAATGTATATTTTAAAAGAGAAACGGGGTATATTTGTAGATTTTCCAGATTTGAAGTTAGTACATAACGCTTCAAATGATCTTTTCATCAACCCAAACTCCTATCTGATGTCATTGCACACTATGATTTATCTGAAATCTTCCTTTGAGGGTTCTCTTAGAGTCACGAACTTATGGATAGTCTCTATATAGTAAGATAATTTGTTATGATGACTTAGAGTCTGTAGTCCAACTCCCCAACAATGGTCAGTTGTGAATAGGAATTCCAAGGATCTAGTAGTTGCTCAGTCCCACAAGGCTAATAGATTCCAACTGATATGCTGGCAAGTAAATGCAAGCAGTCGAAGAGCGCTTCTTCCTTCTTCCAATGCCCTTATACAGGGAAGGTGTGATGCAGATTAAAGGTGTGTACCTCCACGCCTGGATCTGGACCTTGAACTCAGATCTCCTTGCCTTAGTCTCCTGGGATTCATATGCCTCAAGATCTCCATCCAGATCAGAAACTTGTGTCAAGATTTGGGTCACAGGTGAGCCTTCCAATTCTGGATTGTAGTTCATTCCAGATATAATCAAGTTTACAACCAGGAATAGCCATTATACTTCCCTTCTACATCCCCATTCCTCAAGACTCTTCTCCAACCTTTCCCCTTAAAGATAAGCATTTTAAGTGAAATCTTCATTTTAAAGCTCACAATTGGTTATTTTTCATCTTAGTCTGCCTATCCTTTCCCCAAAAAGGTCCTTAGGGAATTTTTGACATCAGGTATTTTGTAAGTATTGATGGAGGCCTATATAAGTTTTCAGAATGTTATAGATAGACACTAATGTTATAACTAATTAATAATTAATAGAACATTTATAATTTATGTTAGAACTAAGTGTGTCCCCTAACAATGTAACTAGCTTTGACTTAGTGGGAAAAAATAAGAACTAGGTAAATAGCCTGGGCTGGCCCCATCTCTCCATCCTTCTGCCTCATTGTTTAGATTGTTGGAATTACAGTCATAAGCCATGATGCCTGGGTGTGTCATTCTTGTTTTGATTACTCTTCGAGTGTCAGCAATAGCAAGATCTATTGGTTCATAACATACAAACCAGGTAATAAAATTTGAAGGTGACATAAATTGTGATATTTTGAAACTAATTTACAAAAGCAGTGACAACATAGAAAGTAATACATTTGAAAAAGTTATATGGCTAGTTACAATTCTTAAGAGGTATTTTTTATTTTTAGATATACTGAATATTTTATTCCAGTGATTTTTTTTTGTGTGTGTGCTTAACAAACAACACAGCTAGTCAGGCTGGAGAGATGGCTCAATGGTTAAGAGAACTGACTGCTCTTCCAGAGGTCCTGAGTTAAATTCTCAACAACCACATGGTGGCTCATAACCAACTGTAATGGGGACCGATGCCCTCTACTGGTGTGTTGGAAGACAGTGACAGTGTACCCATATACATGAAATAAACAAATCTAAAACAACAAAACAGCTATAACAAGAGCGTTCTCAACATGGTTACAGTATAATGATTTTTAAAGTGGACCCTGAAAATGAATCAATGAGAACGGGTAGATGAAGGGTTTAGAAACAAATGCTGTAGCTACAGAAATTAACTTTGATCAATAGGCCTCCATGGCATCTCCTTTTTCTGATTTCAGGTGGCAAACAACATAGGTCAGCTAATGCTTTCTGGGGCAGAGGGAGCTGACTCTTTCTGATAGTATGGAAAATGAAATTATTTCCTCCAAAAAATCCTGAAAGGGGGTAGAGGAGCCTTTTTCCTGACTCTAATTTATTTTATGCGGGGAATGCTAGGGTTTATTTCTTGTTTTTTTACAATGTTCCACAATGTTCGACTGCTGAAATAATAACTGACAGACAGGCAGTCCATATTAACTGCATTACAGAAACAAGTTTTATTATCTCATCCTTTTCCAAATCCACCCAGACACACTTTGAAGGCGCATTGCTTCCTTTCATTCTTGAAGAAAAGGTTGTAGATGTTGTTTTGCCTTTATTTCCAGTGTGCAGACAATTGTATTTAATCTGCTGGAAGAAAATGTTGATATGGTTTTGCAGTCTTTCCCAGTTTACAGACAATTGTTTTTAATCTGGGAGTAAAAAATAACAGAAGTATGTCTATTTTACTTGAAGGCCACGGGTGTGTGTCTATTCTGATGTTATTAAGTAAAACTTATTAGACATAAGAGATGTTTGAAACAGGTAATGGGAATGGTCTCTCCATTTAGCAGGAATGTTTGAAGACACTGCCTGGGAACAAGGAAGCAAATGGTCTGTGCCTGCTGGTCTCTGATGCCTTTACACCTCAGTGGTTCTGACAACAGGGTAAGAAAACTGGAGAGAGCTTTATCCCCTCATGGTCCAGTACAGCTGGTTTGGGCATTCATTGCTGACCCAAGACCCAAGCATTCCAAATTGTTTATCGGTATCCACGTTGTTGGAGACATGGAAAACTAACCTAAAGAAATAAGCATGGTGCCAGAGAGGGAAGCACAGACTGTCCCAGTGTAGATACCTGACTGTTCATCTGAACTGGCGCCTCACAGTACTGGTGACCTCAGTGATGGCATGGTGGTACTTCTCTGAGGCGGCCTGGAACTCCTCCAGATGTTTCTCATAACTTTTGATGGCTGCCTGAAGCTGTGTTCTCTCCACTGCTCCCAAGATGGCTTGAATGATCGTATCTATCCCGAGGCTGAGCACGGCAACACCAATGCTTCCAAGGAGAGAAGTCCCGATGTGAGCTAGCACAGAGACCAGCTTGTTAATGATGCCAGTTGTGACATTTGAGCCCACCAGTTTAACAGCCACTGCACTGGCTGCAGATGTAGCTTCTCCCAGGATGACAGAAATGACCTTTTGCACAATGGCAATCTTCTCTGTCTCCCTTTCCTTAATATCCTGAAGCTTCCTATAAAGGGTTGGCTCTAGTTTGTCTTTCAGTGCCTCATCAACCTTTTGCAGTTCCTTTTGGATTTTTGTCACAGCTTGGATAATGATGTCACAGTTTTCTTTGATGGTTCCATTGCTTTTCATTTCAATGAAGGCCAGCCTGCAACCCAAGTGGGTATTCAGAACCCCTGTGAGCTTGTTGGTGACCTGGAAGCTGTCAGACAAACAGTCCAGCAGCTGCTGGTGAAGGCGGCTCACTTCCTGTCGCCTCCTTGGGTTTTGTGGGTAGAGGAAGTCACTCTGAGCCATAGTTCAGTAAGTCTCTGAAAAATCAAACAGCAAGTCAGCTCAGAGGACCTGTATGCCTCTAACCAGGCAGCCATCAAAGTGGCCATAGCTAAAGACTGCCTCAGAGGCCTCAGCAGGTTTGATTTGTTGGCTTGTTTGAGGGAGGATCTCATGTAGGCCAAGGTAGGTGTGAATTCCTGATCCTTCAGCATCTAATTCCCAAGAGCTGTGATCACAGGCCTGCATCCCTCTGCTGGGTTTTTCCCATGGGTCACGCCCAGAGCTTCATGAGTGCCAGAAAAGCATCCACAAAGCCTCAGCCCTTCGGAGGCTAGCCCTTGGCCACCATTACTTATTTCCCAATCTCTAGCCACCACTCTGTGTTTACCAGATTATTTCCCAAGAATTTTGAGTTAAATCATTAGTTTAAAGATCTCTGGGTTTGCAGCAACACTGATATGAATTTAGGGCTTATGTATTTGATAATTTAGGATATTCACACCAGGACTGGCAGGAGGCCTAGTTGGTCACAGTGCTTGCTTCACAAACCTGAAAAGCTGAGTTTGCTCCCTGGGACTCCCATGAGAAAAGGAAAGAAATGACTCTAACAAGATGTCCTCTGACCTCTACAGGTGTACCATGACATTCAAGAATCCTCCCACAACCACCTCACACCTCCCTGATAAATAATTTTACAATTAAATACTGAAGGTAAATAGTAGTGCCATTATATACCTCTATGGGCAAAATTGTTTTTAAAACCTAAGAACTATCCAAAAAGGACACTCATGTAATAGTAACATCTTTAAAAAAGAATTCCTCATGAGACAGGCATGGTGGCATATGCCTTTGATCCTGGCATTCTGGAGGAAGAGGCAAGCAGATCTCTATGACTTTAAGGTCAGCCTGCACTGCATAGCAAGTTACAGACTAGCCAAGACAACACAGTGAGATCCTGCTTCAAAAAACAAAAAGTCTTCAGAATAAGAGTATAAATTCAAGACTGTAGATGGAAATGTCATTTGAGGAGACGGTGGACACCATAGGAGTATAGGGCAGCTCTGATCACATCTGGGACACTTGACACATTAAACCATTTAGTATAGTCTATGTTGTGTGTGGACATTTTTTTTTGTTTGACAGAGGCTATCATTTTAGCCCAGGCTCTTAGGTAGCCCAGTACAGCCTCAAACTCACAGTGATTCTCCTGCCTCAGCTTCCTCAGTGCTGGTAATATCATCCACACTGTGTCCACAGCCATTATTAAGACAAGGTAGAGTGGGTGTCAGAAAGAAAGTGATGGTGGCCAGGTGGTGGTGGTGCATGCCTTTAATCCCAGCACTGGGGAGGCAGAAACAGGCAGATCTTTGTGAGTTGAGGCCAGCCTGGTCTACAGAGCTAGTTCCAGGACAGCCAGGGCTACATAGAGACACTCTGTTTTGAAAACAAAACGAAAAAGAGAAGGCAATAGCTTCTCGCAGAGGCTCTAGGAAATAGCATAAGCATTCTGTAGATGATACAGCTAACCAGAAGGGAGCTCCTTGGACTTGTATTTGTGACTGACAGCGCCTTCTGTTGAGAGAGGCAACAAACATACTTTTCTGCATTTGTTTTCCTGAAATACTGAGCAAAGGAAGAACAGCAAGTTACTTAATGTGCATACTGTGAATATGTTTTCTGTGTGACTGGCCTTTGGACATCTCTGCTGAACCCCACAATTGTTAGTTTTATGATTATTTTATTCTTATGTGTATGTGTGCTTTTTCTGCATGTATGTATCTCAGTGCATCATGTATGTGCTTAGTGGCCTCTACGTCTAGAAGAAGACATTGGATCCCCTAGAACTGGGCTTACAGAGAGTTGTGAGCCTCCATGTGGGTGGTGGGAATGGAACTTAAGTACTCTGAAAAAGCAGCAGGGCTCTTAACCTCAAACACACACACACACACACACACACACCAGATTTAGCACAAATCATTTTTTCTTTTGAGTGTATAGTTAGCCTGTCTTAATGTTTGTGTCTTACAAAGCATGTAACTGGCTTGACCGACCTGTATTCCATTCTTGTTTCTCCTTGGGTCTTCGCTGTTTAAAGAATGAGTTATCTTGTGCTCAGTGCATCAGAGCACGTTTTTAAGAATGCAATGTTCTCTGGCCTAGCACTGACACTATAGCCAGTTCATGTCTTGGAACTACTCTTGTTTGTACTTTGTATTTGGCACAATTTGCAGGAGTGTCTTCTTTGACTCTGTGACATACAAAGAAGAAACAGTGACCTGCTCTTTTCTTGGCATTTCTGAGCAGTTAGCAAGTTAACACATTGTTAACAACGATGTCAAACTGGAAAACATGTGGATATAGGAGATTTGACTTGTGTAAATTCCAATTTTAAATAATTTACATCTTTTCTTACTATGGATACTGCCACTAGGTGGAGACACCTGGTCACCCAGGAAGGTTCTCAACTTGTGGGCTTTTGAATTGATACCTTTAAGTATGTACTTGATGTTAAGAAGAGGCTCAGGGGTGCCTGGAGGACCAGCAGCTGGTAATGTGTGGTGTTGCCATGCTGGCTTTCAACAACTTGCTTCTGAATCCCAATCTGACCGCTCCACTCAGTGGAATGGGAACCCTGCAATTAGCCATTGCTCTTAAGCTCACAGATCCTGCCAATGACACAACACTAGCCAGAGAAGCATTCTGGGCCTATACCTACTCCCATTTTAATACATTTTTGACAGTCGCCTGCTGGGAGACTGTTAGAGATTATGGTATTTCCAGATTCTTCAGAGGTAAGTTTAACACACCTCTGATTAAATACTATGGATGCCTTATTTGGGCTTTCATAGAGTTAGAAATCACATACCAGTGCTTCCTGTCAGTGAAAGAGTTCTGTTTGGGCCATTGCTCTCTAGTTCTGCAGCATCTGTGTGATTCCCACAGTTATTCAGGTTTGCAGAGCCTGCAGCAGCCCGTTGGTGGGTTGCTACCCAGCAAGTGGCGCTCATGGCTCCTGGGAATCCCTTCTTATTCCAGCCTTGTTGAAGCCATTGTGCTTTGCTTGCTTGGTCTACATCTGGGCTCTAGTAGGTAACTGTGTTTGATGTGAGTGTTTGCTTGTTAAAACAGGATTTTTGAGATCAAGAGTAGTCTTGTATGATTAACGATTAACTGCTGGCTGTCCTAGAATTTGAGATGTGAAGGCAGGAGGACCAGAAATGCAAGGTCAGCCTCAACTACACAGTGAGTTCAAGGCCAACCTGGGTCACCTGAGGCTCTGTCTCAAGAGAAAGAAAGAAAAAAGAAGGGAGAGGAGAAATATAAAAGAAAGAAAAGGATGAATACTTGTAAAAGTTAAAGTTAATTTCATGGTACTATATAGGTGATTTAGTTTTTCATGGAAAAGAACCACATTTTATGAGAAAGGATACTGATTGTCAGCCATTAGTATTAGTGTTATTGTCCTGGATGGCACAGAACTCTTGTCAGCCAGGCTGGCCTCAAACTCATCGACATCTTGTCTCTGCATCTCAAGTTCTCTCACACCTGGTCTTGTTTATCCTGCTTTACATTGTTTATTTACACTAAATTTAGGATGAGCATTTCGAGTCATCCTTTGGCCTTTTGTACATATATGTCATTTTGCTTCGTTCTTTCCTGTTTTCTTGCTGTCCTACCTCTTCTTGCTGTTACTTTTCAAATACAACCTCTCAGGGGACTTTAGAGAACACAGTGCATCCTCTGCCCAGAGCTACAGGAACTTAAAGAGAGAAACTAGGATGTAGGGGACTGCAGGAAACTTCTAGAAAATGACATGTGATTTGAGTGTTAGCAGATGCTCACATTATAATGTTGAGACTTAAAAACAGCAACTGATAAGGTATCTTACATATACCACCATTACACTAGTGTGTAAACCTTTAAACAGCAGAAGAAAGACATGTGCAATCCTGCTGACTTGGGTGTTTTTATTTGTAAAATTTATCTACATTCATAAAAATTGTAATAATAAAATTGAAGCAATAATGAGATTCTTCTTACTTTAAGTCATTTAGTTTCCTGTACTTCTAATTTTATAAGCAATATATTAGTTACATAAACTATTCTAAATATCATAATTCAAAAAAGCTCAAATTGTGTCACATCTGTAATGTTTATGCTCATAGCTTATTTTTCCCTCCACAATCCATATTTTTTCCTGAAGTAAATAGGTAGAAAGACAATGGAATAGGAGCTGTTTGACATGGAAGTACAGCACAGCTGTGGGGTCAGGTTTCTCTGTCCACCCTGTGAGTTCTGGAAAGAAACTCAGGTTGTCAGGCTTAGCCCACACGTTTACTCCCTGAGACATCTTGCTGACCCTACAATTTTTATTGTCTTGGACACATATTTAAATTACATTTCAAAGCTTTTCTGCTGATACCCACAGTAATTTTTATGCCATGATGCTGTCTCTCTCTGCTATGGTCTATTGATCTTGGGGAGCATAGGATACATTTCAGACAGAGTTGTTTTTGAAGAATAGAAACTGAATGCATTTAAGATGAAATGATAAGGCCCTGGGATTTCTGTCTCAGTAATGAAAGACATAGTAGGTCTGAGCCATCCTAGAGTAAGAGGGCCTTGTTCTGATTATTTGTAAAGCTGGCTGAAGCACAGCACAGGGAAGCTCATTGTGCCAGCACTTTATGACGGGTGGACTGAGGCTTTCCATAGAAAGTGTGTTATGTTACATATATGCACACACAGGCACAGGCGTGCACACACACAGGCACACATACACACAGAGGCGGCACACACACATGCAACACAAATACACTCATACACACACACACACAGAGGCCCACAGGCCCACAGACACAGAGGCACACACAGGCCTCCCACACTCACACACAGAGCAGAGGTGTTGATGATGTTACTAGTGTTCTCTCAGCTCATGCACTGCTGTCTCCCTTCTTGCTGTGCACTTGTCAGTGAACACAGCAAACACACAAGGTCAGCAGCTTTGCAGAAGGAAAGATTAGCAGCTGTGTAGGCCCAGCTTCACTTAATTCAAATCAAAGCCATGGTCTTCAGTTTTTAGTTACTCCTGATGCAATGGTACATTTTCTGTTACAAATTCCTCTAAATTTCCTCTAATATTCTGAGCAGAAAGATCTGATAATTCTGAGCAGAGTGAATCCTGTAAAGGTTATCCTTTAACATTTACCACAGGATCTCATTGTGCACTTGAGACATTTCTGAGGGAAACTGTGTTTCCCCCTCAAAGTTGCTTAGAGGCACAGAATGTATCAAAGGATGAATAACTTCATGGAGGACAGGCAAGGTTGTATTGGCTCAAGTAAGAGCCACCTTCATCTTTCAAGACAGTGTATGAGTCTCATTCGTGACACAGAAGACAACATCATCCTCCAGACAAGCTTTGTACTTTCACACATGTACCATGGAGTTCTTGTCTAGCCTTCCTAAAACTAATGTCTTCATTGCTTCTCCCTCACTGACTTAGTCTGACATATCTCAATAAAATTCTTCTTTTCCTGGTGTCTCCAAGGAGGGAATCTGCAAAGCTTGCCCTGAGAGCCCCTCAACCCAAGCTGGCACAGCATATAGCCACTCACAACTGGCATTACTCCAGAGCCCATAAGTCTCTCCCTCAGGGTATTTCTAATCTCTAATGTAGGAGTCTCCACATCACTTACCTTGTGTGTTTCCCAAGTTTGTGTCCCCTGGTTGCTTAGGAGAGTTGTTGAAGGGTTTTCCTGTGGGCTCCTCTGGAAGCTTCTGTTGGAATGTGATGAGCCACAGGATTTGCTGGTCTCTGCTGGGTCCCTCTGCCCATCTGGTTTGTAGCCACTTCTGCCTGGCTTACTTTTCAGAATACTTCTGTTTCCTGTAATACAATCTGCTGATGTTATAAGCAGTGTTATCTTGAACAATTAGAGAACTGGTAAAATGTTTTTGTATTTTCTGTTCTTTAATGAGTTCTTTATTAAAATGTCATAAAATTGCCCAAATCCAGTTCAGTACCAGTGATGACTCTTTGTTTGGGGCTCTGAGGGTCCATCTTCTCAACCCTTCCAGATACATTTTCTTCAGCTTCTGCTGCATTTGGGCCTTTGTCTGCTGGTGGCTTTGTTTAGGTTCTCAGGAAATACAAAACCAGATACAGCCAAAAATGTAAACAAAGGGGGTCTCTCCCTGACCCCAGGCCAGGATTTCTTCTCTGTATCACCTACTATCTTCTCAACAGGTGAACCGGTCCCGAGGACTCTGCCTGGGTGTCCCTGTCCTCCCTCCTCTGCCTCCCTTACACTTTCCCTTGTTCCCTTTGAAATCATGCTTCTTTCTCCTTAGCTGTAATTGTTACACACACACACACACACACAACACACCAGACAACACACAACACCTCTATACTTACACCTCAATACATAAATACAGCCTGTTCACTTCATAGTGTTTCTTGTATGGATATGGTTTCAGGGCTGGCAGCGGAATTGGGTAATCCAATCAGCTGCTCATTTCTCCCCATCTCAATTACTTGTTCTTTCAGACCAGGTCTCAGCCTAGAATTCACTATCTAGTCCAGGCTGGCCTTGGACTTGCAGCAATCCTCCTGCCTTAACCTCTCTCCTAGTGCTCAGATTACAGTCTTAAGGCATTATAAGTAGCTCTAAATTATTTGTTCTTATACTCATTCCCTGAGACAGTCTCTCTACTTCAGGGTCAGTGGTACACCACAGGTAACAGATATTCCAGAGGACTGAAGTTCAGGCTAGATGAAATAGGAGAACCGTAATGGATCTAGAGGTCTGAGTCCTTCAGCATGTCTGAGGGCAAGCACTGCGCCTTCCCGCAGGCTAAGTCATTTTCTTCTCACTGCAATCTTACAGGATAAGTTTCAAAAGATAGCTTTTCCTTTTCCATGGAAAGCAACAGGCACAGAGGCTAAGCCCCTTCCCCAAGGCCCCAACACCATGGTTTGTCACTGGCAAAGGTCACAGGATAAAACTAAGATGCTACAAACAGCTGCCTGTGTTTTTTTTTTTCTAGAAAGCATGCCAAGAATTTTGTTGATCTGAAACATTTTGACATAAATCCTTCTTTGTAAATGCAGTGATAAAGGGCATATTGTGTGTGTGTGTGTGTGTGTATTTTTGGCACACATTGTTTTGCTGAAAGAAACCACTTAATGGAGAGAGAAAAACAATTAACATTAGTTGGCATACTTTGAATCTTTTAAGAAACATGAAAACATGTTACTACAGTAACCAGTATAGGTCTTGTGAGGGGCAACAAAGTAATTACATAGTAGACAGGGCAGTGTAGAATAATTTAACTTTTCCTTTTCATATTTTTTCCCTTGAATCTTCTTTTGCTCTTGGCCTACTTCTGACATGTACAACTCCTCGGTACTTGGAACTTGGGCTGCAAGTTCAGAAGACCAACTTTGACATAGACGACTGAGCAAGTTATGTTTTTAAGTATACTGTTTCTCACTGAGACAAAGACAGCTAAGTAACTAGTTCATTTTAAGTCTAATCTGCCTCCCCCCTTCCTCGAAGAGTCCCATGTAGCCCAGGCTGGCCTCAAACTCCCTGTATGAACCCCAATTCAGTCTCCTTGAAACCCCAATTATGTCTGTCCGTTCTTCCCAAGTGGAGGGGTTCTAGGCACATGCCACCATGTCTGGCTGTGTATGTAGTCTTTTAAGGAATTCACCTTGAGTTATAAGGAAAGAGGAGGGGACGCATACTCTCCTGACTCATAGGGACTTCGGGGATATACAGTAGAGTATGGCTTCTGCCAGTGGAAAGATATGGAAGGAATAAGAAGCAGTCCCAGGAGAGGATTCCAGTGTCCTGAGGCATTAGGAGTCTGTGCTCAGGTATCACATCCGGGAGTTCCCTAGACTGACTTCAGTGGGGAAGTGAGCCATAGCCTCGACCTAGAACAATCAGGTATGGAAGGGTGCACTGACCGCTGCAGCACCAAGCTTGGTGTTATGATACAGATAGACACCTGTAATCCCAGCACGTGGGAGGCAAAAGCAGGAGGATCAGGAGCTTGAGGAGATAGAAAGTTTTAGAACAGCCTGAGGTATAGTCTAAACAGAAAAGGAAAGTAACTGGTAACAGCCTTCCCAGGATTCACGTGTAGATCAATCTGACACAGTTCCAGGAAGCTGGGGTAATTAGAGCATTTTCAATGAACACAAATGGCTCAAGGGGAATTTCTTAACATCAAGGGCATCCCCAGGTGTGCTGGTGGGAGAAAAATTAAAACACCTCAGTGACCAATTAACTGTTTTTTATTAATTGAAATAAGTAGGTGCTATCTAATCCGAGATTATACAGCCATTCTGTGCTCAGTTTAAGTGAAGTTTAGCCTCCAGCCTGGCAGATGAGGTGTAAGGGAGGTCTCTCAGAACGGCCAGGTGGGCCAGTCTCTTTCCCACCCTTCAGAGTCTGTGCTCAAAGGAAGAGAGATGCCCTCCCTGCACTGAGTACTTACCCCTCTCCTTTCCCCCTTCCAGACATTTTCAGCTGGGCAGCTGCAGGGAGACCAGATGTTAGTGCCAGCTCTTGGCTGACATGTCTTTTCCCTTTTCAGTTTCTGAAAACAGTGTCACCAACATGCAGTGGTATGCCACCCCCACCCCCACCCCAGCCATTTATAAGTTACTTCTGGAGGCTTTGCAGCTTGTAATTAACACATTTCTGGGGGGCAAAGGTGGTTCCATCCTGCTGGTGAGCACACTGTAGACATTCATGCTTGACTCCAGCTCCTTTCTCTGGATACAGGGTCAGATCCCCATCACAGTCTTCATTAGGTCCTCAGATAGCAGAAGTTCCTCTAGTCTAGTGACTGATTAGGTGACTGGGAGATACAGAGTAAGTTCATCACTGTATCCTTATCCAGGCCCTCATTACCAAGAGGAGGCTGAGCACCCTGTGGGGGAGGAGGCAGAGCACCCTGTGGGGGAGGAGGCTGAGCACCCTGTGGGGGAGGAGGCTGAGCACCCTGTGGGGGAGGAGGCTGCGTGGGGGAGGGCTGAGCACCCTGTGGGGGAGGAGGCTGAGCACCCTGTGGGGGAGGAGGCTGAGCACCCTGTGGGGGAGGAGGCTGAGCACCCTGTGGGGGAGGAGGCTGAGCACCCTGTGGGGGAGGAGGATGAGCACCCTGTGGGGGAGGACTAAAGTTAACACTGGTTTACCATTTCTTATCTGCTAAGGAATAGGGAAGTCATTAAGCATCGTATTTTACTTCTCTCCATAAAAGCCGTGTGAGGCTGTGCTCTAGTGTTCATTGTGTAGTTTTTCTTTCTTTTTACTTTAGAGCTCGGGTTTGCACTTGGGGCCTCTCTCTGCAGCCACTCTAGCCTCATGTAGAAGACAAACCTAAAGAACTTAAGGAACTTAACCAGGAACAGATAGCTAATGAGTCATACAGATGGCTCTGGGGTCAAGCTGGCCAATTTACCACCCTTGCTCTTGATTTTCTGCACTCTAGGACCTGCCCACAAAGAGCTTGTAGGGCAACACAAGGTCGTTGATTTTCCTAAGTATGTTATGGTTTCAAATAGTCACTGACGGCCAACCAGACATCCAATGTCTGATTGTAAGTGCGGCTATCCTAGCTAAGTATTAACTCAAGGCTGAGTTCAAGTCGTGTTCAAGTGATTTCATTACATGAGAGCAGTTTGTGTGCACGAGCATGTGTGTGTGTGTGTGTGTGTGTGTGTGTGTGTGTGTGTGTGTCTGTTAGGAGGAGGGATTCCAAGAATCTTTGTTTCCTCTCATTCTGTCTCACTTATTTTTTGTAGTACTGGGTATCAGACATAGGACCTTTTGCTGCTAAGCAAGTCGTCTCCACGGAACAACACCCTCAGCTGTGCTCTGGAATGGGTTCTTTGAAGTCAACAAAATGGCAGTGTTTATTCCCTCGGTCTCTTATTTGTGTTTTTCGTTGTTGTTTTTCTTTTCTACCCTTTCTTCCCCCCGCCCCCCTTCTTTTTAAGTCAAGGTCTCATGTATCCCAGGCTGGCCTTGAATTTGACATATAGTTGAGGGTGATGTTGACCTTCTGATTTCTCTTGCCTCTATTGTTAGGCAGGCTTATTTTAGAAATCATGGAACTTGGCTAGGTGTGTTCTTATTAATTATCAAAGCATCATTCTTTTCTTCATAGTCTACTGCAGGATTTTATCTTCAGACAAGCACTACTGTCTTGGATCTGTGGGGCCAATATTCATGTCATTTTTATTGCTGCCAAGGAAAAGAGGGCAGAGATGAAAATCTTGGCAGGCCACCTCTACTTAGTCTGTATGTACAGACAGAGTGAGCAGGCATGAGCTTAGCATGAGGGAGCCTGGTACAACGCTCTAGGTATGGAGCTGACAAGTGCTGTGTCCGAGGGATGGACAGTAGTGTTGATGACGGAGGTGAGAGAGACTGGGAAATAGTTCAAAGGTAGAAGGCGCAGCTGCCTTACAGCTGACTATGCTTGCGTTTGTACGTGGAGGAGGACCAAGGTCTTGAATAGGAGGGCACAGAACTTGCTACAGGACTACTCCCTGGCAGAGCAACCTGTTGGCAACAGCAAAGGGTGACATGACACCAGTGATGTTCTTATGAAAAGAGAATGTTTATTGTGAGATCTTGAATACCTGTTTTTAAGGGTTATTCCCGAAATATCCCCAGAGCTGTTTTTAAAACACTGATCAATTAGATGGCCTACTTATTCTCCGTTTTAAAACTGTGTGTGTGGGTTGGTATTTCATCAACTTGACGGGAGCTAGAGGAATTTGGAAAGAAGGACTCTCAGTGAGAAAACGCCTCTGTAAGATTGACCTGTAAGCAAATTGGTAGTGCCTTTTCTTAATTATCGGTTGGTGTGAGAAGGCCCATTGTGGGTGTCATTCCTGGGCTGGTGGTCCTGGGTTTTTTAAGAAAGCAGGCCTAGCGAGCTATGAAGGACTAAGCCAGGAAGCAGCACTCCATGGCTTCTGCATCGGCTTCTGATTCCAGGTTTCTGCTCTGACCTCCCTGGATGATGGATTAACTGCAAACCGTAAGATGTAATAAGTCCTTTCTTCTCTAAGTAGTATTTGGTCCTGATGTTTATCACAGCAATAGAAACCTAAATATTTAAAAGATATACTTATTTTATGCTATGTGTATGAGTGTTTAGCCTGCATGTATGTCTATGCACTATATGCGTGTGGTGCCCACAGAGACCAGAAAAGACCAGAAGAACAGTCCATAATCGTAACACGTGAGCCATCTTTCCAGCCCCTTTTAAAGATGAGGTCTTATATATCCTAGGCTTTCCTTGAACTTGCTGTATGATAGAGGTCAGCTCTGAGCTTCTGAGCTTCCTGCACAGCCCGCCATGCCTGGTTTTATGCCATGTTGAGGTTCTAGCCCAGGCCTCTGTGCTGCTCAGCACTCTCCCAGCTGAGCTACAACCCAGCCCTAAGTCTCCTGTTCCTTTTTGTTGGTGGTGTTGGTTTTGAGATAGGGTCTTACAGTATAGCTCTGGCAAGCTTGGAACTCACTGTAAACCAGGCTGGCTTTGAACTCACAGAGATCCATTTGCCTCTGCCTCCCAAATGCTGGGATTGATGTTATATGCCACCATGCCTGGCAGATGTCCTCCATACTTCTGATGACTTCTTGTCACCCATGGCTTAAGATAGATACACCTTGGACAATCAAATCCACTAGATCTCCACTGCCTGGGTACCTTGCCACTCCCACTCCTTCTCTACACCTCTCCTTCCTATACCCTGCTCTCCAGCCGTCCAGGGCTTCAATCTCCATGCCCATTTCAAGTCCCACATGGCCTCTGTGGGGAAGCCCGCGTTACTTTCCTCAGAAGCAGAGTACATCCCTGCATGAAGCAGATACACCTCATTTTTATTTTGATTCATTGTGTGTTGCCAGGGTGCCTAGGCATAGAAGAATAGGGTTAACACATAGAAAATTAATAAGTAAAAAGTTTATTTTTTGTACTGAGACTTATTACTCATGTAGTGACCTTGACCTTCCTCTTGAAGAAAAAAAGTTTGATGGAAAAGGTGAAAAAAATATGTATCAAGTCCTATCTCTTCCAATCAAAGCTTATTAAAAGTCTGTGTTTTCCATGTAATACAGAAAATAAAATCAATTTTACTTTTTATGACTTGATTTCTAGACAAATGTGCTCTGAAAATTGTACATGAATTATTTCAGAAATGTTACAATTCATAAACTAGATTGGGTCTCAGTTTGAATAGAAAGATGAAATCTTGTGTAATTTTGGTCCATCCACAGTGGGAAACCAATCATCCTTTTGTCCAGTGTTTCCACACTGTATATGCTACCTGCTCAGGTCATTCCTCTCATGTCTTCTCACATTGTGTCGAGTCACGTTACAGCAAGGAGGGGAAGTAAGCCACAATAAGATATTTTGGGGGTGGGGAGAGTGAACGTTTAAAACACTTTGACTTATTATAAATTCAGTTTTATCATAGGTATGTATATATAGGAAAAAACATCATACATATAGAGTTTGGCAGTGCCTAGGTTTGCAACCATCTTCTGGGTTGCTGGGACAGCCCAATGGATAAGGACCTAATATGGCACCACTGCTGAGACTCTTTTTCTTTTTAAAGGTAGAAGAGGGTGGGACATGAAGCAGAAAGTAAACTTAGGTGGTCAGTTCCATCATCTCTGGGGGCAGGTTACCCTGTTTTCAACTCCCTTACTCCAAGCCCACTCAGCAATATATGTGTATATATATGTGTGTGTGTATGTGTGTGTGTATGTGTATGTGTGTGTATGTGTGTGTATGTATGTGTGTATGTATGTGTGTGTGTATGTATGTGTGTGTGTGTATGTGTGTGTGTGTGTATGTGTGTATGTATGTATGTGTGTGTGTGTGTGTGTGTTATAAATGATGATGAATGATTTCTCATCCCTATATGTACAGACCCAATTTAGAGCAGGCTCACCTTTGAGTAGCTGGCAGTTATATGTGCTCATGTTACCAGCAGACCACAAGTTTATCAAATCTCCTTTGGGTGTGCTGTTCTTACTTACGACTTCAAATAACTCATGGGGGGGATCAAGACTTCCTTCCTGAGAGAGAAGTCTTCCACAGAGGCACCCAGACAAGTGAATGTAGTAAACAGGGTTTGGTTTCCAGACACCTGTGTCTCTTCCTTTAGCAGGGAGGCAGAAAGGAACTGGCCGAATCGGATGGTGGAACCTACATTGACTTGAGTGTTCAGTCCTTCATCCTGTGGTGTACCTTGTAACACAGACTGCCGTTCTTTGTAGAGCTGTCTTTCCTCAGCAGCTGGATGGCTGAGGTGAGGTAGTAGTGCAGATACTTGAAGTAGAATGTCTGTCTGTACTGCCCAGGAGACCCCGCAGCCCTGGCCATGGCCTTGGCAAAGTCAGAGCTCACATTGAGATTCAAGGTGAAAACCAAGATGGCCACGGCATGCACAGGGGTCAAGCTCTCAGGAGGGACTTTAATCCCAGCACTTGGGAGGCAGAGGCAGACGGATTTCTGAGTTCGAGGCCAGCCTGGTCTACTGAGCGAGTTCCAGGACAGCCCGGACTACACAGAGAAACCCTGTCTCGAAAAAACCAAAAAAAAAAAAAAAAAGACACATATGATCTGTGGACTCAGCATATAGTCTGTGCAAGCTGATACAGAAGGATCGCTTAGAGGCTTATACAAGTCTGAGCTAAGTGTACAAAAGAGATAGATGCCCGAGTGCTCCCCTTGCCCCAAAATTCATGTCCTTGAGGCAGGGAAACAGCTACGGCTGAGGAAACCAAGTTTATGCTGCAGAGTGACTTTATTGTGGGGATTCCAAGCCTTCACACCAGTCCTCATTCAGGTCTACTGCCCCTACAGGAACATGGGTTTTCACTTTTTCCCTTAAGAGCATCCGTCAATGCTCCCTACAATGTCTAGAGAGACCCTCAGCCGCGCACACCACGGCTCTGTCAACTCTTTGCCTTGACTGAAGAAAAATTTTATTCAGACAGATAACACTAAGGGAGCATTCTGAGCACTTCCTAGCAGGTGGGCGGAGCCACCACGCCCAGCCCTCCTATAAGAAAGTGGATGGAAGAAGCTTAATTTGCATACGAGACAATGCAAGCCTAATGCCAAGTGTTTTAGGCACTAACCAAACATAACCTATTAATTCTGCAGATGTCCACAGCTCCCTTTTGATACTTTGCGGGCCCTAAAAAGGGCCTTTATGGATGGGGAAGCAGACCCAGGAAGGCCTAGGCACAGGGCCGCTCAGCCGCCGAAACCGTAGAGAGTGCGGCCCTGGCGCTTGAGCGCGTACACCACGTCCATGGCCGTGACGGTCTTGCGCTTGGCGTGCTCCGTGTAGGTGACAGCGTCGCGGATCACATTTTCAAGGAAAACCTTGAGAACACCGCGAGTCTCCTCGTAGATGAGACCAGAGATGCGCTTCACGCCGCCGCGCCGAGCCAATCGCCGGATGGCGGGCTTGGTAATGCCCTGGATGTTGTCACGGAGAACCTTGCGGTGGCGCTTGGCACCACCTTTCCCCAGACCTTTGCCGCCTTTTCCACGTCCCGACATCTTCAGAGAAACAAGAGCAAAAAGGTGAGAGAAATGTATGGCAACTTGGCGCCAAGCAAGAGCTTATATTGCCTGGGAGCGGACCTGTTTGAAAACAGCAAGGAGTGGGCGGAGCTCTAGGCTCCACCCTCTGGCTCTTTGTACTTTGCTGTCTATAAAGATCTAAAAACACTCTTTGTGTTCCATCTCCAAATTTCTGGAACCCTTAGCATATTTGAAAGTTTAAACAACATAAGGTAAGTATTCTCTCTCTCTCTCTCTCTCCTCTCTCTCTCTCTCTCTCTCTCTCTCTCTCTCTCTCCTCTCTCTCTCTCTCTCAAATAAAAACGGTGTGTCATGCTATCTTCAGTGCGCGCTGATTCAGTATTTTGTAAGCAGCATGATTGTTCTTCCACAACTTTAATGCGAAAATGAAAAGAAGCTAGCAATAGAAATCTAGTTTGCTGGATCTTATACCAAAGCAATTTACATTTTCGCGTGTGAGCCTTTTGAGGGGATGGAAGAAGTGTTTTAATGCCTTTCTTTTATGACCACGGTAAGAAAATTACCTTAGTTCCCACTTCCTGTTTAGTTTCAACTGTTTCTGCAGTGTATGGATTTTTTTTTCTGCCTCTCCTGCTTTGCAAACACATTAGTATTTGCTTTTCAGCCAACTATTTCTGTAGTTACTTAGCTGAACTATTGTAACGTGTCGTTTACATCCGAGGTTCCCATTGTTTGCATTTAAAAGAGACCTGGTGATTCACATCTGTAATCTAGGCTCTGTGGAGGCCTAGGCAGGAGGATTCCCAAGGGCTGGAGGCCAGCAGAGTCTAAACTGACTCAAATACATTTCATCTCCTCCCCATTGAAATCTGTCTAGTAATGTAGCAGAAGTCAGAAGCATGACTGAAAGATTTTTACTGCGAATCTCCAAACCAGAGAGCATCTCTTCTGGTATTCTCCCTAGGAGAATCCCTGAACAACAAAACAGTTCTGATGGTGGTTACTGTTTTTAAGGCAGGAACTGTCCTGACGTTTATTATTGCCTTTTTAAAGACAGCAGGGTTTAAGGGAGGGTTCAGAATGCTTTCCCAGGTAATAAATACTAAACATGTTGAGGATTAGGTATTTTAGCAAATTGTTTTGGTCTGTAGTCTTAAAAAGAAACCGTCCCAGCAGGAAAATGTTTCCTAAAGGTTTGTATTTATAAATGCTTTTAATTTATAGTACTTTACAATTTCCATTAGTTCCATAACTGAAACAGTATTTCATTTATTTGTTCCCTCCCTGTCTCTTAGAGATTAGTTGAGCTCTAGGATAGCTGGAGGGGGAAGAAACCTGAATCATTAAATTTTACCTCATGACTTTAAATCCTTTGCTCTTCAGAATTCTTACCAAAATGAGGGACAAAGCTGCAGCCAGAATACTTATTCAAACTTGTGAAACCATACATCAAAAAAAAAAAAAAAAAAAAAAAAAAGAGAGAGAAAGAAAAAAGCAAGGAGACCTTCTATGATATACACACACATTTAAGATGGTTTACAGAAGTTATTCTAGAACTTTCTTCCCTGAAACTGTAACCTGAGGTTTCCACGTGCACTGACTTAGTATATATAACCTGCGGAATGCTTAGGGACATTAAATAGTATATGAGAGTCAGCTGTTAGGTGGTAAAGCCAGGATTTTGAGACGTTGTCTCCAGGATGACCTCCTTGGTGGTGGCAATATTTTGCTCAAATCCAAAGGGCTGTATGAGAGACCCCAGCTCCAGGTTAGCTCATTGTCCTAGGCAATAAAGATGTACACAGATAGAAGTAAACAGGGTTCGTTTTTCTTTGTGTGTGTGTTTAATATTTTGTATCTTGGGACAGGATCCTATGTAGCTCAGGCTAGGTGGGAGCTCTCTCCGTAGCTAATGACAACCTTGACTCTCTGTTCACACCTCCTCTATACTAAGGTCACAGTCAGGCCCCACTACACTTCACTTGGTTCAGTGAAATCAAATCGCAATTAGACTGATAGGGTAAATTTATGATCTTTTTTTTTTTTTTTTCCACGAGAGAGGATTTATTTAGGACAGAGGGAAGAGAGCGAGAGGAGAGAGCAGAGAGGTAGAGGAGTAGAGGCCGTCCATGACCTCGTGGAGAGAGGGGGAAGGAAGAGGGGAGCCTGCAGGCATGCGGGAATCACAGGAGCAAGAGAGCAAGAGCAATTTATGATCTTTTAATTAACTGGATACACTCCTCCCCCCATGGGTGAAAACTAGTATGTATTCCATCACAACCTGACAGAACAGTCTGTGTGTCTTCAGAAGGTCCTCCCCCCCCCCCCCCTGTGTCCTGGGGCTCTCAGAGTTCCAGTTCTTCCAACTCAAAGGCCCACAGCCGTGTAGATACATCCTTCCTCGGGAAAGGCAACCGGAGGCAGATGGAACCCAGGTGTGCCCTGCTCTCGAGGACAAGGCAGCAGGACTCATGTTGCCAGAGCCCAGCTGTGGAGCAGGGAGATGTTAAGCTGCCAAGAGAGACCATGTCTCCATCTGACTTTGAAGCACAGCCCCAGGGAAGGCTCAGATGAAAGTCAGTGTCTCTGCATCCCCAGCCTGGGAGGCGGCGTTGGGTGGAGGGGTGAATGCTTTCTTGCCTTCAGCAAGAGCTTTACAATGCTAGGAGTTCTTGAACTCTGAGGAGAGGGAAAAAGAGCCGGTGGAGGGACTGAATCTGGCTCTTGTAGAGAGGAATGTCCAGGCTAGCACAGATCATGTCAATGTACTACTTTTAATCACTGTTTGACACCACTTGTATAATTTCAGAAATGTGGTAAACTGAAGTACCCGAGTGAACCAGTGGGTACTTCAAAATAAACACCAATGCCAAGGGCCTATAATTTGAATATATAGAAACAAGTTGAGGCAATCTTCTTCCAGTGTCTGAGCCTAAGAGTAATCTAAAGTCGTGATGGAGCACCAAGTGAAGACCTCCAACAGGCAAGCAGAGGCAAAGGGTCCTCACCTCTGGAATCCAGTGGTTCTTCTCCGACTTATAGACAGCTCTAGGGCTGGGTTCTGATAGCCTCAGTCTCCTGAGATTAAAGGCCTGTACTACCTTGCCTGGGCCTAAGCTGTTCATGGCCCTTATGCCTCAAGATCTCCATGATGAGATCCCGGTCAGACACTGTGTCATCCAGCCTCAAGATCTGGATCACAGGTGTGCCCTCCATTCCTGGATTGTAGTTCATTCCAGTTGTAGTCAACTGACAACCAAGAATGGTCACCACAAGGAGAAATGAAACCAGGATAATGAATCTAGGTTCAAGGATAAATACATGCTCTTTACTTTTCTCCCTTTAAAACCTCAGATTGCAAAAGCAATCCATTCAGACATTTATTTGATTTAATACCAAGTCAAATGATTCATGACTCTCAAGCAAAAAAAAAAAAAAAAAAAAAAAAAAAAGAAGTATTAGAAATCCCTAAAACTCTATCTATCTATCTATCTATCTATCTATCTATAAATTAGCACATGACTCCTGATTTATATATTTTAAGGGAACTAAAGGTGGTAGTCACTGTAGGCAAATATTTTCAACCCCTGCTTTCATTAGTATCACTTCTTTCTCTTCCATTTCAAATGAATGAAACTTTCAAAATTTAACTTTCCCATAATAAAAAAGGAACAAATGTTTCCCGTTGAAAGTGTGTGACATTTGCCTACAGGCTACCCGTCTTGGGGCTCCCTTTGAGCACTGAATGAATCTACTCTGTCTAGGTTGGGAAAGGGAAGATCCTGAGGTAAATTTAAGACTCTCCAGCTGTAATTCCCTTGGCTCCTTGGTTGAGACTTTGTAAGTTGTTTTACTTAGTGCTTCTTTCATCAAGCGTTCAACTGCCCGCTCCCTGCAACTTCCCAGATATTTCTGAATGGCTCGGTGTCGACTGTTTCCTTATAAATGTTTATCAGGAAGCAGAAGAGGCAGGACTTTGGGAGGAAGGGAAATCTGAGGTACTGATTATAAGGAACTAGAAAAAGGCACGGATACAACATTTTTAAATTTTTGATTGTCTCTTTTGTGTTTCCGTTTTTTTTTTTTTTGTGTTTCCGTTTTTAAACCAGCCTCAGGCTCACGTTTTGACGCCCTCCATCCCCCCAACTAAAAACACATCAATCACCAGTCCAGGGGAATTTTACAGGACAACAGTACCTTCGTCTACAAAAGCGACTCTCCTAAAAGTAGGGAGAGTCGAGGTCAAAAGACCTTGGGAACCCAGACAGCACAAGCGCCCCGCCAGTCGCAGAGCCCTGAAACCCGTGGCTCCCGCGATCCCGGCTCAGCGGAGGAGGAGCGCGGCCCCTGGACCTAGGGTTTCAGAGAAGGCTTAGCATGTCCCGGGGAGGGTCGTGGAAATCAGAGCTCCTAGTCCGGGAGCCTCCCTGGACCGCGGGAGCGGCCAGCGGGCGGTCCCCAAGCACTTTCTGCGAAGGGGTCTTCACCTCCGTTTCTTGGTCAAGCACCTAGAGACCTCGAACTTAAAACCTCGCGCCCTCCGCCAGCCTTACGTCACTTCCTGTACCCGCGGCCTGGGCTCTCACCACAGAGACCATAGAGAGTATAACAATACCGGGGCCAGAGTTACTTCCGCTCTAATTTAATATCCGATTGGATAACTAGGCTAAGAGCCTGGCCCCTTTCCGAAGCATCGTAGATTGTCACTAATATAGACCAATAAGAATAAAAAGTAAGGAAGCTGCTATTTGACCCGGTTACTCTCGGAATTCTGACGTATTTCCGGCAGCTCCTTCTCTCGAGATGCCCGGTACCGGTACTTGTACAGTTCTGAGTCGTCCTTTGATTCTGTGTTAGTTGTCGGGTGTAGATGGATGCTGTCCTTCAGGAATACCTCCACTGAAAACAAGTAACGAAATAACACTGGGCACCGAGTTAAATTGCTCCGCAAACATCAGCCCTCTAAACACACCGCATATGTTGATCTGAACAAATAGTGCCTGGGCGAGACTCACAAATTGATAACCTACACGAAAATGTATATTTTAAAAGCTAAACAGGGTACATGTTGTAGATTTTCCAGAGGATAAGTTGCTACACAACCCTCCGACTGGTCTTTTCATCAGCCCAAACTCTTTTATGATGTCATTTACACACTTGATTTATCTGGAAGTCTTCGTCCTTTCCTTTCCTTTCCTTCTACATCCTTATCCCTTAACACTCCTCTCTACCCTTTCCCCTTAAAGATAAGCATTTTAAATGAAATCTTTATAAAGCTCACGCTTGACTTTTTTGGAACTTCATCTGAGCATCCTTTACAGAAAATGGTCATAAGGTAATTTTTGACATCAGGTAATTTAAAAGTATTGACGGAGGTGTATCTTAATGTTTAGAATGATCTGACTGTGTCCCCTAACAATTTAACATCAGACCCATGCTTTCGCCAAACTTTTATGTAGTCGGACAAAATAAGAATTCAGTAAATAGCCTGGGCTGCCCCCATCTCCACATCCTGCCTCATCGTTTTGATTGATGGAATTACAGTCATAAGCCATGACGCTTGGGTGTGTCATTAATTCTTGTTTTGACTACATTTTGAGTGTCAGCATTAGCAAGATCTATTGGTTCATAACATACAAGCCAGGGAATAAATTTTGAAGGTAACCCAAATTGTATTATTTTGAAACTAATTTATAAAAGCAGTGACAACATAGAAATGAATACATTTCAAAAAGTTATATGGCTAGTTACAATTTTTCATCTGTAAGTTTTTTTAGATAGACGGAGTATTTTATTCCAATGATTTTTTTTTTTTTCTTTTGTGTGTGTGTGTGTGCTTAAAAAAACAAAACGGCTATAACAGGGATGTTCTCAGCATCCTTACATATAATGATTTTTGAAGTAGACCCTAAAAATGGCTCACTGAGAATGTGTAGATGGAGGGTTTAGGAAACAAATGCTGTATGTACAGAAATTAAGTTCCATCAGTAGGCCTCCGAAGATTCTACTTTTTCTGATTTCAGGTGGCAAATAACATAGGTCTGCTAATGCTTTCTGGGGCAGAGGGAGCTGCCCCTTTCTGATAGTATTGAAAATTGTCCCCCTGGAAAATTGAAATTAAATCCTTTTCCTTTACTCAACAGGTTCTTAATGGAGAGTGAGTCTTTTTCCTCAATCTAACCTATTTTATGCAGGGATCAGTGCAGTTTATTTCTTGCTTTTTAAAATGTTCCAGAGTGTTTGACTGCTGAAGGGATAGATAACAGACAGTTGGTCCATATTAACTGCATTATAAACAAAACTTTTATTATCTCACTTTTTTCCAAATCCACCCAGACACACTTTGTAATGAGTAGAATATCACAGGTGCATTGCTTCCTTTCATTCTTGAAGAAAAGGTTGTTGATGTTGTTTTGCCTTTATTTCCACTTTGCAGACAATTGTATTTAATCTGCTGGAAGAATATGTTGATATGGTTTTACAGTCTTTCCCAGTTTACAGACAATTGTTTTTAATCTGGGAGTAAAAAATAACAGAAGTATGTCTATTTTACTTGAAGGCCACGGGTGTGTGTCTATTCTGATGTTATTAAGTAAAACTTATTAGACATAAGAGATGTTTGAAACAGGTAATGGGAATGGTCTCTCCATTTAGCAGGAATGTTTGAAGACACTGCCTGGGAACAAGGAAGCAAATGGTCTGTGCCTGCTACTTTTACATCTCAGTGGTTCTGACAACAGGGTAAGAAAACTGGAGAGAGCTTTATCCCCTCATGGTCCAGTACAGCTGGTTTGGGCATTCATTGCTGACCCAAGACCCAAGCATTCCAAATTGTTTATCGGTATCCACGTTGTTGGAGACATGGAAAACTAACCTAAAGAAATAAGCATGGTGCCAGAGAGGGAAGCACAGACTGTCCCAGTGTAGATACCTGACTGTTCATCTGAACTGGCACTTCACAGCACTGGTGACCTCAGTGATGGCATGGTGGTACTTCTCTGAGGCAGCCTGGAACTCCTCCAGATGTTTCTCATAACTTTTGATGGCTGCCTGAAGCTGTGTTCTCTCCACTGCTCCCAAGATGGCTTGAATGATCATATCTATCCCGAGGCTGAGCACGGCAACGCCAATGCTTCCAAGGAGAGAAGTCCCGATGTGAGCTAGCACAGAGACCAGCTTGTTAATGATGCCAGTTGTGACATTTGAGCCCACCAGTTTAACAGCCACTGCACTGGCTGCAGATGTAGCTTCTCCCAGGATGACAGAAATGACCTTTTGCACAATGGCAATCTTCTCTGTCTCCCTTTCCTTAATATCCTGAAGCTTCCTATAAAGGGTTGGCTCTAGTTTGTCTTTCAGTGCCTCATCAACCTTTTGCAGTTCCTTTTGGATTTTTGTCACAGCTTGGATAATGATGTCACAGTTTTCTTTGATGGTTCCATTGCTTTTCATTTCAATGAAGGCCAGCCTGCAACCCAAGTGGGTATTCAGAACCCCTGTGAGCTTGTTGGTGACCTGGAAGCTGTCAGACAAGCAGTCCAGCAGCTGCTGGTGAAGGCGGCTCACTTCCTGTCGCCTCCTTGGGTTTTGTGGGTAGAGGAAGTCACTCTGAGCCATAGTTCAGTAAGTCTCTGAAAAATCAAACAACAAGTCAGCTCAGAGGACCTGTATGCCTCTAACCAGGCAGCCATCAAAGTGGCCATAGCTAAAGACTGCCTCAGAGGTCTCATCAGGTTTGATTTGTTGGCTTGTTTGAGGGAGGATCTCATGTAGGCCAAGGTAGGTGTGAATTCCTGATCCTTCAGCATCTACTTCCCAAGAGCTGTGATCACAGGCTGCATCCCTCTGCTGGGTTTTTCCCATGGGTCACGCCCAGAGCTTCATGAGTGCCAGAAAAGCATCCGCAAAGCCTCAGCCCTTCGGAAGCTAGCCCTTGGCCACCATTACTTATTTCCCAATCTCTAGCCACCACTCTGTGTTTACCAGATTATTTCCCAAGAATTTTGAGTTAAATCATTAGTTTAAAGATCTCTGGGTTTGCAGCAACACTGATATGAATTTAGGGCTTATGTATTTGATAATTTAGGATATTCACAGCAGGACTGGCAGGAGGCCTAGTTGGTCACAGTGCTTGCTTCACAAACCTGAAAAGCTGAGTTTGCTCCCTGGGACTCCCATGAGAAAAGGAAAGAAATGACTCTAGCAAGGTGTCCTCTGACCTCTACAGGCCTACCACGACATTCAAGAATCCTCCCACAACCACCTCACACCTCCCTGATAAATAATTTTACAATTAAATACTAAAGGTAAATATTAGTGCCATTATATATCTCTGTGGGCAAAATTGTTTTTAAAACCTAAGAACTATCCAAAAAGGACACCCATGTAATATTAATATCTTTAAAAAAGAATTCCTCATGAGACAGGCATGGTGGCATATGCCTTTGATCCTGGCACTCTGGAGGAAGAGGCAAGCAGATCTCTATGACTTCAAGGCCAGCCTGCACTGCATAGCAAGTTACAGACTAGCCAAGACAAGACAGTGAGATCCTGCTTCAAAAACCAAAAAGTCTTCAGAATAAGAGTATAAATTCAAGACTGTAGATGGAAATGTCATTTGAGAAGACGGTGGACACCATAGGGGTATAGGGCAGCTCTGATCACATCTGGGACACTTGATACATTAAACCATTTAGTATAGTCTATGTTGTGTGTGGACATTTCTTTTGTTTGACAGAGGCTATCATTTTAGCCCAGGCTGATATGAACTCACTTAGGTAGCCCAGTACAGCCTCAAACTCACAGTGATTCTCCTGCTTCAGCCTCCTCAGTGCTGGTAACAGCATCCACACTGTGTCCACAGCCATTATTAAGACAAGGTAGAGTGTGTGTCAGAAAGAAGGTGATGGTGGCCGGGTGGTGGTGGTGCATGCCTTTAATCCCAGCACTGGGGAGGCAGAAACAGGCAGATCTTTATGAGTTGAGGCCAGCCTGGTCTCCAGAGCTAGTTCCAGGACAGTCAGGGCTACATAGAGACACTCTGTTTTGAAAACAAAACGAAAAAGAGAAGGCAATAGCTTCTCGCAGAGGCTCTAGGAAAAAGCATAAGCATTCTGTAGATGATACAGCTGACCAGGAGGGAGCTCCTGGAGTTGTGTTTGTGACTGACAGCACCTTCTGTTGAGAGAGGCAACAAGCATACTTTTCTGCATTTGTTTTCCTGAAATACTGAGCACAGGAAGAACAGCAAGTTACTTAATGTGCATACTGTGAATATGTTTCCTGTGTGACTGGCCTTTGGACATCTCTGCTGAACCCCACAATTGTTAGTTTTATGATTATTTTATTCTTATGTGTATGTGTGGTTTTTCTGCATGTATGTATCTCTGTGCATCATATATGTGCTTAGTGCCCTCTAAGTCTAGAAGAAAACATTGGATCCCCTAGAACTGGGCTTACAGAGAGTTGTGAGCCTCCATGTGGGTGGTGGGAATGGAACTTAAGTACTCTGAAAAAGCAGGCAGGGCTCTTAACCTCAAACACACACACACACACACACACACACGCACACACACCAGATTTAGCACAAATCATTTTTTCTTTCATGTGTATAGTAAGCCTGTCTTAATGTTTGTGTCTTACAAGGCATGTAACTGGCTTGACCGACCTGTATTCCATTCTTGTTTCTCCTTGGGTCTTCGCTGTTTAAAGAACGAGTTATCTTGTGGTCCATGCATCAGAGCACCTTTTTAAGAATACAATGTTCTCTGTCCTAGCACTGACACTATAGCCAGTTAATGTCTTGGAACTACTCTTGTTTGTACTTTGTATTTGGCACAATTTGCAGGAGTGTCTTCTTTGACTCTGTGACATACAAAGAAGAAACAGTGACCTGCCCCTTTCTTGGCATTTCTGAGCAGTTAGCAAGTTAACACATTGTTAACAACGATGTCAAACTGGAAAACACGTGGATATAGGAGATTTGACTTGTGCATATTCCAATTTTAAACAATTTACATATTTCCTTACTATTGATACTGCCACTAGGTGGAGACACCTGGTCACCCAGGAAGGTTCTCAACTTGTGGGCTTTTGAATTGATACCTTTAAGTATGTACTTGATGTTAAGAAGAGGCTCAGGGGTGCATGGAGGACCAGTGGCTGGTAATGTGTGGTGTTGCCATGCTGGCTTTCAACAACTTGCTTCTGAATCCCAATCTGACCGCTCCACTCAGTGGAATGGGAACCCTGCAATTAGCCATTGCTCTTAAGCTCACAGATCCTGCCAATGACACAACACTAGCCGGAGAAGCATTCTGGGCCTATAAACTACTCCCACTTCAGTACATTTTTGACAGTCGCCTGCTGGGAGACTGTTGGAGATTATAGTATTTCCAGATTCTTCAGAGGTAAGTTTAACACACCTCTGATTAAATACCATGGATGCCTTATTTGGGCTTTCATAGAGTTAGAAATCACATACCAGTGCTTCCTGTCAGTGAAAGAGTTCTGTTTGGGCCATTGCTCTCTAGTTCTGCAGCATCTGTGTGGTTCCCACAGTTATTCAGGTTTGCAGAGCCTGCAGCAGCCTGCTGATGGGTTGCTACCCAGCAGGTGGCGCTCATGGCTCCTGGGAATCCCTTCTTATTCCAGCCTTGTTGAAGCCATTGTGCTTTGCTTGCTTGGTCTACATCTGGGCTCTACTAGGTAACTGTATTTGATGTGAATGTTTGCTTGTTAAAACAGGATTTTTGAGATCAAGAGTAGTCTTGTATGATGAACGATTAACTGCTGGCTGTTCTAGAATTTGAGATGTGAAGGCAGGAGGACCAGAAATGCAAGGTCAGCCTCAACTACACAGTGAGTTCAAGGCCAACCTGGGTCACCTGAGGCTCTGTCTCAAGAGAAAGAAAGAAAAAAGAAGGGAGAGGAGAAATATAAAAGAAAGAAAAGGATGAATACTTGTAAAAGTTAAGGTTAATTTCATGGTACTATATAGGTGATTTAGTTTTTATGGAAAAGAACCACATTTTATGAGAAAGGATACTGATTGTCAGCCATTAGTATTAGTATTATTGTCCTGGATGGCACAGAACTCTTGTCAGCCAGGCTGGCCTCAAACTCATAGACATCTTGCCTCTGCATCTCACGTTCTCTCACAGCTGGTCTTGTTTATCCTGCTTTACATTGTTTATTTACATTAAATTTAGGATGAGCATTTTGAGTCATCCTTTGGCCTTTTGTACATATATGTCATTTTGCTTCATTCTTTCCTGTTTTCTTGCTGTCCTACCTCTTCTTGCTGTCACTTTGCAAATACAACCTCTCAGGGGACTTTAGAGAACACAGTGCATCCTCTGCCCAGAGCTACAGGAACTTAAAGAGAGAAACTAGGATGTAGGGGACTGCAGGGAACTTCTAGAAAATGACATGTGATTTGCGTGTTAGCAGATACTCACATTATAATGTTGAGACATTAAAAACAGCAGCTGATAAAGTATCTTACATATACCACCATTACACTAGTGTGTAAACCTTTAAACAGCAGAAGAAAGACATCTGCAATCCTGCTGACTTGGGTGTTTTTATTTCTAAAATTTATCTACGTTCATAAAAATTGTAATAATAAAATTGAAGCAATAATGAGGTTCTTCTTACTTTAAGTCATTTAGTTTCCTGTACTTCTAATTTTATAAGCAATATATTAGTTACATAAAGTATTCTAAATATCATAATTCAAAAAAGCTCAAATTGTGTTACATCTGTAATGTTTATGTTCATAGGTTATTTTTCCCTCCACAATCCACATTTCTTCCTGAAGTAAATAGGTAGAAAGACAATGGAATAGGAGCTGTTTGACATGGAAGTAAAGCACAGCTGTGGGGTCAGGTTTCTCTGTCCACCCTGCGAGTTCTGGAAACAAACTCAGGTTGTCAGGTTCAGCCCACACATTTACTCTTGAGCCATCTTGCTGACCCTATAATTTTTATTGTCTTGGGTACATATTCAAATTGCATTTCAAAGCTTTGCTGATACCCACAGTAAGTTTTTATGCCATGATGCTGGTCTCTCTCTGCTATGGTCTAATTGATCTTGGGTAACATAGGATACGTTTCAGACACAGTTATTTTTTTAAGAATATAAACTTAATGCATTTAAGATGAAATGATAAGGCCCTGGGATTTCTGTCTCAGTAATGAAAGACATAGTAGGTCTGAGCCATCCTAGAGTAATCGGGCCTTGTTCTGATCATTTGTAAAGCTGGCTGAAGCACGGCACAGGGAAGCTCATTGTGCCAGCACTTTATGGACGGGTGGACTGAGGCTTTCCATAGAAAGTGTGTTATGTTACATATATGCACACACAAGCACAGGCACGCACACAGACAGGCACACACACACACACACACCAGGCAGGCAGGCACAAACACAGGCACACACACACATGCAACACAAATACACTCATACACACAGAGGCCCACAGGCCCACAGACACAGAGGCACACACAGGCCTCCCACACTCACACACAGAGCAGAGGTGCTGATGATGTTACTAGTGTTCTCTCAGCTCATGCACTGCCGTCTCCCTCCTTACTGTGCACTTGTCAGTGAACACAGCAAACACACAAGGTCAGCAGCTTTGCAGAAGGAAAGATTAGCAGCTGTGTAGTCCCAAGCTTCACTTCATTCACATCAAAGCCATGGTCTTCAGTTTTTAGTTACTCCTGATGTAATGGTACGTTTTCTGATACAAATTCCTCTAAATTTTATGAGCAGAAAGATCTCATAATTCTGAGCAGAGTGAATCCTGTAAAGGTTATCCTTTAACATTTACCACAGGATCTCATTGTGCACTTGAGACATTTCTGAGGGAAACACTGTGTTTCCCCCTCAAAGCTGCTTAGAGGCACAGAATGTATCAAAGGATGAACAACTTCATGGAGGACAGGCAAGGTTGTATATTGGCTCAAGTAAGAGCCACCTTCATCTTTCAAGACAGTTGTAAGAGTCTCATTCGTGACACAGAAGACACACATCATCCTCCAGACAAGCATTGCACTTTCACACATGTACCATGGAGTCCTTGTCCAGCCTTCCTAAAACTAATGTCTTCATTGCTTCTCCCTCACTGACTTAGTCTGACATAGCTCAACAAAATTTGTCCTTCTCTGGTGTCTCCAAGGAGGGAATCTGCAAAGCTTGCCCTGAGAGCCCCTCAACCCAAGCTGTCACAGCATATAGCCACTCACAACTGGCATTAGTCCAGAGCCCATAAGTCTCTCCCTCAGGGTATTTTAATCTCTAATGTAGGAGTCTCCACATCACTTACCTTGTTGGGTTTCCCAAGTTTGTGTCCCCTCCGTTGCTTAGGAGAGTTGTTGAAGGGTTTTCCTGTGGGCTCCTCTGGAAGCTTCTGGTGGAATGTGATGAGCCACAGGATTTGCTGGTCTCTGCTGGGTCCCTCTGCCCATCTGGTTTGTAGCCACTTCTGCCTGGCTTAGTTTTCAGAATACTTCTGTTTCCTGTAATACAATCTGCTGATGTTATAAGCAGTGTTATCTTGAACAATTAGAAAACTGGTAAAATGTTTTTGTATTTTCTGTTCTTTAATGAGTTCTTTATTAAAATGTCATAAAACTGCCCAAATCCAGTTCAATACTGTGGGACTGCGTAAGGGTATCCTGATTCTTAACTGGGTATGGGCCTAGAACCCCGAGACTCCAAGAGAGAAACGGCAAGATTTTCGCCACGTCCCCAGAACTCAGCGTCCTAACAAGCAGTCTAGTCTCCATAGACCTACATTGTTCAGTCACGTAGGCCATTACAGCCCCTCCCAAAGTGCGCAGGTAGAGGGTGTAACTACAGGCCTCAGGCCCTAGAGATTTACATACTAATGAAGGTCAGAGGGCGGAGCCAACTAAGCATTCCTCCCCAGACCCTTCCTACTTCTCCCTCCCTATTTAACTCAGGCCTGCCCTGAGTTTGGGGGGTACATCCAGATCCATCTACCATCCACCATGACAATAAAGCCTTATGGAACCAAGGACTTCCTTGTATCATTGGGGCCTGCCGGGCCTGCCGCCGCCGAAGCCTCCAGCCACTGGAACCTGGGACCTTCCTCCTGTATGAGAGACAGGCTGCCTGGAGGTTTCCAGGCAGCCTCCACCTCGCAGGTCCCGGGCCACTGCCGAGTGGGCCCAGGGCCTGCTGTGGGCCACCAGATTTTCCCACACAGTACCAGTGATGACTCTTTGTTTGGGGCTCTGAGGGTCCATCTTCTCAACCCTTCCAGATACATTTTCTTCAGCTTCTCCTGCATTTGGGCCTTTGTCTGCTGGTGGCTTTGTTTAGGTTCTCAGGAAATACAAAACCAGATACAGACAAAAACGTAAACAGAGGGGGGTCCCCCCAACCCCAGGCCAGGATTTCTTCTCTGTATCACCTACTATCTTGTCAACAGGTGAGCAGGTCCCGAGGACTCTGCCTGGATGTCCCTGTCCTCCCTCCTCTTCCTCCCTTACATTTTCCCTTGTTCCTTTTGAAATCATGCTTCTTTCTCCTTAACTGTAATTGTTACTCTCTCTCTCTCTCTCTCTCTCTCTCTCTCTTCTATACTTACACCTCAATATATAAATACAACCTGCTCACTTCATAGTGTTTCTTGTATGGATATGGTTTCTGGGCTGGCAGCGGAATTGGGCAATCCAATTGGCCACTCCTCAGTCTCTTTTCCCTGGGAAGACTATTTCTCCCCATCTCAGCTGTCATCATGCCTTTCTTGCCTGTGTATGGGTAAAGTCCTTGAGATTTCTCTCTTCCACGTAAACATGTCTGTCTAAAAAAGTACATTTTGTAATTTTATGTGTATATATTTATGTTTGAGCCTAAGGGTAGGTGAATACCACATGTGGGGCAGCCTGCAGAGGTCAGAAGAGGGCATTGGATCCCTTGCCAGTGGAGTTACAGACAATTGTGAACTGTTATGTAGGTATTTGTAACTAAACCAACATCATCTGGAAGAGCATTCAATACTCTTAACCTCTGAGCAGTCTCTCCAGCCCAGCATGTCTATTGATGTATTTTTAAGTCAAAACTGAAGATGGGTATTAATATATTCCTTTGGACCTCATGCTAAAGGAAAAGTCTTAGTACCCAAGGGACTACATTAGTAGAGGATAGCCCATCTCTGGGATGCTTTTAGACAGTAGGGTGTGATGACGAATAAGTGATCAGTGTAGAGATAAGAAAGCATGGAGCCAATTTGGCCAGGAGATCTGAGAGGGAATGACATCTCACCCCCTACACAGGCAGATTTTCCTTGTCCTTAGCAAGGTGTTTAGAACCTGGACTATATTCAACTTGAACCTGTCCCAGGGTGCCCTTTCTGCTGCATCTTGCTTTTTGGCATCTGGACCCCACACTCCAAACCCCCGTTTACAGAAGGGATTGGCTTTGTAGGACAGGTGAGATAAGCATTCTGGATTGGGGAGCCTCTGGGTCACAGAGTCAGCCTTCTTGATGTGTCCATTACCACAGGAGAAGACAGGAGGAGGAAGAAGAAGAGAAAGAGGAGTGGGAGGAAGAGGAGGAGGGAGGGAGGCTAGTCGTCTTTGGAGAGATTGTTTTGGGTGTGAAGACAGAACAGGCAATAGCTGCTGTTGCTGCTATGCCAGTTCCTCTGTATGAGCCTGTTATGTCTGGGTCTGCTGTTTCCAGTGTCTAGTGGGACACTGGGAAGGGGAAGGGAGAAGGGAAGAAATGAGGAAGGAAAGGGAGGAGGTTGGGTGAATAAATAGATGTCTGTGCAGGAAAGTATGGAGTACAATGGTCCTAGAGGAGTCAGGGGCTGCAAGGAGTGTAGATCTGAGGCAGCCACCTAGGTGACATTATCTTTATCAGCACTATAGCCATAACTGTTGTTTTTAGCCCCAACCATGCCCTAGGGGGCAGGAGTAAGAGATCGTAGGGTCAACAATACAGATTCTGGGACTTAGGCAAATGGCAAAAGCAAATTAGTTTATTATAGGAACTGGGTAAACCTTTACACTCCCAATCTCAGCATCTCATTGACTCTCAAGTAACCACATGTGATGCTGTCTTTCTCTCAATGGCTTGCTCCATTTCCTGGTTCAGCACCAGCGATCTCCAGCTGTGCTGGCAGATTCTAGGTTGGGTCAGGTAGGAAATATCTGTGGCACATATGACACCGTTACAGCTGGGCCTGCTTGGCTAAGTTCCTCCTACACACACCATATGAGTACCACCATCGTGGTTGCCTACACAGTTGTCCTCAGTGTGTAGTGGCCAGAAAGCCACATGTGTGTGAGTCTATTTACCACTGAGGTATGAGTTCCCAGGAGGACTATAGATTCATTCATCTCCTAGGCTTGTCATGGGGTTGGCCCAACAGCTGTAATGGGCTCAGGCCTTCCAGTTGAAATGCAGCTACCTCTGACCCTAAGTGTAGAATTTATCTGGGAGTTACTTCCCGGTCTAATCGTAGGACTTGTCTGGACCCACTGTGCTGCTCTGTCCTGGCATGAGCATGGCCTTGTTGTCCTAGTATGGCACAGAGGGGCTCTAGGCACACTACCAAGCCTAGACACCAGGCATTATAAGGTGGAGAGGAGTGTAGAAGAAAGGGGTGGGTTAGACCTGTAGTCTCTGTTAGGGCTCCTGCCTGTTATCTCCAAGTGAATGTATATTTAGGATAGTACACAATATTTGATCACATATGTTATTAAGGAGCATGGTAGAACCCTCTTGTGGGTTATTGGCCTCAGAGGAAAAAATAATGTTTAAAAACAAACCTAGATGGAAATTGCACTGGAGACTATTTTATTGGAGTTCAAGAAAAGGGGTGGTGGTGGTGGTGATGAAGACAAGTTGTAAATCTTGTCAGCTTCCAGACGGAGGGATGTGATGTTTATTGTCAACTTGGCAGAAGGAGAGATGGACTCCTGGAAATTGTCTTCTGACCTCCCCATATGGTAGTACATGCCCCTGGAGAGATCTGTGGGGGGATTATCTTGATTATATTGATTAGGGTGGTACCACCACTGTGGGTGGCACCATTCCCTAGGAGGAGATCCTAGACTGTGTAAGAGTGGAGAGAGTGAGCCAAGTTCAAGTATGCATGCATTCCTTGCTCTCTGTTTCATGATTATGGATACGACATGAGCAGGCGGGTGGAGATCCTGCTTCTGTAATATCTCCACACTGAACTCTGAGCTCAGACAAATGGTTTCTACCCTGAATTGTGCCACATCAACAGGAAGGAAAGAAAGAAAAGGAGATGATGGCTAAGAGGCAGAGAGAGAGAATCCTGCTTTTGAGTTAGAAATACGTTTATGAGCATCTGTGTGGGGAGGACTGTGAGGAGGGAGTTGAAGGCTTAGAGTGTCAGGTGTCAAGACAAACAGGATTAGGATTTGGGTCAGTATCCAAACCAGGAGGAGAGAAAGTGGGGAAAGAAAAGGTACATCTTCTGAAGGACAATGCAGGGTTAGCATTAAAGACCTATAACCCACCACAGAGGTTTCATGTTTACAATAGCATATCTTATTAATAAATATCAAGTATTCCTCCCATATTTTACATTGTTATTATTAGTATGGGGAGGTCAGAAGACAATTTCCAGGAGTCTGTCTCTCCTTCTGCCCTAGGTTCTGGCGGTGGGGGCATCAAACTGATGTCACAAGTCTTGTGTATGCCAAACAATTTTCTCCTCGCTCAGCCATCTCCCCAGGGCTGGGACATCTTTGTAGCAGGACTTTCAGTGTAGCTTATTTCTTGAGGTTACAGTTTTGAGGGGTCCTATCTAAGCATTTGATAAGCCCAAGTGGATTACTTCTAAAGGAAAGAACAATAGTGCATCTTTATAAGTTATATTCTCATGGTCAATTTAGAGCCCTGTTGTAGTCCAGGGCCAGACATAGAGCTCACATTTCATTCTTTTGCCCCAAAGTCTTAAAACAAAGTAGATCGAACTAATTCAAGAGAAGTAGAAAAAAAGTCTATAAACTACCATACCAGAAAGAAATTACCCTCTCCCCCATGTTCCTTCTTGTGAGACATGGTCTCTCAAGAAGCCCTGCTTGTCCTGGAACTCAATATGTAGACCAGGCTGGCCTAGAACTCACAGAGAATCACCTCCCTCTGCTGGGATTAAAGGCATGCACCACTATGCCTGGCTTGAAATAGCCTTCTCTTACTGGGCACCAGCAAAGCCATTCTGCACAGTCCTTTCATGCGTTGGAATTTTTTTTTTTTTTTTTTGGTTTTTCGAGACAGGGTTTCTCTGTGTAGTCCGGGCTGTCCTGGAACTCGCTCGGTAGAACAGGCTGGCCTCGAACTCAGAAATCCGCCTGCCTCTGCCTCCCAAGTGCTGGGATTAAAGGTGTGTGCCACCACCGCCCGGCTTTTGCGTTGGAATCTTAAAGTGCAATTACAATGCTTCCTCCCTCTTCTGTGGCGTTTCCAACTGTGATATTTTTTCCTTCCTTAAAATTAATGTGTTACCAGGGAAACTAAAAATGGGATCCAAAGCTGATTATGAGAGGAAGGATTGATTTTCAATGGCCTCCAAGACTGCTAATGCCCAGCTAGCTACCTGACGTGTCCATGGCATGCGTTCAGCGAGATTTTCCTATTCTACCCTCCTCATTATTTCTGTTCCTATTTTGATTAAAGCCCAGCGTCGTATGTGCTTTGTCACCCTTGTTAAGACTTAGTTTGGTGTGTTTATAGCATCCTTCCAGTCATGCTCAGTCCTATGCTTAGTTTTCATTTGGATTCTGCTTTGCTTAACAGGGCTGAAATTTGTTTGTTGGAGAAATGTCTTCTGAGTCAGAAAAGGATAAAGAGAGACTGATTCAAGCTGCCAAACTATTCTTCTTCCACATACGAGATCTGGCTTCCTTCATAAATAGGTTCGTTGAGCTGTTTAATGTCACGATGAAGACTCAGATCCTCCCCATGAATCTGAACAAAGAGAATTGCATTCAAGATTTCTTTGAACAAATGATCAAAAATTTTAAAGAGATGCAACTGATGGTGGATGGGAAGCACAAACAAACGCAAAAGGAGCCTTTGTGTTCCAAGGTGGTGACTGCTGTGACCTCCGCGGTGGAGAAGTGTGCCAACATTGCTCCACACCACACCGCAGAAGACATGCTCAAAAACATCCAGACAGCAGGTGCTGCCATGGTCCTGAAGACCAGTCACATTCTTGTGAATCTAGAAACTTCTCTCTCACTCCTGATGCAGTTCCCCATCATGGGTCTCCGATTAAGTGACTTCTATAAAGAGGAGACCAAAGAGCAATCAGATGCCACCACATCTGGAAAAGGCACGACTCCAGAATGTCCCAAAGCCACTACAGAGGAAATCTTGAAAAAGCTGCAAGATGCACTAAGTACGGAGAATAACCACAAGCCAGTAGAAGCAGCCGCAGATGAGCTGGAACAGTTTGTCAAGACAATGGAGATGACTTTACAGGCCCTCCAGAAATCCATAAAGACCATGGAAGGGGACATCTCTGTACTTATGCAAGCTCAGGGCAAGTAGAGGAAAATGCGTTCCTTTCTGAATGAAAATCAGCTTGAATCCTCTTCTGCTGATGCTATATATTCGATATGTTTGAACCCGAGGGCAAGATCATCACTTGGCAAAGCACTTTCTTGTAGTTCTGCTTTGTTAAACGAAAAGGGAATAACCAAAGATAGCATGCTTGATATAGCAGTACTGTAAGGATCGAGGCAGCATCACACTTGGGGATAGTTCTAAATAAGTTGTTACTCTTAAAGCATAATTAGAGCTACCGATCGCTCCTCCTCACAAGTGTCTCTCCAGTGGCAAGAGTGTGAAGTCCAGGTAAGTGTTGGCATTATCATTTCCATATGATAATCCATATACCATATGGTAATCCAGAAGGCATGACTGTTCATACTTAGGAAGTGTACAAACCGTGTTTTGTCTGTCATACTGACATAGGCTGATAGTGGAGTCTCATGGTCACCTTGTTGGGATTTCCAGGTTCCTGCATCCTGGGACAAAACACTGGACAGAGAAATCTATCCTGTAGCAGAAATACAGTTTGTTAAGAAAGAATGTGCTTTCAGGAGAGGAGGTAGGCCAGAGCTGGGAGGGAAGGTTAGATGCTCAATGGTGTCGTCCTGGGAGGGTCGTGACCCTTGGTGGGACAATTGCATAGTTCCAGCTTTCTCACATGTTTTTGTTATGGGCTTTTGTGCCCAAGCTGTCCTATCTAAGGGAGTCAAAGTCTTCCCTTATGCTAAAAGTTTGCTTCATATAATAATTACACAGCCCTTGTATATGACTTTTATTTTTTTTTTCAAATCCCTTTTTAAATGATGGTTCTTAAACACTTTAACCTCCCTTGTAGCCCACCACCCCACCAGAGGTTGTGGAAAGAAACAAAGAAAAGTGGGCCTGTTTAGAAAGGTTTTTTGGAGCGAAGTCTTTGTTGTCTGGAAATCAGCTTAGTTCACAGGTTAGCAGGCAGCAGTAGGTCGATCCACTGGAAAACACTTCACAGACACACTAGCAGTCCAGTCAGGTACAGTCAGGATAGCAAACAGGAATCAGTAGAGGTGGCACAAACTAGCAGAGTCAGCCAGGCCTCAGCCTCGGCTTGAGTCGCCAGGAGCGTCCGGGAGGAACACCAGGAGTAGGTCTCAGCTGTGCCTCTCGGGAAGTGAAGATCAGTTAAGATGCAAGACCCATAAGCTTTGCACAGCCAGCTGTACCAGCAAGCCAGACTCCATCACCCGATAGAGTCCTATTTATGCTTTCTTTATACCCTGCAAACATCACGTGTCCTCCATGTGCCTTGCCTCAGCACGTCTTGCCTTCCATCAAGTCCAATCAACCAGGTCCACAGAGTCCCAACAAATGCAGCTCAACTATGCAGTATAAGGCAGAGCAATACATGTGTGTTGTTAGCAAAGAATCCTTCATCATATGACTTTTCATGTGCTTGCTTTAGCAGAACATCCTCGTTCCTGTGTCTTCTTCAGCTAAACCTTCCTCCACAAGTCTGCCATATTCTTGTACTGTGTCCACTTCAGGAAAGCACTCCTTCATGTGTTTGCCCCAGTGGAACACCTTCCAACACCACTGACTTTCCAGAGACCCCTTAAAGTTTCCACTTCATTTGTGTCATGTTTTTCCTGGCCCTCTCTCGGCCCTCCTCTCCTGCCTCAGTACAATTTCTGTAATGTCCAGCGTCTTGACTATCATAAACTACTAGATATTCCTGATATGATGTACTTAGGACTAAGTGAAACAATGGGTGGATAGCAATATAATTTTCTTGTTTACCTGAATAAAACCAGAGCACACAGTTGGTGCCTGTCTGCTTTCTCTAAGGTCTTAAGGTAAGGGGACACTAGTAGTTAAAAAGGATAGATATTTTGTCAGTGTGCACAGAGGAGGCACAGCTGCACTCTCCAATGACAGCAATTCAAAAAGTTTCTCTAATATTTTAGGGGACCTCCCTCCCCTTAGGCCAAACCAGGAATCTCAGCTTCAATGCAGGGAGCAGTTTTAGGAGTGGCCAGTATAATACAGAGTTGGGGCTTAGGAAAGATTGAAGGTTAAGACAAAGAGAAGTTTTCAGAAGGAAAGTAAGACACACCCATAGTACAGGTGTGGGCTTCTCCAGGAAGAGCCACCGTTTACTAAAAGAGTATTTTTAATATATACTTTAAACATGCAGGGGATGTGTGAGTATGGTCTCCTCAGATAGGAGTCACTGCAATCTGGGCATTGAAAAGATTAAATGGACACAAAGTTACTGTTTGCAGTTCACAGCTGCTGGAAAGACAAAAGCAGTTTTCTCCAATGAGTGATACTGAGTATATTACTCACACTCCAGACAGGCCCCACGCCTAGCAGTAGTTAGCCAACACAAAGCACCCTCCATTTTTGTTTGTAAGTTTGTTTTTGTTGGATTTTTGTTTAATTTTAATTTTGTCTAATTGATAATTTTGAGAGGGGTTGGGGGGAAAGAGAGAGAAAGAAAAAGAGAAAGGGAGGGAGGGAAGGAGGGAGAGAAATATGAAGTAGGGTGGATAGAGAGATGGGTAGGTTCTGGGAAGTTTGGGGCATAGAAAACATGATCAAAATATATAAAAACTTAAATAAAAAGTAAATTAAAAAAAATCGTACTTCATTGTCTTTGTAATACTTACATGTAAGATGTTGGTGGATGCAGAGCTATTGTCCTTAAGCATTTGTCAAGGAAGCTAAAGACTGTTGAATTTTGCCAAATCAAGATTAGATATGGCTGAGGCTATAGCTGAGTTGTAAAACTGCTTGTCTTGTCTGTACTAGCCCCTTGGCTCGATCCCCAGGACTGGGTAAAACTGGGCCTGGTGGCCCACACCTGCTGGCCTCGTGCTCCTGAGGTGGAGGCAGGAGGATCAGTACATCCTCGCTAAGCAGGGAGTTTGAGGCCAGCCTGGAGTTCGGGAGCATTGTTTCAGAAAACAAAACAACAAGCTATTTAAAAAGGAGAACGAGTCAACTCAACCCAAATCAACTGGAATCAGATCGCTAGAGAAAGAAATCCAAAAATCCTGATTTTGTAAGCAAAACATCCAGAAATTTTTTCCATTGGTTTTTTTAAAAAAAAAAAAAAGATTTATTTCTTCTCATTGTAAGTTATGGGTGTTTTTCCTGCATATATGTATGTGTACCACATACATGCGTTATCCCTCAGAAGCCAGAGAAGAGCACTGGGTTCCCTGGAACTGCAAGTTTAGAGTATTGTAAGTGACCATGTGGATGTTGGGGATTGAATCTAGGTCCTAGGCAAGATGAGCAAGTAACGGGCCATTCTCCAAGCCGTTCTGCTGTTTTAACCCAAAGAGTACACACAGAACTTCAGGTGGGCCTATTAAAGAGAACACCGCACTATGACAGAAATAGAATAGTAAATTTGATTCAGGATATTTTTATATACACAGACAACATATGCTTTGTGATGGTTTGTGTATGCTCGGCCCAGGGAGTGGCACTATTAGAATGTGTGGCCCTGTTGGAGTATGTGTGTCACTGTGGGTGTGGGCTCTAAGACCCTGGTCCTAGCTGCCTGGAAGTCAGTCTTCCACTAGCATCCTTTAGATGAAGATGTAGAACTCCTCCTGCACCATGCCTGCCTGGATGGTGCCATGTTCCCACCTTGATGATGATAGACTGAACCTCTGAACCTGCAAGTCAGTCTGATTAAATGTTGTCCTTTATAAGAGTTGTCTTGGTCATGGTGTCTGTTCACAGCAGTAAAACTCTAAGACATACGTGTATCATTTCAACGAAATCACTAGGAGAAATACCTCACTATATACCTTGTCTAGAAGTTTCTTTTAAAAGTCCATGCAAATTTATAATCTGAGCACTGGTTTTACCTATAAAAGATACTCCAGACTAACAGAGGAAGAGAAATGAGAGATTACAGTGAAATATCTAAACGAGTCTTCTATGGTTTCATGAGTGTGGGAGACCTTGTGTGTGTGCATGTATGCCTGTGTGTGTGTGTGTGTGTGTGTGTGTGTATGCCTGTGTATGTGTGTATGTGTGTGTGTATATGCCTGTGTGTGTGTGTCTTTCCCTATTGCCTCCCACCTTATTTTTTGAGGAAGGTTCTGTCTCTGACCCTGGAGCCCACAGATTGCCTGCACCTGTCTTTTAGCAAACTCTCAGCATCCTCCTGTCTTCACCTCCCAGTGCTGGGATTTTGGTGTGTTACCATGTCTACCACCAACCAAGAAATGTTAACTTGGACTCTGGATTAATTTGAATAAATGGTCCACTTTACAGATTTCATACTGTAAATCGTTGACCTTCTGGGAGAGCTCAGGGAATATGAGCCCTGCTTTTATCCTTAACCAAACTCATGCATTTACATAATCTGAAGAGAATTCTTTCTGTCTTCAGAGCTTTTCAAAGGGTCTGTGAACAGCAGGAGGAGGGAGAAAAGTCATCACTCGAAAACTTATGTCCTGAGCACCATGGCCATATCCCAGGCTCAGCGTTCTTTGTTGTTGGAGGAGAGAGCAGACCTGTCTAAAGGCACGGAGTGCTAATGAGTCTGCTGACACAGCTCCAGCTTTAGAGTCCACATCTCCACTATGTTCACTGAGGGATGCTCGAAACAAAGACAAAAACAAAACAAAAAGGAAAACCAATAAAAACAAACAAAGCAACAGTAACGAAAAGTCAGACATTGCTTGTGTGGAGAGCACTCTGTAAGACTCACCTGTAAAAGACGCTTTATGCAGATGCCCCTGTGCCTGGAGATGAGGTGCTCTACACTGATGGTTGTACGTCACTATGTGGCTTTATACATTTAAAATATCTTAAATACAATTTGTATGTGCGTGTGTGTGCGTGCGTGCGTGTGCGTGTGCGTGTGTGTGTGTAAATGGGTGCGTGATGCACATGTGGAGGTCAGAGGACAACCTTTGGAATTCTCCTTCTACCACATAGGTTCTGGGGATCAAATTTAGGTCATCAGGCTTAGCAGGAAGTGCCTTTGCCCCAGAGCCCTCTTGCCAGCCCCACACTGTGGCTTTAATCTTTCAACCGCCTTCCTCCATGCTCTGCCACATCTATTTCCTGGTTCTGTGAGTTCTAGGATCATCCCTGCTTTGCGGTGCCTTTCTTCCTGCCTCTTTCCTACCTACACAAAGCCCCATCTCACCTAAACAAACCCTTTTCTCTGCTAGAAACCGTCATCATCCTGGGTCCAGAGGCATTTCGTTTTCTTCTCAGTTTCAAGCATCTATGGTTCATACTTGTTTTGGGCACAAAGCACTGCCACATACAATGAGTGATTGTCTCTCTCCCCCTCTCCCCCTTTCCTCCCACTATACATCCTACGCCCTGGCTCAAATGCTGTCTCCATCCAAAGCTTCCTGGTTCTTCAAGGCATCTTTTGCTTGGACTCTCACAAACATAAGACTTGGTGTTCCTTTCTTTTGCTATTCCTCTTGTGGCTTGTTTTTATTTTTTTCTCAAGGAATACAAATTCATGAGAGATCTCTTCAAGTATATTCAACTTTTAAAAGTTAAAAAAAAGTTTGTAACTACTACTGTGTGTGTGTGTGTGTGTGTGTGTGTGAGAGAGAGAGAGAGAGAGAGAGAGAGAGAGAGAGAGAGAGAGAGAGAGATTATGGCTATGCCCATGGCACGCCTATGGCCGTCAGAAGGTTACCTTTTCCCTCCTACCTTGTGTTTAAGGCTAGGTCTTTTCTTTATGATGTTTCTGTTCAGCTGGCCTCCAGCTTCATGCCAGTCCTTCTGACTCTGTTTCCCACCTCACTGTAGAAGTACTGGGATTGCAGATGTGCATGACCATATCTGGCTCTTCACATGAGCTCCAGAGATCAAATCTGGGTGGTTAAGCTGTGCAGCAAGCACCTTTCCCTTCGGAATCATCTCGCTCACCCTATTCTCACCTTCTAATGCCCAAGACACTTCGCATATCATACAGATAGATAAATGTATTTATATGGCACAAAAAAAGAACTATATGGCAGATGTTGGGTGGCTTCTTTCCCGGCAATGTCATTTCACTGTTACCTCTCCAGGGCTCACTGCAAAGCTGTCCCTTAGATAGCTACCAAAGACCCTATGCAAAGGGTAACAGGAATTATTTGTGGAAACTCTTGTGCTGGGTAGTTTTATATACATCTGAGGAGAGAACCTAAATTTAAAAAGTCATGTCTCTATAAGATCGGGCTGTAGGCAAACTTGGAGAGTCTTTTCTTAAAGGGATGGATGGGGAAGGACCCAGACTGAGTCATGCCATCCCTAGGCTCATGGTCCTGGATTCTATAAGAAAGCAAACTGAGTAAACGCTACCAGGCCAGTAAGCAGCACTCCTCCATGGCCTCTGCATCAGCTCCTGCCTCCAGGTTCCTGCCCTTCCTGAGTTCCTGTCCTGACTTCCTTAGATGATAAATAGTGTCGTGGAAGTGTAAGCCAAATAAACCCTTTCCTCTCCAGGCTGCTTTGGTCACAGTGTTTTGTTGTGACAATAGATACCCTATCTAAGACAGTCCTGGTAGTCTGGGATTCCCCAGTTGCATGTAGACATTGTTGAAGGCTGAACATCCAACAAGTGGTTTACATCACTAGCAATCCATTCTGTTTCTTGAGTTGTAGCACAGTCCCTGCTATACTCCTCTCCAGGGCGCAAGAGTTTTTAGGACCGTGAAAGGACAGCATGGTTTCTGGTTGAGCACTGGCTAGAGATGGCTGGAGACCCAGTAGATTGGAGACCTCACAGGTTTCTCTGCAAGGGACAGCATGCACTTCAACATGCTCCCAGACTCCAGGCTCCTGACATGAGGTGGAAGACCTCCATCAATCTGCACCTTTCAGGCGTGTAGGACAGCCCTCTACAGCCTCTCCCAAAGAGAGGGTTACTACAGGCTGCAGAGCCTCAGGACATCACCATAGTCATGAGATTCCTAAAGGCCAGAGGGCATAGCCAATTAAGCATTCCTTTCTAGACCCTCCTCCCTGCAAAAGGTATTTAACCTCAGGCCTGCCCTGAGAACACAGGGTACAGCTTCATCCACTTTCTGCCATGAGAATAAACGTTTTAAGATCATGGACTATCTCTTGTCTATGGGGCCTGCTGTGGGGAACTGTGGAGAAGGCCTTCAACTACTACTGAGCCACAGCCTAATCTCCACGGAGGACCTCTCTTGGTTCCAGACATGGAGGCCGCCCACTCAAGTGAGCTAGTGGAGTCAGCCAGGACCCAGCCAAGTGGGTCACCTCAACCAAGAGTCCCCTTCCTGTGGGGCACCTCTGGAGTTCATTTTCTCCCTCTCACCCCTTCAGCTGCCTGTCGATCCAGCCCCATCTCAGCCCTTCTGAGGCCTCTCAGCAGCGCCTGAGAGCCCAAGAGCTGACACCAGCCAGTCTCTGGCCGGTGGACCCCCCAACCCAAGAGCTCTGCCCCCACGGGACCTCATACTGTGTTCTCCTCACACTTGGAGTGGAGTCACGCAGCTTTCCACAGCCCAGCATCTGCCCGGCACAGTGTGGAGTGAGCACAGTCGAATTCCCGGCTTCTGCCCTCTGAGCCCAGGCCCTAGCCCCTTGGGGCGGCAGACACAGGACCCACAATTCAACCCACCGGATCCACACATGCCCATGCACACACCACAGCCCCTCAACAGTTGATTTCCATTTCTGCTACTTTTTATCTCATTCTTCAAGGGGCTAAGAATGGCACATGTAGTCACAGCTCAAAAGCTCAAAGTTGCCCCCAGACCCCTCCATCCATGTACCTCAGTAGCAGGGTCTTGGGAGATCAGGTCTGCATTTATACTATGTACTTCCTGAGGGAAAGGGTGGAAAATGTTTCCAGCTCTGAATCTTGGCAGTTTATATTCCGTTTCTCCTGGTGCACAGTGAAGCTCAAATCTGTTGGTAGTCATTGATAATCAGCTTTGCCACGTTCTCACCTTGACTTCCACACACATCCTCCCCTAGCACAGATACTTTTCTGTACAGATTTGAAATAAGGATTTCCGTCTAGTCTAGAAAGTAACATGCCTAAATCCCAGTTTTTAACAGTGTTTTAGGGATATGCATATAGGAGCTTGTTACAGGCATGGATGAAGTTTTTACTAACTGGTAGAATACCTTGATCACAAGATGGGGTGCCTATAAATGCCTTGCTGGGTCAGGCTGTCACAGAGAGGGAGGGTAGAAATAATGGCAAGCCAGAGGTGCGGCTCCTGCAGCTGCATAATGGGCAATCATCTGTCCTGCACCTGGCACCTCAATGGTGTCTCGTGTCTGCAGGGAGACTTTGGAACTGCCCTATCCATCTCCTTATGGGTGCAAGCAATACCCTCACTCTACCCCTATGAAGAGCCTTTCCTGGACACAGGCACCTCTTTCCCACGGGAGGAGTGTCTATCCCACCCTGTGCTGGAATAAACAATCAGGTCTGTTGAGATCAGGTTCCAGTCTCTATTTCTGTCTCTCTCCCCTGCCTAACACATCCCATCTCTCTCTCTCTCTCTCTCTCTCTCCCTCTCTTTCTCTCTCTCTCTCTGGTTTCCATGTGTCCTCTGCTTTGAGAACACATTGATCTGATCTTGAAAGCTAATACAAATCTCTGGAGAGAGATGGTTTGCCTCTCTACTGGTTCTTCTTTGATTTGTTACTACTTACGGTCACCAGTTTTAAAAGCCAACAGTGCAAGTCTGTACTTACCCGAACCTCTCCAACGGCTTGAAATAGAAAACATAGCCACCTTGCATTAGCACAGACATTATTTATTAATTCATGAAATGATGAAGCTGACTGTACGGTTCAGGCACAATTCGGCGCTAGAGGCTCATCACACTCTCTCAACTGTCTTCTTTCTGTTTCTTAGCGCTGCCTCCATTGAGTTAGTTTCTCAGGGAGGCACATTCTTGTCTCTTAGTGGTGAGATAACTGCAAGCAACTCTGAGTGCCCATGTGTTTTGCTTTTATAATCACTCAAAAGAGAGATTCTGACTGCTGCGCTCCGAAAAATAATTTTGAAAATGTACCCTGATTCCTTCTCATAGACTATCATTGGATTGTCATTTGGTCATGGATCTCTGGCCAAGAAACAGGCAAGTGGTGTCCTTGGGTGCCTTGACTGGGTAAGACAAAGGCACAGAGGGAAGGACAAAAGGACAGGCAAGGAGGACGCCATGCATGGCTTTCTGTAATAGTGTGATAAGGCCTTTTCCAGTTCTGGATGAGTGGCTGCAAGAGAGTGGTCCTTTGTGGAGATTCTGTGGAGGGCAGAGCAAAGACAGGTCTGTGTAGGGCAAAGCCTGCTCAGAGCAGGGGCATTCTGCCCTTGTCTGTCCGGACTTCCTTCTCCTCTCCAGGAAGAGCACACTGAACACTATGACCTCACTGTGGTTTGAATGTTAAATGTGCCTCATGTGTTGAGCACTTTGTCCCCTTCTGGTGGCATTATTTTCCATGGCTGTGGACTCTTCAGGAGGTGGAGCCTTGCTGGAGGAAGTCACAAAGGGCAGGCCTTGAGGTTTGATACCCTACCCGATATCTGCTTCCGTAGTTCTTGGTGCTTCTGGTACCAAACATTTCTGGCTGTGATGTTCTGTTCATTCATAAGTCAAGCGAAGCTTTCCTCCTGAACTTTGAGCTTCTGTGATTGGTTTCAGTGACAGCAACAGGGAAAAGTAGCTGACATAGACCCCGTTAGGGAGGAATTTCAGACTGTCTTCTGCCTTATTTAGGGCTGGACTTGAACTTAGGGTTGTTTTTTCCCCCACAAACTTTTCTGTCTCACATCTTCTGTGGTATGGGGGAGAGTATGGGCCTCAGAGTCTGGTAACAAAAATAGGAGCAAAAAGTCTAAGAAGACTTTAAGAAGGAGCCAGTAGATTCCTTTGCTCTCTGGTTTTGGACGAGATAACGACAGTGACAAAACAGAGGCAAACAATGACCATCGGAGCAGGCGCGCACTTCTCGCCGGAAGCTATGAAAAACACAGAAGACACAACTCAGGGATGAGCTACCTTTATCTTTTAAGTAGGGAGTGGTGGAACATGGCTTCAGTCCTCCCACTCAGGTGCCAGAAGCAAGTGGTTCTCCGTGAGTTCAAGGCCGGACTGCCTATGTAGCAAGTTCAAGGCCAGCCAGGGCTACATAGTGAGACAGTGCATCAGAAGTGTGTGTGTGTGTGTGTGTGTGTGTGTGTGTGTGTGTGTGTGTTTGAATTGAGTCGCACTCCGTAGTTCTGGCTGATCTGGAACTTGCTATGAAGATAGGTAGCCTCTAACTCACAGAGATCCACCTGCCTCTGCTTCCTGTGCATCATTTGGCTTTCTTTCTCTCTCTCTCTCTCTCTCTCTCTCTCTCTCTCTCTCACTCTCACTCTCACTCTCACTCTCACTCTCACTCTCTCTTTCTTCTTTCTTTCTTTTGATTTTTCGAGACAGGGTTTCTCTGTGTATCCCTGGCTGTCCTGGAGCTCACTCTGTAGACCAGGCTGGCCTCGAACTCAGAAATCCGCCTGCCTCTGCCTCCCAAGTGCTGGGATTAAAGGCGTGCGCCACCACCGCCCGGCTTGGCTTTACTGTGAAATACAGGAGTGTAGGTATCCATATAGGCGGATGTGAACCATCAGTAATGTGTGCTAGGACGGGAACTGCATTCCTCTCCAGGAGCTTCTGCGGCTCTTAGCTGATGATCCATGTCACTAGCCCCCACAGCAGAGAACTGTCTTTGGAAACTAGCTCATTTCTTCCCTTATTCAACTTAATGCAACCTTTGAAACCTTTGAAATCAGTTACCTTAAAAAACCCAAACCACAACAACTCTCCTGCCGGTGGTGGTGCTGCGTGCTAACCCTGACTAGCGGCAGCTGGGTGGAAGAGTTACTCACTGGAGGTGGCCCCTATTTCTTGTCTGCTTCCTGTTTCCTGTGGACTCACCTTGAGAAGCTGCTTTATGTTCCAGTCACAGGGCCTTCCCACTGTAATGAACCACATCTCCTCAGACGTGAGCCAAAATAAATCCTTTGTCCCTTAAAGCACTGTCATAATATCAAGAAAAGGAACCAAGACAGCATCCTCTTAGATTTCCTAACTCAGAGAGTACAAGTTATTTTGCAGATGGTGAGAGAGTCTCAGGGAGAGGTCCAGAGACTCCGATACCCTGGCATCATCATCATCATCATCACCATCACCAGCAGCAGCAGCGTGACTCCACCTCCATCATCTCTATCTTTGTCGTCCTTTTCGTTGCTGCCATGAAAGCTAACGTTTGATGGTTATTCTGGATCTGTTTGTCATTAAAAATGTGTGTATTAATGTTTGTAGGTGGGCATGTGTAAAAGTGCACATATACATGTATGCACATATGTATGGAGGCCAGATGTCCTTCAGGGTTTCCTCTATCACTCTCCACCTTTTTTTCGAGACAGTCTCTCCCTGACACTGGCGCTAACTGATTGGCTATAATGGTCTGCCATTCATGCTGGGTTCCACCTGCCCCCTTCAGTGCTAGGTTTATAGATGTGTCGTCACCACACCTGGTGTTTTTTTAAATGTGTTTACTGGCTTTTTTTGTTGCTGGTGATCCACACTCAGGGGCCCCAAGCTTGTGCAGTACACGTGTCACTGGCACAGCCGTCATTGCCCAGGCTCATACAACATCTGTTAGCTTACTCAATCGTCACAAAAACTTAGGCTGAATTTATTTTCCATATCTTCATTTTGTAATTGATAAAATTGTAGCAGAGGGATGTGAATGTCACAGGTGTGTGCAGGTAGAGGCATGTCAGTGTCACAGGTGTGTGCAGGCAGAGGGATGTCAGTGTCACAGGTGTGTGCAGACAGAGGGATGTCAGTGTCACAGGTGTGTGCAGGCAGAGGGATGTCAGTGTCACAGGTGTGTGCAGGCAGAGGGATGTCAGTGTCACAGGTGTGTGCAGACAGAGGGATGTCAGTGTCACAGGTGTGTGCAGGCAGAGGGATGTCAGTGTCACAGGTGTGTGCAGGTAGAGGCATGTCAGTGTCACAGGTGTGTGCAGGTAGAGACATGTCAGTGTCACATGTGTATGTGGGCAGGGGCAGTCTCACTTAGGCTGATTCCTCCTTGTGAGGCTTTTTCCTTAGATTTTTCTATGACTAACTCTCTCCCGTCCCCTTTACTCAGTGTCTCCCTCTCTGGTGCTTTCCTTAAGGGCCCACCTTAATCCTGCAGCCTTCCCACCCAGCATCCCCTAGCCCCTGGCCCAGTTGGTTCTGTTCCTAGTACCTGCCACCTCCTCCTCTCTGATTCGTTTTCTTCTCTCACTCTGGGGTGTCTCACCACACTGGGATGGACTTCCCCAGGGGCAGAGGTGCCGCGGAGCCATTCCTCACAGCTGGAAGTTTCAGCACCCAGGAAGTACTCATTCAGGCCCTCTAGCTGTTTCTATTATGACGATGGTACTACATCAGTCACAAAAGTGGCATTGGCATCCTACAATCCTGCCCATCCTCTTCAGACGCTGGCATAATAATTTTTTTTTTATCATTTTTAACTGTGGGATGTGTGTGTGGCTCCTGGGTGAGGCTAGGTGCCTGAGGAAGCCAGACATCCCACAGTCTCTGGGACTGGAGTTACAAGTAGTTGTTGCTGGCTGCTGGGTGTTCTGGAAACCGAACTCAGGCCCTTTGCCAGATGTTCTTAACTGTCCGTGTTCTTAACTACTGGGCCATCTTTTCAGGCCCCAATTTTGTACTTTTTAAATGCCTTCCTGTCAATCTTTAGAAGACTCCCTAGGGAAAAGTGGGCACTGGAAATGCAGTAGAGCGCCTGTTTCTGTCTGTCTCTGACCTCGATGTCAGTCTCACTAAAGCACATGTCTGTACTATTAAGCCATTATCCCTCTTTCACATGCAAAGGCCTTCCCAGTTTCTTGCTTCTGTTTGAGCGTGTAGTGGACACGTAGGTTCTGTCGCATCATTTCCTCAAGCAGGCATTGCTTCTGTTTCATACGCAGACGAGCCAGCTCAGGGGTTCAGGCCTCCTCATAGCTGCTGATCTCTCTGACTCCCGTGTCCACTCACTTTCTCACAGATCAGATTCAATTACTTGTTCTTTCAGACCAGGTCTCAGCCTAGAATTCACTATCTAGTCCAGGGTGGTCTTGGATTTTCAGCAATCTTCCTGCCTCAGCCTCTCTCCTAGTGCTAAGATTACAGTCATAAGACATTATAAGTAACTCTATCTTGTACCCATTTCCCGAGGACAGTTGCTCTACTTCAGGGTCAGTGGTACACCACGGGTAACAGATATTCCAGAGGACTGAAGTCCAGGCTAAGATGAAACAGGAGAACCGTAATGGAGCTAGAGGTCTGAGTCCTTCAGCATGTCCAAGGCCAGCACTGCGCCTTCCCACAGGCTAAGTCATTTTCTTCTCACTGCAATCTTACAGGATAAGTTCAAAAGATAGCTTTTCCTTTTCCATGGAAAACAACAGGCACAGAGGCTAAGACCTTTCCCCAAGGCCCCAACACCATGGTTTGTCACTAGAAAAGGTCACAGGTAAAACTAAGATGCTACAAACAGCTGCCTGTGTTTTTTTCTAGAAAGCATGCCAAGAATTTTGTTGATCTGAAACATTTTGACATAAGTCCTTCTTTGTAAATGCAGTGATAAAGAGCAGATTGTGTATTTGGGTGTGTGTGTGTGTGTGTGTGTGTGTTGTGTGTGTGTATTTTTGGCACACATTGTTTTGCTGAAAGAAACCACTTAATGGAGAAAAACAATTAACATTAGTTGGCATACTTTGAATCTTTTAAGAAACATGAAAACATGTTACTACAGTAACCAGTATAGGTCATGTGAGGGGCAACAAAATAATTACAGGGTAGACAGGGCAGTGTAGAATAATTTAACTTTTCATTTTCATATTTCCTCCCTTGGATCTTCTTTTGCTACCAGTTCAAGCTCTTGGCTTACTTCTAAATGGCCCAGCTCCTTGGTACTTGGAACTTGGGCAGCAATCAAGGCTTATTAAATATGTGTGTTTTCCATGTAATACAGAATACAAAATCATTGATTTTACTTTTTATGACTTGATTTCTAGACAAATGTGCTCTGAAATTGTACATGAAGTATTTCAGAAATGTCACCACTCATAAACTAGATTGGGTCTCATTCTGAGTAGCAAGATGAAATCTTAGTGATTTTGGTCCATCCACAGTGGGAAACCAATCATCCTTTCGTCCAGTGTTTCCACACTGTATATGCTACCTCCTCAGGTCATTCCTCTCATGTCTTCTCGTGATGTACACATTGTGTCGAGTCACGTTACAGCAGGAGGCTGAGAAAGCTACAATAAGATATTTTGGGGGTGGGGAGAGTGAACGTTTAAAACACTTTGGCTTATTATAAATTCAGTTTTATCATAGGTATGTATATATAGGAAAAAACATCATACATGTAGAGTTTGGCAGTGCCTAGGTTTGCAACCATCTTCCGGGTTGCTGGAACAGCCCAATGGATAAGGACCTAATATGGTACCACTGCTGAGACTCTTTTTCTTTTTAAAGGTAGAAGAGGGTGGGACATGAAGCAGAAAGTAAACTTAGGTGGTCAGTTCCATCATCTCTGGGGGCAGATTTCCCTGTTTTCAACTCCCTTACTCCAAGCCCACTCAGCAATATATGTGTGTATATATATATATTTGTGTGTGTGTGTGTGTGTGTGTGTGTATGTGTGTGTGTGTATGTGTGTGTGTGTATGTGTGTGTGTGTGTGTGTATGTGTGTGTGTATGTGTGTGTGTGTGTATGTGTGTGTATGTGTGTGTGAATGTGTGTGTGTGTGTTATAAATGATGAAGAATGATTTCTCAACCCTATACGTACAGACCCAATTTAGAGCAGGCTCACCTTTGAGTAGCTGGCAGTTATACGTGCTCATGTTCCCAGCAGACCGCAAGTTTATCAAATCTCCTTTGGGTGTGCTGTTCTTACTTACGACTTCAAATAACTCATAGGGGGGATCAAGACTTCCTTCCTGAGAGAGAAGTCTTCCACAGAGGCACCCAGACAAGTGAATGTAGTAAACAGGGTTTGGTTTCCAGACACCTGTGTCTCTTCCTTTAGCAGGGAGGCAGAAAGGAACTGGCCGAATCGGATGGTGGAACCTACATTGACTTGAGTGTTCATGTCCTTCATCCTGTGGTGTACCTTGTAACACAGACTGCCGTTCTTTGTAGAGCTGTCTTTCCTCAGCAGCTGGATGGCTGAGGTGAGGTAGTAGTGCAGATACTTGAAGTGGAATGTCTGTCTGTACTGCCCAGGAGACCCCGCAGCCCTAGCCATTGCCTTGGCAAAGTCAGAGCTCACATTGAGATTCAAGGTGAAAACCAGGATGGCCACAGCATGCACAGGGGTCATGCTCTCAGGGAGGGGCTTCTCCTGGCTCAGCCAGATTAAGTGGGCTTTTTGCCATGCTCTGAAGTAATACTTATGAGTGTCTATTTCCTTCGTGTAATAATCTCCTTGATTTAGCTCCTCCGCCACCTGTTTGCTACAGCCTTGGTATTGATCATCAAAGGAATCTGGTGTCAAGTCAACATCGACCTTAAGAGCAGCCTATGAGAGAAAGAGATCTTGATTTGCATTATTCAAATCAGATGGAAATGAAGTTGCAGGTTTTTGTGCCCTACAGTGCTGGCTGAAGTATTTTACACGGAATGCTCAGGCTGCGCCCACTGTAATGACTCCATGCTATTCCTACCTGGGCTGGGATTATTATTATTCATAAATGGCACAGAAAGCTCAGTGCCTCATCTCCCCAGGGAGGAAGTGTTCTCTACCATAGAACTCATGGTGTTTCTGTATTTGAGTTTGTTGACAACACAGCCCTAACCTTATGGTTTATAATTACACTTTCCACTTCCTTCAGTTTCTTCCTCCCTGTATTCGCTCATGGGTGACAGACAGCATGTTAAGAGCTGGGTGTGGTGGCTCATGCTTATAATCCTTAGAGGGCAGAGACAGGAGAATTGCTATGAGTTTGAGCATGCCTGACTACATAGTAAATTCCAGGCTGGCCTGCACTGCAGTGTGGGACTGTCTCAACCCAACCAAGCCAGTAAAACTAAAGCAACCTTGTATTCATATATATACTTTTAACTATATCTTTTGTTGTGGGTGTGCGTGCACACGGAAGCCAGAGGTCAATATCATAGGTTTTCCTCCATTATTCTCCACTTAATTTTTTGAGACAAGGTCCTGCCTGAGCCAGGAGCTTGGCAGTTTAGCTGAGTGGTTAGCTAATGATCAATGGAGTTCCAGGGATCTATCTGTCTTTGCAACCCTTTCCCACTGCTCATGCTGGGGTTCCAGATGTGCATTCCTCCACTCCTGGATTTTATGTGCATTCTGGGGACTCGAACTGAGGTCCTCACACTTGTGCATCAGGCACTTTAACCACCAAGCCATCTTTTCAGCCACCCTAAAATGAATCTTTTATCTCCATTGAAGAAAAACCTCGAGTGATATGTAGCGTTAGGTTTTCCAAGACTAACTTTGGTAAATAAAAACCTTCTTGCAGCCTTAGATTCTAGGGGGAAAAGGAGGAAAAAAACTAGAGCAAATGAGGAAACTGAAGAATCACCTTCTTATCCTCAATTAGGCCCTGGGGGCTCACACACCTCTGGGTCTGGTGGCAAGTGGGCCTAAGAGTAAATTCCAGAGCCTGTCAGACTTGTCTCCCCAGTGGCTGGCAGTGCAGGACTGAGGTCTCTCAGGTAACAGCTTGTCCTGGGGGAGAAGCACTTATGCAAGGTTACCCAGGCTCCAGGGTGGAGAGCAGAGCGGAACGCCATGCTTACAGCTATGCTCCCAAAGCGAATCAAGAAAGCAGTGTTTCCAGGGGAGCAGAGGGAGCGAAGGCTGGTCTATGCCTGGGAAAGCCCCTCCTCTTTGGTAGTGAGGGGCTGGAAAGCACCCTTCTCTGAGATGGGGAAACAGTTGAATATTGTCTAGAGAGTGCTGCAATGAAGACTTGAAAAGAGGCTCACTGGCTCTCATCAGCTTGTTAGTAAGAACCGTAACAGCATCACCTATAGCCAGACAGATGTTTATTTCCTCGTAAAGCGATGATGCTTTTCTCAATGGCCAGATTCTGCCCAAGGTCAGTGTTCCTGGAGAGTGGAACTAGAGAACACACGGTTTGGGTATTTTAACCGTGTAATTTATGATGACATGCTGTCTAGTCGCATACAATCTAGATTCAACTTTTAAGACTGATTGAATGATGTTAAACCAGTACATCAGATTTTAAAACAAGCTTTCATTAAGCTAAGCCAAATCACATTCTGTCAAATATCAAAATGAACTCTGACACATTTTAACATGTCTCCAAATCTCAAGCATTTCCTGGATCACCCATTATCATTAGCTTATTTTTAGTATATAGCATACTCCAAATGTGTGCTGTCTGTAGAAAGCAGTCAGATAGGTTATTTCACATTATTCATTCTGTGGAACCAGCATTTGAATACTTAAAAGAATCAGGAAAATGACTCAATGGCACTCACATCCATCACACCAGATTTATGACATAAAAAAATTCAAAAAAAAATTTTTATAGCAATTATTCTTGTCACTCTTTACTAACATTGTTTACTCTTAGATTGCCAGTGCCTAAGTTTTTTATCACTTAGGTGGCCACCAGGTGAATAGCCTATTGGTGCGTTGATCGTGGGAGACCAACTTCTCCGTAGCCCTTACCTCAGCGCTCCCGGCGGGTGTCTGCTGGACCCAGAGCAGCAGCAGCAGCAGCAGCAGGGTGAGCTGCCCTCCTGGAAGCCACAGCGCCATCCTCCTGTCTGTAGTCCTTGGTAGACGCGTTCTCTTAGATCTGCTGGTCAGTGGACAGCTGTGGTGGTCTGTGTCAGCAGCAGGTCTTTGCTCTGAAAGCCTCTGGCTACGTCTGAGGTTCTGCTCCTGCCGCAGCTGTGACTTCTGCTTCCTCCAAGGTAGCCGTCTGCAACACTGAAGTCTCTGCGAAAGAGCCAGATGTGCGCGACACACAATGGTTTTCAGTTTAAAGAAAGCAAAAGCCCTCTATCTAGTCGGCATCCAGGGGAATGCCAAGGGTCTGTTCAGGGTCAGGGCTGCGCAGCTCAGCCTTGGCTTCCCAGAATGACAAGAAAAGGCATGCTCCAGGAGTACTTGGGGCCAACTCCCATTATCTGGAGCCCCAGGCTTTCACTGTGAGCAATGGCAGAGGCATGTGCAGCGCAGCTGGGGAGATGCGATCTTAAAGCAGACCTGTGTCAGGCTCATCTGGCGCTGCTGATAGCCCTGCCCCGGATGATGGCCCTCCACAAGCAGCACGGCCTTTAAACGTTGTGTTTTGCTGCTTCTCCACAGTGTGTTTGAAACATGCCCATCCAGAGATGGTGGCAGTTGGATTCACAGCTTTGAATATTTATTTCTTCTGGGAGCTTCAGGTTTTCTATCTATTGTATTCTGTGATGAGTCCCACAGGCAAGATTTAAGTCCAAACTTCCACTGTTAAACACATTTCCCGCTCAGGTCTGGCTGTCCTTCCACTACTCCTGGCCTTTCAGAGTCTGCTCACAGACGTTGTTTATGTTCCCTACCTTTATCTAACTGTGACAAGAAACCAAATTCCGTTCTTGGAAATCGTGGTCCCGCTTTCTTTTTACCACGTTAAATATGATAGGTCTGTCTGAAGTCTCCGAAGACCACAGTGATTCTCCCTCATCGCAGAAGCTCAGAATATAGACAGAAGCATAAAAGAAGAAAAGCTAAGTATCCAAAACCCATTGCCACTATTTTGATTTACATGTCCATTTCCCTCACTCTCCACCTTAGTTTTTGACCCAGGCTTTCACTGAACCTGGAGCTCACAGATTTGGTAAAGTGATTGAGAAGCCCCCATGTCTGCACAAACACCCCCCCCCCACACACACACCCCGCACTAGGACTGAAGTTGTGTACTGTGTTTGCTCTTTTTGTTGTTTTTGCCTTATGAGTTCTTGTGAGCTACCGGCAAGCGTCTTGCCAGTAGAGCCATCTTTCCAGTCCTAATGATTAGTTTTTCAAGAGATTTTTTTTTTGAGACAGGGTCTCATGTATCTGAGGCTGGCTTTGAACTCACTGTGGAACTGAGGCTGACACTCAATCTTTGATCCTCTACCTCTATCACCGGGTACTGGGATAGCAGGGGTGAGCCATCATAACCTGTTTATATGGTACTGGGGGTCAAACCACCCAGGCTTTTATGCTATACAAGCTCTCTACCAATGTAGCTACATCAGTGGCCAACACCATAACATTTCACTGTAAACATGTCCCTCATAATTTAATATTTATTGAAGAGTAAGTGTTGTGTGTGTGTGTGTAGCTCAGACTTGCTTTGAATCTTTGATCCTCTGTCCCTGTCTCAGGAGTGCTGGGATTACAGGTGTGCACAACAGCTTCAAGCTTAAGGTAAAACCATGTTTACTGTTTTCCACTAATACCGAAGACTTGACAAAATTAACTGGCTAGCTCACGATCAGGATGCATAGATGGAGACATCATAACTAGAGAGGATTAGGCAAGGGTAAGCATAAAGAATGTACTGTTAGGAGGTGAAATTCAGCCAATTTTCTTAATTGACTTTTAAAATAACTTTAAATAAGATTTTACTCTGTAATTCATTTCTCTCTTTCTTCCCTTTTCCTCCCTCCTCTCTTTCTTCTTTCTTTGTGACAGAGTCTAACTCTCTAGCCTTGGCTAGCCTGGAGCCCTTCAGTAGATGTAGGCTGGCCTCACTGTTACAGAGATGCCGGGCTCTGCTCCCTGAGTGCTCTGATTAAGGTGTCTGTTGCCACAGCCAGCGGCTCTGTAAGTTTTAAATTTACCTTTACAACTAACAGCAATTTGAAGTGGCCACGGATTTGACCACAGCGCAGTGAGGGCGGTGTGTTCTGCCGCAGTTCTTTCCAGGAGTTATGTCTCGTGAACCATGACACAGTATTAAAGCCAGGAAACAGATCCTGGTGGAATGCGCGCACGTCACCTGTGTAGCCTTGAGGAGACTTGGCCACTATCAAGATGTAAAGCTAGAGGCTGGAGTGATGGCTCAGTGGGTCAGAGGGCTTGCTGCCATCACAGGGGATGTGGGTTTGATTCCCAGCACCCACATGGCAGTTCACAATGATCTGTAACTCCAGCAACAGGGGATGTTATAGCCTCATCCAGCCTGTACAGACAAAGGCACACATGTGGTACATAGACATATGTGCAGGCAGATCACCCGTACACATAAAATAAATAAAAAGACAAATAAAATATAAGAAAAATGTAAAACTATATATCACTACATAAACTTAATCATAACCTTGTGACCTCTAAGAGTTATGTCTTCCCTCTCCTCCCCTAATCTCTAGAAATAACTATCCGCTTTCCCATCATCCTTGCAGCTTTGTCACTTGAAGGATATTGGATAAATAAATCATACAGGGTGTTTTTTGTTTTTGTTTTTAAACCTTTCCCACTTATCGTAACGCCCTTGAGGCTGATATGCAAGACTTACGTTTTGTGCTTGTTAAATAATCTTTCATTAGGACCAGTGAGTGCTCTGTCTCAAGAAGACCCTGCCTGCTCTTTACCGTTAGGCTTTGGACTAGTGTTACTAACTCTCGGACACACTTTCAGCACAAGCCTGTGTGTGTTTTCCATAGTTTTGAAGACATAATCCAGAGAACTGACCATTGAGATATGAATGTGTATTTTTAGGTTTAATGGCACCGCCAGCGATGTTTGAAAATAGTCTCTTAAGATGCTTTAAATTCTTAAGATTCCCCATTATCAGCTGCTCCTAGGGCACTGGAGACATGGCGAGAACTGGAGTTAGAATCTGAGCATTCTGACTGTGGCTCCTGACTCACTCGGAGCACTGGCTAAGCTAGCTCTAAAGTGAGCGACCTTGCTGGGCCCCACAGACTTGGGAAGGTTAGTGAGGTCAGAGTCCGGCTTTAGTAAGAGGCTCTGCTCTGTGCCTCTTTTGTTTGGGCATCTGTTTGTTTTCTCAGCCTGCAAGAGAGCCATCAGAAGAGACATTTAGAATCTTATAGCTTCATTTTTATTGTATGAATGTTTTGCTTTCATGTATCTCTGTTTGCCACATGTGTGCCCCGTGCCTGTGGAGGTCAGAAGAGGGTATCACATCCTCAGGTGTTATAGGCAGCTGTGAACCTCTGTGTGGGTGCTGGGAATTGAACTCAGGTTCTCTGCAAGAGCAGCCAGTGCTGTTGACCACTCACCACATATCTATCTATCTATCTATCTATCTATCTATCTATCTATCTATTATTATCTATCTATTATCTATCTATCTATCTATCTATCTTCTATCTTTCTCCCTCCTTCCCTCTCTCCCCTATCTATCTATCTATCTATCATCTATCTATCTATCTTCTATCATTTGTTTATGTGTTTATGTATGTATGTATGTATCTTACCTGTGCCTGGATGAGTTTATGTACTGCATGTGTGTGCAAGTGCCTTGGAGGTCAGGGGTGGCATGAGCTCCCCAGAACTAGGGTTACAGGCGGCTGTGAGCCATCTGATATAGATGCTGAGTCCTTTGTAAGAGCAGTAAGTGATTTTAACCTCTAAGCCACCTCTCCAGTCCCGAAAGAGTCATGTTAACTTCGCTCCCTAGATGTGGCTACTGAGATGAGGTTTTGGGAAGTTGAATGCGTTACTTACTCTTCTTTCCTTCATACTTCACTGTCTCTCCAAAGTCTAAATGAGTGGTGCCAGTTTTTAATTATTGGTTTGGGCAGCGTTCGTTAACATTCTTACTATGAACGCCATTTCTAGACTAAGACCACTAGAGGGCAGCAGGAACTTTGATAACCTTTCAATGTGCCGCCTTGGTGCTGTGTGTTGCGGGAGGAAAGGGAAGTGTTTTTCAGTGTGATTTCTTTCAGACCTTACATTAAGTAGTTCAGTCACTGCGAGGGTCTTGCCTAGAGTTTAGGGTGGGAGATGATTGTATAGCCTTACAGGATTCTCAGCAGTTCCTGTTAAGATCTTGGACTCTCACAAGTGTTAGTGTTTTTGAGGTATATTACTGCTAGAAGTCCATGCCGTTGCCGTGAAAGGAGTTTGGTAGAGGCCCTGCAATTTGATAGTCAAACCACTTTTGAGCTATCTCTACTTTAATTTCTCAGTTATCATTTACATCCTTACAGAAGCAAGTGAAGCTGTCAGCTCCAGGGGTGACTGTGGATCGATCCACTCTCAGCCCTATTGAGACAACGTCTTCGGCTGTGTTGGATTCCTACAACAACTGGAAAAGTGTTTGTTGAATGAATGAATGAATGAATAAGGGAGGGAGAGAGTGTGGGAACGAAAACTCGAAATGTCAGTACCCAAAGCCACTCATCATCGTCATAAGTTCATTTATTCTGGACAGACTTCTGAAAACTATAATATTTTTATCAATTCTTTGAAGATCTTATACAATCCATTCTGATCATATTTGCTTCCACCCCTTCCCTAGCTCCTCCTGGGTCTTCATACCACTTCTCCAGACCCCTCCCAACTGTGTCCTTTTTATAGATATCCCACAAAGTCCATGTATGCTGCCCATATGCTCATGGATTCGGGGGCCATCCACAGGGGTGTGGTTGACCGTCCTTTGGTCCCTAAGTCGTCATTATTGAGGCCGGAGATGTGACTGAGTTGGAAGGACACTCAGCTAGAATACATGAATCTCTGAGTTCAACCCTCAGAATTGGTGTAAAACCAGACATAGTAACACATTTCTCAGCCTACACAAGATTCTGCTTACAAAACTCTCCCTTCTTTATAACTTTCCCGGTCTGAAGTACTTAGCAACTGGAAACAACCCTAAGCAGATGATTCCTCCCCTCCCTAGACACAAGGAGGACCTCCTTCAGGGGTGGAATGAGTGGGCTCAGCCATGGGAGGAAGGGTGGAGGAAATGGTTGGGGGAGCAAAGGACTGGAACTGTCATTACATGGGTATCTGCAGTGTCATTTGCAGTGAAGATTTTTAACTTTATATGTGTGCATAGGTGAATTATTTTAGAACCTCTGAGAAACCTAGACCCAAGAAAAGTGTATGTTTATTCTCAATTCTTTCCCACGACTAAGTTCAAGGCTGTGCCAGGAGAGAGAGAGAGAGTCCCTTCACCTACAACAGACTCAGCAGTAAGGAACGAGCAAGGGACACCAGACTGCCACCTACGCCGGAATGGATGGAAGAGATGACTCCCTACTCCCAAAGCTCGAAGATGAGAGCCTGGAGTAAAACAGACACCCCCCCACTCCTGCCGAAAAAAATCCCTCAGTACCCCCAATCCCACACTAAGCCCAGGCTACAGAAGTCCACTGATGTATGAACACAATCATGGCTCCCTTAGGTGACTCCAACATACCCGATCCAAACTCAGCTCAGAAGCTTGGCTGACTGTTCAGAAGAAGACAGTAAGTGCTCATTTCAGGTGCCACTGACCGCGGTCTTTACTCTTTCTCCACAAACAGCATCCAAAAACTTAGGAGAAAATTATGACACACACACACACACACACACACACACACACACACACACACACACACACACACACACCTACATAAGACGTTAACTCCTAACACAATTAGCTGCCAGTTGTGCATGAAGTTGAGGGCCTCCAGGATACAGACAAGGAATTCAGGCCATTGCTAAGACATAAGGCAACTCACACAAATACAATTGGAGCCGAGCTAGACACTGGTAGGCAGGGACTCACACCTCGTAGGTTTCACATTCTCTGGAATCTTACACACACATCTGCTTAATTTTCCCTTCAGGTTTTCTTGCAGCTTCCCTAGGCTCTAAGACAAATTTCCTCCAGTTCCCACGGCCCTTAGAGATATCACCGTGGGCTACGGTAATGCAATATTTCCATCTTTTTTGTTTGACGGTTTGTTATTTGTTTTTGTCACAGGGTCTCATGTACTTAAGTTGCTCAAGCTACCAAAGTAACCATTTGTAACCCTGATCCTCCTGCTTCTCCCAAGATGCTAGGACTACAGACTTGTGCCACCGTGCCCACCTAGAGATGGGTTATTTGTAAATATCAATTTGTTCTAGAACTTGACGTCCTTTTATTGCCAAAAACTTAGGTCCCATAAAGCCAGGTAGAGAAAGGGTTTTGTTTTAGATGCTTTTGAGCTTCCCGGGTGAGCTCTACAGATCCTTAGAGACATCGTACACTGGATATCAAGTGTGCCAATGGTTAAGTGAATTTTTCTTTATGTGCATACACAGCGGGAAAAACAGTTAGTATTTTAAAGACTTCCTGACTTGGTCTTGCCAGCTCAGTGGATTCCTATCCTGTCATGGATGTTTTAAGGATGACTGTGTTGTTGTTATTGTTGTTCCTGTAGAAGAAGATGCAGTGTATAGATATTGCAAACAAAGCCTTTTCCAGTGCAACACACTTTTGTAAATGTGTTAATTGAAAGACTCGATGCTATTATCCTAGTGTAGAAGCCAGCAAGACACATTTTAACTGAAACATAACATGAGTCTTCTGGTCTTAGCGTGTGGTTTCATCGCTTCATTAATAGTAATTTTCTTTCCTTAATTAAAAAAGTATGTCTTTAAATGTTGCTTCAGGCTGGCAGATCTTTGGGCAAAACCCTAATTGCTGTCAAGGAAAACATTGTTTTGCAGCCAATGTGCGAGCGACCGCACAGTTACGCTTTCATGTAAGTTGTGTACAAAACTGTAATGTTGAGAAAGGAAAGTTTTGGTCAATCTGGTGTCTCTGGATTCCAACTGCAGTCACATAAACATTGACCTTTTGTGACTAATGAGCGGGAAAAACAGCTACTTACACTCCAAGTCCAGCTTAGGCATTGCTCACATATTGACCGGGGAGAATGGCCAGTTCTAATTCTCTCTGTGATTTGAGCCGTGACGTTCCGAGCCAGCACTGGGAAAGGATGGGGAGACTACATGCTAGGTTTCTTGCTCAATCACCTGTGCCTGACCCACCCTTGGACTCCTTGCCTGGTCTTTTGATCAATCACGTGTGCCTGACCAAACCTTGGACTCCATGACCTTGGGATCAGGTCATAGAGGTAGATGAATCTTAAGCAGTCATTATGGGAAATGTTATAGGGTACTAAGATGGGCAGAAGATTGGTCAACACAGGGAGATTTTTTTAACAGGGACTTGAACTGAGGAAGCTGATACCAGATTCCATTTTACCTAGCAATAAAGAGTGGCGGAGGGAGGGTAGGGAAATGAGGGTTACTGAGTAGACAGATCTCTTTTAATATTTCACATGGGTTTTTTTCAAATGATAAAAACACCAATCAGATTTAGTTTAAAAAGCATTTGAGGGGGCTGTAGGAGATAGCTCGCTGGTTGAGAACATTTGCTGCTCATGCAGGGGACCCTGGTTTGGTCCCTAGCATCTATGTAGCAGCTCACAACCATCTGTAATTTCAGTTCCAGGGGATCAGACACCCTCTCTGGCTTCCATGGACACACAAGCACATGGCAAACTTACATAATGCAGGCAAATACTCATACACATAAAATAAAAAATAAACCTTTTAAAAAGGGATTTGAGTTTTGGAAAATACAGAGACACATAATACATTTTAATATTTCTATGTATAATGCAGGGGAAACCATTCTATTTAAGATTTGTGCTAGAAATTCAAAACAAAATAAAGGTGATTTGGGGTCTAGTGACAAATGGGTGCTGTTATGTTTATTTAATCTACTTTTTGCAATGTTGGGGATTGAACCTGGGTCTCATAGATCACGAGCAAGCACTCAGCTATTGAGTTTTGAAGCTTTGAAGTTTCTTAATGACACTAACTAAGCATGATCTTGAGCTTTAGATCTTCTGCCTCCAACTCCCAAGGGCTGGGGTCACAGATGCACCATCAGGTCCACTTTTACACAGCGCTGGGAACTGATCCCAGGGCCTTGTACATGGTAGCTGAACACTCTTAACAACTGAGCTATCACCAGGTTTGGTCTTAAGACCTTTTGCTTTCTGTGTTCCTTCTCTGGATGTGGTCCCCTAATCCTAGCTCACAAAGGGTAGACTCATGAAAGGAGCAGGATACAGACGTCCATTCTGATTTAAGAGATGTATTATTGCTTTGCGCTTTCAAAAAACATGTGGGTGGGCTTTGTGAGGTTGGCCTGTGTGTGGGGGCAGGGCTCTACTCTTCCAAGTTTAGACTTTTCCCCCTGGAGTTGAGGCATAAGAAGACATGGCAAGGGGTCCTGAATGCTCCAGTTAAACTTTGACAGTTAAGCTGGGGATGAAGGTGATTTGCATCCTGTGTCCCTCAGGAAGGAGCAAGTCCAGATGGCCTCCAGATTACCATCCAGAGGCCTCGATTTCGTGCAACCTCTGTCTCCTAAGGTGTTTGTATTGCAGTTGAGGCCACACTAATGGCATTTCGCAATTTTCTTTGAGAGCCTACCTCGGGGCATCCTAAGGAGTAGAGCAAGACAGCTGCTTTGGTAGAGAAGCTGTTCTGTGGGGCAGCCTGGTGGGAAAGCTATGGGAAAGCCAGAGGGTCGTCACTAAAGACACTGAGATGACTCTCTAGAACACACAGGGCCAGTTCAAAAGCTTAAATGTCTACAACCTTAGTTCACCCCGCCGAGTTCTCACTTAACCTCTACCAGTAATACCTGTTTTCGTTCAGTGTGAGGAGATAAATCACAGTATTGTTTAAATTGTTAAGTGTGTGCACGCCAGGCAGGCACAGACCTGAAGCCCGGCTTTGAAGCTTCCTGGTGGCAACCGTAAGAAACTCAGTCCAGCTCGGAGAAAACCACGGGCAGATTTTGGTTTGGATCAGAACCTTCTTTTCATCTTTCAGGTCACAGAGTGCAAAGGGGTAAAAAAAAAAAATCTGTAAATATTTTTATATTTTGAAGCACAGTTTTATTCTTCCCTCTTGCAAAATGATTTGATTTTTGTCCAAAGGATCTAGTGCATTCTAGAAAAGGGACTGATTGCATTTCAGTAGAAAAGGATTCCTTTCTCTTCCTATGCCTTTTTAAATACTTAGAACAAATTACCAGGATATTTTAATTGTGCCTAATGATGGCACTCATTGTGACCTTTTGTATTCCACACATTTTGTCATGGAAGTTGCAGTGTGTCACAGTGTACCTGTTGTTCACACTTCTTTGCTTGCAAATGTTCATTGCAATGACTTGTTGAATTGATTTTCAACGATAGAAAAACAGAGTCCCCGTTCTAATGTTATAGAAATGAAAGCCTGCTCTGTCCATGCTCCAGTTTCTGATTAAGATGTTCTTGGAAATCACAGTTGTGATTTCCTGAGTAAGAAAGATTTGTAGAGGATTGGGCCCATCAACACCTCATCACACAAGAAGGAGGGGCTCATGGGGCTCAACCCCTTCTGGGGGATTGTTAATAAGGGAGGGAGAGACTTTCTTATCAGTAGTGTAGCTATTGGCAAGGTGCTCATATTCCTATAAACAATTTTAATGACATTCACTGAGTCACGAACACAAATACAGACACGCACACAGACACACATGTACAAGCATATGCACACATACAAACACACACAGACACACACACAAACACATACACACAAACACACATGTACATGAATATGCATACATACATACACACATACCCGCACAAACACATACAGACACACACATGCTCACACATAGGCACACATACAAACGCACACAGACACACACACAAACACAGACACACACACTGACACACATGCGCAAGCATGTGCACATATACGGACACACACATACATACACACATACTCACACAGACATACACAAACATACAAATACACATAGAGACACACACACAGACACACATCCACAGGCAATACAATAGCAGCAAAGTTGAAAAGTCTATCTGGGCGCACAGCGACTTCTAGCAGAACACCAGCCAGAACTCTGTGGCTCTGAATTCTCAAGTGGGAAATCCACCTCTTTTCCCTTGTATTTTCTTTCAGTTCCACACTGCCCTGTGTGTTTACCTGCAAAAAGAAAAAGAATGCCCTTTGTTTACGCTGTAGTGTTTGGGGTCCAACTCACTGCTAGGGATAAATCATAGCACATAGAATTTTCTTTGAATAATTTTAAAATGCAAGAGCCATCACCTTTCTGCGTCTTTCCAAGACTTCTCCTGAGGAGTCAGAACTCTTGCTCAGGCTGTTTGGAACCATCCATGTGTGTGCAGACTGGTTGCTTTTTTATTTGCTGCCAGCAGGAGTGACCATTATCCTTAGATGAAAGCAGCTGAGGAGACAGCCTTGTGTGTGGCGGTACCCTAGGTAAAGGATCAGGCGGTTTCTAGGCAAACATCATAAAAAGCGTCCTGTTTTAACTAAGTGAGCAAGGAGTACATTTCTTGAACAGTATTTTTCAAAGCTTAACCTCGTGCTGTAACAACCCCAGATGACTCAGGTTGCTGGCTTTCATGTTTCCTGGTTCCCTTTCAATGCCTGAATTCAGAAAAACGAGAGATGGAAAAACCCCCTGGGGTCACCCAGTTCATTTCTCTAAAGGAGCTGACAGACATCTCACAGCACACAGATCCCTCCTGTGTACTAGATGGGCAGGGAGCTCCGTTTTTCTTTTTATAACCAACATGTGCATCTTTATTGAAATACAACCAACAAAAGTGACATACAAGTGAGTTATATAACTGGATGGAAGATGTACGTTTACTTTGGCAAAATCATTTCCAAATCATTCGGTAACGTATTTTTAAAGTCATCGTATGTGAAACACACACTGGGTTTTCACATTCTTTAGCCCCTCTCTTTGTCATGTGCCTCAGCTGTCTCAAGCCACCTCTCCTGTGCTTCATCCTTTTTTAAAATGTATTTTATTTTTTCCCAGGTTTGTATCCTTGCCTTCCTCACTACATCACCAAGTCATTATACTATCTTAGTAATAAAATCCCACAAACATGGCTTACTATAGTAAGATGTATTAACCTGTAATTATGACAGTCATAATGGAAACAGACACCGTGACGCTGACAACATGGTGACAGCGGGGCTCCATTCTCTTAGAGCAGTGGCTCCCAACCTTCTCCGTGCTGCGACCCTTTAATAGAGCTCCTCAAGTTGTGGTGCTCTCCAAGCATAAAATTATTTCTTTGCTACTTTATAATTTTGCTGCTGTTATAAATCATAATGTAAACATCTTGAATTTTCCGGTTGTCTTAAGTGACTCCTGTGGAAGTGACCTTTGACCTCAAGGGGGTCACGACCCACAGGTTGAGAACCACAGCATTACAGTCTCCTCTCGCACTAGCTCCATACAGGATATTCCAGGAGCAGCTTCTCCAGGACTCTCTGGTTGGTCTCTTTCCCAGGAAAAGATGATCACGGAGAGGTTCTAGTTACTCCTGTATGTTGTGCTAGTTTGATGGAAATACTATTTTCCAGTTTTCCTGCAATAGAAGTCTCCATTCTGTCTGTATAACGTTTCCTTCAGTGTCTGCTCTTGGTGGCAATAGTTTACACCTCCTAGAAAGCCATGGTCTGTGAAGGTTAGTGGCATCACTACAGCCCCCGTGGCTCTGGCTGGTTGCAAGGTGTCTAACTTACTTGGAGACATAGAATCCCACTCTTGAGTGTGGTGAACTTTGCTCACTTCATTGTCTTTGGGTTTGCGTCATCCGTCTACTATCACCGCTCATCTGAGAAGTAGCAAGAGATGTGGCGGCGGTGCACTGCTGGGCATCAAGTGTGTGTTTCCTGCTTCTGCGGAAGCCCCGCCTTTTCCTGATGGACAGGGTTGATTATCCTATGGGGAAGATGCTGACTTCTTCTGCCACCCAGCCTCTCCCATGAAGGACCCGAAGTTCCCAAGTGTTTTTGGAGTTATGTGGAACTCTTTCTGTGTTCTGTAGTGAGGATTTCCACTCTATGTGAACCAGGCTCTCCAGACCCATTGATTAGAATTACAGAGTTGAAGCTATAAATGGGAATAAACCCAGCCTCTTTTGCTTTCACGCCTTAGTTGCTGCCTCACATGTTCTTTTCATCAGAAACACTACTACAAATGTTTGCTGGTTCAAGACTGTAACACATTCTACTTAGGGGCACTTAGTTTGCAGGGAATCACAAGCTAGACCCCCAAATTCAATCCACCTCTTTTGCTCCAAAGTGACATGAATGCCTGGGAATTAATTACTGGTGCGGGGGCATGGAAGAAGTTTATCTAGCAGTAATCGGATGGATGATGGCATCTGTTTCACAAGGTCTTCTGGAGCGAGGTAGCCCTGGCAGATGAATAGATAAACAGAAGTAGTCTAAGCAAGGTGTCATGGTTAGGGATCAAATGAATTCAGGAGAGGATTTTGAATCATTAATATTTTACTTTAGCTAATTTTGTTGAGTTGAAGAAGAGACAATCATAAAACCAGAAAGTGCTAGTATAGATACCTTATAATACCTCATGTGTTGGGCAGCTTTGGGATGTGATTTGCTTTGGGAAAAGGTTTTGACGAGGGCAAGGTGACTCACCTCAGTCACTCACTTCAGGTGGACATCTTCACTAACATGTGTGCCCTCCATACCTACGTACACATAATTAAAAGTAAAGCAGGTCTTTTAAAAAGAATGATAAAAACGTATTATGAAATATACCAAGGGTGGTAGCACAGTTTCCTCTGATTGAGACCTTGTTTCCAGAATAAGACTTGGAATATGAACAAGCTCCACCTGTCCAAGGAAGCTGCCTCAGAGGCTCAGGAATGCCGGCTCCAAGACTGTGGAGGCAGCAAACAAAGGTGAAGGGGACGCTGACCAGCTGTGCTGCTGAGAGGAGATTCCCCCACATAGTGAGCTGCTTGCAAGCTCCTTGGGGTGGGCTTTTCAGTGATGCAACTGCTTTGGAGTTGTCTCTATTCCTTTAAGTAACCCTCCCCCCACACTCCTGTATGTGACCCCAATAGAAACTCAAGGGTTCACATCATTGATCTGTCATGGGTTCTGGCACGTTGTATGTACTTGTGTAAGTGCATGTGTGTATGTGTGTTGTGTCTGCTAAGGAAAAGTCACACACCATACCAACTTATGGAGATGCTTAAAACTGGATTGCATAGACTATTCCCATATGTGCTTATGGACGAAGTGGGGCTGAAGTCTCCCATCTTGCCGTGTGTTTTCCACTGTGGTCTTTGCATTTTCATTTTTTACATGGCCTTGGTACAGCATTGTTGTTTTTTGTCGTTGTTTTTTTTAATGCACAAGAGATGAGAACTAAATGAAGTGAACTCTCATGTGGTTACACCTCTACTCTAGAGTACACACAAAATCAACATAGTCTCCTTCTCTTGGTTAGGCTGGCTATGATTTAAAATATCTTTGCATCCTCCCCACCGCCCCCCCCAACCCTGAATGATTTCACAAAGTCAAAGTATCAAACCAGAATTTTATTATATATAAACACATTTCTTAATACTGTTCTTTCATTACTTTCCACCCACGGAAGGAAGGAGTGGCCCAGCCAGACAGGAGATCATGTAAGGAACAAGCAACGCATATGTGTCTGTGTACTTCAGTAAAGCTACTGCAGGGGATAGAAACGACTGTTTCTTTGTGCTCTTATTTGGCTCCTCGGCGCTGCCTGAAGTAGCGGTTGTAGGCGGCGTTGTATCCGTAGATCATGGCGTAGCGTTCACACAGCCTGTAGTCATCGCAGGCCTCCCTGTTGATCTCCTGGGCAGGCTTGTTGCGTTCCCGAACTCTGGAGAGTAGAGAAAGAGACACAATTGAATGTAGAAGGACAATGATACAGTCAGTAAAAGGAAAAAGGGAGACTGGAGAGCCCTTCTCCCAGTACCAGGAGGTATCTGAAGAGCAGGCACAGGGCAGGGGAGAGCAGGTTTTGATTTGGGTATTATTTTTATGAATAAAAGTAGAAGCTTGCTTTCTGTTTCCTTCCTCCCCGTCTCCTTTCTAAGCCCAAAGCAAAATAGTTTCTAAACGTTCTGTTCTGTTTTTTTTTTTTTTTTTTTTTTTTTTTCTTCCTGTGTTGCTTTTCAAATTCTTTGAGTTCAAGATGTAGAAGTCGTGATGAACTGTCTTCCACAGTGTTCAGATTCAGACTCTGACCCTGGGAAGAGTGGCTACCCCGCTGAGTTCCCGCCAGTACCTCTCCTGGGCTTTAGCATGCCATCTCTGCTGAGGGGACATAAAGGTGTTGGCATTCCTCCTGTTGATGAAGGGACCTAAAACAGAGAAGTAAACAAATGACTTTCATGGGAACGGCTGTTGAAAGTGTTTTGTAAATAATCCCAGGGCCAAATATATCTGACATCTCATTAATCTCCTATATTTTAACACAACTGGAACTAGGCAAAAATACAAAAAGAGCATAAAGCAGATGTTATGAACTGCGTGATCAGAGGAAATGAATAACCGTTTATGTGTCTTGGGGACTTATGATACAGGCCACAACAAGTCTCATCTGCTTTGTCTTTGTGAAATCCTTTGCTACTTTTGGTAATACCTACGCATGGTGTTTTTAAATGTATTTAAGAGAAGTTCTCACCCTTTGTACCACCAGCATAGGAAGAAGTTAAACAGTATGAAAATGAGGAATAAATTAAACTCAAGATGGAGGCCCCATAGGGAGTGTGGGGGTGGGGTGGGCACACACCTGTCATTCCACTACTTGGGAGGTAGGGACAGAAGGGTGAGGGATTCAAAGTTATCCTCCGTTTCGCACTGAGTTGGAGGTCAACTGAGTTACAGGAGACCCCAAGTTGAAAACCAAACCAAGAAAGAGAAATTAAATCCTTCCAATAAACCAACCAAACCAAAAATGAGCATGCTGTTCCCAGTCTAGCTGGAGCCAGACTTTCCAAGTCCGTCTACTCAGGCACACAATCTGATGGATGGTGACGCCTGTGGCCTCCCAGACGGTGGCTCCCTCTCTGTGCCTTCTCGGTTGACATTACTCCTCATTTTCCATTTATGTGGCCGATGTGATGTCAGCTCAACATTTCTGAGTGTTCTAGATGCAGTTTAATGTCATATTACACCACTTAAAGTGTTGAACTTTGTTTACTTGGACAGTTTTAGTCACATGGTTTTAAAACTCAGTTCTCCCAAAGAGGCCCACTCCTTCCTTCCCTTTCTATCACAGACCTGGTCAGCACGTTAGCTTTAAAAAAAAATGGGGTGATATTCTTTAATGTAAGCTACTGAAATAAGGTAGCCAAGCGTCTACTTACTGATTTCGTAGGACTCCATGCTTTCATGAGATTCTGAAATTAAAAGAACGACCCGTTAGGTTTATTTGTCATATGCTGTCGTTGTCTAAACGTAAACACACAAAGATGAGAGGGGTGCATTTAGCAAGGCTGTTGTCAGGAAATTCTCATTACATAGGAATTATGAGTTCTTTATTTCTGTCTTTGCTTTGGGTGTCTCCGCCCTTGACCATCTGCTGATACCTGGAGGTAGTTGCCAGTTTGGGCTAAGATTTCCTGAGGTCGCTGAAATTTTCAGACGTACCTCATGGGGTGATGTGTCCAGTGTAACACGGAGTTTCCAGAAAGCCCTCTCTTCCGATGTATTCTGGGGCCAGTTTGAGACTAGACTCAAGGGAGTTAAAGGTGGGTGTGCAACAGCAAAGCTTCTCCAGGTCGGCAGCTCCAGGGTGGTTATTGAGCTGCGTGACCCAGACAGTTTCTAAGAGGGTTCGGAACGGCTCTTAAGGATGGGTGTTAAATTGGCAGCCTCCGAAACCACTGCTCAAACTGGGCGCAAAGCCAGGGCGGAGAGGACGTCAAAGCAAATATTTCTGCTTTCTATGTCTCTCCTGAACACAGCAGGCAAGGCGGGAATAAGAGGCTGTGTTTAGAAGTGTCTGCCAGCCCAAGAGGTGAGAAACGGAGACAAGGAGAGCAAAAAACATATGCATAAAGTTTATGAATAATTCAAAAATTGAGAGCAAAAACAGAGTTGTTCATATAATTTAGATTTTTTTAAAAACCAACCAAATATAATCAAAACAACTTAAGCAGAACTATGTAAGTAATTTGGCTTCAAACCTGAGAACAAATCATATATGACTTAACAACATATAGGTAGCAGAAAAAAAATGTATCCTTTGCAAACGATTGTGAAATTGATGCTTTTCTAAAAATTCAGCTGTAACGTTTCTTTTAAAAATAAATTCGCTGATTAAACACACTAAATGCATGGTATTTTCTTCTGTCCCTAAAAAGGGCTCTGTCTAATACTTGCCATGAGAACTTATTTTTCTTAAAGTAAATGATTCACTAAATATTCTTAATCCATCAATATTCAAGTCTGAATACGCATTCTTAAAGGTAAGGTTATAGGGGTGGGAATTTGACACATCTCTGAAATATCTTGGTTTCCAGGTGTGTAGATTTAACCCTGAAAGGGCTCCCCTGTTAAAATAGCTCACATGCGTTAGGATATTTAGAATATAAAACGTGTGCTGGAATGACGGATGACTGTGGAAACAGGGAAACTTACTTCGTGATACTCTGGCTTGTAATAGAGAACGGGAAAGATGAAGAAGAAGGGGAGAGTGACAGTAACCGTGAAGGGAAGCCCGAAGTCAGAAGGGAAAACCCCACAGACAGGGAGAGAGGTTTCTCACCATAGCACAGGGCTGCCACGGCCAGCGCAGCCAGGATGGCGAGGGGGAGCAGGCTCTTCATGTTGTCTAGGGTGTCCTGTGAGTCTGCCTCTGTGTCTGGCGCGGCAGCGGAGGGGAGAGGCTCCTACATGCTTCTGGGAAAGGCTGAGCTGTTTTTATAGGAACTTGAGCAGCTGAAAGGGGAGGAACCGGCGGGAGGGGGCTGGAAAAGGTGGGATGGCTTGGCACTAAACTTGCCTTGGGACTTCACCCAAGTACTCATTCCTTCCAGATAGTATCTACACAGCGTGGGCAGTTTCCCTTCGCTCCGGTCCTGGCTGTGCTATAGCAGGATGCAGAAATTGTGGCCACCCTATGTTTGTGAGCCAGACCCCGGGCACATGTCCATGGAGAGGGCAGTTACCACAAACGCAGGTTTACCTTTCGAATTCCTCCTCTGATCTACTTGCTGGCCCTGACCACTGGCTGTTGGGGCTTGATCCACAGACAGAGCTGTAGTGTTCTCTTTGCTACCCACACGGAAGGAGGAGAGGTGCTAGGGGAGAAAGGTCCCCACTCTTTATGCTGTAACATCTTTAGGCATCTTCACAGTAGGGCAGAATTTTGAACTCTAGACCAATTGAGCATTTGCCTGGCCATAGGCATGTTATGCAGTTTTCAAGGGTCTGGTGAGGTAGAGATGTGGTACCCTGGTTTTGCTCACTAACTCCACAGTAATTTGATTATTTAATTTCATGGTATTAGTCTAGTCTTGTGTCCTAATGTTCTCTCAGGGCTGATGCTACTGCCTGAGCAAGTATCCCTGAGCGGGGATGAAGATGCTTGTTGCTCATCTTCTCAAAGCATTGCCTTGCTACTGAGCTAATGCCACGAGCAGCTGATAAGGTGTATGGTACTAGATTTAGGTGTTGTGTGCTAGCTACAGACCAACAGAGCACCTCCCCACAGAGTTAGAAATAGCTTGGGCTATGCCCTTTACCCTTGACTGTAATGTACCTTCCCATGCAGGTTTTCACAAGTCTATTTCTCTATTCTGCAAAGCCACTCATGAACACCACTACTGTCTTAGAATTCTGCCTCCTGTTCGTCCTGCTCTCCCAATCTCCACCAAAACTAATGTTGTAGACATCAACTTTGATCATGCAATCTGTTTGTTCCTCTGTGGTGCTGGTCCTCTGCAGCAGGCCTCACACCAGGCAGGCAAGGCAACCCCTCTGCCATTGCACTGTATAATCCACTGCAAGTCAGTCATATATGTGTGTATGTGTGTGTGTGTGTGTGTGTGTGTGTATGTATGTATATAGAGGTTGATGTTGGGTGTCTGTCAATCACTCTTCATGTTATTTTTTGAGACAAGGTCTCTCACTGAACCCATAGCAGCACACTCTAAGGGTCCTCCTGTCTCTGCCTCCCTATCTCTGGCATTACCACTGTGTCTGGTGTTTTCATGTGGGTTTTAGGGGATCCAACAAGGTCCTCCTGCTTGTATACTAAACCCTTTAATGGCTGAGCTATTTCCTTAGCGCCTAATGAATTCTTACAAAGAGGACTTGGGTCACCCTGTGAAAAGGCATAGGCTCTACATTGTAAAGGGCCCAGACTGACCCATCGGAATAAAGAGAAACAAGAATGGAACTAGAAAAGAAGTTGGGGCTGGGCAGTGGTGGTGCACGCCTTTAATCCCAGCACTTGGGAGGCAGAGGCAGGCGGATTTCTGAGTCCGAGGCCAGCCTGGTCTACAGAGTGAGATCCAGGACAGCAAGGGCTAGAGAAACCCATCTCGAAAAACCTAAAAAAAAAAAAAAAAAAAAAAAAAGAAAGAAAGAAAGAAAGAAAAAGAAGAAAGAGTTGGGGAGAAAGAGATGAGTAGATCTTTGCAGGTTCAGTGTTTATGGTGAGGTGTAGATAGAGTTTAATTTACAGAGAGGAAAACCTCTACGATGCCCTTAGATGTACTGAGAAAAGAGACAAAAAAGGACAAAAATGCTCCTTTGGATATTAACAGGATTGTTTGAGATGATTAATTATCACGTGAGAATCACCAAGAGTTAGTTCAAGTTTCAGAATTCCTTTTGGCTGACTGTGTGCATTTTCCTAACTCAGATAACATAAATTCCGAACCATTATTCACTCCAGCTCATGTTTGGACTTAAACATCCAGAGAGCCATCTTTCCTTAACCAAAGAGAGGTGCTACCTAGTAGAGAGTGACTGGTACTCTCAGGAGTGCCTGATTCCATGGAAGACAGACTCATGAGTGCTAGTTTTCCTCACTTGCAGAATCTTCTCAAGCAAAACTGGCAGGGTGGTAACCAGGTGACTGAGATCACAGAAGAAAACAAGATCTCCCCTCCCCACTCTCAGGAGGAAGACAGAATATCATGATTTAGCCTAGCATCAATTTGCCATCCATCCACCCATCCATCCATCCATCCATCCATCCACCCACCTACCAACCCACCTACCCACCCACCCACCCATCCATCCATCCACCCACCCACCTACCAACCCACCTACCAACCCACCCATCCATTCATCCATCTATCCGTCTTTCTATCCATCCTTCCATTCATCCATTATCCACTTGCCTGTCCACCCACATAGCTATCCATTCATCCACCCACCCATCCATCCACTCACCCATCCTTCCACCTACCTACACATCCATCCATCCATCTATTCATCTACCCATCCTTCCATCTTACCTACCACACATCCAGTGTATTGAGTACTTCCTATGTGTAATTCTAGGATGGGAATACAGAGAAGGAAAAAAAGTACAACTATGTTTCCTATCTGTATTCATTCAGGAGCTTTTAGGATACAGATTTAAATAGTGTCTCCCTTTATCTAATGTCTTGTTTGAAGCCACTAGCTGGCCTTAGAGAAGACAATATGACATGCATGACTTATCTTGGGACTGACTCTTCCTGGTACCTGAGTGTATCTCTATATCCAGAGCAACAAGACAAATACTGATGGCCATCAGGGAAGATCAGAAAGAGAGAACGGAAGAAAATTATCAGGCCTTCCTGTGGGGAGATGCTTTTCAGAAAAGCATTTGGAAGAGAAGGTATCATCAAAGGGTTATCCTGCCTCTTCGGTGTTTGTGAAGCTATAATAATGACACAGGAATTATAAAGGTAATATATTTTCTCTACCAACCCTGCACCCCCTCTCTTTTTGCCTATCGATTTCTAACAAGCCCCCATTTCTGATGGCTAAGCATTTTGTGTATAAAAAACTTTCCTGGCTCCAATAAAATTAAAAAAAAATCTTACTGTGCCATGAAATTCAACTTTATTTGCAGAACATTAGCTTTATAAGTACATTAAAATTTTTTGGTTGCAGAACAGAAACTATTATCCTTTCCAGCAAAGGGCAAATGAGAACTGAGGGAGCCAGCAGAAACCTTGAAGATTAAAAAATAACACAGCAACAACCATAACAGAAACCCAGAAGTCACTTTCTAAGATATTAAATGACAATCACTGAGAAACAGAAACAAGGCCAACTTTATTGATTCAAGTCTATTCTTTTTTTTCAAAAAAGATTTATTTATTTATCTTATGTACATGAATACACAGTCTTAAGACACACCAGAAGAGGGCATCGATCCCATTACAGAAGGTTGCGAGCCACCATGTGGTTGCTGGGAAATTGAACTCAGGACCTCTGGAAAAGCAGCCAGTGCTCCTAACCGCTGAGCCATCTTTCCAGCCCCTCATGTCCATTCTTTCAATGCACTAGTTCTCTGCCATCCTTTAACACTTTAACCTTTAACCTCATGTTGTAGTGGAGCCCTAACCATAAAATTATTTTCATTGCTACTTCATTACTGTAATTTTCCCACTGTTATGAATCACGTTATAACTGTTCTCTGATGGTCTTATAGACCTCCATGAGAGTGTTGTCCGACTCACGGAGGAGTTGGAAACCCACAGGTGGAGAACCACTGGTTTAATGGGAGTTTCTCGAATGAGTTCTGTCTCTGGCTCCTTTGAATGAACTTAGTCTTCCAGACGTAGAATGATTTGCTCCTTTTCTTGATTTGTCTAAGTTGAACTAAGAAGAAGTGTTTGTCAGCCTCAGGCCGGGGCCATGTGACCGTCCATGGGCAGACGTTTCCAGGAAAACCTTAAAGCAATGGAGCTGCTGGTTGGGACTGCTTTACTTTTTCTCTACCCCATATTACATCAGTCATGTGCTTCCTTCTTATCCAAGGTTTCATTTCTCAAAAAATGATGGTACTGCAGGTAGGATGGTGCTGTAGGAAGGGCCACGTGAAGGGCTTGGTCCTGTGATTGGTGCCAGGGAGACGTGATGGGGAAGTTAGTGGTGTGTGGGATGCGCGCTGGTCCATGGGGTACCTTGGAAGGGATCACGAGACTCCTGCCTCTTCTCTGTTGCTTTACTCCCTGCGTTGCCAGATAAGCCTTTTTGTTCCACCACGCTTTCCCACGGAGAGTTTTTATCCCCCGGCAGGCCCAAAGAAACACGGCCAGCTGACACAAACCAAAAAAAGGTGTGACTCAGACACCTTGCAAGTTGATTATTTCGGATATTTTGTGGTAGTGACAGAAACTACGAACACAGAGAGTAGATACCAAATAAGAATCACCGCCCATCCGTGCGATATGATTCTGCGTTGAGAATTTGCTCCGTTTTCATTCATTTTGTCGTCTACTTTTCACAATTCTAGAATAATATCCACATCTTCTGTGTATGGAAAACTCTAGGAGTCTCTATAGTTTACATAAGGATGCGCAGTAAGCGTGTGGCAAACGGACTCAAGGATCCGACATCAGCACAAACCACAGACTGTATCCACAGAGCTAAGGGTAAAATTAAGCAAAAGGTTGTACATATTAAAAAATAATAGCTTCTTTGATCTCTTTTAAAATAAAACAACAGGAATTGATGACTTATACATTACCATGGAGACCCAGAAAACTACAGTGACTTAGGAAGCAGAAAGGGGCGATCTCTGTGTTGGCTCCGCCCCCGCTCGCCTCCTCTTGTACCCCTGTATTGTCTGCCTGAACAGGTTCCAGTTTAAATATGTGACATTCCAAAAACCTTTCAGCTCGCTTCAGGAGTCACCACGGCTGTCTCCCGCCAGTCTGGGAACTGTTTGCTGACTGTCATCCGACACTAGCTCTCTGGTTGGTGGACACTGGCGGCCATTTCCCAGTGCCTATAAAGCCAGTTTCTATAGTTACTTAGACCTCAAAGAGGGAAAGGGAGAATGTAGGCTTAACTTACAAAATGCTCTTTCAAGTCAAAGCAAAATAGACAGCAGGGTCTGTTGCCCAGCTTGGCTGCTGATGAGGGTAAGGCCAGCTCTCTGCTTACTTTTTCCGCCCTGGCTGTTTTCTCTGGATGAGAGGTAACAAAGACGAAGTCTGGGGAATTTTTTTAGATTCCGAGGTCCTAGCTGGGGACCAAGGCATCTTTAAAACCAAAACAAAACCAAAACAACAACATAAACTTTTTTATTGGTTCTTTGTGAGTTTTAAGTCATGCACCCCAAATCTCCTTCCCCTTGCAACCTCCCCATCTTCCCTCCCTGTTGCAAACTCCCCCAACAACAGAGGAAACAATTCTCATTGTAGAAGCTGTAGTGTGTATATCCTTTCATACACAATTCTTTGTTGCAAATGTTCATTGGAATGAGTTGTTGGTTTGGTACAAGGCTTCTGGCTTCTGTTGCTCTATCAATACTGGATCCTCACTGGGACTCCTCTTGGATGTCCTGTTGTTGCCCGGTGTCATGGAGATCCTAGAGTTTTGGATCTGTAGGACTTGCCCCTTCATGTACCCCAGCAGTTCATCAATGGTGTAGATATTGGGGCGGACCAATTCAAAGCCCTAGATCTGGGCCTGAGAGGTATCTGAACTGGTCAGCCTACTGGGTCTCCTGGTCAAATGACCTCAGAGATCTCACCTGCAACCCTTGCAACCAGGACCATTTCTACTGTGCTGCCCAGATGAGGTGCAGGGCCAGCTCTCCCAAGTGCTGCAGCAGTTGAGAGGCAGGACCAGCTCTCCTGCCCGCTGTAGATGGCAAAGGGTCAGGATAGGGGAGGGTATCTCTCCTTTGCACTGCCCCATGGCAGACAAGTTACAGGGTCAGCTCTCCCATGGTCACACCCTTGAAGACATGCCTCTGCCATCAATGCCAGCTCTACTGTGCTGCCCAGGTGAGGTGCATGGCCTGTTCTCCTGAATGCTGTAGCAGGTGAGGGGCAGGGACAGCTCTCCTGGTCTCATGAACCCACTGAGGCCAACTCTCCTGCCTGCCACCGGTGGCAAGGGCAAAAGAAAGGGGAGAGTACCTCTCCCTCGCCACTACCAAGGCATCCTTAATAAACCCTTTGCTGCCATTCCAGTCTCCTTTCACTGGTCCAGTTCATTGAGGTAAACTGCTCCTTCCTATGCTGGAGAACTGAGCTGTGGGTACTAAAGGGGACTTGGGAGGGTTAAAGGAGAAGCTACAAGAAGGTCACAACAGCAGCTTCAGTGAGTGGTGTGGAGGCAAAATGGAACCATGTTCATCATGTACAAAGCTGAGAAGGAGAAGATTATCTTTTCACCCAGTTCACAGAATATAAGCCCAGCACCCGGGAAGCTGACTCTGAAGGACTGTGAGTTAAAGGCCGGCCTGAATTACACACTGTTAGACTCAGCCTAAACAAAGGGACACTGGACAGCACAAGATGGAAGTAATACCACTTTAAATTTCGCTGACTGAAAGCAGCTTTAAGAGGCAGCTTTTAAAAAAAGAATAATGGATGTTAGAAGAGTGAGTTTGTCCTGGCTTCCCTCCATCTTGCTGTCCCCTCCAAACTACTAGTACCTTGGAAAACAGCTGCCACTTCAGCTGGACTCTGAAGGACTGACTTCCCAGAAAGTGACACCTCTCTGGCTATAAGTGGTTTGGGGGATAAGCAAGCCTGGATTTGGATCCAATTCTCCCTCATCTGCTTCACATGCTACATTCATCGTATTATTTAAACTCAGGAGCCTCTTGCTTCTCAATGACACAACTGGGGATTATAAAATCCAACCCTGAGGACCGTTGGCTAAGTTAACTAAGACAGTACACAGAGAGTTACCAGTTCAAAGGTCATCATGAGATATCACATGCACATACACACAGGAATTAGTAAAACAACAATAACAACAAACAGTTGCTTAACTCCATCAAGAGTCACCCCCATTTTGTCCCATACCTTTCTTTCAGAACTAGAGGAATATACCACTGGTAATTAGCAAAGCAGAAAAGAAAAGCAGAAGGTGGGTCTGGACCGTCAGCTCAGCAAGGTCTTTCAATAAGAGATGACATGGAACCTGGAAAGTCTGGCTCTGACAAGCCCACTCCATGGCCATGTGTTTGCTAGCTAAAGGGCTAGGCTAGATGGCTATAGTTTGGGGGTTCTAAATTATTTCAGTCTCGAAAGGCTAAACAAGCTGGGGAGACAATTGTATAAGCCGGAGCCTGAAGGAATACTTAGTTCTTCCTGCAGTGTCTCAAGTGGTCCTTCATGGGCTGCCTGCTATTGGAATGTCTACACCTCAGCTGGCAAACGGATAACAATGTGGTCTGCAAAAACCCCGTTCAGATCGCTGGCTGCCCATACATTCTGCTGCAACTTCTCAGTCGACAAATAACTGCACCGACAGGCTTTGAAATGCACGCTTCGAGAAAAGCAATCTTTCCAGTCAGAGTTTGGTTCCTGAAAGAAAACCCTTGTTTTCACAGAAGAGATCTAAAGCTCTGTAATTTCTCCTTGGCTACATAGTCAATTACTGCAAACTCAGAGGTTAGATGGAGTCCATAGAGGAAGCTGAAGGAGGGCTCAGAGCAAACACTTCCAGGCTAATATTAAGCAGGGTAGACTATAGGGTTGTGCATTTGAGAGAAGAGTGTCTCTATATCCGAGTCTCACAGGTAGCATTACGATGGAAAAATGCAGAGAAGTGGGGTTTTAGCTGACCAGTGGGAATTCATTCCAGCCCTGCCTCTGGAGTCTGCGCAAGAGTTCTATAATCACCGCTCATTTGAATTTGGATATCCGCGCCCCCCCACCCCCACCCGCTGCTGGCTCAGATTCTTCTAACTTATCATTCCCCAAGTTTCCTGTCTTCTCTTACTCCTCTGTTATTTACTTCCTGACATAATCACATTTTTGGAAGAAAATTTTATTTTGCTGAGGGAATGAATGTCAAGTTTTGGCTGGGATTCTTTGGGTAAGAGATACGTGAGTGGGGGGATGGGTGGGACCAAAGGGAAGAAAGGGAGACAGATGGAGGGGATAGGCCACAGTGCGATTCCTTCCTTAACTCATTCTGTTTGAGAAAGCAAGAGAAGGACTTGCGGACCAGGCAGACCAGGCTCGGTAAAGGGTGTGGCGTGAGTCAGAGTCCAGGGGATATTTGTTGATCTTATTGTTCTATCAGACTGTGAGTTCCCTAAAGACAGCCTCTGGGTCGTATTAATATTTACTTATATGTATGTATGTTTGTATGTATGTGCTTATTTATTTTTGAGACAAGGCCTTGTGATGTAGCTCAAGCTGGTCTCAAACTCAGAATCCTCCTGCTTCAACTTCCTAGGTGCTACCACTTGGGACGCTACAAGGTGCGCTACCACCACAGACCTTATTTATCTTTAAAAAACACAGCGCCTCCCTGTGGCTTCCTGAACTAAGCTAATATCTTCTTTTGTGAAGCCTCAGTTCTGTGACTCGGAAAGCACCAGCGCTTTGGAGTCAAGGGGATGCACTATGAACTTAGCGTACTGTGTCACTTACTGAATCTCTCTCATCTCTCCAATACCCCCTTTTAAGTGTTGGTTTGCTTTTTTGAGATAAGGTTTCCTGCAGCCCAAGTTGACCTTGAACTTGTTGCCAAAGCTGACCTTGAGCTCTTAATCTTCCTACCTCTATTTTTTTAAGTGCTGGGATTATTAGCAAGGATCCACATGCTTGGGCTTCTTTGTCTGTCTGTCTGTCTTGCTCTCTCTCTTTTTCTCTTTTTCTCCTCTTCTTTTTTCATCTGGAAGAATGGAGGTGGTCATGGGAAGAGCAGGGTTGTATAGTCTGTTGAGATGACAGGAGACAGCGCGTGCTTAGACTGTTCCGTGAAGGGAGCTGTTATTATTTCTAATTAGCCATGTGTATTAGTTAGTATTCCATTGCTGTGATGAAATGCCATGCTCGAGGCAACGTACAGAAGGAAGGGTTTGCTTAGGGCTCACAGTTCCAGGGGGATCGGACTCCATCACCATCAAGGTAGGGAGCATGGCGGCAGGCAGGCAAGCATGGTGCAGGAGCAGCAGCTTAGTACTTACATCTTGATCTACAAACAGGCTGAGAATGTAAGCCTCAAAGCCCATCCCCAGAGACACAGCTTCTCCAACATTTGCTAAACCTTCCGAAGCCTCTATCAAGCTGTAAGTGTGTGGGCACCTTGCTTAGTGCTTATTAAATGACAGTCCCCTCATCTATCCCCAGTCATCCTTCCCACTCTTTCCTTTCACCAGTACTCTTCCCAGAACACACCCTCCAGCAGACCAAGTACAGTCCAAGATGTCTCTGTGTTTGTTGTCTGATTGCTGTTTTTTTTTTTTGTTTTAAAAATTATCTTCTCCTTTCCTTGTTTTCTATCTCTATGGCAACCTCAGGTACCCTGTTTCTCCCCCACAATTTCCGAGCACTGTGTGTGTCTGATGCCAGAAGAGATAGAAGAGAGTATTGCATTGCCTAGGACTCTAGTTACAGATGGTTATGAGCTGGCTTATGGGTGCTGGGAACAGAACCTAGGTCCTCTGCAAGAGCAGCCATTGCTCTTAACCACTTAGCCATCTCTCTAGCCTTCAGGTGTCTTTTAAAACTTAGTTCAAACAAGAGCTGGTGTGTGGTTTCTTATTTCAGCTACCTCAGTACGTTATTGTCCCCTCCTTTAGAACTCTATTAGTCCTGTGTTCTATTCCTTTACCGGAACCCATTTTCTCTTTCCTGTATAGCATTCGTGTGCTGTCTCTTGCCACCACCCTCATCCCAGCTATTGATGCTACAACCGCCATCCCTTCTTTCTCCTCTGCACACGTCAGTCCACGTGACTCTGACTCACTATGTAGGGAACTGTCATCTCTGGAAAGACTGAATTGATTTTTACTTACTGAGTCTGCACTTTGTGAGTTAAATGCCTCTTGTGAGTTTTTGTACTAACTGCACGATGTTTTTCTGTAGCTTTGACCTTACTTTACTGCAGAATATTGATATTGCTTCCATGGCTGCATCCTACTATGTCTTAAGCTTCTCAGAAGTCAGTTTGTTCCCTCTTCATATCCCATCTCTGTTATTTCTTCCAACACACAGTAGGAACTCATTTATGTTTCTTGAATTGAGCCAGCCTGCAAATCGAATATTCATTAAATACCAAATACCACAAAATTATGGTAAACTTGTCCTTAACATGTTACTACAGCAGTGTCTTTTTTTTTTTTTTGACAGCAGGATCCCACTATGTAGCTCTGGTTGTCTTGAAACTCACAATTTAGACCTGGCTGGCCTCAAACTCACAGAGATTCACTTGTCTCTTGCCTTCTGAGTGCAAGCATTAAATGCATGCACCACCATGTCAGGCTGGAGACTCTTAACTTTAAGTGGAAATATCCTTACCTTTTGACTAATTGACATAAACAATTAATATATTTTTTAAAGAGTTTTTTGTTTTTTATGTATATGAGCACACTGTAGCTGTCTTCTGACACACTAGAAGAGGGCATCGGATCCCATTACAGATGGTTGTGAGCCACTATGTGGTTGCTGGAAATTGAACTCAGGACCTCTGTGGAAGAACAGTCAGTGCTCTTAACCACTGAGCCATCTCTCCAGTCCAACAATTAATATTTTTAAATCTTTCATTCTTCTTCTTCTCCTCCTCCTCTTCCTCTCCTCCTTCTTTTCTTCTTCCTCCTCCTTTTTCTTTAAATTTTACATACATGGGAATTTTGCCTGCAAGTACTATAGTCTGTGAACCACATGCACGCAGCGCCGAAAAGGCTAGGAAGTGCCTCAGCTCCCTCTGGGACTGGAGTTACAGACGGTTCCGAACTGCCACGTGCATCCTGGGAATCAAATCCGGATCCTCTGCAAGAGCAACCAGTGCTCATAACTGCTGAGCCATCTTTCTAGCCCCGAGATGAAGATTATTTTTGAGACAAGGTTTTACCATGTTACCCAGAACTTGTGGTCATCCTGTCTCAGCATCTGAAGTCTGAGATGTGAGCCACCCTGCCTGACCTGTATTGGGACAGGAAGTGGTTAAAGTTGAAAATCCTAAATAATGATGCAGTATTTCACTGTTTGGTCTTTAACTTATGTAGCAACTCAACTACTTGATTCAATGATTGTCCTTTTATGAAATAGCAATATTCCTGAAGAGTTTTTAGATATTAACACTGGAAAACTGAATTATAATGTATAATCTCCCTTTAAGAGTGATATTAGTGACATTTCTAGAATAACAAGAATCCCTCCAGAATAGCACATTATTTTGGAAGAGTCTCCTCCCACTGTCAACTCTCCATTCAGGTATTTTTCTTTACATCTAGTGTCAGAGCAAAAATGAGCAGGTTACAGATATATTAAGTTCAATGGGGAAAAAGCCGCACAAATTTAGACGTGGTACAACAAGCTTATAATTTAGGCATTTGAGAGACTGAGGCAGGAGGATTGCTGTGAATCTGAGACCAGCCTGGGCTACATAGTAAGTTTTTGTCTCAAAAAAGGTTGTATATATACATGTATATGAATATATGTATATATATATGAATATATGTGTATGTATGTACATATATGAATATATGTATATATAGAAATATATTAAGAATATAAATATATAAAGAGTATATGTATTTCATATATATGTATATATAATTTTTCAATGTTTATGCGTAGAGCCTGATAGATGACTCAGCGATTACGAGGACTTGCAGCTCTTATAGAGGACCTGAGTTTGGATCCCAGCCTATATCTGTCTCTAACTCCAGCTGTAGGGGACTCAAAGCTCTCTTCTCAACTCTGAGGGCACACCCACACTCACGGTGCATGTAAAGTCACACAAACACACACCTACATAAGATAAGGAAATAAATAAACCTTCAAATATTGTCACATACAGTTAGCGGACTTTTTTCCCTCTAAGACATTACTGAAACCTGGATAGTCTAACAAACAGGTCATTGGCCATGCTCACACAAATTCACTCAGAGGATTGCTGAAAGGCTTAATATCTTCTTACTTTGATCTTAATCTCAGGACACTCAAAGTGCCTTAGGATTCTCCTAGTGTCCTGTGTTTGAGTTAATCTAACCATCTACTGGGTGGAAACCATTCCGCAAGTCCACCTGGACCAGGGCTATCCCTGCCAATGTGTGCTGTTGCTCTCCTGTGAGAAAAGAAGGCAGTGTGTTAGGCTTTTCACTCTTCGAGCCTACACAGGAAAACTCTCAACCAGGCTCTGCCTGGCCCTGGAAGGGGTGAACCTGAGTACAAGACACATTGTAAAGACCAATTGGGATGGGAGGAGCTGAGAAATCCACAATAGGTTTAGCTAAGGACAACACTGACGCCCAGTTGTTCCAAGAACATTTTTATGATTGTACTGTTGCTCGTTTGATTCATTCCTGGCAAGGAACCATGAACCGTTCAGGCGCTGCTGGGATACGGAGAGCAGCTGACATCTGCACCAGTTTCCACTCATTCCCAGGATCCTCTGGCTCCAAAGCACACATCCTAAGCAGGCTTCAGCTCTCGTCCTGACCTCCTGAGAAAGTTCATATGGCCACTGGCAGCCAAGGATGAGAAGTGCGAGATCTGCTCCAACAAACACACCACAGAGCCTTGGAAAAGGAAGACCATGGCAGAGTCTTCTTCTTTTCAGTTACTCAGTAAATGTGTGATTGTTTAAAAAAAAAAAAAAAAAAAAAAGCTTTCTTAAAGAATGGAGATCCATGCTTTCTTCACGAACTGTATGTCGCTTATAGACACTAAATTCATATTTTTCCTTTTAACGTAAAAATTGTTCTTGAGCTCCTAGAAAGCTGAGTAAGCCCAGTGGATGGCCTCCTGCAGGAACGTAGAGCACCATAAGTTGAAATGGATGAGTTCTAAAAAAATAAGGCACAAACTTTGGAGGGGACTGGGAAGAAGAACAGTGAGTGAGAGCAAGCTATACTGTAGAAAATGCTCAAGAAATTACAAAAAATATATAATTAAAAATGTGCCTTGTTTTAAACTATTTAGCATAGATGTGAGGCTTGTTTGGGGATAGACCAGGAATCAGTGCAGCTATACCACATAGTAGGTATTAATTATTGTATTAATATAGTGAACTCATTATATATGAATATATAATATATTCATATAGTGAATTAATATACTATAGAGATCTACCTTCTACTTCTCAATTACTGGGTTAAAGGCATGCACTGTGATACTCAGCTTAAAAATGTTATTTCATTTATGTGTGTGTATGTGTGTGTGTGTGTGTGTGTGTGTGTGTGTATGTACCATGGCATGTGGAGGCCAGAGAGTACCTTGCATGAGTTGGCTATCTTTTACTACCATGTTATTCCTGTGCACGGGGATGCTGCTTTCTGGTTCTGCATGGGCCTAGCATGTGCAAAGCCCTGAGCTTGAGCTCTAGAACTGCAATAAATAAGCAAACACACAAGCAAAACTGTCTTTAGCCTCTGAAAAGGCTGGAGTACTGATTGGCCTTGGCCCTTCCTCCTAGTCCACAGATCCGTTTGATTAGCATATGATGTGTGGAAAGGGATGGCTCCTCTGTGGACTGATAGTATAGGGTGATTACAACAAAAGATACTTCTTAGACTCTTTCTTTCTGGCTAATAGTTTTTAGTAGGTTTTACCTGTTCTTGTAAAAGCATAATGGTATTGATAATGGAAGATATATAAGGACACATCTAAGTAACATGCCTGCACACCTCAGCATGACTTCCTGGGTGCAGTGTAGCTGTGGCTACCCTTGTACTGTTTTCTGCTTTCCGGCTCCACAGACCCTTACACTTTATACTAATTTCCGGTTACAGACATCATTCTCTCTCTTTCCTTAGGCTTACTCACAAGTTCATTTTTAGCAGAAGAACCATTTTCCTGGAATCAGTACAACAATGTTTTTTGTTTTCATTTCAATGTAACATATTCACTTTCACTCAGTTTTCAAACCATGTATTTTTTTTGGACTTCCTACTCTGTGTAGGCAGGTTTGCGCATGGGAAGCCAAAATTCTGTTCTCACGGAGATGAATTCTGTAGAAGCGACAAAGACTAGACAAATAAAAAAACATAAAGACTAGACAAATAAGATGAGGGAAACTCTCACAGGAGGTAATACTGGAAAGAAGGGGAGGGTGGAAGGCAAGCATTGCAAGTCTGCATCCATTTTACAGGAGTCACTTGATGCTCTTTTGGCTTGGCTCCCCTCCATCTACCCTCAGCAGATAGCCAACAGTGCATTGTGCTGTATTAACGGACAAGAGTAGGAGATCTCTTTCCGGAGGGAAAACATTGTTCGTGAAACAAGATAATTATAAAAAAAAAGATGTATGGTTATGAACTCAGAGAAAATTAATAAAATAAAATTACTGTTAAAATTAAGTCCATATCAGAGGATTCAAATATAGTTTAAGGAGGCTAGAAATAGTTTGTAAAAAGAAGAATGGCCAATCCGCAATGTCAGTTATGAACAAGAGCAGACTGAGCAAACGAGCAAAGGCAAGTGAAGAACAGAGAGTCTGGAAGATGGAAGGAATGGTGCCTAGCATGCTGAAGGCAGAACGAGGCTCTGATGGTGATGGTGATGGTGGTGGTGGAGGTGGTGGTAATGGTGGTGGTGATGAGGGTGGTGATGGTAGTGATGGTGGTGATGATGGTGATGGAGATGTTGAATTAGACCAGACCCAGTGAAAATGCAAATTACCCAGTTTTAAAGGAAACTGTAAAGGAAATCACAAGCCATTGAATAACTTTAGGTGGGAGAAGAGAGATATAATCTTATTTCGGTTTCTGTAAATTGTCAGATAGCTTTGTTGTGACTATATTAGAGGGTGAGGAGCTGGGGCAGACAGTTGAGGGGACTGGGAATGGGTGTGACACAGGGGATGTTTATTCAACTTCTGATGATGTCATCATGGGAAAAGGAAGAGCACGGAATGGCATTTATTTAGGGGGCCATGCTGACTCAGGTGCCATAGGAGTGAATGTCTGGTGTCAAGGAGTGCGCCTTCATTTCTGTGTTCTACAATTAGGGATACCCTAGAGCAGTTCATTTTTCAGGGAGAAATAACAATGGGTGTGTTGAATTGAGATTGTTCTGTGATAGCTAAAGATAAAAAATTAAGTCACTGACGTAAGGCTCATGGAACGCGGAGGACGAGAGAGCAGGAAGACTATGAAAGATCTGGGAATGACTTCTCAGAATGTGTCTCCTCTTTAGCCCAGGGAAGCTACAATCATGAAGTCTCAGCACATGGCTTCCTAAGTAAGACATCCACAGTGACAGCGCTGGTTGATACGCTAGCACAGACAGGAGAATCTCACAAGGTCCCATGCCTACGTGAAGAGCCATAAAATGGTTACTGAGTGAGAAAGAATTAGTCTTACCCAGGAATGAGCCCCTTGATAATTTATCCAATCCCAAGTAGTCGGGCTTAAACATATATACAGATGAACAACATTAAATGGACACACACACACACACCTATAAGAAAAAAAAAAAAAGAGATCATAAATTTGAGAGGTCACGGAGGGCTCAGGAGGTGTTGGAGGGATGGAGAAGGAAGAATGAGAATGATATAAGAGTGTGTACTCACATATTAAATTCTAAAAATATAAAATAAGCCAATGAGGTAGAGTGTTGGATCTGACTCAGAAATACAAACTTGGGAATTATCAATGCATGCGAACCCCACACATGTCTATATTCAGCATAAATGGATCTTTCCTTCTGCTTAAGGGGGTTCCCACTTATTTGCCCTTGTGAAATAATCAAGTGTTTTAACCTACAATGGGTAAAAGGAAGACTCCTTATGGTGACTGTCATTTCTGGTGACTTACTGTTCTTATTCCTCCATGGGTAATAATAAAACCAAACAACATATTGCACAATTTCAACAAAAAATGAGTTAAATATAGAGAAGTCAAAACACATGAATCCATGGGGGGAGGGCGGGGGTGATTTTTCACAGAGTAGACATTCTTGTTTGACCAAATCACACCGAGAATACTTAAGGATATCCTTGCTTTCTTAAGGATAGCTTATAATTGACTTTGTGTCCCCCTTTATGAAGAGAAAGTCCTTCCTACCCCTGAGGTTGACTTCAACGACAAAGGCAGTTTAGTGACTTGGCATGACTTCAGACGGAAAGTTTCAATCTGTCACTTAGTTTTTGGGTGCTGTGAGTCTAATTGGCTAATGTAATTTGGCAAATATGGACTTTTTTTTTTTTTCCCCAGAAGGGCAATGTGGAAAGGATGTTATGATTTTGCAAAAGATTTTTGCCTTTTTTAAAAATGACGTATCTTCCCAAATGTTCTACTTTAGGAAAATTAATGACATATTATATTTTCCATTTCGTCTCTAGGGACCAAAGACTTGGCATGAACCCTGGCCAAAATAGCCTCATGAGATCAGTTGGAGGAGTCTGGAGGGACCAGATCAGACAGGATATTGTCACTGAAGGGGGTGGAATCATAAGAGCAAGCCCAGAGACGGTTCCCAGGTAGGTTGTGAGGCTGTAGATACGGAACATGGGCAATCAAGAGTTGAGATCTACAGCTCACTGCAAGAAGCCCAGGAAAGGAAACCTCTACGAGGCTGTGAATGTACAAAGCGATCCAGAGTTTCTTCCTGCAGCTCTGGGCAGGTGTTGGGTGGAGTCTCAACGCTCAGGACCACCCCAGATCCCAGTGTCTCTGCTTCTGAGCCATACATTCTTTGTGTTTCTTGGCTCAGACCGTTCCTTCCGGTTTTCTGTGGACCCGCGAGTCCTATTTCTTATGTGCCCACTGATAAGCTATTTGATTGACCTTAATACAAATGTGATATAAATCTATTTCCTAATGAAAATAGCAAAGCATTGTGCTGCGTTGATTTCTGAAGGGACTTTTGAAAGCCCTCGTGAGTAGCAAGCGTCATTCTCTTTCCCAGTAACTTTGGATGAACTTAGCTACTTTTTAAAAATCCTCAGGCATTTTTAGAAGACAAATAAATAAATATCTAAACTAATTACATTCTAAAAGTTCATGTACCACATGTTTGTTGCCTGGGAACCTGCCTGAGGTTAGGAATTGTGCTTGCCTTATATATTTTGTAAAGCTAATATCAGTAACCACCAGCATTCCATTAGCGTTTAAGTCAATGGTTCTCAACCTGTGGGTTGTGACCCCTTGGGGGGAGGGGAGTGGAATGACCTTTTTACAGGGGTCACCTAAAACCATCGGAAAACACAGATATTTACATTGTGATTCATACCAGTAGTAAAATTACAGTTATGAAGTAGCAATGAAAATAATTTCTGGCTGGGGGGGTCACTGCAACGTGAGGAACTGTTGTCAAAGGGTCATAGCATTAGGAAGGTTGAGAACCTCTGATTTAAGGACTTTTTATATTCCAGACACCTAGTTTATTCCAACTTTTCGTGGAAATTTTTCTGGGTAGGAATGTTGCCTTTTTTTTTTTTTTTTTTTTAGGCTTAGAAAGCTTAATCTGTTCGTAACTAGAACCAGGAAAGGCTAAGGTTGTCATCAGAACTCCTCCGAGTTCTCTCCACTTCTCCAGCTTACCTTTAAAGCTGTTTAATTCATTAAAGAATTGTTGTTCCGTAGTTCCTTGTCTTTATCCCCTAGAGACTCTGTGATCATCTCCAGAATCAGATTACAAGGACTTGGGGTGGGGAATATCTCGGGCCTTTTCATTTCACAAAGGAAAGAAAACTCCGAGTGTTCATTTTTTGTCTGTATTCGTTTTTCTCCCTATTAGTCTTGGTTCTCTTTGTTTACAAATACTCATGAGCAAAAAATACTTCCTTATATTTCATCTCTTTCTCTCTCTTCCTGATATAATCATCATATGGATGTTTGCTCTTAGCTAGGTTTACAAATTTCTGGAGACTCCTCCGGGAACTAGCTAGATTTCAAAGCATGAATTTGCTCAAAGGGGCTAATTTGTATGACCATCCTGAGAAGCACGTATACACGGGCACATGAGATTTTAAATTTTTGTTTTATTTTAAATTATACGTCTGTGTCTGCATGGGTTTGCCCCCATGATTGCAGGTATGCAGAGAAGAGGCCATCAGAAACCCTGGAACTGGAGTTATATGCAGTTCTAAGTTGTCGGATATGAGTGCTGAGGCCCTAACTGAGATCCTATGTGAAAGTAGCAAGCACTTTTACCCATTCAGCCATCTCTCCAGTCCCTACACACAGATTTTTTTTAAAAATAATTTTTACAAACATTTTTGAGATTATAATATAATTGCATCACTTCCCCTTCCTTCCTCCAGCCCTCTTGTGCCTCTTTCTTTTCTTTTTAACTGTTGATATATATGACATATGATATATATATGAAACATACATGTATGTATACATGTATACATAAATACGACATGCTCAGTCTGTCTTGTTACTTGTATGTCTGCTGCAGGGCTGAGCATTTGGTATTGGGTAACCAGGTGGTGTGGCCTTCCCCAGAGAGGACGACTTCTGCTGCTCTTAGCATCCTTAGTTGCTCACAGTCTTTATCTAGGGTTGAAGTCTCCTGAGCTTCCCCCTTCTGCTTCAGCGTGTCTACTGGTGCCAGTCTTGTTTGGGCCATGTTTAGGTGGGCATGTTGGTGAGAATTTATGTGTGTACCTTCTCACCTTTCTATAAGACACACTCTCACAGTAAAATCTCTATTTCTCTGACTCTTAGAATCCAACCTATACACAGTTTTGTTTTGTTTTGTTTTGTTTTTAAGAGGAGAAAACTAAGGCATTTTAACGAATTTATTCTTGGTGATAACTTAGATAACTTTCTTCATTTTCTCGTATATGTGTGTTTATGTGTTTGTGTATGTGGTTATTCGTCTGTGTGTGTTGCTGTTCGTGTGTGTGGTTACCTGTGTGTTGTATGTGGGCAGCTATGTGTGCTCTTGCATGGAAAGCCATGCCAGTAGCCCAGAAAGAAAGCCAAAGCCAAAAGTTACAATGCAAGACTCAGATAAAAATACAGCTCACTCCCTGGAATTGATTTGCCAACTTGTATAACAGGAAAACAAAAGATCCTGGGAGGGAGCAGGTCGTTCATTTTCAGTGAACACTCCAGACCTTAAGAGCTAACTTTGATTATTCTTAGCTTTATCATCAGAAGGGTCAGGGATTGGACATGATCCCTGGCAAGGATCACATGTTGGAGCCCCAGATTCCAAGGGCTTTGGGGAACAGACTGGCAAGAAAGAGTGGGGAGGAAGCCGAGGGAGGATGTTTATTTGTAGTAGAGAGACCCTGCCCTAACTTCCTGAGCTGAAACCAGTCTAGACTTTTTTTTTTTTTTTTTCCATTTTACACAATGTCCGAAACAGAATAAATTTATTAAAACCAAATAAACTGGGGGCTGAGTTTTGGCATGGAAAGCCAGACGGGAATAGAGTCAGCTGCTTTTGAGTTCAGTCTCCAGACTGATTTATAAACCAGTCGTAGATTGAAGCTACTCTGGCCTTAACCGAACTGAAATTATTTTCATGATTGGAGGACAATCGAGCAGCCGAGCCTCTGACCCAGGTCAAGGACTCACGGGGCCGTCCATTAAGTTTGTCTTTTCCTTCAGCTTCCAAAACTCAGAACGTTAGCATAAAACCTTCAGGTCATCTTCTCACGACTTTCGGTGTAGAGGAAGCTTACTCTTGGAGAAACGGTCCACCCCTCCCTTCCTAGGAGTGGGCGTGAGTAAACACATCACTGAGCTACCAGTGTCTACAGAGGAGAGGTGCAGTTCTGTCTCCTAAGCATACAGCAATTGGATATGTGTTCTGGGGTAGGGTCCTGGAGCCTGTTATCTATGAGTTGGTAGATCTGCATTTGCAGATTTTCTGGTTTCTCCCTTCTCATTCTCAGTGGGTTTAGGGACTTGAGGACCACGCCAGGATCTAGGCAGCAGTGGGAACATGTTCAGGGAGTGCTAGTTCCTAGGAATGTCTGAGCACAGGCCAAAGTCAGCGTGTATTTTTATAATCTGAATGATCCCCATTGCCCGTTTCCTTTGCCTCCCTCATGTGAACAGTGGCAGAGAGAAGGCTCCATTAGCCTAGGGGAAGAATGAGGCACAATAGTAGCCCCAGTTGAGGAAAGGGGAAAGAGAATTAGAACCCAAATCTCTGTCTTATTTAAGTTTTCTTTATGACAGGGCATGGATTTTCCCCAGTTGAGGAAAGGGGAAAGACAGAATTAGAACCCAAATCTCTGTCTTGTTTAAGTTTTCTTTATGACAGGGCATGTTTTTTCCCCAGTTTCCTCCATTAAGAGGAGTTAGGAAAGTTATTCAGTGAATGCGTGCTGAAAGGTGCGCATGTTCTCCATTCAGCTCTGCAAAAAGATGCTTTTAATTCATTTACATAAACATTCTGGGTTGATTTTTGAGTGAGGTATAGCATGAGCCATAACATTTTAGTTTTACTCTTGTTCAGCATTTGTCTTCACTAGACAAAAAAAGACAGAACCCTTCATTCTCAGAGTGAAAAGCGTTCTGCCCCGTATCTCCGTGCAGAAGCGTGGAACCAGACCTTTACTCACAAGAGAAACAAATGCCAACTCTAAATGGATTAAAACTTAAATGCAAGACCCCAGGCTCTGAAATTAGAAAAAGAAAACATATGGGGAATTTTTTAGGATATTGGTCTAGACAAAAAACCTGTTTTTTCCCCCTTGGATAAGAACTAAAAGCATAAAGAATAACAGCAAATATTGACAAATAGGATGGCAGTCAACTAAGACACTTCTGACCATCAAAGGAAACAGAGGAATCAGGAGACAGCAGCGTGGGACAAAAGGTTCATAAATTACACATCTAGCAAGGAGTTAATATCCTGGGTTTATAATGAATGTCCAAGAACCCAATAGCAAAGCAATCAAAAAACAACAAACAAACAAGCAAACAAATTAAATACTCTAATTTGTAAGTGAGTTTAAGGGCAAAAGGGCTCAGTTCCTGAGCGCGTGTCCATGCAAGCTGGATAACCTGAGTCTGATCACTGGAGTCCATTATAGAAAGGGAGAACGGTTTCTAAAAAATGGCCCTGACCTCCACAGGTGCAGCTGAAGGGGTACATGTTTGCTTGTGCTCACATCCCCGCACTGAGAAATAAAAATTAGTTAGGTTTAAGAACTGAATAGGTGATTCAAAAAAAGAAAGGAAGGAAGAAAAGAATTATATGGTCAACAGATAGACAGAGAAATGGCCAGCACTATCCTCAGGGAAATGCGGCTTGGAAGACAATGTGAGGCCTCCTCACCCCAGTCAGGATGGAGAGAATGACGGTTGTCAGAGAGCAGGGGGATGATGGCGGACATGGAAGCTAGAGTAACCACGTGGGAAACAGACTGGGGGCGTAATTATATGGCCAGGCAATCCATTCCTGGGAGCAAACCCAAGGCGAAAAGTGAATTGGCCTATAGAAGAGACAGCTGTAGTCTGGTGTGCTCTGCAGTGCAACGGTACAGAGCCAGCCTTATTCCATCAGCATTGGTTAAGGAAAAACATTGCATGTGGTGTGTGTGTGTGTGTGTGTGTGGTGTGTGTGTGTGTATACACACACATATATATACATACACACAAGTATATATGTATATATACATATATCATACATACGCTATGGAATACTGTTCGGCTTTAAAATGAAACCTTGCCATGTCATAACATGGAGGCCTTAAAGCTAAGTGAAAGAAGCCAGACAGAGGAAGACGAGCCCCTCACAATCTCACAATCTCACTCATTGGTGGAATTCAAAACACAGTTGATCTCACAGATGTTGAGAGCAGAGACTGAGAACACTGCAGGGTCTTTGCTGGTTTTACAGTCTCAGACTGAAGCAAGGAATTCTGCTGTCATGGCACAGGAGGGTTAATTCCAGTGACGAGAATGAACACAGGATTTTGAATGCACACACCAGAGAAAACAATCCATGTTTAAGGTGATGGGCATGCTAATTATACATTGATTCAATTATTATTCTGTCTTCCCCCATAATACATACATACACATATGCGTATATATTTGATTCGTATATCTTAAAATATCACATTAAATATATATGAAAAATTATTGTTAATGAAAATACTCAATCTTTGAGGGTTTTTTTTTTCCTTTATTTTGTTTTGTTTCATTTTTATTTTCGAGACAGGGTTTCGTTGAGTATTCCTGGCTGTCCTGGAATTCACTCTATAGACCAAGCTGACCTTGAATTCACAGAGAACCTCCTGCCTCTGCCTCCCCATGTACCCTACCACCTCTCAGCAGACGTGTAAGGTCCATCTTCCCGGGACAGATACAGAAGTCTAGACGTTCCGACTTGAACTTTCTGATAGCCCTCTGTGTGTTGAGTGTTGAAAGAACCCGAGTGGGGTCAGTGGCTGCTTGGGAAGAAACTTTATTCTTAGGAGATTTCTCTATTCCCTTGAAACATTTTCATTTTCAGACAACTATGAACTTTCTAATCTCAGAGGTTCAAATTCTCTATAGGAAAGAAAAACAGGATGTTAATCACAAGGGGTTTTGAATATCTTTTGTTTATGGGTTATGTCCCTTCCAGGAACACGTTCAGGAATTTGCAGAGGAACATGAGAGACCGAGATTAGTTCCACACACACGAAACAGCCTTTGCTGTGGCTTGGATTCAGATCTGTTCAGTGACTAAGACCTGTTGTTACTAGTACATGGCCTTTCCCAAAAATGTTCCTTCTGGGATCCTGTCTGATGATTATCAGGGCTTCTCATATACATTCCTCGGGTATCAAAGTGCACATCTCTTTTAATTTTTGTCCTAAAAATTCTCTCTCTCTCTCTCTCTCTCTCTCTTTTTTCTCTCTCTCCAGACATTGGAAACATTGTGCTTAAACCAGACATTTTGAAAGCTAAACACTTAGTGAATTAACTTTTTCAAAATGACCACACTAAGAAAGCAAACTGTGATTCAAATCACTTTCCGGGAGGGATGGCTCTCCTTGGGGCATCCGGGGAGAACTTGAGCATTCTCTAGTTTGGCAAATTAGAAGATGAAAGGTAGAAATGGAGAGTTATAGCCTGATGACAGTTCTCAAAGGATAGCTTTAGTAAATCAACGTTTTAGCACATGGTCTGGCCAGCTTAGTTCTGTCCGGATGGGACCTACTGTCAGCCGTTTTTTTTTTTTTTTTTTTTTGACAGTTACCAGCTGGATCGGAGAGAGTAACACTTCCTGACTTTCTGACTCCCACTTTATTCATCAACAACACCTCGCTGGCATTTCTTCTTGCATTTCACAATCATGCATGCATCTTACCACAAACCAGCACGCCCTTCACAAGCTCCTCCCCTTTCCACTGTTGGCTGGTGGCCCCTTTCCTTCCCAGATTTGCTGTATCCTTAGTGGTGTTCATGAGAAGCGTGTGAGGTTAAAGACTCGGTCAGTACTAGAGAGGCTTCACACGGAGGGGATTAGATCTTAAGTACCAATTTCCCATTTTCACTGTGATGTCTTCCCAAAGTGTGGTATCAGGCATCATGCGGGTAGTCTCTTTGGAACCAACAGGATTCTAATGGCCCTAGCAATGTTGGGAAAAGCCAGAACCTTTTATGAACTGTTTTACATGCATCTGTTTTCTCTTAGATCCTTCCATTCCTAACTACTCTTCCCCGTGCTTAGCAACGATGTTATCACTCACCAGAGCCTTTTCTCCATTAACTTCTGTGAGGGCTAAAGTTATGTTTTAAATTCAAATTACTGTGCTTAAGAGACCTATAAAACAAAAACATGCCTCTAACCTGTAAGCCCCACAGATAATGAGATACTGGAGGCTGTTGTTCATGTAAGATGATAAGCCACGTATTTTCACGTCTGTAAACAAGCTTGGTTGCCCCAACTGCACAGGATGTGCTTGATCACATGTAGTCAGGAAGCATGTCAGGATATATGCTTGCCTCCATTGGATGAAAGAGGGAAGTAAGCAGCCTAGTGGGTTTTGCCTTTATAAGCATCTGAGTAACGTAATTCTCAGCCATTTTCTGGGAATTCCCAATATGAACTTGGTGAATGTCCATCATCCTGTCCAGTATGTAATAAAGCTTGCATCAGATTTGGCTCATACTTTTGCCCAGTGGGATTAACAGTACATCCCAGGGAGAGGGGATGGAGTCAGTCAAAAACAGAGGCTGGGAATTTTTAGGGAAAAGTTTGCTCTAGGGCTGGAGAGATGGATCAGTTGTTATGAGCAGTGACTACTTTCCCAGAGGTTTTGAGTTCAGTTTCCCAACAACCACATGGTGGCTCACAACTGTCTGTAATGGGATCTGATGCCCCTTCTGGTGTATCTGAAGACAGCAACAGTGTACTCACATATATAAAATGAATAAATCTTTTAAAAAACGTTTGCTCTAGTTCTTTCCTACTTGTTTCTTTGCTTTTGGGGATAGGTCCCATGGTGTCTCATGGATTCCAGATTGGCCTGGTGTTCCATAGGCAGCTGAGGTTGATCTTGAACTTCTGCTTCCTCTGCCTCCACCTCCTGAGTGTAGAGATTACAGGCATGAACCACCATGTCTGGTGTATGTGGTGCTGGAGATCAAACCCAGGGTTAAAGGTATTTCATGGTGGTAGAAATGGACTTTACCAATTAAGCTGCATCCCTGCCCTCCCCTAGTCCTTCCTATGATGATAACAAAGACATGTTTTCCTCCAACCACAATCAATGGTATTCTGTATTCTTTAACCGATATAAAATTAATTCATCTTGCCTTCAGGAGTTTCAAAGCGTCTACAGGTGATGATCACTATTGGGGTACTAAGGCCTAATCCCTATTTCCCAACTTGGGACAGTTTTACAAGCCATCATAGCATAAAGATCCCCATGGGATTGTCTAAGACATTATTATGTTTTTTTCTTCTGTCCAGATCTACTTCCATTTCAATACAACTCCCAAGAGCTTCCCTCAGTAAACTTCCTGCAAGGGAATAAAGTCTCTTAACAATCTCCCTGGGCAATATGAGCTGTACAACCTGTTTATTATTTTTAAAATTCTTACTTCACCACAGCTTGAATTATGTCAGATATGTTCTTGCTTCTCTTCCTTAAGCCTAGGCGAACACTATGTTGCCATACTAAGACCAGGAGGTCTAAAGTAGGAATTGAATCCTGCCATTATAACTTGAGTAATTTGGGTAGTTAAATATCAACATGTAGCTTTCACATGACTATTTATATCCTACAGAAAGAGCTGACCCTGCTTAGCTCTTCTGTCACCCACTCCTTCCCACTGTGACTCAATGTTTTCATGGTCAAGTTCACAATAATACTGAACTCTGGTTTCAGGATAGGAAATGACTTATCTTAGAAATGACGTGAAGGGGCTAAGTCTTTCACATGTGCAGGTATGCTTTTTAAATTCATTCTTTTCTTTGGTTTATTTCTACAGTTCTTTTTCTCTAGGGGTTCAGATCCCAGTAGTCACTAGGCCTTAGCCCAACCTTTTTTACATTTTCCACATCTTCATGCAAAGTCTTTATAGTTAGAAACTAAGGGGTCAGGCCCATTCCACTTCCTGTTTTTTTTTTTTATTTTTAAAAAGATCTGGTATATTTAGAAAGGTGAAATAAACAGGTTTGGCTCCTATCAGAAATTGGTTCTAATGTTTTGTTTTAAATCAGCTCCCAAAGCCATGCTTCTAGACCTTTGGGTCCCTGCCCCCAACTGACTTCAATTTATAATAAAGAATTGCTGTACATCCAATGGCTGGGCAGAAAGATGGTGGTGGGACTTTTGGGTTGCTCAGACAAGAGGCAGAGGGGGATGGGGGAAGAGGGAGGCAGAAGGAGAGAGAATCGCCATGACTCTGAAGAAGAGGGATCAGATTTAAGAGCTACAGAAGAAAATCATCCAACAATGTAACAGGGCAGCAAAGAAAAAACATAGATTTAGAAGGTGGTGTTAAGCCAGGAATACCAGAGGGAAATGTATGCTAGCCTTGGGATGGATTAGAAATGCCCATTCAAGACACATCAAAATTGGCTGATGCGTGTCTGCGTGTGTGCATGCACAAGTGTGTCTTTCACTCATGAATTCAGAGAGCTCTTGGGTGGGTACAGCATGTGTGACCCACTGGGAGCCAGCGCGCTTTAACTGATTTGCTGCTACAGGCTTCAAGTTCATTCGTGAAATGTGATTGGTCCATGGTGAGCCCCTTTCCTGATAGACTTTCCATGGTGGCTCCTCCATCCCTGGAGCCTCCTTGGCCATTGCCTGCTTCCTCATAGCTATTTAAATGAATGATTGAGTATATGAATAAATGATGTTTTCCCATGTTGCCTAATACCCACCCTACCCCTTATCTACCCAAAATATATGTATTTATGCAGGCCTAATGAATACAGTTTTCCTATGAGGCACAACCCAATGAGGTAAGCTCAGAGAAGAGTTCTGAGACAAGTGCATGATGGAGTAATTCATCTGATGCTTCGACTTCTGAGACCTCACTGTCCCTAGAAATTCTGACCTTCCCAGCAACCCAAGCATCTGGAGAGACCAAGAGCAATGAAATGTAAATGTAACCAGATTGTTATGGCCTCATCCAAGCATCGTATAATGTACAATATAGTTTGTCCTAAGTCCTTTATAATAGCCTGCTAGAGTACTCAGCTCATCTCTCGGGGAAAGTATGGTGGCTATTCTTGGTTGTCAATTTGACTACATCTAGAAATGGAAGTCATGCTTGTAAGAGATATCTTGCGGGTTTATCCACTTCTAGTCCCGATCTTTGAGGTAGGAAGTCACATACCTGTAATCTGGATCTTGAGGTGGGAAGACACATCTTTAGTCTGGGCCACACCCTCTGCTGGAAGCCTATATCAGAACTTGGAAGAAAGATTTTGCTTTTTGCCTGCTTGTTTTTGCCTTGCTAGCAAGTCCATTCCATCACTGGCATGAGAGTCTACCTTTTGGGGGTTCTAATGTCTACTGAAGACCTGCTGAGACATTCAACCTGTGCACTGAGCAACTTCTAGGTTCTTAGACTTTCTTTTTTTTTTGGTTCCAAAAGGGTTTATTGTCATGGTAAATGGTAGATGGATCTGGATGTACCCCCCCAAACTCAGGGCAGACCTGGGTTAAGTAGGGAGGGAGAAAGGGGGAGGTTCTGGGGAGGAATGGTTAATTGGCTCCGCCCTCTGACCTTCATTAGTATGTAAATCTCTAGGGCCTGAGGCCTGTAGCCATACCCTCTACCTGTGCACTTTGGGAGGGGCGGTAATGGCCTACGTGACTGAACAATGTAGGTCTATGGAGATTGGACTGCTTGTTAGGACTCTGAGTTCTGGGGACGTGGCTGAACTCCTGCCATTTCTCCCTTGGAGTCTCGGGGTTCTAGGCCCATGCCCAGCCAAGAACCAGGATACCCTTACGCAGTCCCACATCTCCTCCCCTTTACTTTTTTAATAAAGGGGGGTCACTGTGTCATCTGTGGTAAAAGAAAGCACTATTTAGGCCAGAGGGGTTAGCACAATTAAGTCACAAGGTAAGTGGAGTTGGGGTGGGGGTTGGGAAGGAAGGGGAGTTGAGGGTGGGGATTGGGAAGGAAGGGGAGTTGAGGGTGGGGGTTGGGAAGGCAAAGGATCACTGAATCAATTGAATACAGGTGATACAGTTTGAGGGTAATAACATCTGACTAATCTAGATAGACATTAAGTTTTCCTCACTAACATGTAACTTTAACTATTTGACTTTGGCAAAAGAGTTCATCTGTAGCTTGAAGATCTGGATCTGTCTTCTGTAGGATTTAGCTTTGGAGTCTTCAGTTAAGCAGTGTAGCTGGAAGAAGACAGCTTGGCCTCCTAGGCAGGTTCCAGGAGGTGGCTTTGTGTCTGGATTTTAGCATGTCTCTGGAGTCTGCAGTCTGATGAGATGGCTGAGGAGAAGGCAGCTTAGCATCTCAGGCAGGTTCTAGAAGATGGTGTCTCCACTGGACTTGTGGGAGCACGGTTCTGTGGAGAGGTTCTTGGCAGGCACGAGCGGGGGGTACTCTTGGAGCTGGCTTTGCCCACATCCTCTACCACCTGTAGGGAATGATGTAGGCCAGAGAATGAGCACTCGTGGGCATGAGTCTCTGTTGTGTTGTGGGTCCATGTGTCTGCCATGACGCAGTAGGCTGGGATGGTAGTTCAGCATGTCAGGAGCTCACCGGATCTTGGCTGAGTTTATTCCATGCAACACCAGGGAAAAGGAGGGCTGCAGAAGGTTTGGCTGTGTTTGTCTCACACCGTACCAAGTAGACACGGCCGGGCTCGTACTTGGGCAGGGAACGAACTCAGTCTGGTTCCACGGGGGTGCAGAGCTCTTGGATTGGAGATCCCTTTGCCCAGATGCCGCTAGGGACCGACTGGTCTCAGGCCCTGGGCTCTCAGGCCGGCTGCTGAGAGGCCTCGGAAGGACTGAGACTTGGGAGCATGTGGGCGCATGACCAGCCAACCCACAGCCGAGAGAAACAAGAAGGGGAGGGAAGAAAGAGGCCCTGGCAGCACCCCGAGGGAGAGATTTGGCTACAGTACTTGCATAGCAGACTTGGAGGCCTGGTTAGCTTTCTTGAAGATGTGGGTCCTTGTTGTTGTCTGAGAGACAGCTGTTCGGCTAGCTTGTCTGTAGTTGCGTGGCTGTTTGGGGCTCCACGTTGGTTATGTGGGAAAAACTGGAGGGGCCGCAGCAGGAGGCCCCAGGCCCACATGGCAGCGGCCCGGGGGCCTGGGACCTTCGAGGTGGAGGCTGCCTGGAGGCTTCCAGGCAGCCTGTCTCACATACCGGAGGAAGGTCCCAGGTTCCATGGGCTGGAGGCTTTGGTGGTGGCAGGCCTGGCAGGCCCGGCAGGCCCCAATGATACGAGGAAGTCCTTGGTTCCAAAAGGGTTTATTGTCATGGTAAATGGTAGATGGATCTGGATGTGCCCCCTAGACTTTCTGTTCATAGCCCACCATTGTTGTGTTAGCTGGACTGAACCTGTAATTGATTTCAATGAATCCTCCCTCCCTCTAGAGAGAGAGCTTCATTCTATAAGTGTTGCTACTCTAGGGAACCCTGACAGTTAGTCACCTGTGGACTCCAGGGATGCTGAGGTTGGTCACCTGTACTTACCCTTAATTATTGTTTTGGTTTAGAAAGTACCCCATTTGGTGAAATCATTTCTTTTCCTCTGAATTCCACATTAATGTGCATGAGATTAACATAAGTGTTTCTTCAACCTGTGAGGTCTCTCTATTTCAACACCAGAGAGTCAGGCGCACTTGGCTGCCTGGCAGGTATCCTGTCCTCCTTGAGAGAGTAGCTCTGGTCTTTGTTACAACAAGTCACCTCCTACTTAGGTCTCTGTGCTTGTCTGAGGCAATAGATATCTTCTGGGATCTTGGAATACAAGGACACTAGGGTCAACCAGTTCCTGGAAACAGCAAACAAGCTACCTGCCATTCATGTTTCAGATGCAAACTCAATCAGAGACCTTACTGTCGTGTCTAGCTTTTTGCTACCTGGCCTAAGCTCTGGGATCGGGCTACCTACCCAGTTTCCCTTGGATCCACAGATAAAAGACACAGACACACGGTTGTTCTGGCGCTACTATCTTCTGCCTGGAAAAGCATGCCCTTATCAATACTCTTAGCTCTGTTTCTCCCACCTTTCCTAAACTTTAGTTGCTAAACTCCCCTGACCACCTGCCTGTAGTAGCAGCCTGTGTGACCACTCCTTTTGGAGATCTCACATGGCTGATCATTTCTCTATCAGAAGCCTAGCGAACTTTCTCTCTCCTTGCTTTCTGTCTGTCTGCTTCCTCCAGGGACCGGAAGTCCCGCCTATCCCTTCTGCCATGGTTTCCTTACTGAAAGATCAAGAACCAATTGGAGAACAGGACTGTAGCAACAGACCCACCCCTGCACTACATACCTGCCTGATGGGCTCTTATGCTCTAGCCACTGTCCTGTTGTCCTATTCACTCCAGGGCCAAAGTCTAGGCAACTAAGCACAGTCCCTATGCCTGTCGTATTATTCAGCTCAGTTGCTTACCCTCCTTCACCCTTATCTGTCTTCTCCAGCCCTTCCCCAGGGAAACGGCTGTGAAAGCTTTTGCTCATATTTCTCTGTTGCTCAATCTGCCCCTTTGGTGATGGATATGCTTCACTTGTACATCCTCCCTACTTGCCTGGTGAGCTCTTATTTCTTGTGAGTGCTTATTTTAACACTGGCAGTTGTTTCCTGGTTTGGTGGCCTCACTATGTTGAGTAGTAATGAAAGTGAGTTAAAGATAGTTACCCCCAGAATTCCCACTAGGCAGGCTTGTTTGTTTAAGGAAGTTAGTAAGGGGTGTCTCTTTGTTTCTGTAAGCTGTGACACCTGGAGAAGTGACATTATGGGGGGGAGGAATATGGTGTCAAGGTTTTAGCCTTTCCTTGATGTGTATACTCACTCCAGAGTCTCAAAATATCCAGTGTAAACTACTTTATTATCTCCAACAAGCTTGAAATTAATCTCCAATGACAGAAACTGGTTCTCCCAAAGTCCAGGAAGGAGTCAAAGCCAAACTTTCCTAAAATGCTTTGTTCTTCCCATGTGCATCCCCTCTAAATCTTCCAGCATCTTCCTAGTTATATGTGATAACTGCAGACTTGATACCGTAGAGAGAGGGCTTGGTTTTACCAGTGAGAGATATTGAATGCATCCATGCACAAAACACCTGAGATGTCCCCAGTGATCCCAACAGGAGCATAGCCTTGGGGAATAAACATAGAGTCTTGGGAATGATTAATCAAAGATGAGGAAGCATCTAGAAATGGCAGAAGTTCTAGTGGGCACCAGCTTTAGCCAGCAGAAACCTTTCTTTTGCCTGTTTGGTTTCATTCACTTACAATCCCAGCCCTTGGGTAGCAGAGGCAGGATGGTCTTGAGTTTGAGGTTGACTGGTTACGTAGGAAGGAACCTACAAAGGCCTCAAATAAACACACAAACAACCCCAAAGCTCTTCTCCCTAAAGGAGTTTCGTGCTTTGGTTTTGAGCCCTGAAATCTAATCAGCACTGACAAAGATGTGGAGTATTCTTGGCTTTCAAAGAGCCATGAGCTGATAAGGAATTATCCAGCTCAACACTACAAATGCACAAGACAACAAACATAAGCATACAAGATAATATGGGACAGAATTGCTACAAAATATCATCAACAAGTAAGCAAGCAGTCATCTTGTTAATATCTATGGAGTCCATGTCAGCTATCAGCATGTGTGAAAGAGTGTGAGGATAAACATGGTAAAATTAACCCTTTATTAAACATGATATAATTTGGGGGTTCACTAAAGCTTGCAGTACTATCATTTTAAGCAGTAAGTAAAGACAGTTGATGGAAAGGGAAGAGAGAAAATTTCTGTATGATGAACACATTGGAGATGAAAATGATAAAAGTTTGGGTTGTATGGAGGACCCGAGACCATGTAAATGGGCTTAAAAGAAACCAGGAGATGGGCTAAGAGTGTAGCTAACTGGTAGAACACTTGCCTGGCATGCATAAGTCCCAGGTTCAATTCCTAATAGCACCAAAAGGAAATAAACAAAACCATGGAGTTTAGGGCAGTGATTCTCAGCCTGTAGGTCAAGACACCTTTGGCAATTTGAACTACCCTTCCACAGGGTCACATATCAGATGTCTTGCATATCAAATATTTACATCATGATTCCTAACAGTAGCAAAATTACATGTATGAAGTAGCAATGAAATAATGTTATGGTTGGGGTCACTACAACATGAGGAGCTGTATTAAAGGGTCGCAGCATCAAGAAGCTAAGAGGGCTCATGCATTTGACCCCAGCACTCAGGGGCAGAGGAGAGTGGATCCCTGTGAGTTTGAGGCCAACCTGGTCTACAGAATGAATTGCAGGAGAGCCAAGGCTACTTGAGGAGACCCTGTCTCAAAAAATAAAATTAAATTAAAAGGTTTAGGGGAAAATAAAAGGTTGAGAAGCAAGCAAAGCCGCCTGGGAGGCTGGGAAACCTCAGCAGGGCATCAGAAAGAATTCTTGAATGTAAATGTAAAAATACCCACAAGGCATTCTGGGATGAGCCTGTTTTTGTACTCCTGGCCTTGTGCAGCCTTGGGGCAACCTGGTGACCCCGCAGCTCCTGGTTCCTTTGCCTCTGCTAGAGTTGCTTTCATAGTCTCCTTTCTAGCCACTGACCACGCCCAGGGGCCACGGGGTTATCCCACAGCAAGAAACAAGCAAGCCTTTCACTCCTCGTCCCGCTGTACATCTGTGGTTTTTCAGCTCTTCAGCACTTAGGTGCTTTTCTTTAGAGCCAAGGGCCTGGAGTAGGCGGGAGGGCTACGACAATGTAGCGTCTGTGTGTTGACAGTAACAGCCTGGGCCAGAGACCCACAGTCAAACTCTCTTGCATCCCCTGTGTGCTGGGTCGCACACCGTACTGGCAGTGACCGTGCTTAGCCCCAGCGTGTCTTGGCGCCAAGTGCCCCTCTTCTGCCGCTCCCCAACCTCTTACCTAATTGACTCCCTGGCTCCTTTGCCACATTTGTACCAATACTCACGGAGGATGGTCTGCTCCCACCCCGCATCCCGCCCACACAGGGAACAACACTTCAGTGGGTCATGACCTAACAGGACACAGAGCCATGGAGGGTGGGGCGTGTAGCACTGAGCTGGGCAGCTGTGTTCCCTCCAAAGGGTTTTTGGCTTGCAGAGATGTCGCTCTGGGTTTTATTTACTCCATGGGTTGCTGATTTACACAGGGAACTGCAGTCACTAAATGAGCGTAGCTTTTAACATGCTCTGTTTCTGATGCGTTCAGAAACTTGGAGACATCCTTTAACTTTTGGGAGAAAAAAAAAAATTCCAAACCAAAAAGACGGTTTTTTTTGTTCTTGGCCCTGAGTAGGAGAAGGATATTTGCTTATGAAGGAGGGGCGGGTCTATCCTCGATGACCCTAGAGAAGCAGGAACTGTTGTGTAAGCCATGTGCAGGGTACCAATTCGATGTCAGTAACACACCAGAACATCCTCTCTCTAGGAATGCTTGTCCTTCACAGAGATGCCCGTGTTTCTGAAGCCCCTGTATCAGGTACTCAGGCACAGCAGGAAACTAGGTTAGGGGAGAGGGCTAGAAAGTTGGAAACAAGAGGCAAGTGAGATGTTCAGACATCAGTGATTATGATCCTGCCGCCCTTTGTAAGAACACCCGATGAACCTGTTGCAGAGATTGGAACTGCCCGTTTTTATTCAGCACAGAATAGACACAGGGCAGTGAGCAGAAGTCCCGGGGAGAAATCAGAGCTCCTCCTTCCCGGAGTCTTCATCTTTGTGCTCTCTCTGAAAAAAAAAAAAAAAATCAGCAAAGAGTGCGTGGTTAGTGACTCCTGAGAAACCTTAAATCCACACCCTAACTTTGAACTGCTGACCTCTTCTGTTGCTGATGCTGTCTTTGTTTGTGCTCTGAAGAGGTCTCACTATACAGCTCTGGCTGGACTAAACTTATTATGTACCAAAAGCTGACTTCAGACTGTGACAGCCAACCTGCCTCAGCCACCAGTGTACATGGCGTGAGTCCCCACACCTCATACATGAGCTCTTTATTTATTGGGATTTAAGTTATTTCCCGTTGTCCCTTTAACAATAACAACAACAACAACAACAACAACAACAAAAAAAAAAAAAAAAAAAAAAAAAGGAGAAACCCCAAATTCAGTTTGTGCATACAAGCCCTTCGTAAATCAGTGTCTCTAGCTAATAGTGTCCCATGAATCATGTGCTCAGGGTCACCCTACTCTGACCACACCACCCTCTGTTCTCACACCCAACAGGACTAAAGCCCTCTGATTGCACAAGAAACGGAACACACAGAGAGAACAACACCGGCATGTTTACTTGAAGCCCCACACTCACCAGCCACACCCCCCTTAGGAATCCATCGCAGAAACCTTGGACTTTCTCCACCGTGACTTCTGGGATGGGCAGTGTGTCCCACTTGTCATCCACAGACTCGTAAATGGCCAGAGCTGGCAGCTGAGACTCTTTTAGTTTGAAATAGGATATCACCTTTCCATTGTCCCTTTTGCCGCTGTCCACCAGAACAAAGAGAATCTGTAGTGGGGGGTGGGAGGGAAGCTTGTCATTGCTGTCACTAGGCAGACTGAATTTATGGCTAATGTCACATAATTTTAATTTAAGTTAAAGCCTGGTGTGACGGAGTATTCCGAACACTCTTGTAATTCTAGCACTTGGGAGACAGAGGTAGGAGGAGCGGAGCAGAAGTTCAGAGTTACCCTTAATTACAGCAAGTCAGCAAGTTCGAGACTGGCCTGGGCTATATAGAAATCTATCTGTCTGTCTATCTATCTATCTATCTATCTATCTATCTATCTATCTATCTATCTCTCCACATACACACACCCGATCTTGATCAAATTTAAATGAAATTGAAGTTTATTTTTCTTGCTTTGGTATTTTATCCCTCTAGTCATACATAACTACATGAATTTGAAATTTGGGGTTAGAGCAATGCCTCTCTACTTTCCCCATGCAGCCACCCCTTAATACATTTCCTCATACTGTGGTGATCCCCATTACCACAAAATCATTTTTGTTGCTATCTCATAACTTTAATTTGGTTCGTGTTATAAATCACAATATAAATATATGTGTTTTCTGATGGTCTAAGGTGGCCCATTGGCTGAGAGATTTAGGGAGATGGCTCAGAGGCCAAGAGTTTACACTGCTCTAGCAGAGGACCTGAACTTGACTCTTAGCACACAATCCCAGGTAGTTCACAGCACCCTGTAACTCTGACTTCAGGGAATCCATCGATCTCTGATGGATCTCTGATGGGAGTGGGTGGGCATCCTCACCCACTCCCACAACCTGATCAGAAACAAAAATAACCTTGTAAGAAAGAGTTTGGGTTTTGAAGACACTTGGAAGTTTCCCTAAGCAAGAGAGTCTAGATAGCCCCACAGTTAAAGACAGAGAATAAGGTTAAGTCTGATTCTGTCTCCCTGGCTGTGTGATCTGGGGCAACTTAGTTTCTCTGATACTCAGTTTTCTTGTTTGCAATGGGGTAGAGATAAAATGAGACTGCATTTAGTGATTGTCTTGTGTAGTACTTGCTTGGTAAATGTTATTTTTTAGACCTATTCTAAGAACCCCCACCTCAGTGGCTTACTAGAGTCATGGATAGTGCTCTTCCTTCCTGTATGTACACATGTTGAATAAAATAGCTAGTAACAAGCAAAACCATCGTAATAATATGGGACAATGAAAGACCTTTAAAGAATATGGGCTGTTTATGTCTGGAATTCTCCATTCACTACTTTGAGCCCATAGTCGACTGTGGGCAACTGAAATGTAGAAATGAAACTAGAGATGACTGGGGATCAGGGAGAGGACTGTCTGGGGATCAGGGAGAGGACTATATGGGGATCAGGGAGAGGACTATATGGGGATCAGGGAGAGGACTGTCTGGGGATCAGGGAGAGGACTGTCTGGGGATCAGGGAGAGGACTGTCTGGGGATCAGGGAGAGGACTGTCTGGGGATCAGGGAGAGGACTGTCTGGGGATCAGGGAGAGGACTGTCTGGGGATCAGGGAGAGGACTGTCTGGGGATCAGGGAGAGGACTGTCTGGGGATCAGGAGAGGACTGTCTGGGGATCAGGGAGAGGACTGTCTGGGGATCAGGGAGAGGACTGTCTGGGGATCAGGGAGAGGACTGTCTGGGGATCAGGGAGAGGACTGTCTGGGGATCAGGGAGAGGACTGTCTGGGGATCAGGGAGAGGACTGTCTGGGGATCAGGGAGAGGACTGTCTGGGGATCAGGGAGAGGACTGTCTGGGGATCAGGGAGAGGACTGTCTGGGGATCAGGGAGAGGACTGTCTGGGAAGAAGGGAGAGGACTATCTAGGGAGCAGGGAGAGGACTGTCTGTCTGGAGATTAGGGAGAAAAGATTGTTTAAGTCAAATCTACCCCAGGTAGAAATCATTGTCGTCTTCTGAAGAGAGAATTGTCTGTATTCAGGAACACACAGTGCTCCCCATGTCAGGGGACCGGTCCTCCCCAAGATAGCTTATGTGATAATCAAATGGATCTCATTAGAAAGTCTTCTGGTTGATTCTGCAATTCAGGATGGGTGTTTCAGAGATCTCAAACAGAAGTGCACCCAGGAGGGAGGGAGGAGGGGAGGAGGGAAGAGAGAGGGAGGAGGGAGCAAGGGAGGAAGGGAGGGCTGTAATGACACATGGTGCGTGAGGTAGGCATCCTATGCTTGTGCTAGAAGCTCATCCTATTTACACCTTTTGTCTCCCTGGAGATCAGTGGGAAACAGCCACATAGCCACAGCTGGAGGAGAGACTACATGGGTTTACAACACAAAGTATCTTCAATTTCTAATTTTTTGCTTCTTACATCCCACTTCATACCTCAAAACCATACTGTTTCTTTCTTCCTGCCTCATCTTCCTCATAGTGGCCACCATTTCCAACTCACCTTCCCCTGGAAGAGCCTAGCTGCCTCCTGATATCTGCGCATGCTCTCTTCATACTCTGGGGAAGCCTTGTTCATCATCAGGAGAAGATGGGTCTGAACCATGGTGTTAAATAAGCCAGCTGCAATCTGGAAAAGTAAGATTCGCCATAGAAGAAGAATGGGGAGAGGAAGAAGGAAAAGGAGGGAGGGAGGGAGGGAGGGACAGAGAAGCAGAGATTCAGAGGTATGCTAGTGCAATGAACAAAACAACACAAAAACAAACAGCCTCTAAGACAGCTCTTAAAAGTTTCACCACCTTGAACGTGTTCAAAACCCATTATATATATGTATGGAACTATCAAATAATAAATAAAAAAACATTTCTTATACTTTTGGTTGTGAGCCTAGCCTTTAAAAGCTGAGCCATCTCTCCAACCCATAAAAAAACATTTCTAACAAGTAAATTCATTGGGGATTGGAGAGATGGTTCATGGGTTAAGAATACATTTAATTTTTTAATTCTTATAGAGGACATTGGCTTGGTTCCTCGCACCCATAAGGTGGCTGACAATTGCCCATAACTCCGGTTCTAGAGGATCTAATACCCTCTTCTGCATCCTCTGGCTCACGCAAACATGAGGCATATGTACATTTACTCCAGCACATATGCATATGCAATAAATAAATGAATTTCTTTTTAAAGTACTGAGCAGGGAGGTGGTGGCACACATCTTTAATCCCAGCGCTCGGGAGGCAGAGTTCAAGGCTGTCCTAGTCTACAGAGCTAGTTCTAGGACAGCCAAGGGCTACACAAAGAAACCCTGTCTCAAAAAATAAAAAAAAATATATAAAATAAAGATAAAGAGTACAATCATCTAGGGGCTGGAGAGACAGCTTAGGGGTTAAGATCTGTACTATTCATGCTCAAGACAAGATTTAGCTTTCCCCACCGTGCCTGGTGACTCACGACTGCATTTAACACAGGCTCCAGGCCTTTCAACACCTTCTTCTGGCTTCTGAAGGCACCTGCATACCTAGGGTGCACATACTCCCAACCAGACAAACAACTTGCACATAATCACAAAACAACTAAAATGAATCTTAAAACTAATTTCAGGCAACTGTGTAGACCACCCCTCACCCTATACACATAAAATAAATATAACCAAATAAGTAGCTAAGAGGTACTTATTGTGTAAGTACCTCTACTTTTTATGTAGTGTAAAAGTTTTACATAGTGTAAAACTGGATTTCAGGCAATTGTGTAGACTACCCTTCACCCCATACACATAAAAATAAATATAACCAAATAAGTAGCTAAGAGGACATTGTGGAGATGCTGGAAGTCCAAGATTAAGGCATAATGTATATCATTCTTTGTCACACCCTTTACTCTGGGGTAGCCAGCCCAGTATGAGGCTGTAAAGAATCCCTAAGGATAGATTTACATGGCAACAACGGGAACAGGTTTGCTGGCCAAATGAGCAATTAGATTCTTGCAACCAGATGGCTCAGCATTGGTGGAGCCTGCAGATGACTTCAGTCTGGCCAATGTCTGCATTCTGTCCAGAGACCCTGAGGCAAAAACATCCAGCTACCACATGCCCAGCGGCTGACTCCTAGGATCTGTGTGAGAGTTTTCTAGTGTAGCTGGTCACCGAAGGACCACGGGCAGGCAAGCATGGTCTGATGAAGTATTTCCTAAAGAATTTTTCTTGGACTTTAACAGCAGGTCTGGTTTTCATTGGGGCACTGTGTGGCAATATTTGACTCTTGTTATGATAGATAATATTTGTAATTATAGTAAGTGCCTTATGCTACTTAAATTTAGATCCACTCTTCTAAAGCAGAAAGAATTCTTGGGGAAAGTGAAGAGAGCCAAGGAGCCAAAAGACCTGGGATGGGGGAGCAGAAGTAACTGGTTTAATCTCAGCAGACACAGTAAAGCCACACACTGAGTGTGTACATTAACTGTACACGCAGGAGCAGGGCAGTTTTTCTAGCACAAGTGTTTGTCCCAGCACAGGCAAGAAATAGCACTTGCTGAGTGGGCAGCCCTCCGAATGAGAAGGGATTACTTCCGATATGTGAGAGCCCCGGTACAGATTAAACATGCTGCTCTCAAGAGATTCCTTCCTGACGAGCTCTTGATGTGATTTGCTTTCTCTACTAATGTGAAATTTAAAAAGGACACACCACTGTGCTTTACATCACTGTGTGTCAGATGACAGCTGGGCCAGGCCTCAGGATTCAGGAACATGTGTCCTCACACTGTTTGGCTGGCATCCAGGACACTATGACACCAGGGTCACATGCACAGGCAACATTAGAACATCTTTTCGGAGTCAACATGCCGTCCGTGGACACAATAGAGACAATGGTGATGCTCTAGAGAAAGAAGTCTATGTGGTTACTCTTGTGCTCGACTTGATCGGATTGAGAACCAGCTAGGAGATACGCTTCCGGTCATGTCTGTGAGGGTATTTCTAGAGGAGCTTCAAGAGAGACGATCAACCATGAAGGTGGGTAGAGCAAACCAATGGGTTTCAGTCGTGGACAAAAGGAAAAGAAAAGCAAGGGCGAAGTGATCTGAGGATCGATGTCTGTGTCTTTGCACTTCTTGGTTATGGATGCACTGTGACCAGTTTCACATTCTCGACTCCACACCGTGATGAACTAACTGTATCACTCAAACCATGAGCCCAGAGAAACCACTCCTTCCGTAAGTCCCCTCTATCACAGCAATAAGAAAAACAAAGAAGAAAGAAGCCGTCTTGATCACAGCCTGAGAAAGGTGGTTTTGTGACTGTCTCAGGGCCAGTGACTCCAGAGAGCACACTTATACAGCAAGATTCCTGATTCTGAAGGTTTTCATCCAGATACATTGTTATTTTGTATTTTTTTCTTGAGTTGTGTTATAGGCCATTTAGCCTTTCTGTGTCTGTTTCTCTCTTTGTCCAACAGGGAGGGAGGAACCCATCCACCTTAAAGGGTTAGTAAAGACGTTAGCGTAAGCATCGTGCTAGATGCTCAGTGAGAGACAGTTACTAGCAGTGGAGGGAACACCTCTGTTCTAGGGGCAATGACCCTTCATGACACAAGAGCATAAAAGCCTGACCACAGGGGTTAGTGTTTACCATGGGACTGTACTCCGTCACCCAGCGGATGTTGTTCATGTGAATGAAACGGCTCAATTTGGCAGCATCTAGATTTTCAATGTCTTCAGCATCCAAATGTAGTTGTTGATTATCAACCTGGATTTGAAAAAAAAAAAAACCAAAACAAAACCAAAACAAGACACATCAAAGGGCAGAGTGGCCCTTCTCCTGTATCCCTTGAGATCGTTGATAAATGACATTTGATTATGAAGATGAGACAGACACTGAGGGCAGCTCCAAAGACAGGAAGTACGTTTCCTACCCTCAGGGACTCTTTTCTCTATTTGTATTTTAAAGGCTATGTTTATGTAATATAATCACTGATATATTGAATTTTCCATCGTGCAGCTGTTCTGAATTCCATTTTCTTAACTTCTGGCCTATTCTGCATTTAATTACTTCCCATGATTCCTCCTCTGGTTGGGAAGTTGTTCAAACTTAATTTATCCCTTTAAGGACTGCCAGCTCGAATTATGTAACACGTAGCTTTTAACCTACCAGACTCTAGTATTATTGGGCAGTTGCATCTCCCTGTTGAACATTAGAACATACACACAAAGATAAAAAAAAAAAAAACCTAGAACAAAACAAATAGACAAACAAAACCTTAGATTATCTTAAGAAATTAAATTTATGAGATAATAAATGCCAAGGTATAGAAAATATACTTTTAAATTAGAATTTTTGGGGAAAACTCCACCCAAAGTATTAGATATTGTTAAAATGTGAAGCACAGGCTGGCAACATAGGTCAGTGGTCAAGCACTTGATACAGTGAGTCTGAGGTGAGAGGCGAGTGACGTCATTGGGTATGTATACAGCTGTGTTAAAATCCAACAGGCTCTCAGTGGGAACACTGAGAAAATAGCCTTAGAACAGTAGGAAAAGTCTCCGTGGTACCTGTTCAATTTGTACTCCCCAATATCCACACCAAATCATAAAAAGATAGTAGAAGTATGCTGTGGTGGCCATGTCTTTAATATCCATAATGTAGACAGAGCAGGCAGGAGGATTTCCAGGAGTCAGGGGCCAGTCTGGGACAGGGAAGTCTAGGGTCTCCTGGATGAAGGAGAGAACATTTGTCTCAAAAAAAAAACTAAAAAAAACAGGGGGTCAGAGGGTGGGTTGAGAGAGATTGCTGCCGTAGAAGAATGGGAAATTCAGGGACTCTAACGGTTAAACTCGAGCTCCAAGGGGGTATGAGGCTCGGGGCTCGGTGCACTGTTCACGGGCATAGCCAGAGCAGACACACAGGAAAGGACAGACAAAGACAGACAGACTGGAAAATCAGATACATACATATAGAGGGAGGGAGGGGGGGAGGGAGAGAGGAGAGGAGGGAGAGGAGGGAGAGACAGATACAGAGACAGAGAAAGAGTAAGAGATAGAGACAGGACAGAGACAGAGACAGAGACAGAGACAGAGATTGTCTTCTCTGGTGCTTAAGGCCTGGCTTGCCAGCTGGCAGGTTACCTCACACTTAGGGCTTTGCTATTACAGCCTCTCAAGCCATCACCATAATCAAGGCTCTCTTAATCCTGTGTCCAAACGCTTGAGGATTGTTTTTCTAGGACGCAGAATCCTGGCATCTGTGCACAGCTGGCCTGGCAGCACGTGGACAGGGAGGCCCCGCCCTCGGGCCGCCTTTCCAGGCAGTTCTTTGGGTTTCCCAGAACTGGAGAATCGGAGGCGCCAGGAACTCCAGGTGTTTCTGGACAAGAGAATGTGGAGAAGGGACAGAGCATCTGGAGCAGGGATAAAGTTCCTTCCCTGGGCAGTAAGAACCCTTCAATAAGCAGCCCCTCCCTGCAGGCTCTCCAGTTGCTGGGGTTCTTCCAACAAAGCATACCCGATTATTTCATTATTTCCTAAACTAATAAACTCAGGAGGGTTCGTGTGTAGGGTTCCTGGAGGCAGCACTTGACCAGGAAGTGTGCTTTCCGCCAAGGGGATCATTTGCACAATGCACAGCAGAGAAGCTCTATCCTAGCATAAGGCTTTGGGGACGTTTTAAAAATCTATTTTGCCAGGGTTTGAGAAGAGTTTTACTTAAGATATCCTCTCCAGGGACAGAGACGCCAAAACCAGAAAAGAGCAGCAGGATGGGCTATGAACTCAGAACTGATGTTTTAGGCACAGCTCATAGGCCAGCACGTTGCTAGGAGGGGTATACCTTTGCATTCCTGAGAGCTCTCTGACCATCTAGCTTTTCAGAAAATGCATCAAAACTCATCTTAGTCTATTTATATTCTTTTTAAAATTAGTGTTTTAAAATTTATTTCAGACAGGATTTCATGAAGTGAGGTTGGGTATTGGTTTCCAATGTAGCCAAGATGAATCTGAACTCCAGATCCTCCCCGTTCCAACTCCTAGGTCCTGGAATTACAGGCACGCACACACACACACACACACACATACACACACACACCCCACCCTGTGCATCTGCTCTTACACTGAAGCTGTAAGATTTTATGACAATTCAGTCAAAAAGTAACAAGTAGGGCTGAAAAGTGACTTAATCATTTGCCTCATGTCTTTGATTACACACACACACACACACACACACACACACACGCCACATATACACACACACTCACACACACACACAAAAACATGTACACGCACACACTGTACACACCCCACCACACAGATACACACATACACACACATACACACGTATGCACAGACACATGTACACACACACTGTACACCCCCCCCACATACACACATATACACACACATACACATGTATGCACAGACACATGTACACACACACTGTACACACACCACACACACCACACACACATACAGACACACACACACACAACACACACACACACACACACACACTGCTCAGCTGCCATATACTTTAGATATATTTTTGTTTGTTTGTGTCTCCTGTAGCCCAGGATGGCTTTAAACTTGCTGTGTAGCCCAGGATGACCTTCAACTCTTGGGTCCTCCTGTCAGTCTCCAAGGTGTGGGCTTACAGGTACGCACCACCATGTCCAGCTAAAGACATACTCCATAGAAGTGTAATCACTTGATGTGCAGTCCTTCCTTCTTTTACATAGTCATTTCTTCTGACTTATCTGGTACGGTACATCCCTTATGCCAAGCACTCAAAAGTCACTGTACGGGGGTCAAGAATGACGTTATATCTCTCATATTTCCCTGGGTCAGAGTTGGACTAACTCTATTTCTTAAAATAGAAGTGAATAAGAAAATCCGAAGTAGTACAGACATTCAAATAACAAGGCAGGCTCACGGGCCATTGACTCCAGGAATTGGATCCCTGTGAGGATTACATCTCTGTGGGATCGTTTGGAAAAGCAGAGGGTCTCCATTTTTCCACACTCACAGGCTGGATCCAAGGGTCTCCATGCTTCCACACTCACAGACTGGATCCAAGGGTCTCCATGCTTCCACACTCATGGGCTGGATCCAAGGGTCTCCATGCTTCCACACTCACGGGCTGGATCCAAGGGTCTCCATGCTTCCACACTCACGGGCTGGACCCATGACAGCCACACTGTGGCCTGCAACTTCTTACTGCTCCCTGAGTTGTGCTTAGGCGCTTCCTGGAGACCTTTATGGGAGTCGGTCTACTCGTTTTGGAGAGTAAATTCCTTTCCTAATTTGTTTTCTATAGCTGTGCTGAAGACTGTGGCCAAAGCAATCTGGAAAGGAAAGGGTTTATCTGGCTCACAGATCACAGTCAATCAAGGGAAGCCAAGACCAGAACCTGGAGGCAGGAAGAGACTATGAAGGAGTACTGCTTACTGGCTGGTTCTATCTGGTCTGTGTTTCAGGTTCCTGCTTTGAGTTCCTGCCTGGGCTTCCCTCAGTAATGAACAGTCACGTTAAGCCAAACCAACACTCTCTTCCACATATTGGTGATAGTTCTTAACACAGCCACGGAAACTCTAAGACAGATTTTGGTACCAGCATAGACTATTGCTGTGACAGATACGACGTTGTTACAGGAGGATTGTGAAGGATTTTGGGAACTTTGAACTATAAAAGCCATTGAGTGTCCAGCGCTCTCTATCCTGTGGGAGGTTTGGAAGAAAATGCCGAGAGCAATGTAGATGTCAGAGGCCTGACTTGTGAAGTTTTGAGGCGAGTCTGAGAGTTCTTCATGTGATATTTTAAGTCAAGACTGTGGAGTTCTGGTCAACTGGGGCTGGAGAATCAGCTGCGGCCATGAAGAGACCAGCATCACTGAGGTGAAATCTTCTGGGTGTGCTTCCTCGGGGTCAGCACACAAAAGCTGTGGTTAAGAGGGGCCAAGGCTGCATCTCATGCTGGAAGCCAAGCTCCATAAGGTACAAATCTGTCTCATGTTACTGATTGTTGGCAGCATGAAAGGCCCATGGAGAGCCTGATGAACCTTGGCAAAGAGTGACAAAGTTCAGGTCCCCAGAGAGAGTCCAGGAAAGGCCACTGGTGAAGATTCGGTCTGAGCTGCAGCGGAGACCCTAGTGTTTTTGAGATGCTAGGGCTGGGTGATGACCCCAAGTGCAATGAACCAATATGAGCCCCCTGGGCAAGCTATGAACTGTGACAGGGACATTTGCATAAATGACAGAGTCAGAGCGAAGGCATGCCAAGCCTTCAGGAGCCCAGAAGACTGCGAGTCCCAGACACTGGGCAATGTAGAAGGGTTTTGCTTCGATTTGATTTGATTATGGCTGTGCCCTGGTTCTCACCTCTTGGAATAAGAAAATATTTAACTTTTAAATATGATTTTTTTCCACAGAAGCCCATAACTTTGGAGTATTAGAAGGCTTTGGTTATTTAAGAGAGACTTTGAACTTTTAAAGAGACTTTGGATATTTTAAAGAGACTGTACTCTTGAAGTGTTTGAAATTTTAAAGGCGGTGGGACTTTAAAAGTTATGTACATCTTAGGTTATAAAATTAACATTAACTTGAGATTCAGGAGATGAGCAAGAACCCCAAGAGTGATGCATTTGCGTGTCAAGTTGACAAGGAGTCAATTTTACTGGCTCGTTTTTGATGACTTGACACAAGCTAGAGTCATTTGGAAAGATGGCTCCGGGTCGGGGGTTTTCTTGATTAACAATTGATGTGGGAGAGTCTAGGCCACTGTGGGTGTTGCCTCTTTCAGGGAGGAGGTCCTGAGTTATATAAGAGTGAACTGAGCACACCATGGAAAGCAAGCCACTAAGCAGCACCCTTCCTTGGCCTCTGTATTAGTTCCTGCCTTGTCCCTACCCCGACTGATTCACTGTAACATAACAGTCGAAGAAGAAACAAACCCTTTCCCAAGTTACTTTTGGTCATAGTGTTTCACCACAGCAACAGAAAGCCCAACTAACAGGGTCACACACACAACACACACCACACACACACACACACACAGCTTTTGCAGGCTCAGAAACAATGAGTCAGTGTTCTTTTATTTATAACTATCATTTCCTCTTATCTTTAAATATGTTCTTCCTCTCGTGAATCCAGTAACTCCAAATTTTGAAAATTTGCTACCAAACGATATAGTCTCTAAATTAAATTCTGATATATGATCCCTGGGCTTAATTAATTAATATTAGGGCTTAGGAATCAGTTTGGGATAAAGTTTTGACATGGAGACTACAGAATAAGGAATGTTAAATTAATACAGCCTAGTGTAAAACTAGAGATATTTTCTTCTGGGACTAGAGAAATGGTTCAGTAGTTAAGAGTGCCTGGGACCTTTGCAGAAGATCTGAATTCAGGTCTCAGTATCCACTTCAGATGGTTCGCAGTTGCCTGTAACTCCAGCTCCAGCGGATCTGACACTGTCTTCCCGCCTTTGCAGCAATCGAAAGAACATAGAGATACACAGACACACAGAGACACACATGTAAATGTACAAGAATCGTTACAAGAGTTTTAAGGAGATTTTTCTTGAGTACAGACACAGTCATACACACAGATGGAAAGACAGGCAGATGGAAAGACAGACAGACAGATACACACACACACACACACACACACACGCACACACACACACACACACACACACACACACACAAACTGCAGAAAAAATAAGCAAACTGTGGAAAACTTAAAATGATAAAACGTGGATCTAAATTGAAAGAAGTTCCAGAAAGTTTGCAACAGGCTCATGTTTCCCAGTGTAAAATAAAATGGTCTCCGTTTTCCTTTGTTAAAGTTACTCTGAACTCCTGAACAATAAACCTACTAACATATGTAGCCAACCTTTGGAAATGTAAACGGAGAAAAGTGTTTATGTAACAGTTGGCCGAAAACTCTGACCTTTCCCAGCAGTGCCAATGAGGTAGCACAAAACCAGCCTGTTTATTTTCTGGCATGGCACATAAATTTTGTCCACCAAAGTGCCAAGACTTCACTCAAAGTAGGGCTGTCACTAGTGGTCTGATCACATAACAGATGCTAAGGAAGCGGGCAGAGCTCAAAAGAGCCACCAACAGGGCTTCATAAAGAATACATTGTAAGCAAAGTTCACACTACTGCCAGGATTGCTCAGCTTTTTTGGGGGTAAGGGGATGGCCTTGAACCTGTGGTCCTCCTGCCTTAGACTCCTGATTGCTGTGTTCACAGGCCTGCATCTCCTAGCTTGGCAAAGCACCCTGTCTTTTACTTCTATTGCTACTTCTTCATGACAGACGATTTATGCCTTATTTAAATATATATACATGAATGAATGGATATTGTGCCTACATGTAAATCTGTGCCCCACATGTGTTCTTGGTGTCTGGGAAGGCCAGAAGATTGAGTCAGATCTCCTGGAACTGCGGTTGAGAGATCCAATATGGCTACTGGGGATGAAACCCAGGTCCTCTGCAAGACCATCCAGCAGTCTTAGCCTCTGGGCTGTCTCTCCAGCCGCTACAGACCCTTAATACGCTTCATGTAGCCTATTTTGCTTAGCTAGCAAGGTCTCTTGCCTCACATGTCTTTTCCTAATAATGCATCTTATTCTTTGTTTCCAAAATAATCTTGCTAAAGCTCACTCCTGTCCATGTTACTCTCTGGATCCAAAGGCTTTGGGGTTTTTTGGATACAAATCAAGTTAAGTATAAATCTAAGATACTGGTACTATGGTTTTAGCACAAATATGGTTCTAATAAATCCTCCTTGTCTTCTATGCCTTTCCCTGTACCCTGTGCCTTGGGATCTCGTTGGCATCACTGATTCTTAAGAACATTTAGTTTTTCTCCTTTGGCCGTGATCCTCCTTTAGAGTACCCAAGTTTATCCAACATATACTTCCCAGTTTAATTGTCCTTTCTGTATTTTTTTTTCTAAATTTCCACACTATTTTCATTCCTGTAACACATTACCTACTTTGATGGTCTGCATTAGTATATTGATTATAATCTCTGCTCCATTTTAAGATTCATGAGAGCAGGGAGAATATTCAATGTTATTAGCACCAGCTCCTTACACCTAAGAGCTGGCTAATAAGATGTTTGATACACTTAAGTCAACTAATCAGCATAGAAAAATATAAAATTATGGGGCTGGGCATGGAGCTCAATTGGTGGTGTGCTTGCCTAGTCCCCATGAAGCCCTGGGTTTGACTCCCCTGTACTGCATACATGGGGCATGCCTGTAAGCTCAGTATTTGGAGGATCAGAAGTTTGGCTCTCAGTTCCTGTCCTCAGAAAGCTGCAACCCCACCTGTTTTTACCAGCCCGAACTGAGTCATTATCCAGGTCACCAATGTCCCTGAACTTGGCACTGGCATTAGTGTCAAAGGCTTAGAGTTATTTCCTATCTCACAAGGGAAAACCAGAGGAAGGCTGGAGCTGCCTGACCCAGCTTACCAATCGAAAGAGGCAAATGCTGTTACTGGTAACATTGTAATGGGTCAGGACCTCAGAATGGTTGCTGATTCCAAACGATACATCTTGAAACTGTTGTGCCATGCTCCGGAACACAGACACGATCGGTCTTTCTAAATCCTAAAAACAAGAGAAGAGACTTAGAGGGAAGAAAAATATGCTCATGCCAGAAGTTATCCTTTCTCACGCAGGCTACACGTGCAGTGACATTGTTGAGTGTCCCAGGCGCTGTAAGAATATAGGTTATCGTCAAAACTGTGTGGCCTTATCATATAGCCTGAATTCTACCTATAGCTGAGGGAAGCCTTGGCTTCCAGAGGTCTGTGAAGTTGGACTATACAGCCATTCATGCACTCAGGGAGGCAAATGTTTTAGGAACAATTCGTGGAGGAACCGGGAGATATAACATTTAGGAGCAGGCGCTTAGCATGGCCCTCGGGAGATGTGCAGGAGCTGAGGGTCACGGCCTCTCCTTCCAAGGATCATTCTGGTTTGTCCGTGAAGGGTTTTAATGGCCTGCGTACCTGTTGCATCCCAGGCCTGCGGTTAGGAAGCTGGGAGGCCAGTCATTACTGACGTCCTCTCTCCTCCCACTGGATGGCTGTTCACAGCAGCTCCAGGTGGTATACGAGATTCCACCTATTTTCCCTGCATCTCAATGAGCTAAAGGCCGTGTGTAAGAAGGGAAGATTGCTACTCTTGCACCTGGGATCACAAGACAGAAGGAAAGGCTTATACACTTAGAAGCTGTGGACATTTGTTGGCTGGATCGCAGGTTTGTAATATGGGCTTTTGAATTGAGTTGCTCAAGGATCCAGTGGCGCCATCTGGTGGTTCTGTATGTTACTGCACCCTTCCAGTTTTTTGCTCTTCTGAAGCTCAGACCCCTTAGCACCAAAACCTGACTTCTTTTGGCACCCCATGGCAGCCATTTCCAACTGCGTACACCAAATGGACAGGATGACTGTGAGTTGCAGTCAAGGAATGGAAGTAGACAAGAAAGTTTGAATAGGGGCTGGGTGAGTTGTGAGGATTACCAGAGCGAGGGAAAGGCCGGGATGAGACCCTCTCGTGTCTGACGGTCTGCATTAGCCAACAGCCAGTGTGGAAGCTGCCACTGACACCGTCACCTCCCTCAGTATTCGGAGAAGGTGAGAAAGACGAGTGAAGGACTCCCTATTTGTGAAAACACTTGTGAAAAGTGTTTTCAGGTCACAAAAGATAGGTTTAGCCTGACTGTGTGGCATAGTCCCATTAGCCCACTACTCAGGAGGCAGAGGTATGAGGATTGTCGGTTTGAGAGAAGCATGGGCTACACTGCAAGTTCCAGGCCAGCCTTAGTTTTGAGACTCTATCTCAAATAATAAATAAATGAATAAAAATTTAAAAGTGCCTTTACTTTCACTTCTGCCTGGGGACAGGGCACTACGGGTACAGACTGAGGGTGTTTAGGACAATGATGAGATTTGACTGACTTCATGAAGACACCTGCTTTCTTTCAAAGTGTCCACAGGTAAGGAGAGTCAGCTACTAGACTCACAGATCCTGAAGCAAATGAGGGAAAGACCTCATGCAGAGGGCAGACTGCTTTGAAACATAGAAGTCTTGGACTATAATCTGAAAGCAGAGTGTGTGTCCTCTCATTTCCAAATCTATGTCACTAGCCCAACAAGCCCCTGGTTTGACAACCTTAAGGCTGAGCTTGCCCGACTATGGGTATATGAGTGGGGTGTATCACAAACCTGGAAGAAGCCTATGACGGCCACTTCAGTGGCAGCGATGAATTCCACGGTGGCTGGGACGTCGGTGAGCCATATGGGTTCTTGGGTAGTGCCGAGACCATCTGTAAGTAAGAGGAGTGGAGGTGTGTGGGCAATATACATCTTTACTCAGAAACTTCTGGAAAATTTCTAGGTTTGGAATGAAAATACACATAGTATTTTCACATTTCCCTGTCTTCTCCTTAAGACAAGTTTCTTTGTGGTCACACCACTGCCCCACTCCCAACCCCCAACTTTTTTTTTTCCTTTTTTCTTTCTTTTACCGGAGGCTTCTTCCACATCTGCTGTAACCTCTGGAACCAGCCCACACAAGAGGACAAGTGAGAGCATTAGGTATCTAGACCTGGTGATTTTCATTGCTCTTCTCTGGCGCCGACCGTAGATGACGTAGATGACGTTGCTGATCCAGGACAGGCTGATGAACTGAAGTGGTTGCGTGTCACTCGAGCTCTGGGAACTTTGCAGCTGGCTCCGGGGGAACTGTCACCTTCTGTGATAAATAGCTCAAAGTGGCAGGGCTCTGGAACATATCCAGCCAGAAGAAAGTAGGGTCCGTTCATTTAAATAATAAAAGAATATATAGGTACTCTATGCCACTTATTGATTTAAGCAGGCCATAAATATGGCTGTGAGCTGACCCAGTGTCTTTCAGCTTACATCGTTGTTGGGAGAGGTGAACACAAAAATCCATAATTTAAACATGTAACAGAGAGTGGTAAAATGTAGAAAAATTCATAGGCTGTTGTGAGAGAGACAGAAGCCTCTTAGGGCCATGGAGGGTTTGATGGAGGATGTCTGCCTCTGAGTAATTACAGAAAGAGGCCTGAGTGAGTTGGATTGCTCTGGGCATCACAATGTGGAAAGGACACGCACTGCTTTTCTCTGCTGTGACAAAATATTGTAAGTGACAAAAGCAACCTAAAGAAGTTGGGGTTTATTTTGGCTCCCAGTTTGAGGGTGCAGTCAATCACGGCGAGAAAGGCATGAGGCAGGAGAGGGAGACGGCCCGGTCACACTGTGTCCGCAGCCAGGAAGCTGAGAGAGATGACGGTATTCAGCTTGCCCTCTCCATTGTAATCAGTTGGGATCCCAGCTTGGAATGATACCGTCCATAGGTAGGGTAAGTCTTCCCACCTTCATGAACCTAGTCTAGAAACTCCCTCACAAGCACACCTAGAGGCTTCTCTCCTAGGTGGTTCTAGAGTCTGTCAAGCAACAATCACTACTAACCAATCACAAGGGATTTTGTGGGAAGAGCCAAAATCTAGACTTGAAAATAGAATGTGGAAGAACTTTAGTCATGGAGAATTATGGGAAGGAAGAGAGTGATAGATGTGGAGGCCATCTTACGATAAGGCCTTGATGTAATAAAATCAAGTAGCACTGAAGCGTCTACTTCACTCAGCCCATGCAACAAGAGTTTGATCTGACCCACGAGTCAAGTCTAAGAAGAGATTTCTATAGATGGGGTGTGTGTGTGTACATCTCAGTCTTAGATGGGGCCATTCTAAGAAAATATTATATAATAAATGAAATTTAGAATGTCTATCTCCTGTATTATTAACATTCATTGACCATTATATTGTGACAACCTGTTGGCAAGGATATAAATATCCCCTGTCCCTTGGTTCTCACCCATACTCCCACTCATAAGACAACTCAAAATGTAGGCCTTCTGATACCATTATTTGTTTAAAGGGACAAGGAAGACAAATGAGGTTCTTAGTCACACACACAACGATTTTATTCTTTTCCTTTGGTGTCGTTTACACTGTCTCCCACAAAAGAAGAGCTCCCATTGGCAGAGAAGTTGACGGGATTCATCCAACCAGAAGAACACTGCGGCGAGAATAAGTTTCCGAACAGAAGGCCAAGGAGCCATTAGCCATAGGTTACCCATTTCTTGGCCTCCAGGACTCAAACTGGGGGAAGAGAGGAGGCCACTAAATGAGATGGAGAACTTAGGAAGTCTGTCTCTGCTCAGGGGGGACAATCTGAGGGAACATGCTGGGCTAAAGCCCGGGTTTTAAGTCTCATTTGCAGGGAACACTTTGAGAGATGGGGTAAGATAAAACATATCAGTGATGAGACGTGTGTGTGTGTGTGTGTGTGTGTGTGTGTGTGTGACAGGGAGAGGACCCAGCTAGGAACAGGGCGGGAGGACGGAGATCTTGATGATCAACACGGTTGGTCGGGAGAATTCTTCTGGTGGGGAAGGTGGCAGGAGGGACTGGACAGACATACTCATTCTGTCCAATCCTTTTTAATGGCCAGGTTCCATTCCCAGGTGAGGTGGTCCTGCTTGTCATCATCAGTGAAGAAGGACTTGTTGTGGTAAGTGCCTCGGGCCAACATGCCCTTGGGAGCCTCCTCTACTGGGGTGAGGAACTCATACTCCTCCGGCCGAGGCCCGTAACTGCCCACCATGAATGTAGCTTTATCCACTGGGAAGAGAGAAAGGTTCGTTAGTGTGAGAGTCTGGTGTCAGAAAAGTGTACTAAAAATGGGAGAGCCTGGTGGGCAGCTCACACGGCTGGAAGCCGAAGCTACAGTGCCCAGGCCCAGTTGTACCTAGAACATTTTCTTTCCTTATTTTTTTTAACTAAGCCAGGTGTGCACGATTCCATTCATCGCACCGGGGAAGCTAAGGTAGGGGTTTCAGACCAGGTTGGGCTGCACACACAGGAGACCTTGTCTCAGAGACCAAGTAATTCCTCCAGACAGATATAGTAAATCATTCTTAAAACCCACATTGATTTACTTTGCCACTCCCCAGATTTGGGGGTGGAGGTTCAGTAAAAGTATCAGAGTTTATTCTGATTCTTAAGCCAGAGTATTAGGTGACTTAAGTCGGTGGACCTGAAGTCTCTTTACAGAGATGTAGAGATTGCACCATTAGCAACACTCAGGTAGGCAAACAAGTTGAGACCTACATTTTGGCCCAGTCTTGAAGCTGTCCAAGCTCGGGACTGCTGGCGTGTGAGTTCAGAACAGCTGGGTTTAAATGGCAGTGGATAGCCGGGAGTAGGGTGCAGCTGCCCTTTAACTGTTGCACATGTTAGAGGGACAGCTGCACACATGCCAGGGGCTGCTGATATGAGTCAGGGCTGCCTCTGGGCTTGGAGGAAGTAGGAAATTGAGCTGGGTTTTCACCAGAGCAGACACTAGCAAGGCAAGCCAGCGTTTCTCAGGCTCACAGTCTTCTCTGGAATTCGGTAGACTGGTTCCTATGTCCCGCAGTCACATTAAATAATAATTTCCCTTGGCCCTTTTGTCGCTTTGGCGACCGGACTCTGTTATATTGTTCCCGCATCTGGCACAGAGAGTAAGAAGGGCCAGGAAGGAATGTGGAAGTGTTTGGGTTACCTTTCTGCCCAAGGTATGCCCAGAATGATAGCAGAAAGAATATGTGGTTGGTTATATACTTCAATTACACTGCTTTTTCTCAGCCCTAGAGAGAAATGCTCCTCGATTCTCCATTAAGAGACAGGAACACTGCCTCCGCCTCTCCTCCATATTGGACCCCACGCTCATCCCAGCACTGCCTCCCCACCCCTCCTCCCTGTGATAACCTGATGCTCACCTCAACACATTACCTTTCTGCTCCTCCCGACCCCATGGAACACCGATACTCGCCCCAGGACACAATCCCGGGGCACATCTTTCTTGTTTTTCTGACATGGTTTTACATGTGAACTGCTTTCACTTTCGAATATTTGGTGTATGTGTGCGCATACATGCAGGTGTGCAGGCCAGAAATTGACCTCAGGTGTTCTTCCCAGGAAATAGCCACCTTGGTTTTGTTTGTTTTATTTTTTGAGACAGAATCTTTTCACTGGCCTGGAACTCACCAATTAGTCTTTGTTAGCCATCCAGTGATGCTCTGTGATCCTCCTGTCTCTGCATTTCCAGGCCAGAATGCATACCACCATGCTGGCTTGCTTCTGTTGATTCTAGGGCCTCAAACTCGGGTATTCGGGCAAGCACTTTACCAACAGGGCTATTTCCACTTCACTTTTGATGAATATTTTTACGATCTTGGCTTCAATTCATCTTGAGTAATCTCTCCATGTGTGTAACAAATTTAAATCCAGATTCCAAATGTTGAAGGCCAGTAGTTTGCCTTGTCTGAACTTGGCGTTCTGAATGATGGTCTCAGCGTCTTGATCTGATGTGCCTGTCTCCCTTTCCCTAGAGTAGACATGCCATATACCTATCCTATACCTATACCTATCCTATTATACCTATCCTATATCCTATAGACTCTTATAAGTTTATAAGCAAAGGCTGTCAAAAATCTGGGCCAGAAATAGCAAAGAGAAGTAGTTGAGGACACTCTCTTACCTTTCATGCCAGTCCGGTATGTCTGCTGAACATACTTCAGGCCAGACACAATATCCTTATTCACCTGTAGGTGAGAAGCCACAAGCAGTTCAGATTAGAGACTCTTTCTGCTTCTTTTTTTGTTTTGTTTGTTTGTTTGAATATTTCCTACCCATTCCCATCTAGCTAAACCAAAGTTGGAGAGACCAATCACAAGACTTAGTGTTGTCAATGCAGGTTTCATCCTTGACTGCTGAAATATTTCCCCATTTAATTGCTTTTTGGGAGGGTGCTAATGAAAACAATGTTTCAGGATTCTTCACCATATTTCTCCTTCCTTGGTGGCTTGGGCAATAATTTCTAGCCATGTGTCCCTAATGCTGCTAGTGAAAACACGGGCCCTGTCTCAGAGAAGGTTATGAAAATACCAATGGAAAATTTTATGTCAGTCTGTGAACACCATATCCTCAGAAACGATCCACCTAGCCTATGAAAAACAAACAAGAGGGATTGACGTGGTAATGGAAAATCAGGCCTAGGAGAGGGCTGCGTAACTGAGGCTGGAGCCTAGAGGGAAGGTTATGGGTCATCAAAACACCCTTTCCCACAAATGGTGGATGGGACCCACTGGTACCCAGCACGCACTTCCAGACTCTGTCACCATGAACGTTATCTGAGCTGTTGCTACTTTCCCTAGATGCCCAGTGAAAACCCTCCAGGATGGAATGGAATTGCAGACAACCTAGCATTTTGTTTTCCATGACTCATTATACCTGGGCCTGAAGTGGGCTTGCCTGTTAATTTTTCACTGTGGTCATGTCTATACAAACAAGTTAAGGGGACACTGACTCATTAGCTGTAGGGCTCAGGGAATGTTCAACCACAGAAGAGCGAAAGCACCCTCGACAATTTCCTCCATGAATAATTACTGCGGTCTATACACAGAGTGGGTACAATAGTCAAAACCAAACCACCAGGGCTGATCTTCGTTCTCCCGACGGTGAAATCACCCAAGGGTGAACATTGTCACCTTAGAGTCTAAACCATCCAGGTTAGCATGGGTGAAAAAGCAACCAGAAACAGCTGGAATGAAAACAGCCTCACGGAGAGATGGTGATGAAATGAAGCCCCCCCCCCCCCAATCACCTCCACTCTTATATCCAGCCCAAGGGAATGAAAGAAACAAGCCTTCAGCCTGACCCTTGGCCCGAATGGGACTGCGCAGCAGGGAAGACAATCCAGCAGTAGCAAGAATTTTAAAAGGAGGTATCTGGTGGGTGACTGATGCTCCACTTAATAGAAACATATTTAGGGCAGAAAAATAGACGAATATTTTATATATGTGTATACGTATACGTATATGTATATATCTCACTACTGGATCTCTCCACCCCCACTCCCAAAGCAAGAAGTTTGGACGACAGGAATGAACCTGAGGACTGTGGAAGTCAGAGATGCTTCACACTTCAGAGGCGGAGTATGGGGCATGGAGACCCACAGAATAACCTTCTTTTGGGTACTAGAGTGCTGTTAATTTTAGGATAAGAAGAAAAACTCTAAGAGAAACAGGATGCTGGAGGATCGTAGGTAACTACTATTATGAACTTAGTGTCCTTGAACATTTGTCAAGAAATGTCAGTAAAGATTTAAATAGCTTTTTCATTACTCTTTACTGTGATCGGGGTTCCTTCTAACTGTAACTCCAAGCCGGGACAAGCTAGGGACTGACTCAGCTTGGGTACAGACAAAGTGGTCTTTGGTGGAGCCTGAGGCAAACTTCAGAAGTGGATTTGACTCAGAGGTTCTGTTGTACCTTGATGTGCCACCAATGACATCTCTAGAGTTTTTCTAAGCTGACAGCACAGTAGTGTAAATGGTCACATACTAGACTGGTGTGAAGTTGTTCTGTGCATTTTAGACGTGAGGCTCTCCCCCAGACTCCAGCCGCTCTAGTACTAAACAAACATGGCAGGAAGCAGAGTCATCCACAGCTCAAGTGATGGTTGTGTAGGTGGCAACAAATATTTCCAGGATGAAGAGACTTTAGGCATTTAGCATGTGGTAGAGGGTGGTTGTCAAGCCACCTTGAATCATATCCTGCTCCCAGGAGAAAGATGAGCCCAGTGTGCACCAGAAAGAGCACATGGGGTCTTCCTGGTGGAGCCCTGGAGAACATGACTGAGTGGAAATGACGGGCAGCCAAGGCAAACAAACCCTGAGATGCAAAACAGTGCATCTCTCACTTATTTGCTTGCAAAGTCAAGGTTGTTTTTCTGGAATCCGTAGTTACTCACATATGTCTATTCATGAGCAGTGAGCTTATGTCTTGTTTAGTTTTGCTATTATCTGGTGCCCTGCTCCACAAATGCTACTGAAATTCCTAGCCATTTATTTGAGACTTGCATCTGAATGATCACTGAGTAGTTGGGTATCCTGTTTTCTTTCCCTATTCATTGAATCATTGATTTGTCCATTTCTTGCTATCTACCTATGAAGACCTGCCATTTGCAAACTTGTGTGAAACCGTGGAAGGAAGGAGCTCACAATGGCAGCTTGCCTCTGGGTGCTTGGGTTGTGTAAGGAGGAATTGGCACAGTGCCCAGCAGCGTGTGCCTCATAGATGTACGTAGCAGGAGAGGCTGAGGTGTCCCCGCTAGGGAATGGTGGGAAGTAAGGGTGGGTCTCCACAGGAAGAGCTCAGAAGTAGAACAGGTTATTTCACAACCAAGCTGGAGAAAGGACAGCAACCACCACCACCACCCCACCACCAAAACAACAGTGACGTCAACAGAATCCCAGCACAATAAAGCAAGAAATGAGTTACAGGAAAGTTAAGAGAGCATTCAGGAGATACTTACTTTAAAGTTAATTTTGACCCTGTATTCGATACCTTCCTTTAGCACAAATATATCCTTTTTGAGGGCCTCAAGATCACCTGTAGAAGAGGAGTTACAAAGTTAATGTCCCCAGGAACTGCCACATAAAGAAAGAAAGTTAAGGTTCAGCATCTTTTGCTGGCCCCATCTGGGTTACATGATTCTTAAGGATCCCATTCAGAAAGCATGTGAAATTAGTGTACACACACAACACACACACACACACACACACACACACACCCCTATTCTGGCTGAAATCTTACAGCTTAGTTATTAAAAAACATAGTAACATAGTAAAGGTATTTGTAGGCAACTACAAGTTTGACATCGATACCAGAAATATACTCCCCTCCCCCACCCCCCGTAATTAGTTGTGAAGATAAATCTCTTTTTCCCCATAACTTCCAATCAGTACTCAGGAAGATAACTATATTTTATTGTTGTCAATAACAAAAAATGTCAATCAACCAACTAGCCTAGAAGAAAGTGAGCTACTATTCTGTTAATTAAAAACTTCATGCAGATAACATAGCTAGATGGTTTCTTTCGAAGAAATACAAATATATAGATATATAAGAGCATTAGCCTTTGACTTTCAAAGAATTGATAGGCTTCAAAAAATTTCTCTCCATCAATTCATACAATTGGCATTAACAATTGATTATATATGATATTTTATAGCTTTAAAAACTGCTTTTAGTTTTTATAATTATTTAAGTAAGTGCTCACTTTGGACTTACTGGACTTGCATTTCCAACATTTTTTAAGGGAAGATCGTTCAACTGTAACAGCTGTAGGGTTCATAACCCTGAGAGCCACCATTAACTCTTAGGCCCTGCTTAGGGAAGCTCTGATGCTTTCTTTAGTCTTTCCTTCATATACTCCTGTATAGCTCAGTTGTGTGTGTGTGTGCATATACATGTGCCTGTGTGTGCACATAGGTATGTGTGCATGTGCATGTAATGTGTATACTTCGGGTAATGTTTGACTTCATAAACACTATATATGACTTTACTCAGCACTTTCTCTAGGACAGAAATCCATAGAAAGGGGGACAAAGACCAAGCTCTCCTGCCTGGTCCTCCTTCTCGTCTGACACGTCCTCAGCAGCGTCAGCACTTCTCGCAAACTGACAGTTGTACCCAGCCAGTTGACACAGCCGAGTGCAGAAGAGCTTGAGTCTGGGTGAGAGAGCCAGTTTCTTCCTGGAGTGATGCTGCAGCACGAGACCACGCTGTGTGTGTGCAGTGTGGGACCATGCATGTGTGTGGTGCAGTGTGGACCATGCAGTGTGTGCAGTGGGACCATGCATATGTGTGTGCTGGAAGGACCATGCATGTGTGTGTGCTGGCAGGACGACATGCATGTGTGTGTGCTGGCAGGACCATGCATTGTGTGTGCAGTGTGAGACCATGCATGTGTGTGTGCCGCTCGCGTCTGCTCTACTGATTTCAGTTGAACAGGAAGCCTGTCTTCTCAGGCCCTGATTTCCTCCCCGTGACAGAAATATCCATATAAGGTAAAACACACATGCTCTGCGAGAGGAAATGCTGCTGCTAAACCTATGGCTCTAGACCTGTGCTTTGCTCCGGCTTCTGTAAGCTTTGACTTTGGTGACAGATTTCCCCCTTCCAGATCTATGTTGGATGCCCCTGATTCATGACCTTTTTCTCAACCCTTAGGTGATTATTTTCCCATGAACCCCACCTTCCCAGCTTCTGCTCAGCTCAAGATCTGCCTAATGAAGGCAGTTGGCTGCTAATCACAAAAGGTGAAATAAACACCAATTATTATTATTTTTCGGTTTTGTCAGAAAAATTGTTTAGGAATGGAGCTTTAAGCTGTGGGTCTGCCGAACATGGGAGTGTCTATCTTTATTCAGGAGGTGTTGGGGTTTCCTCCCCTTCCATTAAGGCCATGGCTGGGATAAGATTAGCACTTTTGCTGGCGCTATAAAACATATAATATAACCATATAAATACTGCAAGTCTACCAGATACACAGCATCTGTCTCAACATTTCCTCCTGCATTGTCTCCTACAAGAATAACTGTTTCTTCTGTTACCATGGAGAAAGCACAGATCTGAAGTAAATACCCCACAAGTGAACGTATCAGAAGTGAGTAACTGAAGGCTGAAGAGACTACTTGGTCAGTAAAACCCTTGCCATGCAAGCGTGAGGACCTCCTGAACCCACATTTAAAATATTCAGAAATAAATAGCCCCCCAATAAATAAACCTGTGCATGCTAGCTCTGGAGCAGTGGGGACAGGGGATCCCTGGAGCTCAGCAGCCAGGAAGACTAGCAAAGTGCCCAAGTGAGAAACTCTGAGTGCATTTCTTGATTGATGCTTGTCGTGGGAGGACCCAGCTATTTTAGACAATGTTGCCCTGGGCTAGGGTCCTGGTGCTTTAAAAAACAGGCTGAACACGCTTTGGGGAGCAAGCCAAGCCAGTAAGCAGATACCGAGGTTAACTTCTGGCCTCCACATGCAGCACACGTACTATCCACATGTACACTAATACAGAATCAGAATAGCACAAAATGCACACATACCCACAAAGGTGTGTAACTCTCAATTGTCCCACTACACTGAGTCAGGACTGAGTTTTTCATTAACTATGGCAAGCACGGACACTGGGAATGCAATGGTTTATGGACTGGTCTCAGCGCATGCATCTCCAAGGGCCACGTGACTAGTTTTCTCCAGTGGGAATTGGGGGCAAAGACCAAGTTTTCCCTGTGACATCATAGACCCTTCTGAACAGTAGAGATGTGTTCACTTACCAGTAAGATCCATGGTGATGGGTCCTGGTGCACTGTCACAAACAAGGCTAAGCCGGGTAACAGTCACATTGGGGACTGTTGGGTCTGCAGGGTTCAAAAGAAACCATAAGCACATGGAAGGGCATCATATGGGGAAGAGTTCGTGAGTATATGCACGGGAGCATGCATGTGTATGTGTGTGTATGTGTGTAGGTATGTGTGTGCAAGCATGTTATGCATGCATGTGTGTATATGTGCATACAAATGTGTGCATGAGTGCATGTGTATGCGTGTGTGTGTATGTGCATGTGTGTGTTTCACATTGTGCATGATGGAAGAGAATATAAAGAGAAAATTAAATCTCTATGTAGCAATAGAAACAGAACGGCAGATTCACTATGCTTGGTATTGATCCCTACAGAAATGGCAGAATTTGATTGTTCTAGTTCTGGCATTTACAGACTGTGTTGGCTACCTTTAGGTCAAGTTGGCAAAGTTAGAGTCATTTTGGAAGAGTGACCCTTACTTGAGAAAGTGCTCCCACCAGACTAGCCTGTGGGCAAGCCTGTAATGCATTTTCTTGATTGATGATTGCTGTGGGAGGGCCCAGCTCATACAGACAGTGTTCACCTAGCTTATGTGGTCCTGGGTGCTCTAAGAAAGCAGGCTGAACAAGCTATGGGGATCAGGCCAGTAAGCAGCACCCCTCCATGGCCCTCGGCTTCAGTTTCTGTCTCAGGTTCTTCCCTGGCGCTCCGGGCCTGTCTTCCTTCAGTGATGCATTGTGACTGTGGCAGCGTAAGACAAATAAACACTTTTCTCTCCAACTTGCTAACTAAGACATAGACCTGTCTTAATTGTAAGTCTCAAATACTGACACATTGTCTACTCAGGTCTGTCTCCATGTCTTGTTCTGGCAGTGTGTGTGTTGTGTGTGTGTGTGTTAGAGAGAGACTGAGACAGAGAGAGATAGACACAAGAGAGACACAGAGGGAGAGACAGAGACAGAGGAATAGTTAAGAAACATCCAAGAAAGAGAGAGAGAGAAAAAAGTAGAGACTGATGGAGACCAGAATCAACTACGTGCTCCATGTGGGTAATTTTTGTCTGCCTCACCTCTGATTCTCACACAGTCGCCAAAGAAAACATAATTATACAGTCCATGACCTTAGCAGTGTGTACAGATGGTGCCTCACCCACCTAACCAGGAAGCCCTTTGCTCCTGACTGTGGGTGACAGCAGTGCATGTCTCCGGGGAGGCCTCGCCCCTCTTCCTCCCCCCACTCACCTGCTACTACGGGAACATCTCCCAGCAGTTTTTCTCTTGTACTTGATTAGACTCTCGTCATCTTTGTCCATCTCCTGCAGTTCCTTCAGGGACTTCTGAGGGGGCGGCTTGTAGTTGAGCTTGCTGTCCAGGTCATCATCTCCTTCTTCCAGCTGTGGCTGTGCGTCCTTCTCTGTCATCTTGATTGTTCGTATTTCTGAGAGAGAATGATGGTCCATTAACCACTAGGATTGCTATTGGTACCACCTTATTGGAGACCTGTATTCACTGGTGATTTTCAAATTGTTCCTCAACACATGTCATGAAATATATACTATTTCCAGTCATTTCTCTGACTCGTCTTAATTTTTGTTTGCAGGATAAAGCTATAAGACTAAACTGCTTGCTTGTGAGCAATGCACTACAGTCGAAGAAACGTAGCATAAGCAATCCTGGCAACAGACCCAACTATTCTGGCTTTGCTCCGGTGCAATTCCCAGTATACACAGTTCAAGTTATGCTGACTTATGGACACAGGTCGATTATCTGTGGTCAAATGGCTGGTGTCTTCCCATTAACTACTCTTTCCTTGAATACTATCAGACCTTAAGGGGAACCCTGGGGAAAGCAGACCTCTAACACCTGCCTGGCAGGTCTGAATGGCCCCACTCCATGCTGTTAGTCACAATTTGAGAGGAGATACTGGGTTCTGGGCTCTTCCTGAGTGCCCACCCTATCCGTCGCACCTGTGCGGCTCTGCATTTTACGATTTCCATGGCTGACTGATTCCTTCCACTTGTATCTTTTGTGTCCTTTTGACATGCCACCAAACAGCAAAGGTCTCAAATTCCTCTAGGCAAGACGGTAAGTACAAATTCGTTGTTAGGGGCATTCGGGCACCTTCCCGTTTTCTTTTGTATTTCCCTGTATTTCTAGTGATCTCATGCTCTCCACACACTGCGGGTTATTTATGAGTGTGGCCTGATATGAAATCATCAGCTTAAATTATTATGAATTTTTCTTCAATTTTTTTTTTAACTTGGTGGCATGAACTCTTGAGTGTGACATTCATACGTGACAACATTGTGGAACCGTGTCAAAAGGCTGGACACACCCACAAAAATCTCACCTGGGCAGATCTTGACACATTCCTTGTCTAATCAGTGTCTGCATTTACTTGACTTGAGAAGGAAATGGAGTAATATTATCTTTGTGTGTGTGTGTGTTGATGATCATCTGTTACTACCACTTTTTTAGAGTTCAAACAAGGTTAAGAGGTAAAATAGTTCACTGAGTCACTGAAGCACTGGGAAAATGGAGATCCAAGGGTTAAGAGACTGGTTCCTCATGACACAGCTGTCTGACACGAGTCGTAGTGTGTGTCTGCAATGGGACATTGGGAGATGTTGCCTGTGTGATGCCCGGACAGGGATGTCAAAGCCTCCATTTCTCATAAGTCGCACACCTAAGACATTCTCTATCGCATCATCTTATCCATAGAGACACTGGGAGCGTCTGCGAATTCTCTGGGATGAGGAAATTGATGGGCCTATTTGATTGTACTTCTGTGTCTCAATGTTACTAATGCAACAAGAAGGAAAATAATTTAGAAATGAAGACTAACGAAAGCAAATGTATGGATGAGAGAAAGAGAAATGGCGGAGCGTGGAGAAGGGATGAAGGAAAGGTTGAGGTGAAGGAAGGGAGAGAAAGAAACAAGGGTCCTCTTCATTTGTCTTCCAGCAAAACATCAAACCAAACACCAAAGCCCTGAGTAGCTCTGAAAACCGAATTGCAATGCTCAGGTCCACTTCCTACACAGAAAGGAGGCAGGTACACCAGTTCCTATGGTAACTCTTGTCTCACTTGAACCACTGGCTTCACTCGAAGCGGAGACTCCAAGGTAGGCAGCGATGACTCCGGAGCTCAGCAGCCATGGCTCCGGAGATCACCAGGGAAAGCATAACAACTAACCCAGCTCATATTCCAAACAGCATGCAGAGAAAGAATAGAATGAACTGGTAGTAAAAATAAAGAAGGACGCAGCTGTTGGATGTTGCAATTTGAGGACAACCTTTAAGGCGCTGATGCAGAGCAAGTTAGATAAGACGAATCAGATGAGGCCCATTCTCATCTAGTGGCCATGACAACCTAACAGATAACCAGAGTGAAGACTCCATAGTCAACCTGACAGAGCAGGAGGCGATTTGCATGGACAAGTGCAGCTCAGTTCACAGGAGAGAACCTTCTGGAACACAATTCTAACAGTCCCCCATTGAATGCCTGACTGTTGGATGGGGTCATTATACCCAGTCATTAGTTCAAGAGCTCATTGCTTTGCAAAAGCTGTAGATTCTAATTCTTGAAAAGAGTGAGGAAAAGAGGGAGGAAAAGAGAGAGAGGGGAGAGAGAGAAAGAGGGAGGAGAAGCTGACACAGGACTTGCAAACTTGTAACTGTGTGGGCGTTGCCAAATCAATTCTTCTATCTGGGTTTTAATCTTCTTCTTAAATCTGATTATTTGTTATTTAAATTTATACTATTTAAATTTTCATAGTTAATTGCAAACTTATAAATATTCCTTAAAACTGAGACAATATGAAGAGTAGAAGACAATGTATGGTGTCTGGTATTGGTGCAGAAAAAAGAGAAATTTCCGAGCTACATCACAATAATTTGACAATAATTGCAGTATAAGGAAAAGATATGAGACTAGATGATCCAAAGACGCTTACTGTGGAAAGGTGGCTATTACAGTAATAAACAAAAATAACTGACCAGGTGATTCTCCACAGAAGCTGCAAGGAAGTCACCGCTTGCTGGTGAGCTCCCAGTGTTTACAAACCCTTCTCTTCAGAGCATACTGACACCTAAGCTGCTGGTCAGAGCCAGGGAGCAAACAGAGTTGGTCATTTCTATACGGTCCAGCTGGTTTGATTTGGTGATTCTTCACGTTTTGGACATGACAGGACTCCTTTAAAAGTCTGCTAAGCAGAGGTTGGAGAATGATTCAGTGGTTAAGAGCACCAGCTGCTTTCCCAAAGGGCTCAGTTTTGATTCCTAGCACCCATGTGGTAGCTCATAACCACCTGTAACTCTAGTTTAGGAGATCCACCCTTATCTCTTCTTGCTTCTACACCATGCAGGTAATAAACACCATGTACATAAAAAGAAAAATAAAAAACTCTTTAAAAATATAACAATTACCATAGTCTTTAGTCCAAAGAGGACAAGAAAAGGTTATGATTTTTTTATTCTTTTAGTTCATAGATTCACAGACCATGAAGCCCTTCATAATCTCTTATATTTTTGGTTGTGAGCCTAGCCTTTAACGGCAGAGCCATCTCTCCAGCCCTAGCCCTTCATAATCTTATGGTTGTCTAAGACAATGTCTAAGTTATTAAACATGACCTTGAACCTGTAACTTTCTGGTGAATGCAGTCCAGTGGATTGCTGTGGAGGAAGCTCCCTTCCTCCTGAGGCGTTGCTAGATCGTTGAGATTGACCCAAAAATCAAGACCAGTAATTATCCACTCAAAATGTTGGATACACAGAACCAGGGGATATCAGATGATATCTGTGTCTTATGAGTGTAACCACGTCGCTAGTGGTTAGATCTACTGATTTGGGGGTGGTTATCTCCTTACTGAAGAGCCCCCCTCACATATGGAGGTTGGTCCTGGCTCTCTGGCAGTGAACTCTTGGGCACACGTTTCAGCCAGGAGGACCCTCCTCTCTTTACCTTGAGAGATGGTCTTTAGATGAGTCACTGTCCCCAGCCTCTCTCTGTATCTCGAGGCCTGCAGTTGTGTGACTGCTGAGTCACTGTTCAGTTACTTCACCTCATTAGTGCATTTCAGAGGAGAGTATAAGTGGTTAATTATTTAAATTTCATATTGTTTTCTGAAAGGTGCTACATGTTACGTGGCTGGCAATTTCTCAAGGCTCTGCCCTAGCAACAGCTTGTGTCCCCACTCCAGGTGTGAGCCAGGAGCCAGGTGTATAAGAGTACTGCTCCTCTCTCTCTCTCTCTCTCTCTCTCTCTCTCTCTCTCTCTCTACTTCCTTCTCTCTCTCTCTTCCCCTACATGTTCCTGGGTCTTCATCTTCCTCTCTTCCCTTCTCTCGTCTTTTTTGTCCCCAACCCCCTTTTCTAGGTCCCCTTCCCTTCCCCAAATAAACTTCCTTTTGTACTAGGCCTGTCTTATGGTGATGGTTCCTCAGGGGAGCACTTTGACAGGGTCTGTGGAGGTGCTTCCTCTGACTGCATTATACCATTTTATAAAACACAACATACATAACCTACCCCCCCCCAAGATGTAACTCATCTTTCTTTTACCTAAACCTTTTGCATCACAAAGACTATCATAAAACAGTTACTGAACTGTTCTCTGAGTCAAAACTTAGCAATCACACATAGGTGCATCCCATGAATTATTGCCAGGAATCACCAGACACTGTGCTGGAGACAGGGTGAGCTACATGTTACAGGAACAGAGGAAGAAAGGAGAAAAGAGTAAATATGACTTAACCTTGGGTCAGAGTACACACGTCTGGCTGTTAATATAGCTTCACATGAGTTGATGGCAAAAACAAAAAACAAAAAAACGAGACCCTATGTTTGTAGGAAATAAATCCCATTCCAGATGAATTTAGCAAAGTGACCCTATGTTTGAAAAAGCATGAACCTTGAAGAAAGTGGACCAGGGGCTCAAAGCCTGGCTCTGAAACCAACTTCCTATTGGACCTAAGCAAGCCATTAACATCCACCAGACATGTAGGAAAAATGAGCCTTCTTCACCGCATCAAAAGGCTGAATTGGAAGCTGTATTGGCCAATAGATGTTTAATAAATATTAATTTCTTTTCTCATCTCCCTTCCTGGCCCTGCCATGATGTGTTTTGTGGGACGTAATGTAATGTCCAAGGAGGAAGCCCTTCCCCTGGGTATAAACTGATCGTGTGCAGCCCTCCCCGCTCACTACGCAGTCTGTTTCTCTGCAAGCAAGGACAGGACCTGAAGTTTAGGAACTTGCAAGGATTATTTATGAATGAAATCCAATGTAAAAATGGGACAATATTTCTTTTGAAATAACTCACATTAACAATTCTATCTTCGATTTTGTTTCTTGACCCTTTGCCTGACAGAAGGTTCGCTCTGAATGAGAAGATGAGTCAGTGGGCTCAGAGAGCAGTTAGTGGACAAACTGTCTCTGGCTCCAGGGGCAAACGCAGGATGATCTAACTACACTGAAAGGCTGGGTCGGTTGGGTCTCACCGTGCACCTCTGAGTCACTCAGGGAAAGAAAAGGAGAGCTGTGTGTGTGTGCGGTGCCTGTGGGAAGGGCAGGAACAGGGGATTTCCCACAGTAGGGGCCGGAGCCCGGAGCCGCGTTCTTGTTGAGAACTGCGCATGTCACAGCCTGCTCTGCCGGCTTTGCTGCTGCCTGGTTTCGGAGACCCCAGATTATCTTCCAGGACACCCAGAAGGCCTCTTCTGTTGCTTCTGGAGGAGCTCCTTCAGTATTTCTAGTCACATGAAAGATTTGACCCTTTCTGGGGCATCTCAAGGCCGTTTTCTATCAAGTCAGCTGCATGGGTAAAACTGGACGAGAAGATCCAAGCTAGTGATTGAGAGGAACCCATCTTGTATGATGCAATGATGGAGACATAGTTCTAGAAAGATCTCTCTCTCCCCCTTCTCCCTCCTTTCCTCCCTCCCCCCTGTCTCTCTCTCATCTTAAAAATACCCCCCCCCACCCTTTAAAAGACAGGATCTCACTAGGGATCCTTGACCTGGAACTCACAGAGATGCCCTGCCTCTCAAATGCTGAATTAAAGTTGGGCCCCAGCACTCCTACTAAGATCCAGAGGTTCACCTTTCCCTTCCTCAGAGAAACAGCCTGTTACTTCCTGTCTGTGCATTCCAAGCGTGTTCTTCCAGCTCTGGTTTTTGGTGCAGAAAGAGATAAGAGTAAGAATCACTATGCTTCCCCTCCAGCCCCACCCCCACCCCAGTGTGACACTCTTCTTTCACAAATACCACTTTAAATAATCTTCAAAGACAGCTGCACTCTGGAAGCCATGACTAGGCAAAAAAAAAAAAAACAACTAGACACAGTCACCAAGGTTCTAAATTAATGTGAGAAGTCAAACACAATTTTATGGACACTTGAACTTAGATTATCAGACCCCTGAGGAAGGCTCCTGGAGTTTTAGCCAGCTTCGGTTGAGGAAACCAGAGTATTATCAATAAAGGACAACTTGGTAAGATCTTATTGTATGGATGAAAGTACCAGTGATATTTCAGGATCAAGCAAGACTTGAGGCCTGCCACTGTAGACTCGACATGGGACCCAACGTACCATCTACCAATGCAGTCCATATCAGAACAGCGAAGCTGCCGTACAAAGGCGCTCCATATGTGGAATTAGAGAAATCTTCTTCCACAGACAATGTCTAAAGCTATCAGCTCTTTTACTGTACCAGTTTATGAACTACTGAACACTTCCTTAATATTCTTCTCCATTCTCTGAGGATGAAAATCTTGAGTTTCTCAATACCAGGCTTGGCACACAGAGGGCTCTGAGTCAACACTGGCTGTCTTCTCTCTGCTTAATTTTCACCCCACGGGGCTTTTTCTCCCTTCCTGTTAGCTCAAGCTTGTCACATATCGCATTCCCCATAAATCCCCCTCAGAATAACTCTGCTGTTCTGAGCTTCCAGTGGAAACTAAGCCATGCGGCTGCTCAAAGCACGTCTCCCTGGGACAGACCCACGCTCTCCAAAACTGTGAAGGACCAAATTCCAAGGGCTAGAAGGTACCCGTCAGGTTTAGATCGGCTAACCATGGTTGCTCCTCACTGGCCGAGAGTGGGCAATGTGGATGGAGATCATGTTCTATCGGAAACCCGAAGGGCTCGCAAAAGAATAAGCTCGTTTTGTCACGAAACTTGTGCTGTATTTGAAACGGGCAGGGAGGGATACACTCTCAGAAATGCCACAGAGAGAAATGGCACCTGCTGGTGACAAATTCCCAGCCAGCAGGTCCCTACTGATCTCTTCTTGAGTTCTCATGTGGAGATCCAGAGTGCAGAGCCTGACTTTAGAAGGCTTAGTGTCTTTGTGAAGGGGTGGTTTGGGGGCCTTCCTGTAGGGGTCCTCTGCCTCCCTCACTCCGGGTGAAAAACTGCTCAGGGTTTCTCAGACCCATGCTACAGGTTACCCCAGATCGGGCGTGTATCACTTGCTGCCTGGGAAGCCTGGTAAAGAGAGGAGAGCATACCAAGTCATGTCTAAAGCCCTTCTAGCAAGGCCAAAGTTCAGACCATGGCAGCTGGAAGGCCCACTGACCACGTTGTAGCTGGGCCCACGCAGACTCTCCTAGGGTCTCTCCCACAGTTTTCTCCGCTTCTTCCCAGTCTGCGTCAGTTCCCCTTGATGTGGAGGGCTGGTCTGTTGTTTTGGCAGTCCCAGTGAATATCTTCCTGCCCATCCCACTGCAGGAATTTAGTTCCCCCCTGTTTTTCTTAATGGCTTAGTATCTGACAGCTCTGAACCATATTTTCTCTCTTTTCAAACAGTCTCTTTAAAGTGTGCTTAAAAACAGGAAACCGCACATCTCCACCCCAGCGCAAGCAACCATCCACCAACAGTCGCTATCAGCCCAGAGGTAGTGTTTTCCTTTTCCTGAGCTTAGCCAAATTCCAGCTCCTGCCTAGCAAGGAAACCGGCCTCTCAGCCCGCCCCATTCCAGGTATCCCCGGAGCCCTTCTCTAGAACATTCTAGTAGCAGGGTATTCTCTCCTACCTCCTTCAGCTCGTCTCCCCTTCTCAGGGCTGACTTCCCCTTTTCCGCTCCAGCAATCTCTTTAGCACTTTCTTATCATGAAGTTCGCTATAAAGACCCGCCCTTCTTAAAAACAGCAACATCTCCCCAGAGAGGACAGTAGGATGGTTCTGAGATTTCCTGCACGACTCTGCTCCCACCTGCAACCTCCCCACCTCAGGCATCCAACTTACATTCCAGGCTCCTGTCGGCCCCGTGTCTCTGTAGGTTACCTCTGTCTCTCAACTCTGACTTCTGAGTACCGGCAGTTAGAACAGGAAGGAAGTTAGTGAGTGAGAGAGAGGGAAAAAAAATGTTTTAAACCTACTTGACGAGGAAACCCTGGGCTGTCTCGATTCCTGCTCTGCCTATCTTCCGATCAGCCGCCTGAGCAGCATTCTTGACAATTAATGACACATGTGGAGCAAGCTAGACCATGTGACATAGATGCATGAGTGTGCAGGCCGGGGGAGGGTCTCCATAGCCATGTGTGCTTTGAATGATTGTGTGTGCGTGTCTAAGAGCCATAAATTTGGGGAGAGACGTTAGAGCCCCTAAACGTAGTAATACATTTGTATAGGCTTTATTGTGTACTACAAACTTCTGCCTCTATAAGGCCCTATACTTTCTTTCCCTTTAAATATTATTTATTTATTTATTTATGGTAAGACAATTTGCTGGCAGGAAATGAGGAGTAGAAAATATAAATGTTAAATCTATATACTCGGTGCTAACTTTAAATAATTTGTCTTCAGACAGATTTTTTTTTGGAGCTTTATTTATTGATTCTAATTCGAAGATGTTGCTGCGTATTGCACCAAAAGCCTTCAAACGAAACAAATAAACGTAAAACAAAAGCAAGAACACATGCTGTTGGCTATATCTAGGAATGCAGACTGTAAAAGAAAACTCAGCTTCATTAATTCATCGTCTAACGCAGAAATCTGTGACAATCACACGGATGCTAAAATTGACTTTGCAGCTATTTGAGAAATGGCTTGTGAATAAATTTAAATGAGAACAAGCTGCCAACCCCGTGTGCAACCCCGCTGCAGACACATTGCAGTGTATACATCTCACTCACTCTAACATGTTCCTGGCTGGGTCAGCAGTGTAGGCTCATTTATACTAACATTTCAGTAATCAGTATTTGCATCAGTACACTTAGTGACTGCTGCCTCCACAAAGGCACTTGGGCAAAATGGCATTTATTTTCTCCTCATCCAAATATGCTGCATGTTCTTCAGTTGTTTTGAAAGTCACTGTCAGGAAAGTCACTGTTGGGGGTTGGTCTGGTGCTGCTATGGATTCAAATGCTAACACTGGCCCTGGGGATCTGGTTACCCCCAACAAGCAGACCCTCCGTAAACCAAGTGATGCTGTGTAAATCTTATTCCCCAATTTAAAACTATTGGTTAGATAAAAGTGGTTACAGCCAATTACTGGGGAGAATAGAAGTAAGTGGGTTTTCAGTTACTGGGCTGAGGGTCACAGGTAGGGATCACAAGGAAAGAGAGAGGAGGAAGGAGGAAGAAGAGAGAAGGAGGGAGGAGAAAGGAGAGAAAGAAAACAGGAGGTTTCTATTAGATGTCATAGGACCAGGAGTATGTGGTCCAGTGAAATGTCCCTCAAAGAAGACTAATGGAGCAGAAAAGACCCAGAGCAGACTCAAGCATCAACTACTTAGGGATCACAGCTGGGAAAGTAGACAGTCTAGTGTATAGAAAGATAGATTAGGGGTAACCCCCCAATAATTGTGCTAAGCTGATTAAATAAATCCATAGGACTTTGCTTTGATTATTTGGGGGCAGGCTGGGTCATATTAATAAACAATAGAGTTCAATAAAATCAATTGACAGACTACATTTTGTCCTTAGGGTAAGTAGAACTGGAATGACCAAGAGGCCTGCAGTCATACGGTGTGGGCACACAGACCAACCTAGGGAAAGTATAAGAAGGAGATGAGGGGACATTGTAGGTTGTGTGCTGGATGAATTTATGTACAACACAAGCTATAGTCAGCTGAGAGGAAGTAACCTCACTTGAGACAAATACCTCAATTTGATAAGGAGGGCCCCGCCCATTGTGGGTGTGGTCACCCCTGGGTTGGTGGTTCTGGGTTCTATAAGGAAGCAGGCTGAGCAAGCCATGAGGACCCAGCCAGGAAGCAGCACTCTCCATGACTTCTGTTCCAGCTTCTGCCTGCAGGTCCGTCCCCTCCTTGAATTTCTTCTATGGCTTCTTTCTTTAATGGATTATGTCAACCAAATAACCCTTTCTTTCCTGTGTAGATGTCCCTACCTGGATGTCAACTTGACTACATCGGGAATGAACTACAACTCCGAAACGGAGGGCACACTTCTGATGCAGATTCTGAGGCAGGAAGACGCAGGCTTCTAACCCAGATCTTGACATGGAGCTCTCGAGGCATAGAGGCCATGAAAGGCCCAGGCAAGGTAGTACACGCCTTTAATCCCAGGAGACTGAGGCAAGCAGATCTCTTAGTTCAAGACCAGCCTTGGACAGAGCAAGTTCCAAGTAAAGAACAACTTAGGTCCGGGCCCACCTTTAATCTGGGCCATACCTTCCACTGGAGGTTTACATAAGGACATTGGAAGAAGGAAGGCTCACTCTTCACCTACTTGCACTTACTTGCCAGTACATCTGTTGGAACCTACTTCTTCAGGATTGTAGCTTATACCGAAGACCAGCTGAAACGACTAGCCTCGAGGGACTGAGCAACTACTAGATTTTTGGACTTTCTATTCACAGTTGTCTATTGTTGGGGTAGTTGGACTACAGACTGTAAGTCATTCTGATAAATTCCTTTAATATATAGAGACATTCTGAGACTCGAGAGAACCCTGGCTAATACACACTTCCCAAGTTGGTCATGGTGTTTCATCACAGCAATAGTAACCCTAACTAAGACAGGGTACATGTCTGAAAACCAGCACTCAGGAGGCAGAGGCAGAAGGATCTCAGATCCGAGGTCAGCCTGGGCTACGTGGCTATATAGTAAGGCCCTTTCACCAGTGACAAACAAACAAACAAACAGATAAATAAGTAAACAAACAAGAAACAGTACATAATTACACCTAACAAAGCTAATAAACCCCCAAATAGAGCTATTGTCTAAATTGTAAGTAGGAGATAACCTTTTAAGTACAGTGGATAGTTGTGCTATAAATAAAAATACCCTCTAATTGGAGTTAAGGCTTACTCAACAAGAGGAGACCGTGCTGCTACTGGAAACCTAGCTAACGACCCAGTGCTGAGACGTCATGGTTTTTGGTGGAGAATCTACAACCACTACTTTACTAAAGCAGCGTAGTCTCTGACAATCATCTATAAACATTTGTCCACAGTGTGCTCACAGATAAATGTAGTCCTCACCCCTCATCAAGAAAACTTCTCTTTGCAACAGAGAGCACTACAGAAAACCACAACCAATCAAAATGCAGAGCTGTGGAGCTCAGTCCTGATGAACACATCTACAGAACACTCCCACATCTAAGGCGCAGAGAGCATTGCAGAAGAGGGTGTGGAAAGATTATAAAAGCCAGAGGGGCTGAGAGTTTGATGTGAGACTGTGTTTCCTAGTAACCTCAGAACTTGCACTCACAAAGCCTCACAAACATGACTGCCTGAACATGGGCCTAACAAGATCAACATCAATGGATGTGCTAAGTGGACTGGGAAAAGCCCACAAGGCCTCACTCACAGGCAACCAAGGAAAGCTGGGACTGGGAGAGGTGGTCTAACCTGGAGAAGAGCACACTGCTGATTTGTCCAGTGTCAAAACAGTTCTGAAAACACAATGCAAGTAACATACAGACCAAGCTGTCCATATTTAAGAATATGTATGTGTATGTATATATAACATATACATATATGTGTGTGTGCATATGTGTATATATCTGCCCAGATCACGTGACTGAGCCATTCTGGAAGTGAATCTCCTGAACAGATGAATATAGTCCTGGCTGACACCTTGTTACAATCTAAGACCCTGAACAGAAGCCACCCAACTGTGACCTGAACTGACCCAGAGACGTCCTCAGAAGAGGCAACATTATTATTTCTGTTTTGTCCACCAAGGTGGGGCTTCTTTGTCACACAGCAGCAGCTAAATAATACACTTGCCTCTGGTTCCTTGAATAGACTCATCCCTACACTTGTCTGCTGTTCGATGCCTTGCAAGCTCCTGCCTCTCTCATCTCTTGACCAGAAGTTGTTTCCTAGTGTGGAAAGCGAGTCTTCCTGCAGGATGCAGGAGTCTTTTCCTAGATTCCTATACATAATTGGCTTCCTGTCTTTATTAGATTTCTATTCAAATATTAGGTCACCAAAGAGGCCCTCTCAAAGCACACATCTAAAGAGAGACTGACTGGAAGGATGATTCAGCATGTAAAGGTACTTGTTGCCAACCAAGCCTGACAATCTGAGTTCCATCCAGATGGCAGAGGAAGAGAATTGACACACACAGGTTGTACACACACACACACACACACTCTCACATACACACACACACTATAGCACATGCACAGGCACCCACACACACATACAGGTTGTACACACACACACACACACACACACACACACAACTATAGCACATGCAAGGCACCCACCCCACACACACACACGCACACATACTCACACACACACACACACACACACACACACACACACACACACGCCATAGCACATGCACACATGTTCTCCCTCCAAATAAACGTAGTAAAAAAATTAAAATCGTGCCCTCAGATTATTCAGATTTATTTTTTACATATAACATGAAATAGCTAAACGTTTGTTTTGTACATATGTGTGCGGTTTATTATCATTTCTCCTCGAGAGTGAGGGTTCTCCTGCAACAATGATTTCTTTCTATCTAGTCCTTTCTCAGGGGCTAGAACACTGGTCACACTCGTCATAGGCTATCAACAAACACTGCAGAATGAGGGTAAGAACTAATTCACTGGGGACGGGATCTCTGAAAGAGGAAGTTGTAGGTAGCTGGCTACGGGAAGAGGAAGAGGGCCCGGAGAGGGCAGGATGGTTTCAGAGAACTAAAGGGAGAAGTGAGGCCGAGCAGCCATGCCAACAGACCCAGACCATCTACATTCAAACTTCGAACAAACCCTGATTCGACTGCTTCTGTGTTGATGTTTCTCTGTCTCCCTGTTAAATCCTTTAGGACTCTCTCAGAACATCGTGGTTGTAAAATAATGATAGGTTGACAGCAAGTTATAAAGAAACACACAGTCTCTTCTTTGGCTGTGTCTGCTGTCCAGGGTCAGCATCTCTGTTAGTTATGTCCAGATTCAGTGCAGGGCATCAACACTGCTACAACATGGAGAATTTACTCAGATTTCTCTCTATGTGTGTGTATGTATGCGCACATGTATGTGTGTATATGTATGTGTGTGCATGTGTATGTCTGTCCATGATCAAGATATAAACTATCATCATCCAAACTTTACCTCTTTGTGATTTTCATCTCTTTCATTTCTGGATGGTTGTCCCACCTCCTCCTACACAAAGCACTGGCAACCGATAACCTATTCACTGAATTCATACGTTTTGTAAGACTGCTACATCCAACTGGTTCATCCAAGTTGGAGTGTGTGTGGTGTGGTGGTGTGTGTGTGTGTGTGTATGAGTGTGTGGGTGGGTGCATGTGAATGTGTATGCATGCATGTGTGTGAATGTGTGTGTTCGAGTGTGCATGTGTATGTGAGTGTGTGTGTGTGTGTGTGTGTGTGTTGTGAGTATGTGAGTGTGTGTGTGTTTCTGAGCCTCTTTCAGGGTTGGACCTTCAGTGTTGCATGATATAAACATACCACAGTTTGTTTACTTGTCTGAACACTGGATAGGTTCCAGTTTGGGCAAGTATGATTAATGTATGTATGAATAACGCCACCAGAACATTTAGGAACAAGTTTCTGGGTGAATCAAACTTTCACTTCCCTAGACAAACTCCTAGGAATGCAATTGCTAGGTTTTATAGTAAATTCATATTTAACTTTAGAAAACTTGTAAAACATCTGCCAATACCAAAACCAGTTGATTGGAATATTTCTTCTTCTACTTGCAGTATACAGGCAGTCCAGTTTCCCCACATCCTTGCCAGCATTACTGTCTCCATTTTTTTTTTTTTTTTTAGCGATTCTCATTGGTCATGTCTTACAGGTCTTGAACATCTTTAGTGTGCAACTACAGTGAAGATCCTATGTGTTCGTCACTTATGAACCGTCTTCTGTGAGTGTTGGTGCTTGTTTGTTCATTTGTAATTGAATTGTTTGCCTTTTTAATGAAACTTTTAACCGACATGTATTCCTTGTACGTGATACTGGGTTTCCTAAGGACTTTTCATGAAATACATAATGTGCCTGGAGTGTATTCCATCCCAACCAGCCAGCCTTCGCTCTTTCTTCTCCTTCCCCTTCTGATTTGTTGTGTTTGTTAAAAATGATAATAATGTTTTTACATACTTGATTAGGATCCAAAATGAGAAACAGTACACAATGCTTGTCTTTTTTGAGACCAGCTTGATTTGCCTAATGTAGTAATTCCCATTCATGTCCATTTTACTGCAAATGACAGAGCTTATTCTTCTTTGTGGTCCCAACAATTCTCCTGTATGTTTCCCTCATCTTCCTCATCCACTTCTCTGTGGATGGACTCTTAGACTGTTCCTGTGGTACTGAGGTGAACTACCCCTCTTGAACACCGATGTGCAAATCTCTCTGTGTTGTATGAGCCTACAACACTTCAGCTAATGCCCAGGAGAGGTGCCACCCTGGTGTGTTTTAATGTATTGAGAAGCCTCCAGGCTGACTTCCATATGGCTGCTCTATTTTACATTTTTACTAGCAATGCATAGGGTTTTTTTCCTGTTCTCTGGATCCTTACCAGCACTTGGCATTGTCTTCTTGGATGAGATTAAAAATACCGGAGTAGCTTTAGTTTGCATTCCTAAGTAGCTACTGAGAGTGAACGTTTAAAAATGTTTTTATAGTATTTGTCTTTTAAAAGGACTCGATCATGCAATGTAGTCAGATTGGGCTCAAATTTCTCTTCTTTCTCAACCTCCTATGTACTACAAAGGCAAGCGTTACTTGGTTGTGTTTTTTTTTGCTATTTATTTACATCCCAAATGTTGTCCCCAGACCCCCTCACAGAATTCTTCTCCCTATCTCCCCTTTTTACCTCTGAGGGGTTCCCCCACTCCACCCCTGGTCCCCCCCCAGGGGCATCAAGTCTCTGCAGGATTAGAAGCATCCTCTCCCACTGAAGCCTGAACAAGACAGTCTTCTGCTACACATGTGACAAGGGACCTTGAACCAGCCATGTATGCTCTTTGGTTAGTAGCCAGTCTCTGGGAGCTCTCAATGGTCCAGGTTAGTTGACATTGTTGGTCTTCCTATGGGCTTGCCATCCCCTTCAGCTCCTTCAACCCTTCCCTAACTCTTCCATAAGAGTCCCCAACCTCAGTCCTATGGTTGGCTATGAGTATCTGCATCTGTCTCAGTCAGCTAGTGGTAGAACCTCCAAAGGACAGCCTTGCCAGGCTCCTGTTTGCAAGCACAACATGGCATCACCAATAGTGTAGGGGTTTGATGCCACCCATGGGATGGATCCCAAGTCAGGCCTGTCACTGGTGGGCCATTTATTCAGTCTCTGCTCCATTTTTGTCCCTGTATTTTTTTTTAAGGCAGGAACAATTTGGGGTAGAGATTTTTGGAGGTGGCTTGGTGTCCCCATCCCTCCACTGGGAGCACTGTCTAACTACTAGAGGTGATCTCTTCAGGTTCCATCTCCCCACTGTTGGACATTTCCGTTAAGATCACCCACATTGAATCCTGAGAGTCTCCCCAACCCTAGGTCTCGGGCACTTTCCGGAGGATCCCCCCAACCCCCACTGCTGCATACTTCCATTCATTCTCCTGGCCCTCTGGGCTTCTCTCCTGTCTCCCCCATACCTGATCCTGCCCCCTTTTCCCTCCCTTGTTCCTCTCCCATCCAGGTCCCTCCCTTCTTCTGACTTCCATAATTATTTTGTTCCCCCTTCTAAGTGGGATTGCTTGCCTAGTTATTTGATACTCAATTTTCCAGAGGTGGTTGGTTATTGTTGTGTAAGACAAAGGCTCTCTTCACTTAGGGTGGTCTCACAGATGCTACATGGTCAATGACCTTAAACGCCGGCCATCTTGTTTCTATCCCCCATGGGCAGGAGTTAAAACTATGCCATCATATCTGACAAAAGAGTTCTTTATCTTTTCTAGGTAACCCGTCCCCTGTTGAGCATGTGATTGGCATACATTCTTTCCCAGTGCCATTTGTCTTTCAGTCATCAAGGTTTGTTTGTTTGTTTTTTGTTTTTTAAACAGAGCAGGCATTTCTAACTTTAATGAGGTCAAACAGATCACTTTCTGTGGCTATGGATGGTATGTTAACTGGCAGACCCAAGACTGCTTTAGAAAGTTCAATGTCCTGGAGATCTTTTGCTATATTTGTTTATAGAAGGGGTGTGTGTGTGTGTGTAACAACAATTAATGAAAAAAGAAGGCATGAATTTGAAAAGGAGAAAGGGAGGTTTGGAGGGAGGAAAGGCAGGAGGGAGTGATGCAATCATATTAATCTAAAAAAAAAGAATAATTTTAAAAGTTTCATAGTTGTACATTCATGTCTGTGATGCATTTTGAGCAGATTCTAGTACAGCATGTGAGGGGTAGGTGTGAAATTTTGAGCACAGAAACTGTGTGAAGCTTAGGCTAAACTATTTTTCATAGTGCTTTTTATGCGTATCTGTAAGCACAGGGCATGAAGTCTGAAAGGGGATGCATGCGTCTCTGTAAGCATGGCGTCAATCCTCCCACACGATGTCTTTGAGGGGATGCCCTCCTCCAATGACTTGCTTTTGTGCTGTGATCAAAGACTAATTCTGTCCTTTTGTGTGAGAGGGTTTGTATGTCCGGATTCTTTCTCTAGTGTTGCTTTGACCTGCAGTACCGTTTCAGGATACTCCTCTGATTTTGCTGAGAGTTTTTGCTGTTTCTTTGCTTGCTTACTTTGGTTTGCTTTTTAATCATAGAGAGCTTTGGGGTTTTTGCCAAATACTTTTTACTATACTAATTTGTATCTGGACTCTTTGCTACATGCCCATAATGCATTTAGGGCACCCTTTCCTACACTCTCTCCTATCCCCACACCCGAGAGCCCTTCCTCCTCCCTAAACGTATCTTTCTGACATTAATATCCTTTGTTTTCGTTTTGTAACCCATTGAATTTAATTCGAGATATCTGGGTAACCAGAGATGTAGAACTGTCCCATGGAGCCTGGTGATCACCAGTGCATATACATCTGAAGATAATGACTCCCTCAACCCCCGCCCCCCAATTCACTGGTATCCAATAGCTTAGTAGTAAAGGGCAGAGCCCCATGAGCCTCTCTCATGAATAACTGGCTATTGACAGTGCCAGTCTTGTGCTGGGCCATTCAGGCAATCTCAGCTGCTTTCAGCCCCAGAAGATCATGTTTCACGTCTATTTCCCTATGATCCAGCTCTTAAACCCTCCACGCTAGTCCATTAAGGGAACTGAAATGAATTGACACCAGTGGTATACATATCCTGTTTAGGGCAGAATATTCAATTGTCCTGGTTTTGATTAGCAACGGAGTTCCTGTATTCATTGCAGTTTATTATAAAGAGAAATTCCTTCATTAAGGCTGAGAGTAGCGTTTGCCTAACACACTCCTAGGTGTCTAGAAGGGAGTTTGATGCCATTTCTATTCGTAGAACAGTAGTAATTCCCCCTAGGGCCTATGACTGCTCCAGCCAAGAGTTTTTAAATTGGGATAACAGTACCAAGCATGAGTTCCTTTCAGTGCAGTGGGCCTGAATTCAATTAGAAAGCTGTTACTCATTTCCATAACAGTTGTACCACTATTAAATCAGTGGGCAATCTGGCTGTGGGATATTCTGGGTTACCTGAGAGGATTGATTGTGGTGGTGGCAGTGGTGGTGGCCATCGGTGGTGGCGATCTGTGTTCAGCCTCTCAAAGACTGAATGCCAACCCCATTTTGCAGAGATTCCTTATTGTTTCACAAAAGGCAACTTTAGCAAGTCAGTTTCCCCATACCAAAACTTCTTATCTGATCTAGGAGTTGTCTTGAACGAACATCTCCTTAAGCAATTGTCAGCCATAGGAGACTTCCTGGTTGGTCAAGCATGTCTCTAAGTTATGCAAAGGCTTCCAGAATCCCTCAAAAGAACAGCCCCATAAAATCTGAGATGACAGTTACTGACAAAAGGCTTCTTCAAAGCCTAGGTGCAGTGACTTAAAATCCATGCCAGGTACATCGGTTCTGCTGCAATTCTGCACATCTTGTTTCTTGGTTTGACACTGGAAGCTGTAGGGTTCACTCTGGGTAAGACCACAGTGCCCTTGAGAGAACTTTGCCAGCTCAGTTCTAGTTTGATTTCTTTAAATCTTACAATCAAGGCACATGGTGTCTTCAGCTGTAGGGTCTTAATGTACAGTTCTGGTGGGTGACCAAGAGAAATGACAAGAGACACTTTTGTTTTGGGATCCTTGGGGCCTCCTGATAAACAACGCATGAGGATTCTTAAGTTGTTTTTCTACACACCCTTTTTCTTTTGTTATCTGCCCCCAAAGTGTTTACATTATCAATGGATAGATCATAACAGTTTTCTTCTTTGGTCTGTTAATTGGATGAATTACATTCATTGATTTCAATCAATCCCATTGTTCATCGTGTTTTGTTTAATAAAAAAGATAGAGAAAGCCAGGAATATGTTTAGTGGATGCAAGGTAAGGTGTTGGGGAAGGGGGTGCCTCTGTGGGGCCAATGCTGAGGCATCCCTTCCTCCTGAGGTACCAGCCACAGGACAGTATAGAATAGAATAGAATAGAATTATTCAGGGGATAGGGAGGGGAAGTGAAAGAAAGGCAGAGAGAAGGGGGCAGTAGGAGTAGAGAAATAGAGGCCAGCCATGAGCATGTGGAGAGAGAGGGGGAGGGGGAGAGATGGGGAGCAGGAGTAAGAGGAGAGCAAGAGAGAGAGGAGGGGGGCCAGCAGCCTCCTTTATAGTGAGTCAGGCACACCTGGCTGTTGCCAGGTAACTGTGAGGCAGAGCCTAGACTAGATGCCAACACATCCATGGACTATGCTTTTACATGTTCTGCTATATTTAATGTGTTAAGCATTTTTGTCAATAGATCCATTCAAAATACTGGTTTGTACATTTCAGGTTTTTTTTTTGTCATCTATTCTGATTTTGATGCTTTGGAAAATCAGACCTCATGGAAGGACTTCTGATGTACTCTACCCTCTCTTTTCTAGAAGAAAGTATTACATTTAAAGCAACAAGATTCCTATTTCCAAGGTGCAAAATTCTATTCTGGTTAATTAAAATGTGGGACACTATGGAAAAAGGGACTCGGGTTGTATCTTCTCTTTTGTGTTTAGAATGTTCCCATTGGGCTCTATGTGCATTTGTAAAAGTGGGGAACCCTGTTTAGGGCACTCCAAATGGGGAGGAAACATGAATTGAACCCGTGTTTTCATAGATATTTTCAGAAACACCTAAGAGAGCTTAGAGCTTAACCCTGAAGTAAAGCGTCTTACAGAGCAGTTAATCTTTTAATTACTTGCTACCTGGCCTGTAATGACTTCCCCACACTGAATCAACAACCCTCCTTCTGTCAGAAAGGATCAAAAGTTATAAAGATTATAAACGCATTAGCACATAGATTAAAACTCTGGCTTACTACATTTAATTTTAAAGAAACAAAAATACATTTTTTTCCTTTGTGGTGTACTTTTCTTGGTATGTACATCAGTTATGTATCAGGTACTATCCCTCAAAATATTCCTCTTGTTTTCCCTCTGCAGTACTGGTTTATTCTCTAGGGATGCCTTTCTGACTTGCTAGAATATTACCAATGAAACCATAGAGTATAGATATTTTAATGCAACGTGAATCATAAATCATTGTATCTACCAATAGTCTCCCCACTCTCACACACTTCTCTTTTCTTCCTTTTTTTGTGTTTTGGTTAATGAGATTCCTGCCAGTTTTACTTCTTGGTACAAAATTGTAGACGGTTGCCTATCCAAATAGGGTTGCCCGTTTCCTCTTAGAGGAATCTATACTGATTGGTTACCGTGCTTAGAGTCCTGGCCTCAGTACTGGGCTGATAGATCAGACATAATATCACCAGAAGACTTCTAAAACGACACTAGCCAATGACCAATGAATGATGTGATTGGTAGAATAAGTCCATGCAACAGAGGTAACACTTTTGGCTGCCAGTGGGCCAGCTTGAAGTGGAAACTTGAGGGTTCTTTGAAAGTCAGTTGGATGGTGTTTTGCTGGGGCAACCATGAAGGAATGTTTTGTTAAAGTGGACAATAGGTGAAAGACTAAGGCAGACTTGTGAAGGAACGTTTCGCTGAAGCAGACACAGGAGAGAGGACGTTCTGCTAAAGCAAGCATGTGAAAGGACATGTGATGAAGGATTCTTTGCTAACAACACACATGTATTGGTTCCACTTCCCGTCGCATAGTTGAGCTGCATTTGTCAGGGCACCATAGAGAGAAACGCACCAAAAACATCTGGTGGTCGTGCTGCAGTTTATTCCCACGTTGAGGACTCGGGCTGATTGGATGCATGTGCTGAGGCAAGGCATTGATAGACACGTGATGTTTGGAAGGTATAAATAAGACTCCACGGAATGACGGAAAGAGCTTGACTTGTTGGTGCAGGTCGCTGTGCAATGCTTGTGGGTCTCCAGTCTTCACTGATCTTTACTTCTCCAAGAGAGGCACAGTCAAGAACTTCTGGTGTTCCTGTTGGCCCCTCCTGCTGATTCAGGCTGAGGTTGAGGCCTGGCTGTCTCTGTTAGGTTGTGTCACTGCTGTTGCTAACCTGACTCTACTGAACTGGACTTCTGGTGTATCTGTGACAACACAGATGGGAGTTGCTCCAAAGAACCTTTCTAAACAGTCCTCTTCCCCCATATCCTTTCCTTTCCACTACCTCTGGTGGGTGGTAGGCTACAAGGAAGGTTAAAGCATTTTAAAAACATCATTAAAAATAGGATTTAAAAAAAAATTAAAGTTACACCAGCCTTCTCCAAAAGCTGAGACTCAGTAGACACAGGCTCACAGAAGACAGAAGGAGCAGCGCCTTGCTCAGAAAACAATAGGTGCGTTCCTTATACACTTGAGAGTAAACAGCTCCCTAGACAATCTCAGCGTCCTAGCAGTGATTTTGAGCTCACCCAGCACTGCTGAAGGAGACTGAGCACTTTAACTTCCACAGTTCTCTTTGTACACGCTCCTTTGTTGATCCTTCTGTTCTCATTTCCTCTTCATTTTGATCAGTGATTTCAGTCATTCCTTTAGTAAGTCCTGGGAAAGGGATGCTTGTTTAGCCAGGCATTTTGAGCTGTTACTAATGTTATAGGAAAACTTTCTCATGCCTGGAGTTGATTGGATACTTTGTTATGTTCTGTGCTTTGGTTCCTTAGGAAACCAATCACAATAGAAGTCAGTTAGAACTGCTTTGCTTAGTTAGCCGCAATGAGCTTGGATCTGAACCAACCAACCACCTAGCAGTACTTCTGACACCTGTGTATGGTCAACTGCCCCTGGAATGGACCCTAACATAAAAGCGACACCTACACCAATGTAAGAAGCCATTTGGAATAAGACTTCCATTCTGATCTGATAAAGTTTTAACTTTTTCAATTAACAACCTACATGGAAGAAAGAGACGATACAAGGGTCATCTGACATCCTGATTGACAAGTTAAACATGAATGTTAGGTAAGGCAAGTCTCTGTCACAGTTGAATACCCCAACCAATGAGAACAGGATAACTGTACAACAAAGACACGTTCCTACTGAATCTGAACTGCGTCCCTGATCCATTAGTCTTGGGTTGTGGATTCAATAAACCAGCCCTGTTTGACTGAGATCATCGTCTGAGTGGTTTGTGTGATGATTCTCAGAACCCAACATACACTTTTTTTTTTTTTGGTTACACACATGCTTAATTTTCCTTTGTCTTTATATCCTGTTAGGTCAGAAGTATACATTGACTCCATATGGAATTTAATATTGCTAGTCTTTTCTTTAAAAATTTGAAAAGTCTGAGACCTTCTGATTTCCAACAAGAACCCCACTGTTTTTCCAGGTGTTTGCTCTCTAATGGGAAGGTGTTTTGCTTCCTCTATTTTTTTTTAGCTTTGGAAGACAGCCTCTTGATGCCTTCTGGAATCTGGTTATAATCTACTTTGGCATAGGTTTCTTTGAGTTTAATCCACTGGGGTTTGTAAGGCTCTTGATTCCGGTGTGTAGTCTTTTACCCAGCCTGTGAAACTGTCACCCAGTCCTTCCCTCCCATCGATCCCGTTCTTTGGTCTCTTTCCTTCACAGATGCTGACAGTGCAGCATCCTTTAGTCTCACAACTCTCTGAGTTTATGTTAAACTGTCTTGATGAATTTCCCAGCTTCCTTTGCATGGACTCCTTTCTGTAGCCCCATTTTAACCTCCTTGGTTCTGTGTTCTGTGGTTCGGCTTATACTTTAAATACATTTTTTTTTTGTCTAAAATATGCATCGGATTTTTAAATTTCTTTAGATGCTTTATCATTGCTTACTGGAGGTAAAAAAATAAAATCAGAATTTCACGTAAGCATTACTTACACCATTTAGGTAAAGGGAAGAAGAAGGCCCATTAGGATTGGCTGGATGGGAAAGTTGCTGAGTCAGGGTGGAAGTGGGAAAGTTGCTGAGTCAGGGTGGAAGTGGGAAAGTTGCTGAGTCAGGGTGGAAGTGTGGGTTCTCTTCTCCACCTTCCTTAAGTCTCATTTGCCACCATGTTTGATGGCAGTAGAGATTGAATCTAAATATTTTCTGTTATGCTGGACTGCACCTGTCCTGCTCATTTGTCTAGAGAGATGGGCTTTCAGACAGATGTGTTCACTGCTTTTGGAGTGTTTGCTGCACTTTCTCAAATACAGGTCAGGATCCACAAAGCAAAAAGAAAATACAGGAACTTTATAGCCATATAGTTCCTGAGGTCCCAAGGCTTGCCACTGGTCTGCCAGCTCTCAAATAATTTTTGTTTATTCTTATGTTTTATTAATGTATTTATGTTTTTACTAATGTATTTACTTATGTTTTATTAATGTATTTATTCATGTTTTATTAATGCATTTATTTATTTATTTATTTTTATATATTTTTAATCTTATTTATATGAGTACACAGACACAGCAGAAGAGGGTGTCAGATCCCATTACAGATGGTTGTGGGCCACCATGTAGTTGGCTGGGAATTGAACTCAGGACCTCTGGGAGAGCAGTTAAATACTCTTAACTGCTGAGCCATCTCTCTAGCTCCTGTTTTTATTTTTTAATTCAAACCTTATCTGGTGTTTATCAAGAAAAAAATTCATGCACCCAAATTAAACCAGACCCAAAGTCCACAAATTTTAACAGGCTTCTATGCAGTAAGAGCAGCCATTCTGAGTTAGAACAGCCATCTGAGTGAGAACAGCCATTTGAAGCTCTGGAACTTCGCATCGGATTTTATGCTTTCACTATTAAATACACTTATCCACAACTGAAAAGTGAGACGGTGACAACAGCATTAAAGCCAGAAAAACGTATTAGCTTTATATCCTCGCCCGTGGGCCGTGAACTGTCTTAAGAATGTTGATGGACAACCCTGCCACAGTCAATCATTTCTTTTACAGATTAGAAGATGACAGCTCTGAAAGGTGACAGTCTTCACACAGAGCACCAAGTGCTGCATCTGAGCCTGAGCACAGGCCTGGGACAGCACTTCTCAAGTATGTACGTGCAAACAGGTCAGTGTAGACCTTGACATAGTGCAAGTGATTCAGTAAGCCTGCATCAGGGACTGAAGCTCACCTATCAGGAGTTGGAAGTCTCTCTTCTCTCTCTCCTCTGCTCTCTCTCTCTCTCTTCTCTTCCTCTCTCTCTCTTTCTCTCTCTCTTTCTCTCTCTCTGTGTGTGTGTGTGTGTGTTTTGTTATCACATGTGTGTTTGTGTGAGCATGCACACCTATGGACATAGAAACCAGAGGAGGATATCAAGTACCTTGCTCTATCACTCTCTGCTTTATTTCCTTGAGCCTAGAGTTGGCTAGTGGCCATGAAATCCAAGTATGCATCCTGTCTGCCCCCAGCAGTACTGTGGATACAGACACATACTCGACCACACCCAGCTTCTTAGTGACTTTGGATATTTGCACCCGGCCCTCATGCCTGGACAGCGAGCACTTTTACCTGCTTACTCATCTCTCAGGGTGCTGCTCTTTGTGTGACAACATTCTGAAACACCTACTCACCTTACAGCTCTCCACATTACAGCTCTCCACACTGCCTTTGTGAATTCATTTCAGGGTGTGAAAAAAATCAAGTAATCATCTAAACATCATGTGCCTGAAGTTGGGAGTGGTCGTGGAGTCACCGAGGAGAGAGGAGGAGCCCAGCCCAGTACACTCTGCTTGTTCTACACAAAAACCATTGCTTTCAGACCGGCTCTAATGTTGGTAAAGAGCATGGGAGAGCATACAAACAACTCTTAAGCTGCTTAGCTCCTCTTGTAATCTGCTTGTGGCTGTGGGTTAAGAGTCTTTCCTTGCCTTGAGAGGACAAATGGCATTCTCTCTTTATCACCTTGAGGAGTGCAATTCTCTAGCAAGTAGAAACCTGAGGAAGGAGAGCACGTTAGTTCTAAGGCAAAGGGTAAAAGTGAAGAGAAAATATGCATTTCCTTCCTTGCTTCCTTTCTGCATTGCTAGGACATAGTCAAGAGACCATTGAGTATTCAGGGTATTACAAGTGTCCACCTTGCTCCGGACTCGCTACCAACCTTATAAGCAATTTTGAATGTGTCCCTGAGGTACTCTATGATAAAATTATCAAAAAGGTTGAATGGCCTGAGAGCTAAAGGCTACATAAAATTTATGTAAGGCAACAACAAATTAAAACTGGTAGCTAAATACTATGTGAGGACTGAGCCAAGAGTTGTGGTAATTAGATGGTAGACTACAAATCATGAGAATGTATGATCTAGTGATTGGTTTTCAATCGTCACCTGTTCTAAGGTCCTGGCAATCTCTTGGCCTAATTCTCTATCAAATAAACGTCACCGAGCTTCAGTGACTAACCTTTAGACAATGCCAAATAATCAGAGATATTCTGTACTCTTCCATTACAACGTTTCTGTGATCAGACTCTTTACAGTGGTAGAGGACATGAGAGGTGGCTTTCTTTAGTCATGTAGTTTTATAAGAATCATGTTGTGTGTATGTTGTGTTGTGTGTGTGTGTGTGTGTGTCTAAGCAAGAGGAAGAATAGATTTAGTAAATACAAAAAAATGGCAATGGAGAAACAAAAATAATATTGAATCAAAACCTGAGCATCTGCCCTGGGTTACCAACATTTTGTGCGTCTGTGAATTCAATGTCTCTTCACTGCAAGAAGATGCCCCTGTCACTTGGTAAGAGCATTCTTATCAGCAAACCCTAAAGTCTGTCTCAGTTGAACCCCCCACCTCCCCCACCTTCCTTGTATCTGGTTTGGTGCCCTAAGCCTATGACTGCTAAGCTTAAGTGTCAGGAGGGATATATATCAGGATGCAAAGATCTCTGTGTCAGCTGCGGAAAAGGCGACTAGACAACTTACAGGAACACATTCAGCTCCGTGAGTTTTTAACCCTTGGTAAGTCTGAACACAATAATAACTAACTAAATGTGTTGGAGGGTTGATCTGGCTGCAAAAAAATAACAAGAAATGAACACTCTGGACTTGTGGATCTGACCTGAGTGTAGGGTTGAACACGGACAGGAACTCAAACTTCTTGTAATGTCATGTAACAAACTGGTGTGTGAATCGAGGTTATTACCAGTTCACTGCAAACCTTGATTACTGAATTTGTTCCCAAGGAACCGAGAAGGACCCTCCCTGTTTGTGGCTTCCTGGCAAACAGTTTTCTGGAAAAGGATGGATCTGAGGCATTACACAACCACAGCACAAATAGGTCTTTACTCCCAGGAAGATCTTGAGGCTGATGGGACCGTGTGAGCATGGGGAGAAAGCAAGCATGGGGGTGACCACAGGGCAGTGGGTGACGCTGCCTTCTCCCTCTGAGGTTAAGATGTTTGTTTGCTCCATTCTGAAGCAAGGTACATGCTGGATTGTCTTTTAGCAGCTTCAGTTTGGCTCTTGTTTGGATCTTTAACTTGGTTCTCTCTGTCTCAGAGCAACTCTGGGTAACATCTATGAGCCTAACCTATCAGTGGAAGAAATGGTAGTGCTCCTGTCTGGTTCTTTTTTTTTTTTTTTTTCAGTTCACTAACCATGCTTTGTCTATCTTTCTTAATATCTTTTCTGAGGAGGAGGGGATCTGGAGGTCTGGGTCATGAAGTAGCATCAGAGAGCCTGTGTCAATCTCTCCACAACGGCTTTGCTTTCTTTTGAGGGTGTTGCTTTTTTTTTTTTTGGTTTTTTTGAGACAGGGTTTCTCTGTATAGCCCTGGCTGAACTTACTCTGTAGACCAGGCTGGCCTCGAACTCAGAAATCCGCCTGCCTCTGCCTCCCACGTGCTGAGGGGTTGCATTTTTAACGAAAGAGTGAGCTATGTAATTCCGCACAGCTGAGCATTGCTGTGTACCCAACACACTGTGCCTTAGCACACCACTTCTTTCTGCAGAAGAGCATTTCATAATCTCTGAAGCAGGAAGGATGAATTTACATTAAAAAAAATCCAGGAAAATAGGTTCTCACACAGGAATGGATTCCTTGACACTTGGTGGGACCTAAGTGTGAACTAAAGCCAAATCTGATATTCGGGCACTTTTGACTTCAGAACTGGAATGACACACACATATTCCAGAAATTCCAGCCAGGGGAGCTTAGCCTTTGGTGATGTCTATAACCAATGAGACTCTCTTACAAGAAAGAAGGGGTCATATTTGTCCTGCTTTCCCCAAAGCCTTTACAGAGACCTAGAGGGTAAATCTGTTACCAAAACTCCAAAGGATCAATCGGTTTCTCAACTACTCTAAATTGCAGCATGGACATGAAACTGAGAGAGCAGAGAAGTCTTTCACAGAGCAAACATCAAGGGTCAGCCTGATGAGTACTGGGAAGTCTGTGAGGAGTCCTCGATTTACTTTTTATTATTTTAGATTGTGTGTGTGTGTGTGTGGTTGAGTCATGCAAGTGTGTGCATGTGTCCATGGAGGCTGGAGGTCATGGATACTTCAGGCCAGAGGCATTGGATATCCCAGTAGCTGGTGTACAGGTGGCTCTGAGCCATCTGCTGTGGGTTCTGGTCCTCTGGATGAGCAGTCCATGTTCTTAAGCATTGAGCATCTTTCCAGCCCTGAGTCCTATTTACATAACACATTAAACCTAGAACTAGACTTGAGTACCCCTGTCCAAGCGTAGAGGTGCGAGGTACACCTTCAAGACTACATAAGCATGTAAAGGGACTTTGTGACAAAAGAAGAAAGATGCTGAGGAGATGCAAGCATTAAGATTTTTAATTCCTGGGGCTGCTGTGAGAAGTCAAAGGGGCTCAGTGAAAGTATCTTGAAGCAGAATTTTGAGACCAAATAAGTTAATAGTTGGGGAATTTGAAGGAGCCACCGATGAGGGCTGACAAGTGTCCACTGCAGTGCAAAATGAGGTCTCCTCCACACTCAGCTGGGAAAGAGGGGACTCCGGAGGGGACACATGCTGCAAACGTAAGTCTGCTTGCATGGTTTTCTTGTCCTCTCAAGGGTCTAGTGTAGACTTCCTGGTTTTCAGCACTTTGTATCAGATATAATACTTACACTAGGTCTTTTTATTTTCTTTATTTTAAGGAATGGGGCCCAGAAAGAAGTGTGAAGTTTTTCCAAGGACACACAGTCAGTTTTGTGGAGCAGGAATTTAAAACTATATGTGTAGTAATTGATCCTAAAGAATTCACTCTTTCTCCTGTTATTACGTCTAGCCAGGAGTTTGACCAATGGAAGTTAACTCAGTTCTTTATACTTTGAACTGTTTCCAATACAATAGCTTCCAGATAAAATATAAAATGCCCAGGTAATTTTGAATTTCTGAAAAAAAAATTTAAATATATTTTTTACTAATTTTTTTTTTATTATTATTTATTTATCTGGTAATCTTAATTCTAGTAGGTTCTCCAGACTTGGGGAGGGAGGATTAATGATTTATTACTATTAGAATTGGAAAGTTCAAGAATTTGATCTGAGAGCGATTCTCCAGCCCCCACCCTCACCCACCCCTACCCCCACCTCCACCCCCCACCGCGTGCCTTTGGCACCGGTAGCACACATTGAGAGCGATGCTGCCCTTGGCTGTTCACCGCTGCCTCCTGTTTTTCCAACCACACTTTGGAGAGTCACAAATCTTGCCTGTTGACAGGGGCAAAGAAGGCTCACTGCACAGGAATTAGATTCAGTAATTCGAGGAGCTAGCAATGTTCTCCCTAAAGCCACCGAGAGCATTGTGATGTGTAGGCAACTACTGTTTCCTCCATGGTCTGATGGAAAAGTCATGAGGTCAGATGTCATTACTCACAGTCAAGGATGGTCTCTGAATTCCCACAGTGACAGCAAACTCATTTAAATGCCAATTACTGTTGCAGGTAGTGAGACTGTAGAAATGTCTCCACGCTGAAAAGGGAGATTCATGAAGGACATCCCAGTAGGATAAAGGCAGAAAGTAAGGAGAGCGGGAGCAGCCAAGCTCCTCTCCCTCCCTCAGGCACTGTTCACAGACTGGCGGGTGTGTGAGAGCTGGAAGGCAAGCATGGTAGCCTGAGAGGGAAAAGAGACAAAGACAGAGCGTCTTGAGAGTCCCAAGAAAAGACCACTAAGTGGAAATCACATATATGACGTCAGAGGGCATCAGTGTGAGGTGGGGACACGTGGACACCATGAGTTAAAGCTGGACAGGCCCCGGGACAGGCTAAGAGCATCAGCCATATCCGTGGAAGGTTAATCTTATGCAGCGGGGCTCCCGGACACTTCGTCACATCACGGAACATGTCGCTTTGGAGGAAGGGGTTAAGGCTATTTGTGAGTTCTTTGGAGCTTTTCAGAAACTTCCTTCCCAAGGTAAACTTTCTTGAATGTCGAGAAAGAAAAGGACCACCACCAACAAAAAGATCAGGTTAAAACTTAGCAGTTAAAACTTTATTTTACATTTTGCTTTTCATGCATGGGCGTTTTGCCTACACGTGTGTCTATGGCGCATACCTGCTGTTGTCGGCGGACATAAGAGGAGGTTAGAATCCCTGGGAGTTACAGATGGTTGTGAGCCTCCGTGAGGGTGCTGGGAGCTGAACCCTGGTTCTCTACAGGAATAGCAAGTGCTGTTAACCTCTGGACTCTCTCTCTAGCCTTGAGGTTTTAATTTTTCTACGTTTACCTTTGTTGATATTTCCCCCTATGGTTTATGTTTGTAGATCGAAGCATATATAGGTCTGTGGCTACTTTTCCCCTGTGGTTTATGTTTATGGAGTGAGGTATAAGTCTGCAGCCTAACTATTCTGGGTATGCAGTGTTAGATAGGTCCATGGTTCGCACAAGAGAGAAAACATTGAAGACATCTGAGAGATATGTAGTTGATGGACTCTCTATCTGGACATGGAGTTAGAGAACAAAGGTATTGGTTAGCCAGTCACCAGCACCCAGTCGTCTACTTCTACATGTCTGCTTCAGGCCACATGGAATGTATCCATTATTGTCCACAGTCTAGAAATCCTTCTGTCCAGATGGCTATGTTACCACCCTCAGAGCTAATTGAAAAGTCTCAGAGATAATTGAAGATTTAGCAAAGAATAGAAAGGAAAAGAGTACGTTGTGGAAAATATCTTTTGGAGGTGGGCTAGTCTGCAGCTGGATAAAGAATATAAAGTTTCAAATATTTATAAATATTATAAGCATAACATTCAGATAATTTCCCTCCTTTTCCTGGGATTCTTTGAGAGGAAATATGATATTATAATTAAATACTATTGAATTATTTTTTGGGGGGCATATACCTAGATTTTTTTGAGACAAGGTTTCATGTATTTGAAACTGACCTCAAATTGGCTATATAGCCAAGGATGACCTTGGATTTCAGATCCACTGCATCTATCAGCTCAGTACGTCTGTTACATGTATGCATAGTCCAATCAGGCCTGATTTTTCCAGTGCTGGGAATTGAACTCAGGCCTTTGTGTGTGCTGGACAAACACTCTACCAACCCTTGTATATCTATGGCCATTGTATATCTAATTTTTTTAAAATTTTCTTTTAGTTGACAAAATCTCTTAGTAGGCTGTTTTCAGTGCACTCTATTGAGTACTTTCATTGATTTATAGCATATTTTCTAAAAATAATTTCTCTGGCTCGTTTGTGTCAACACAAAACGCCAAACTTCTGAGTCAAGAGTGCTCCAAATATCTGATAACTAACTGTCTTTTTGACTCGAAGGTCTTCATTTCCTTCCATTCTCCAGCCAAGATGAGTGACAGCCCTTCCCTGAGCCCTCCAGCACCAAGCCAAGGTCCTACTACCCCACGCAAAGGGCCCCCCAAGTTCAAGCAGAGGCAGACTCGACAGTTCAAGAGCAAGCCTCCCAAGAAAGGGGTGAAAGGGTAAGTGTGAGATGTCAGAGCAGGGCTGTCTCTTCTGATCGCCATCACACAGAGCCGTCAGCCACGCCCTCCATCTTCCTCTCCAGCTCATCCTAGCTGGGTCCTATCTGTATCCCTGGAATCCCTTCCTTCGTAAGCCCCGGGAAGAATGGCTGGTTTTAAAAGGAAAATAGAGCATTTCACAATGGCTTTTAACTTGACCTTCCAGATTTTTCTTGTCCTGTCTTTCGAAAAATAATTTTTAAAGACTTATTTTAATTATGTGTATGTATAGCGGTGTATACATTTGAACGCAGGTACCAGAAGCAGCCAGCAGAGGGCGCTTTGGATACTCTGGAACTGGAATTGCAGGCTAAGGCGAGCTGCTCAATTCAAATAATGGCTACAGAACTCAGGTCCTCTCCAAGAGCACCAAGTGTTCTTAACCACTGAGGCAGCACAGCCGCCCCACTGTTCTTTTATGCAGATATAACTCGTGCTTTAACCTGGAATTCTGAACTGTCAGTCATTTCCAGATAACACTGGAATTTGTTTTGGTTCTATTTTTGATTTTTTTTTTTTTTTAATCTTCATGTCTTATTTCTTCAGTTCTCCATTTTACTCTGTCATTCTTTGGAAAAATCCTATTTTCAACACATACCCCACATGCTAACTTCTCTTTTACTGCTGCTTAAATTACATCATTACTTTCATGTTTCTATAATGATGCCTTCAGCCGTCATAACTAGTGTTAGTTTATATTACATTGACTTATCTATATCTTTTCACTGGGGCTAAGATCACTCAGAGGAAATTTGGTTTTTCTTTAGTTTTCTGTGCCTAATGTGATGTTGGGAATGCAGTTGATTAATTAACTAATGTCAATGTCTTACTGCTTAGTCACATCTATATAAAAAAAAAATGAAGTTGGGGGCTTGTGGGATGGTTCTGTGGTAAATACACTATTAGGCAATCCAGGTATTCAAAGTTCAAACTTAAGGGCCACCTACAGAAAGGTGGAAACAGGGACCTGACACACACAAAGTTGTTGTATTGACCTCACCGTACACAAGCATATACACAGAGATGCAGACACATATACACATGCACACACACAGACACAAGCAGACACACATACACACATACATAGACACAAGCAGATGCAGATATACGCAGACACATATGTCGTACGTACATACATACATACATACCACAGACACAAGCAGACACAGAGACTCAGACACACACATACACACGCAGACCCACACAGAGACACAGCAGACAGACACATGCACGCAGACACACATACACACAAGCAGACACACACACACACACACACACACACACACACACCCACAATACAAATTTCATATAAAACTTGGAACGGTTAGTTAGTTGGTAGGGTGCTTGCCTGCCTGGTCTAAAGACAGCCCCCTCTGTTCAGCTCCCAGCGCTGCATAAACTGGGTTCGGGAGCACGTGCCTGTAACCCCAGAACAATGGAGATGCAGAACAACCAATAATTCAGGTTCGAGAGGACCATCCTCTTGTCTCATGCCGTCTCTAGAGGGAAAGAACACCCACTGTCTATTGGGATACAAGCTCCCCCCACCAGAGTGACATCTTGGATCTAGTTCAACGTGGACAACATTTCTCAAATAAAACACTTAGGACTCCTTCTTTGAGTGAAGAGTTTTCGGGCCCCTCTCTTCTGGTCTCAGCTAATATCTCTTCTTCTCATCTATTTCTTGCACAGGTTTGGAGATGATATCCCAGGCATGGAGGGTCTAGGAACAGGTGAGCTACGACACGTTTAACTGAGCAAGTTGACTTTGAAGTTTCCACCTTCAAGGGACAGATTAAAGTTACAGCAGCCACGACATGTGACCTTTTGAAGACAGAAAGGCAGAGGGCGATTTAGTTTGACATTTTGAGTCTGTGTTTACCTAGGTGTAAAAATGATAAAGGAAACGGGAGTGAGCCTGGGGTGATGATTGCTGTTGGTCTATTAACAATCCTAAGTGCATGCCGCAGCCAGCTGTGGGCTTGTGAAGTGGAGGATGCTTCGAGTCGGTCCAGTCCAACTTCGTTTTTCAGAAGAGGAATCTGAGGCACACTGAATGCCAGCGTGAAGCCACAGCGTGAGGAACTGGAAAAAACAGACAGGGTCTAGAGAGCTCGTCCACTTCACTCTGCCCAGGGACCCAGCACTCACCAACTTCCTCTTCTTCACATCCCATGGCACCAGGAACAGGGTGCACACAGCACCAGGAACAGGGGTGCACACAGCACCAGGGACAGGGGTGCACACAGCATCAGGAACAGGGGTGCACACAGCACCAGGAACAGGGGTGCACACAGCACCAGGGACAGGGGTGCACACAGCACCAGGAACAGGGGTGCACACAGCATCAGGAACAGGGGTGCACACAGCACCAGGAACAGGGGTGCACACAGCACCAGGAACAGGGGTGCACACAGCACCAGGAACAGGGGTGCACACAGCACCAGGAACAGGGGTGCACACAGCACCAGGAACAGGGGTGCACACAGCACCAGGAACAGGGGTGCACACAGCACCAGGAACAGGGGTGCACACAGCATCAGGGACAGGGGTGCACACAGCATCAGGGACAGGGGTGCACACAGCATCAGGGACAGGGGTGCACACAGCACCAGGGACAGGGGTGCACACAGCACCAGGAACAGGGGTGCACACAGCACCAGGAACAGGGGTGCACACAGCACCAGGAACAGGGGTGCACACAGCATCAGGGACAGGGGTGCACACAGCACCAGGAACAGGGGTGCACACAGCACCAGGAACAGGGGTGCACACAGCATCAGGAACAGGGGTGCACACAGCACCAGGGACAGGGGTGCACACAGCACCAGGGACAGGGGTGCACACAGCATCAGGGACAGGGGTGCATACATTGAATGTATTTGATACAATCTTTTTAGTTGGCTGGACTATTCTCCTTCAGCAGATAATGACAATGGCTTAAAAATATTAACAGCTTTTTTTTTTTTTTTTAAAGAGCTTTTAGATTTCTAGAAGAATTTAGCAGAAGGCCCACAGAATTTCTGTCACCATCGCTCCCGCCTTTACACAGTTCCCCGTAATTAACACAATGCACGAGTCTGGCAGATCCATCAAGTGTGATGAGCCGCTATCTGTCAATCATTCTTGGTGTCTTAACAAAAGTCCATAGCACATATAGCTTGAGACTCATTGGTGCCGTAGAGTTCTAAGGGTTTTAATGCTTGTGTAAGGTTGTGCAACCGTCATTATTGTGCCATATAGATTGCTTTCATCATCCTAAGCATTCCTCACCTCCACCTGGTAACACCCTCCTTCCCCAGCCGTCCCCCTCCCACCCCCACCCCCAACACCACAAGACTTTTTACTGGGTCATACATTCACATTTTCTGAAATGTTATTGAGTTAGAATAATACAGTACCATGCTTTCCTATCCTACCTTTTTCCATTTAGCAATATTTAAGTGTCTTCTTATGGTTCAATTGTACATTTATTTCTTTATTTTCCTTTTATGTGCATGCTTATTTGCCTACACTTATATTATGTGTGGTGTCTGGTGCCATTGGAAGCCGAAAGAAAGTGGTCAGATAATCTGTAACTGGAATTACAGATAGGTGTGAGCTGCCATGTGGGTGCTAGGAACTGGACCCAGGCTCTCTGAAAGAGAAGCCAGTGCTCTTAACCACTGAAATATCTCGCCAGCCGCAGTAGCTCATTTCATTTTATGGGTAGTCTATTGAAGAGCATCTTGATTTCTTTCAAGTATTAGCATTCATGAATAAAATTGCTGTGTGTTTCTGTGCGTGTGTGTGTGTGCTGTGCTGTGTGCGTGTGCATGT